>CM062818.1:1519357410-1519968854 GCA_031772625.1 Pinus tabuliformis | reverse complement strand
CTGGTTGTCCCTCGGGGTGGGAGAATTAGTCTTTGTCTTGGTGCCCCTCAAAGTCCTGGTAACATTATCATAATCCCTCACAACTTCTTTTGCGGTATCAAAAGTACTGAGCCAGAATCGGGTTTTCTTCCAAGTATCTCGGATCTCCGTCGAAAATCGACCCCAAGGCCTCCTTCTCAGCTTCTGCACTACATACTTGGTCCCAAGCACTCGGCTGACTCATACTAGCTCCACACATCCTCGGCTTTCTTATGCTTACTTTTAGAAGCCACTCACAGCCAGTGGACATCACACACTTCATTTAGGCATTGGCCTTTAAACTTTTCACCTGGGCACAGGTTTACGCATCCTTCTTCCAGGCAAGACTCCAACAACGCTTCACAATAGCCCAACAACAAAGTGCTCAATGTATCCTCAACACACTGGAATCGACATGGTCTTCAAACATGGTGATTCACACCCTGGCAAACACACTCTAGGATAGATTCCTTGAGGGCTTGAATCTCTTCTTCAACCTCATCGGGCGAGTATATTCGTTTCAGAATTGCCACAGCCTCGGCTTCTCCTTTCTTTCTCTACAACCAACAGGGAGATTCCGGCAGTATAATCTCCTCATCCGCAGAATCCCATCCTCCCATTCGTCAACATCCACCATTGGAATCTATGAGCCTTTGTCCTCAATTCCTCCTTTCAAGTTGAGAACGCAGTCAGAGGTAAGGGTTGTTCGTGCATAGATTGCACTTAAATATTTTGTTTTCTCGCTATCTAACGTTGTGTGTTATTCCCAACCAAGAGAGAGTGAAGCGCAGATTAGTAGAATGAATGGTGTGAGCCAAATGGGCTACCTGTGTTAGAGGAAGTGGTCGATTATTCCATGTGTTTTCTAGACTTCCAAAAATGCCATTACTACGGAGAACATGCGAGGTGAAGGATCTATCCACGAAATTGTTGAAAATAAGAGAGTCCAGGAAGGAACATGGAACTAAAAGATAGTTGTTGCAAGAAATCAAAAGGTCGTGGACCTATGTTGAAACATATCACTCGAGTTGAAACATGGAGTTCGTAAGTGTTTTACGTGGAGTTCGTAAGTTTTTTTTTCACATCAAGTTTCCAAGTATATGTGAAGTTTTTTTAAAATAAACATATCCACATATGTGTGAAATGTGAAGAGTTTTGTCTTTATAATAAAGGTTAAAATATTATATATGATTTTATATTTATTATGAAACATATATAATTATATATGCAAATTTTGAAAAATATATTTTAAAAATGGGATTGAAAAATTTAAAAAGGAGAAAGGTCATTATTATTAAAGTTTAAAGAGTAATAATTAAAGTTTTATTTTTAAGAGGATTTTTTGGGTTTTGGAGCATGAATTTTATTGAAAATGGAGACAACAGTTATAGATATGGAGAAGTTGAGCGGGGCTAATTTTTCCCTATGGAAATCACAGATAAAGGATATATTGATTTTAAAAGATCAATATTTTCCGATTGAGGGAACAACAAAAAAAACCTCATCGATGATAGATGAAGAGTGGAATAAGGTCGATAGAAAAGCGATTGCAATAATCCGCCAATATCTAGAAAAGAATGTGTATTTCAATGTGTCTAGAGAAAAGACGACACAAGGATTATGGAATAAGCTCCATCATTTGTATGAGAAGAACACGACATCAAACAAAGTGTTCTTGATGAAGAATCTTTATAATTTCAAGATGAAGGAGGGTGCTTCAATTGCTGAGCACTTGAATGCATTTAATATTATTACTAATCAACTTGCCTCTGTTAAAATAATTCCAAATGATGAAATTAGAGCTATTTTGTTAATGTGTTCTATGCCAGATAGCTCGGAAAATTTAATTGTAGCTATGAGCACTTCAGCAACTGTAGGAACCCTAAAGTTTGATGATGTCAGCAACATTTTAATGAATGAAGAGCTGTGACGCAAGTCAATTGTGGAAAACCAGGGAGGAGAAGCTCTAGCTTTAGCTGATCATGGTAGGAGAATGGATAGAGGCCGAAAAGGGCGATGAAGATCGAGAGGCCAATCAAAATCAAGGAGAGGCAAGATCATCTGCTTTCATTGTGGAAAACTCGGACACATGAAGAAAGAATGCCTATTTTGGAAGAAAGGTCAAAAGGATCATAGACTGGCCAGTACAAGTCACAAGTCATCCAGCACAAATGAAGGTGAGACTACTGCTATAGCCACAAACGGTGATGTGTTGTTTACTGTTTTAGTAGAGGATGCATGTGTATATACATCTAGCAGTAGATTTGATTAGATCCTTAAATCTAGGGCATCTCACCATGTAACCCCATGCAAAGATAGTTTTGTTGCATATAATCCTAGCAATTATGGTAGAGTGCATTTGGGGAATAATCATTTTTGCAGTATTGTTGGAGTGGGAGATGTCTAGATCAAGATGAAGGATGGACAAGATATATTGTTGAAATAGGTCATGCATGTACCAGAAATGTGCAAGAGTTTGATCTCTATGGGATCACTGGATGATGAAGGTTATTGCATAAGCTTTGGAAAAGGAGGATGGAAAATTAGCAAAAGAAGCATTGGTCATGGACAAAGGACCCAAGACAGGAACATTATACAGATTGAAGGCAATGATAGGAAAATCAGATTTGGCTGCTGTCACAAAAGAAGGAAATTCAGCAAATCTGTGACATAAGCGCTTGGGTCATATCAAAAAACTTTGTTGGTAAAAATTTATTGCCAGGTTTGAAATCCTACAATCTTGATCTTTGTGAGCATTGTATATATGGTAGACAAAGAAGGGTTGCATTCCTTAGAGGTGGTCATGATGGAAAGAAAAATGCGTTAGAATTGATATACTCAGATGTGTTTGGGCCTATTAATATCAAGTCATTAGGAGGAGCATCATATTTTGTAACATTTATAGATGATGCATCCATGGGCATATCCTATTAAAAGTAAAAGTGAAGTGTTTGGAATATTTCAAAAATTCCCTGTTGCTGTGGAAAGAGAGACTAACAAATTTCAAAGGCTCCACGGGCTACTCAAATGATAATGCACGCAATATTGTTTTTATTCGCAATAAAATAAAGAAGAGAGTCTCGGCCTTCCCCTGTTATTACAATAAAGACCTCTGTCCCCAAAAGAATGCAATCCACTCACTCTACTTGTTTCTCTCTCCACACACCGATCCTCTCCTCCTCCTCACTTATTACATTTTCTCCTTTTATCACCCAAATAATTCCTCTAATAATATCTAACAACAATTTTCTATTCTCAAGAGATCGAACAACAAATTCTCTATTTCTTAGCTCTCTTTTACCCTTATGCTAACAACTCTATTTCTAAATCTAAAATAAGAGAGTCTCAACTTATTACAATAATGAATTATAACAAATTATTTGAGAGATCCAACCCTCTCATTGAAAATTGGTTTTGACCCAACAGTGAATGAATTTCAATCTGTTTAGCCACACCATGTGAACAAGTTTTCACATTGCTGGCTAACTCCAATACACCTGCATCACCATCACGCCTAAAGCTGTCGGAAGCTCCTTAGAGCCTTTCCGTCCTGCAAATTTACAAATATAGCCTTGGTAAATTAGCTATGCCTAATTCACCGAATAAAATCTTTACAGAAGCACCAGCGTAACCTATGGTGAGAGAATGTACGTTTTACTGCACCGAAGCTGAGATATTTTGGGGTAGTAAATTGGCTATATGTTTTATTTCACCAAATAACAAAACCACAATCATTATAAAATAAACAAAACGACAATTATTAATTATAAGATACGATATGTGACAGAAATACCGGATTCCGGAGTACTTGAGTACTCTCGCCTGGCTATGACCGCGGCGAAATAATGGAAGTATTGAAAAAGCTATAAATTTCGTAATGCAGATCGAAGTTCCTACTTCGGTAGCGTGCTCCATTAGCTCCAGTTGCGCATGCCGTGGCCGAATTATTAGATCGACCGGCACCGGATATCTTTGACCGACCGGCAGCTAAGCACGACCGGCAATTTGTTGGGGACAGATCTCTCCAACACTGGGCTAATATATAGATTTCCCTCGAATCCGACAAATCAATGTCGAATTTAACTGTAGCAAAGAGTTGGGGATTCTGCACAGCTTTTTCGATAGTATCTGAGAGGGGTTTCTCAGTAGCATTTCCGAACAGCTCTGGAACATAGCTTTTATTGCTGTCACAAACAACATTCATAACCTCGCTTCTCTCATTATAATCGTTGTAAAAGTTATGACTGTCGTAACGTAAGAAGCACTCATTTAGCAAAAGGAATCCGGGGGTTCTGTCGCGGAATTTATCAACAAGAAACGCTTTCGTCGCCGATGCGCACTGTTGGCAATCGGAGGAATTTAAATCCCCCTGCACTGGAGAAGCCCATAAACAGCACTATTGCTGTTTTGGCCCTCAACACTCGTGGTGAATCCGGTGATAGAAACGTTCCCCACCAATGATTCAAGTGCCCGGTCTAAATTACGCTCGAAATCGCTACCGTCTCTATATTCGTTAGTCCCGCAATCACCCCAATAGGAATTATTAAAATCCTCGGCTGCTACGAGGTGCAGAGGCGTCCATACAGTGACGATAAGCAACATACAGTTCATTATTAATGCTTTCGGCTTCATCGCCATCGCAGGGCAGGGAAAGAGATCAACGCCCTTCTCGATCTTTCTTAACTTTATATGAAGGAAGGCGCGTATTGTAAAGTTGAGTTAGAAAACACAGCAGGGGTATGTGCGTCAGTGTGAGTTTTCAATTGGTGTGGCTGAATCGATCAAAGTTAACTGCAGATTCTCTCTAGTCTCTTTCATCCATTAATAATAAAAAAAGGGAAATTAAGTATGACATTAATCTAATCTTTTTCACACATTATACTAAATTTTCCCTTTACCGTCCATGTAACGGGGTCGGGGTCGGGGTCGGGCTTGGGCTTGGCTTTCTATGACGTGGAACACCGGGAAGAAAATTTAACTTATGGAGAGAATCGTCGTCGGTAGGAGGCGTAGGAGATGGGGCAGACGATTTGAATGAAGGACGGGTCGTCCCTATTGACTTGCCTTTCTCTGTGGACGGGTCGTCCCTATTGACTTGCCTTTCTCTGTGGAGTGGAAGACTCCCTTTTCTACAATGTGGAAATCTCCGTGACTGAGCCCGATGACTCCAAGTCCCCGCGCCTTTTTGGATCGATACGGCGAGTCTGACAGAGTCTAAGCGTTATATTTTTCAAAATTTATTGGATCATTTTGTTTGGAATTTTTTTACAATGTGTTGAAATGATCAATTTAAGTGGTATAATAAAAAAGTTTAAATTTATTTATATATTTAAAAATTGATTTAAATTATATAATATAATATTTTAAAATTTATATTAAAATATATTTAATAAATAATTATTTTGATCTGTTTTTTCAATTTGACGATGAACCACATTGGTTGGTTCGAAACGTGTCGACAAATGGTTTCTCATGTGATTTTCACCCAAAAATCTCTTGCAAACTTGTTATGGATCACAGAAGCCTCAGCGCTACAATTATTTTGAGATTTTTGCATAAAGATTTTCAGTGAAGAATTTGATGTTGATGTAAATTTTTGGGAGTTGAAATGTGTCTTTAAAGATGAGTGAAGTATTACTAGTTAAACATTTCAATAACAAAAACACATGTTTTACTAAAATTTTATAACAAAGTTAATTATTATTTTTTATATATGTTTAAAAAAATGTAAAGTAAATTTGAATACAAAATTCCATATTAAAATGTTTAATTTATAGCTACCACCTACTATAGACCAAACAATTCCCCTGTAACTACTATGACTTGTACCAATTGGTTTCCTTAAAAAAATAAAGTGAAAATATGTTAATCGTCTTAAAGAAAATAAGTGTACATTTTAAACACATTTATGTGGGAATTGATGTGATCAAAGACCGTCTATTGGAAAATGAAATGAAATGATATTTTAAGGTACACCAAACTAAAAATAGTCTATGAGACCATTAGTTTCCTGTTTTCTCGCTTTTGCAATTCAATATTTTTCCTATTCAAATTGATGATGAGCTCGCCCAACATTACAACAATCCCCTCGCTGAAAAGAGAATACAAAGAAACTAACGCTAACATGTTCTCATAACTTTCTTTGATGTCTTTGAATACATCACATTCCAAAATGAAATGTTTTTCGGATTCCACTGCCCAAGACATGCAAAATGTACACACCCATTCTTCCCAAACATCTTTAGCCCCTTCCCCCGTCCTTTTTCACACCGAAGTTGATGGGAGTTGGTCCTTAATTGTGCAATAAAATTTTTTCCCTTCCACGAAATGCTAAGGAATAAGAGAGATAGTGATGTGATATTTGAAAGAGCATTGAAATTAAATTTGAGTGTTTCAGTCAGATTTCATTTGACTGTGGGCTTAAAGCACGATAAACACTTGACCAGCAAATAAATCTAAGAGGAGCACTCGCTACTCGTGTTTGGACCAAACCCAATTTTCGTGCAGAAATAGAATGTGTGAATTTCCTTTACCTTTTTTCCCAACCTTTCCAACTTTGCCGACACCAAATAAATCCAAGAGTATTACTCATTGCAGTTGTTTGGACCGAACCCGATTTTTGTGCAAAATTAGAATGTGTGAATTTCCTTTGGCTTTTTTTCCCAACCTTTCCTACTTTGCCGACACCAAATGTCGATTCCGTTTGACTTGAATCCAATGGGGCAGATTTAAATTCAAAACGATTTTGGTTTGGGAGCTATTTCATAGGCTTTCAAGAGGAAACCAATAGTGTCATTGTCAATAATAGAAGTTGAATATGTTGCCGCAACAGCATCAGCGTGTCAAGCAGTTTTGATGAGAAGAATGTTGAGGGATTTATGCCATGACCAAGAGGGAACAACAACTATTTTCTGCGACAACACGTCTACAATTTCACTATCAAAGAATTGTGTTTTTCACAAGAGGACCAAGCACATTGATGCTCAACATCATTTTATTAGAGAGTTTATTAACAATGGTGAAATTGTGTTGCAGTAGTGCAGGTCACAGGAATAGTTTGCTAACATTCACAAAGCCATTGGCACGTCAAAATTTTGTTTATCTCAGAGACTGTTTGGGAATTGTCAATGGCGGAAGTTGTGATTAAGGGGGAGTGTTGGAAAAATTAATATCAACCACTGCAATTACTAAACTAGTAGCAACCATACTTTCCAAGTAGATTTTTGCATGTTGCAGATTTTGTTAGCAAGCTGAAGTACAAAATTTCTCAGGAGTACAAGTTCTACATTCCTCAACACACATCAAATAATTAAAATCAAATGAGTATTTAATATAGACGTATGGTCAAACATTTACTCTGCAACTCTTACTTGCAGTCCGCAACCTCTCCAAGTTCAGAAAATCGTTCATTTTGTACAAGAGCCCATACTATGTCTTAATGTTTTGTTCAATCATGCATTAATGTTTCAAAATTATATGTTTTGATAAATATGAATGTAAAACACTTTTGTACAGTCGAGAGGATGTAAAGTCTTAGAGATCACAGTAAGAAATTTACTGGGTGAAGGAGCCACAATCTCCATATGAATGTATTCCATGCATTAAAATTATAAACTAAAGTTTTATTGTGTTGCTCCAAATTTTACTCGGTGTTTTATGTGAGTTGGCTATCTATGTTATTTTTTAGCTCCTATCTAGTTGTGATTTGATCACTGCAACTGAATATTTGACCTTCACAATTGATTTGAGGGAGACTCGTCTCCTTTTCCCATTAATTTTTTTGATATATTTATATTGTATCATCACACTTTGTGATTAATACATTCAAGCATAAATCCCTTTTCCACATATTTTTGCCTTTTAAATTATTTATTTATTTTCATTTATTATATTCAATTGGTATCAGAGCTCAGATTAAAACTCTCATGTGTGAGAACAATGTTAATGCATGACAAGGATTCACACATTCCTTTGTTAATGTTTAGCTGTTCAGTATAGAAATGCACATAACATTATGGAGAGCGAACAAGGGATTACAACCTGTCAATTCCGAGTAAACAAAAGTTGAAAATTGGATGTTAACTATGGAAAAGATTTGAGTCAAAGAATTTCAGAGGAGACTGGTAGCATTGTTATTCTTGGAGAGCCATAGATGAACTTTGGAGTTGCATAGAAGAAGCTTCATAAACAACCTTTAGTGGACAATGTGTGCTTCAATATAGAGCATAATTTGATTGTGGATGTGATTGGACAGTCACACCTTCATCAAATGAGGTGATGCCAAGAGTTCTAATAATTTCATTTGTCTACTGGTGATGACAGTGTGGCGAAAATCCTCATTCTAGTTTTGGTGCATCTATCATAGTTGTGATTATCAAGCACGTGAGAGAGAGAGAGGTCTAGAGTGGTTGGTTGGTGTCATACCCAAAAAGGAAATTTCATAAGTAGCATGTTTCATAATTGAAGAGTGTTGGAAAGACAGAGAAGACAAAACACAATTTCACCCATAAAAATACAAGCTATGGCTCTTCTATTGATCACACAAAACTTGATTCTTACAGTGAACCTGGTGAAGGGTATTTATCCTTTTCCAACTAGAGACTTGCATAAAATATCTTGACATGCATCCACATGCAACCACACACTAAAAGTCGTCTATCACTTAACATGACTTGACTCAACACTCAAACACTCAATCACTCAATCACTCAGTTAACAGAATCTCTATTTTTAGCTAACTCCACATGCGGGAGTAATTACAATTTCTAACACTCTCCCTTAATTACGATTGTATGACTCAACATAACTTAACTTTACTCGATTATCCCTCAAACATGTCTGCTGGTCTATGTCTCAATTAGGCTTACAGTGACTCAAGGATTTTACAATTTTGCATTTTCTTTTTCTCTGCTTCCAAATTCTATATCCTCGAAATTGCTTCATTCTCTGTTGAACTTTCTTGTTGTAGGTTTTATTCACTTGTTGTTGTTACAATTTTTCTTTGACTTGTCTTGAAATTGTTCTGAAAAACAATTGGATCATGTCTTCTACATCTTCCTCTTCAATATTTGTTCAACCATGGACTTTTTCCAAAACATTACATCTTCAAACTGTCTTCTTTGCTTTACTTCTTGTGCTTTATATTCATGAGTTTGACTCGCTTCAATTTCTCCTATTGGTTTCTAAATCCATTCTTCAATGAGCTTCAAATCTACATGAAGATTATTAAAAACCTTGCTTTCAACTTCTTTGCCCATGCTATTCTGAACACCTACATATTCAAAAACAACGTTAAAAACATCTTTAATATGACTCTCTTCAGTGAGAGATTCCTGCTCTACATCTGCCTTCTTTTCAACTGCATGGAGGTTGTCTTCCACTGTTATGTTGTTAGTGGATATTCTAATAAAAAAATCTTCAATCAATTTATCATGTTCTTGATCATCAACTGCTGCTAGATGACATATTGCTTCATGAGCAGTTCCAATTGCTTCATATCTTGCTGCTACAGTGGCAGCTTCAACCTTCAATTTTACATCAAACATTGTTCTTATCATATTGCCACAATCAATCTCTGTTTCAAAAAAGAAACCACACATATCATCAACATAATGTTCATCCACACTATGGTGTGATATCTGAGCATGCATGTGCTCATACTCAATTTCATTGATAATTTCAACTTCACCAAATCTATCAACCGTAATTGGATTCACCAATTCACATTTAACTTTGTAGTCATCATCCACATGTGTCTCATCACAGTGGGATTCACCATCATCTTTATCATCCATATTATAGTGAATTCCTTGAGCATTAATATGCTCTTTCTCTGTTTCACACACAGAGGCTTCAACTTCTCTCTCTGCAATCTTTGCTGCATATTCTTCATCCGTATGCATGCTTTCATAATGGGTTTCAATTTTATGGCCTTAAAAACCATCATCCACTTTTGAGTGGGATTCTCCAACTCTGTTTTCCTCTCAGAGTCTTGCTGATATACTCTCAGATCTGTGGCTGACTTCTTTTCTTGTGACATAACCTATTGTTACATGTCACTCCCCCTTGCGCCAAATTCTTCTTTCAGGAACATCCATGCTTCCTTGGAAGTTGTAGCCTTTACTACCTTGGACAAACACTCCTCATCCAATACCTGTTTTATAAAATTCAATGCTAAAAAACTACATACTTCATCATATGGGTTATTAGAATCATACTCAATTAACTCTTTAGCTTGAAGAAAAGTTAACATCTCGATAACCCAATGATCAAAATATTTACCTGTAAACAACGGAGGTGGTAGCAAATCAAAGCTACACCAATCACCCTAGATTTCTTCTACGTCTTCTGCTAGACTTCTAAGTTCCTCGGCTGCGACCTAAACCTCTCTAACCATGGCAATGATCTTTGCCTCATCTTTTCGATTTATTTTCCTCATATGCTTCAGTCGTGCTTTGTAACCCATGACTTCGGTCTTTCCTCTATTTTATAGATTCTTTCTTGATTGGATGAGGCTATCTTCCATATCGCCCCTGAAAGAAAATATGATTTTCAATATGCGCCCTTGTAAGGAACAATCTTCACCCAAAAACTATCATGCTTGACAAAAAAACATTTTTTTTATGGATAGATGAACTTTTGTGGAGCCCTGAGTTCTCTTGCCAATAAAAACCCTTCAAAAAAATTTATTTATAATAGCCCAACCGTTAAATATATCAAACTTTAACCAGCCTTTAAAAATCCTTAAATTAATTCAACCTCTTAAAAAAAAACTTTCATTTAATAACCTTTTATTAAACATGCACTTTAAACCCCTTTTAATACACTTTTTGAACTTCAAACCTTCGGAAACCCTTTCAAAAACCTTTTTTTTCAAATGCACACGAGATGGCCTTACGAACATGGATTTTAAAAGATATATATCCTTGTCATCCTTTTGATATCTTGTCCATGCACTTTTTGGTTGACTTTTCGTCCATCTCCTTCCTTTGACCTAGTACACTATCTTCTTTGCAAACTTGGCTTCAGTGGCTAACTCGGCACCAAATTTTGATGATGGTTATCACTCTTTAAAACAATCTTTTGAATATTTTTTTTGTCGGATCTCTTCTCTGCATGCTCGCTTCAGATTCAGATGCGGATGCAATGATTGTAATTAACACACTTCAAGCTTCAGCTGGCAGCTACGACCCTCTCTATTCAGAAAAATTCGACAAGCTACGGCTTATTGTTCAATAGTCGACAAGCTACAACTTATTGCTCAATAACTGTGGTGAAACTTTCGAGCTTTCACTTGGTGTCTATGGAAGCTGTGGCTACAAAATTTCTAGTTGTTTCTCTTTGGCTCTGATACCAATTTGTTGGAAAGGCGGAAGAGACAAAACATAAATTAATTCACACATAAAACACGCATTGCGGCTCTTCTATTGATCACACAAAACGTGATTCTTACAATGAACCCAGTGAAGGGTATTTATCCTTTTCCAACTAGCGACTTGCCTAAAATATCTTGACATGCGTCCACATGCAACCACACACTAAAAGTCGTCTATCACTTGACTTGACTCAAAACTCAAACACTTAATCACTCATTCACTCAGTTAACTGACTCTCTATTTTTAGCTAACTTCACATGCGGGGGTAATTACAATATCTAACAAAGAAGGGACCTCCACCATGGAGATTGGTCAAAAGCGCCTTGTGGAGGTATGGTGGATCTAGAAATGGAATTTGACACACATTTTTCCCATCACAAGGCATTTTTCCCATATTTCACGTTTCAAATTTTTTAATACTCATCTTTAGTAATGTGTTTGGAAATTTGCAGAATGTATTTTTACAGTTAAGTTTTTTCTCAAAACATCATTAAATTTTTTTATTGGGAAATTAAAAACCTTTATTGGGAAATCCAGGTAACTAGAGAAACCATACTAAAACACATTTCTTAGGATATGCATAATTTGATAATACGGAGCTAGAACATGGGTGGGACTAGTTTTGTACCATATCTTAAGTGTAGTCTCCCAGAGAAACTGAGCATGGTTCATTCAACCCTCCTGCGATTACCCACCTTTGCAAGTTGCGACCATGGCATATATCCCCATCATTACAGATATTCAAGACCATCTAGCTTTGTTGTCTACTATTTTTATTTCTGCATATCTCAGGTATGGAATTTTGGTGCGCGCATGTTATTGTTCATGTTTTAACTGTTACAGGCGTTTTGGGAGTGGAGAAAAGGGCTCAAGGTATTTTTCAATTTTGGGGATATTGCATTTTCAGTGGAGCAGAAAGAGATTAGCAAGTAATATCACTTTAGTTCAATCTATTGAAGCTAAATTCCTTTCAACAAATGGTGATGATAAGTCTCGACACTTGCATTTTTCTCTGTTCTCATAACTACATAGGTAAGTTTAATAAGTTTCTATATATGTGTTTCTATGTTTTAGAACTAGGAAACAAAAATGTCGGTATTAGGTTCCTTGCAGTTTTTTCTTTTAATTTGATAGCTTCTAACCAAAGAGTTTATAAGTTGAAAATATAATTAGGTTTTGTCCTTGGAAGTGTATATTGCTATCTCCAACAATTGGTGTGCAGGTTTCTGTGACGTTTCAATTAGTTGAACATAAATTATAAAATCTCAGTTGGTGAGGAAATTTACCAACTTGAAAAATTCCCTCCTCAAAATCGATAAATATATTGTGTATGAAATAGGGTTGATCATGCAGTAACGCATGCTATGGAGATGTCCAAAACTTCATTCATTGTGATAGAATTGGGAAGACTCTCCAAAGAGAGCTTGATCATTTCATTCACAAACATGAAAATTTATACATCCTAGCTATCATAGTTTCTACAGTAATCTGCCATTAATTTTCAACTACCCTTGCCGACTCTGCCGAAAAACACTAAATTTTTCGTCACATGAACAGACATAGACGTCACATGAACATGCATAAATGACGTCAAGATTATTCTAACAAACCTCCCCTTAATCACGATGACCTAAATTTTAAAGTGCCTGCTGGTCTGAGTCTCAACTAAGGCTTACAACAATACATAAAAAAACTTGATAAGGGGGCTTTCATATTTTGTTGTTGATTTCACACAGCACAACTCTCTTTAGTAGAAACAGTGTTGTAGATAGTCCTGTCTGCTAACACTCCACTGGATATTCTCTACGATCTACGCCACACAGGTGTCACGGTCTTCATCAACGGACACTCGGTTGCAGACACTCTTATCTGGAAACACTCCACTCAATCTATGCCATATAGACATCACAATATTCATCAGTGGACACTTGGTTGCAAGCACTCTTATCTGCCAACACTCCACTAGATATATTTGTTCCACACAGTGATGCAGGAGCATTCAGCCCAAGGAAAATCATTGTAAATAGTAGGCATAGGGGGCCATGCGTTTTAATGCAACATTTAGGCCTTAAGTGTGATTTAATTAGATGCTCTCAAAACAAATAAATGAGAACATGAGTAGTTCCATGATCCTAGGAGCAAGGGAGAGCTTTTACACATAAAAGGAAGAATAGATATGGACAATTGAGCAAAACAGGGGGCTTTACTATTTTAAAATAGAGAAAAGATGGAGTGGATAAAGTCTACAATATATGTACATATGTAGCGAGTTTTAGGGCTTTAGTGAGTGATTTAAAGAAATGATTTCATTGATCCGATCCAATGTTTCCATATAATATATGTAAGCCTACGGGCAACAGGAAGAGGCCATGAATAGTAGAAATTAGGCATGTGCGAGACGAGGAGTCTCGGATGTAATCTGTTCTTTTATATTAATATATGCAAGATTGGTTCCTATCCGTGTCAATATTCTTAAGAAGTATTTCATGTGTGATTTATAGTGAATTCATAGGCTTTGTATAGGTACAGACAGAATTCTGAAGGACGCAGAGGGAGATCATGATTCAGAAGAATCGAAATGGATCATTAAATCCATTTAGAGCTTTGCAAGAAGGACAGAGATCAAAGGAGTGTGAGGAGTTTAACTTCAAAAGGAAGAGCAAGCTGCGCATGAGCAAAAGGCTGGAACCTTTGAAGAAAGCCTTTGAGGAGAAGCTAAAATATGGAAAACTAGAGACTTAGTGTAATTTTTAAGGAAAAGGAGGAATGGAGAACGAAGAGTGAGGCACAAGTACCATTAGATCTGAGAAGATCAATGACGGAGATCAAATTGGTAAGGAGAGCTATCACATTGGCGGGGTCATTCCACAGTTTAAATCCCGCGAATGTAAAACCCAAATTAAACCAAGAAATAGTGAAAACCACAGTTGGACTCAAGCGCCGAACTTGAAATAATTTAGGGACTGATTTATTTCCCTATCGGGTCCGAAAGGTTATCGGATCGACGTGTAGAAATGGAAGGAGCCGAGCATTAAGGTTGAGCGATATGCGATCCCGCGATTTAATCTCAATCGTCAGATCACAGATCTGATCGACGGTCAAGATCTGTTAGCAAATCACATATCAGCACTGGCTGAGATCGGAGGGGTCGACATTCCAGAGAGTGGAACTGCCGATAATTATGAACACGAATATATAGAGTTTGAAGTCCAAGTATAGGTGATCGGGAGCGGAGTTTACTATATTACATCATATTTATATTAAGTTTTGTGCCAAAGGTTGCCAAAGGTTTTAATGCTAGAAGGAATGATTTAAACATATCGGAGTCAGGGAGAAGTGAGGCATGTTTGTATGCATAAACCCCGAAGGGAGTGAAGGCCGATTGGGATCAAGGTAAAGCATTGAAATCTATGTAAGGGTCGTATTGAGTTAAAAAGTTATGTTTACAAAGTTTTCCTTTGTAAACGTATGTTTCCTTTATAAATGGTTTTTATGAATAAAAGAGTGCCGATAGAGATATGTTTATGCGTAAACATATATTAACCAAGGTTTCATAGGGATGGTTATATATATATACTATATATATATATATATATATATATATATATATATATATATATATATATATATATATATAGTATGGATTGTGGTTCTGAAGGGTTTTGATTTCTGATAAGAGGTTTTAGGTGAGGTGATTGAAGTTCTGATGTAAAGGAACTTATAAGAGGGCCACTTGACCATTTATGGTCTGAGGGTTTGACTCCATTGTAGAGTCAGACACCTGGGACAGTTATGGATGCATTATTGATAAATGCATACTATGGGTATATGTGCGGGTTTTACCCTGGCATTAGTTTGTCTAAGGATGGTTATATACCGGGACCCTACACCATTAGTGGTATCAGAGAAAATTTGTAATCTATAAAAGGAGAACTTTTGAAGTTATTGGAAGACTGTAGCAGTTCCAGCAGAGGTTTGGAATAGAAGGAAAAAATAATTCCTTGAAGGAAGGAGAAAACAAGATTGCTTAATTCAAGTTCTGAGGGAAAGAGGATTTGGAAACCAACCAGAGGCTAATCCATTCAAAGTGAAAAAGAATGGGTGAAGCAAGATCATGCTGAGATCTTGAAGGTATGTTATGTTTTAAATTAAGAATGTGTGTTTTTATACTAATGCATAGGTGACAACAAGATAGGTTGTGAGAGAAGAACCAGGTGAGTTCTTGAAGGTAGAGTAAGGAGAATACTTTGAAAATAAGAAGTGGTAGTGAACCTGAAGAATCCAACAAGAGATTGGACAGAGAGGACAACTAAAGTGTTCTCAAGAGAGGGTGAGAGATTGCAAAAGCCTAGAAGGAGCAAAGGTGTTTCTCAAGAGGAGGTTCTAGACAGAAGACTCATGCTTACCAAAAGACTAAGTGAGGAGAGCTTAGTGAGGTAAGATTGCAGCGAGGAGGACTAGTTGTTGCAGAGGCTTGTTGCAAAGGATTTCATGAAGAAATAAGAGAGGAAGATGACTACTGATAGTCATAGCAAAGGTTCAGAGAGAAGCCATAATAGAGGATATAAGAAAGAGGATGCCAAAGAAAATTGAAAGAGGATGAGTCAAGAAGAAATTGATAAAGAGGTTTCTGAATTAAAGAACAAATCAATGCATTAAGGAGAATGCTTGAGGAAAGCCAAAGACTAGGTTGGGTCTTAAGGAAGAAGCCAGTGGAATGGCAGGAGATGCAGAGAAGGCTACAACAAAATCAAGTAAAGTGGCTGAAGGAAAAACTCAAGGAAGTTGAGTTAGAAATAGAAGAATCCATTTGTGAACCAGAACAAGGAGAAATTCTGGAAGAAAGTGAAAACTACACTGAAACTAAAGAATGGGGATCAAGTGAAGATCTAATGGACTATTGGGATAGTTCAAAACAACATGAGAAGATGCTAACTGAAGATGAAGACTTGAAGACTGAAACTTCAAGTGAGACCAAAAGGTCTGATGATTTTAAATCTGACAATTTGTGTATGTTTGCAGGTGAAGGACAATTGGCTGATATTGTCATGAAGAAGGAAGAAGACCAATAGAATCTAAATTTTGTTCTGGAAAAAGATGAGATAGATAGATCTCATATACAGCTGGAGAAAGATATCAAGCAACCAAGTGAAGGGCTTGAAGAGATTGAAGAGGAGACAATCGCAAAATTTCTAAATCATCTGAAGGATTTAGAACAGCAAGGGACTGAAGGCAAACTTGAGGAAGAGACTATGTTAGCTAAAAACATAGTAAAGGATCATCAATTCACTATGATGATAGGCATAGTGGAGATAGCCATGGAAACTGTTGAGACAGACAGTAGGGAAGAAGGACATCTACTGAAAGATGTTAAGAAGGAGGAACCCTATGCAAAGGATTTAACCTTGGGATAAGGAACACTAACAAAGGAGTGTTTTGAAGAGGATGGACAGTCTTTTGAAGATGTCGAAAGTCTGGAGGAGTAATCTAGGAGAACAGAGTATGATGGAGAAGATCTCTTGAATGAGCGAAGTAGTGATTTGCTACAATAGAAAGACCTTGAGATTACAAGGGTCAAAGGAAGACAATATTTTAATAATATAACACATCATGTAAAGGATGAAGCTAGAAGAAGATAGCATTGTGATGAAGTGCTTGCTAAGCGTGAAGAGGAGATTAAACCACTGGAGAAACTGATGAGAGAAGCTGGCAGTAGAACAGAAGCTGTAGTTACAGTTTCTGAAGAAGAAGATGTGTCTCAAGTAGCCATGGAGACAGGAAGATGCAATAATCTGTTTGCAGGTTCATTAAAAAGCATGAATGAATATGAGTATGTGATTAAAGAGATGAGCAGAGATTGTTTGAAGATTGTAAAGAGGTGGTAGGAATCAAACAGTTTCAAAGTGAACATAACCAGAAGTAGGTTAAGGAAGGAGAAATTCATGACTATGAACCCAAGAAGGAAGACATCATTAGAACAGATGGTGTGGAAGAGAGACTAACTAACAGTCTCATGAATTTTGCTGAGAATTCGAATCAACATACTGATGTGCTGGCAGAGAAGAAGGAGAAAAGAGAGCAGCAAACTGAATTGTTGCCAAAGGAAGATAAGGCACAACAGCCTTATGTTTTTTATTTTAACAATTGTTTTGAGTGTGCAGGTTTTGTTGCAAGTGCTGGAGGAGATTTGGCATAGGTGAATAGCCAAATAAATATGAGAGAAGATGAGAATTCTATGGAAGAATTCAATCCATGGAATGGAGAAATTAATTTGCTGGAGAAAATGCTGAACAGTAATGATTTAATCATGAAAGAGGGTAAGGATGATTGGGAGGCAGCAAACAAACCAAAAGTTGGAGCAAATAAAAGAGAAGTCAGCATAGGAGTCACAACAAAAGTTGAAGCAAGCAAAGCCAACGTAGAATACATCATCAATAACCTGAAACAAAGAGAAAGAGATAGAAATACAAAGCAGAATATGGACTAGCCCAAAGACATGTTGGACATAGAAATTGAAGAAATATGGAAGCAAATGATGAAGCAATTCAAATGGAGAAAAATGGTAGAAGTAGTAAGCAAGATAAATCAAAAGTTGAATATGATTGACAAGAAGAAGAAGACAGCAGAAATACAATAGCAACAAAGGTACAAAACATGTGGACAGTTACAGAAAAAAGTGTGGGATCCAGGAAGACAAAGATTAGAAGACACATGATCAGGAGATCATGAATATTTTCTACTTTGAGAGTCTGATGCAGTAGCATTCAACCCAAGGAAAATCGTTGTAAATAGTAGACATAGGGGGTCATGCATTTTAGGAAATAGTTTTCCTAAGTATCAAGTTAATGCAACATTTAGGCCTTAAGTGTGATTTAATTAGATGCTCTCAAAACAAATAAATGAGAACATGAGTAGTTCCATGATCCTAGGAGCAAGGGAGATATTTTAGGCATAAAAGGGAGAATAGATGTGGACCATTGAGCAAAACATGGGGATTTTCTATCTTAAATCAAATAAAAGATGAAGTGGATAAAGTCTACCATATATTTACAAATGTAGCTAGATTTAGGGCTTTAGTGAGTGATTTAAAGAAAGGATGTGATCGATCCAATCCAATGTTTCCATATAAATATATGTAAGCCTACGGGAAACAAGAAGAGGCCACGAATAGTAGAAATCAGGACTGTGTGAGATGAGGAGTCTCGGATGTAATCTATGGTTTTATATTAATATATGCAAGATTGGTTCCTATCTGTGTCAGTATGCTTAAGAAGTATTTCATGTGTGATTTACAGTGAATTCGTAGGCTCTGTACAGGTATAGATAGAATTCTAAAAGATGTAGAGAGAGAGCACGATTCATAAGAATCAAAATGGATCATTGAATCCATTTAGAGCTTTGCAAGAGGGACAGAGATCAAAGGAGTGTGAGGAGTTTAAGTTCAGAAGGAAGAGTGAGCTGTGAATGAGCAGAAGGCTGGAACCTTTGAAGAAACCCTTTGAGGAGAAGCTAAAATATGGAAAACTGAAGGCTTAGCATAATTTTTAAGAAAAAGGAAGAATGGAGAACGAAGAGTGAGGCACAGGTACCATTAGATCTGAGAATATCAATGGCAGAGATCAAATCGGGAAGGCAAACTATCACATTGGTAGGGTCATTACATAGTTTAACTCTCGTGAATGTAAAACCCGAATTACACTAAGAAATAGTAAACACCACAGTCGGAGTCAACTGCCGGACTTGAAATAATTTAGGGACTAATTTATTTCCCTATTGAGTCCGAAATGTTATCGGATCAGCGTGTAGAAAGGGAAGGAGATGGGCATAAGGTTGAGCGATATGCAATCACACGACTTAATCTCAACCGTCGGATTGCAAATCTGATCGACGGTCAAGAACTTTTCGCAAATCGCGTATCGGTGCTGGCAGAGATCGGAGGGATCGACATTCTAAAGAGCAGAACTGTCGATAAGTATGAACACGAATATATATAGTTTTAAGCCAAGGTATAGGTGATCGGGAGCGAATTTTAGTGTATTACTTCGTATTTATATTAAGTGTTGTGCTAATGGTTGCTGAAGGTTTTAATGCCAGAAGGAATTATTTAAACATATTGAAGTCGGGGAGAAGTGAGGCATGTTTGTATGCATAAACCCCGAAGGGAGTGAAGGCCGATTGCTATCAAGGTAAAGCATTGAAATATGTGTAAGCATCGTATTGAGTCAAAAAGGTATGTTTACAGAGTTTCCCTTTGTCAGCGTATGTTTCCTTTATAAATGGTTTTTATGAAGAAAAGAGTGTTGATAGAGATATGTTTACGCGTCAACATATATTAACCAAGGTTTTATAGGGATGGTTATATATATATATATATATATATATATATATATATATATATATATGATATATATATATATATATATATATATATATATATATATATATATATATATATATATATATTATATATATATATATATATATATATATATATATATATATATATAGGATTGTTGTTCTGAAGGGTTTTTATTTCCGATAAGAGGTTTCAAGTGGGGTGATTGAAGTTTTGATGCAAAGGAACTTATAAGAGGCTCACTTGACCATTTATGGTCTGAAGGTTTGACTCCATTGTAGATTCAGACACATGGGATAGTTGTGGATGCATTATTAATAAATGCATACTATGGGTATATGTGTGGGTGCTACCCTAGCATCAGTTTGGTTAAGGATGGTTATATGCTGGGACCCTGCAACACACAGGAATCACAGTTGATAGAATATTCATCAGCGAACACTCGATTGTAGACACTCTTATCTACTAACACTCAATAGTCATGTCTCACTAGCATGCTCCACATATAGCTCCACACACTTTTTGCTGGACCTCAGATGGAGCAGCTATCTCGGTGATTTGTTCACATAAATTGTCTTCCACGTAGCAGCAGCGGAAGCTTCTTTAAAGCCAGGTTTTCCGTTAGCATTACCATAACCCTTCTCACATCCAAATATTTGGTGTTGTATAATTTCCTCCATGAGCCATCAGAAGGGGGTCTGACTCGAGCTATGATGACGTTCTTAGGACTCAACCAAGATCCCACTGTGCTAGACTAGTTGCTACTCTGGTTGTCCCTCGGGGTGGGAGAATTAGTCTTCACCTTGGTGCCCCTTAGAGTCCTGGTTACATTATCATAAGCCCTCACAACATCTTTTGCGGTATCAAAAGTACCGAGCCAGACCTAGGTTTTCTTCCAAGTATCTCGAATCTCCGTCGCAAATCGACCCCAAGGCCTCCTTCTCAACTTTTGCACTACATACTTGGTCCCAAGCACTCGGCTAACTCATACTGGTTCCACACATCCTTGGCTCTCTTATGCTTACTTTCAGAAGCCACTCACAGCCAGTGGACATCACACACTTAATTTAGGCATTGGCCTTTAAACTTTTCACCTGGGCACAGGTTTATGCCTCCTTCTTCCAGGCAAGGCTCCAACAAGGCTTCACAATAGCCCAAAAACAAAGTGCTCAACTTATCCTCAACACACTGGAATCGACATGGTCTTCAAACATGGTGATTCACACCCTGGCAGACACACTCTAGGATAGATTCCTTGAGGGCTTGAATCTCTTCTTCAACCTCATCGGGCGAGTATATCCATTTCAGAATTGCCATAGCCTCAGCTTCTCCTTTCTTTCTCTACAACGAACAGGGATATTCCGATAGTATAATCTCCTCATCCGCAGAATCCCATACTCCCATTCATCAACATCCACCATTGGAATCTATGAGCCTTTGTCCTCAATTCCTCCTTTCAAGTTGAGAACGTAGTCAGAGCTAAGGGTTGTTCATGCATAGATTGCCCTTAAATGTTTTTTTTTCTCGCTATCTGATGTTTTGTGTTATTCCCAACCAAGAGAGAGTGAAGCGCAGATTAGTAGAATGAATGGTGTGAGCCAAATGGGCTACCTGTGTTAGAGGAAGCGGTTGATTATTCCATGTGTTTTCTCTTCCAGAAACGCCATTGCTGCGGAGAACATGCAAGGTGAAGGATCTATCCAGGAAATCGCTGAAAATAAGAGAGTCCAGGAAGGAACATGGAACTAAAAGATAGTTATTGCAAGAAATCAAAATGCCGTGGACCTATGTTGAAACGTGTCGCCCGAGTTGAAACGTGGAGTTCGTAAGTTTTTTCTTTCACATCAAGTTTCCACGTATATGTGAAGTTTTTTTTCAAATCAACATATCCATGTATGTGTGAAATGTGAAGAGTTTTGTCTTTATAATAAAGGTTAAAATATTATATATGATTTTATGTTTATTATGAAACATATATAATTATATGTGGAAATTTTGAAAAAATATATTTTAAAAATGGGATAGAAAATTTTAAAAAGATATTTTAAAAAGGAGAAAGGTCATTATTATTAAAGTTTAAAGAGTAATAGTTAAAGATTTATTTTTAAGCAGAGTTTTTGTGTTTTGGAACATGAATTTTATTGAAAATGGAGACAACAGTTACAGATATGGAGAAGTTGAGCGGGGTTAATTTTGCCCTATGGAAATCACAGATAGAGGATATATTGATTTTAAAGGATCAATATTTGCCGATTGAGGGAACAACAAAAAAACCCTCATCGATGATAGATGAAGAGTGGAATAAGGTCGATAGAAAGGCGATTGCAATAATCCACCAATATCTAGCAAAGAATGTTTATTTCAATGTGTCTAGAGAAAAGACAACACAAGGATTATGGAATAAGCTCCATCATTTGTATGAGAAGAACACGACATCAAACAAAGTGTTCCTGATGAAGAAGCTTTATAATTTCAAGATGAAGGAGGGTGCTTCAGTTGCTAAGCACTTGAATTCATTTAATATTATTACTAATCTACTTGCCTCTGTTAAAATAATTCCAGATGATGAAATTAGAGCTATTTTGTTAATGTGTTCTATGCCAGATAGCTAGGAAAATTTAATTATAGCTATGAGCACTTCAGCAACTGCAGGGACCCTAAATTTTGATGATGTCAGCAACAATTTAATGAATGAAGAGTTGTGATGCAAGTCAATTGCGGAAAACCAGGGAGGAGAAGCTCTAACTTTAGCTGATCATGGTAGGAGAATGGATAGAGGCCGAAAAGGGCAATGAAGATCGAGAGGCTGATCAAAATCAAGGAGAGGAAAGATCATCTGCTTTCATTGTGGAAAACTTGGGCACATGAAGAAAGAATGTCTATTTTTGAAGAAAGGTCAAAAGGATCATAGACTGGCCAGCACAAATCACAAGTCATCCAGCACAAATGAAGGTGAGACTACTGCTATAGCCACAGATGGTGATGTGTTGTTTACTGTTTTAGTAGAGGATGCATGTGTATATACTAGTAGTAGCTATTATTAGATCCTTAAATCTAAAGCATCTCACCATGTAACCCCATGCAAAGATAGTTTTGTTGCATATAATCCTAGTGATTATGGTAGAGTGCATTTGGGGAATAATCATTTTTGTAGTATTGTTGGAGTGCGAGATGTCTAGATCAAGATGAAGGATGGACAAGATATATTGTTGAAACAGGTCATGCATGTACCAAAAAAGTGCAAGAGTTTGATCTCTATGGGATGACTGGATGATGAAGGTTATTGCACAAGCTATGGAAAAGGAGGATGGAAAATTAGCAAAGGAGCATTGGTCATGGACAAAGGACCCAAGACAAGAACATTATACACATTGAAGGCACTGATAGGAAAATCAGATTTGGTTGCTGTCACAAAAGAAGGAAATTCAGAAAATCTGTGGCATAAGCGCTTGGGTCATATGAATGAGAAGGGTTTAAAAATCCTTGTTGGTAAAAATTTATTGCCATGTTTGAAATCCTACAATCTTGATCTTTGTGAGCATTGTATATATGGTAGACAAAGAAGGGTTTCATTCCTTAGAGGTGGTCATGATGGAAAGAAAAATGCGTTAGAATTTATATACTCAAATGTGTTTGGGCCTATTAATATCAAGTCATTATGAGGAGCATCATATTTTGTAACATTTATAGATGATGCATCCATGGGCATATCCTATGAAGAGTAAAAGTGAAGTGTTTGGAATATTTCAAAAATTCCATGTTGCTGTGGAAAGAGAGACTAACAAATTTCTCAAGTGTTTAAGAACAGATAATCGTGGAGAATATTGCTCAAATGCATTCAAGGAATATTGTAAGAAGTTTGGCATAAATCATGACAAGAATGTGCCTAGTAATCCTCAACATAATGGTGTCGCAGAAAGGATGAATCACACCATTATGGAAAAGGTGTGAGGTATGTTGTATAATTCTGGTTTGGAGAAGACTTTTTGGGCTAAAGTAATGAGGACCGCTTGCTACCCCATAAATAGATCTCCAACTATAGCCTTGGATGGTGGTATCCCTGAAGAATTTTGGACTGGTAAGAAGTTGAATTATTCTCACTTGAAAATATTTGGATGTGAAGCATTTGTACATATTCCCAAAGAAAATAGAACTAAGCTAGATGATAAATCTATGAAATGATTTTTTTTGGGATATGCGGATGAATAATTTGGTTATCATCTATGGGATCGACTCAAACATAAAATTATTAGAAGCACGGATGTTATATTTAATGAGTCAGAAATTTTCAAGAGGATTGTAAGTAAGTTGGAGGTCAAGAAGGTTATTGACAGGTTTAAAGAGAAGTAGGAAAATATCCCACCAATTCAAGAAAATGAACAACAAATTCAGAAGCAGGAAGATCAACAAGTGGAAAATGATGAACACCAAGAAGAAGGAATATTGCAGGAACCTTTACAAGAGATTCAACCTGATAATGCACCACCACAATTGGTTCATAGATCTTCTAGGCCTCATAAGCCTTCACAAAGGTATCCTCCTTCAAACTATATTTTGTTGACTGATGAAGGTGATCCTAATTGCTTTCAAGAAGCTTGTAAAGTTGAGCACAGTAAAGAATGGAAGAAAGCAATGGAAGAAGAAATGAAATCTTTGCTGGAAAATAAAACTTGGGAATTGGTAAACCTCCCAAAGTGTAGAAATGCTCTACAAAACAAATGGATTTACAGGATTAAGCATGAAGGTGACGAAAAGAAGGAGAGGTATAAAGAAAGGTTTGTGGTGAAAGGATTTTCCAAAAAAGAAGGTATTGAATTCACTCAAATATTCTCACCTGTTGTTAAAATGTCATCCATTAGAGTCATTCTTGGTCTTGTTGCTTCTTTAGACTTAGAATGTGAAAAGTTAGATGCAAAAATAGCTTTCCTTTATGGTGAATTGCAGGAAGAAATTTATGTGGAGCAACCAGAAGGCTTCATAGAAAAAGGCAAAGAAGACCTTGTTTACAGGTTGAAGAAGAGTCTCTATGGGTTGAAACATGCACCTTTATAATGGTCCATGCAATCTAGATTTAACTCAGTGAGTGTGAGTTATCTGCAATGTTGGATGTGTCTAGTAATGGTGGAAAGTATAGCCAAAGGCGGTCCATGTTGAACATTGGGTGCAGGCCAAGGAATGGGGTAATGTTGAGCTCAAATACATTGTCTCCCATGGCCTTGGTAATGGTGCAAGGACCATATTAGGGTGGTCTAAGTTTCTGAGAGGCTCTGGTAAGGCATTCCTTTTGCAAATGCAACCAGACTTTGTCTCCCAACTGAAACTTGTGTGGAACCTGATGTTGATCATGTCGCTACTTGTATTTGGCATTTGATTTCTCCATAATGTTGTGGACCTACTGGTGAATATGTTGGATGTGCTCAAAGAAGGTGTTTTCTTTATTTGTTTTGGACTGTACATGAGCCAAATCTGCTTGAGTAGCTGCAAATGGCATGGCCACATCAATGGGACATAGTGGCTGGAATCCTAAGCCCACCTGGAAAGGTTTGTGGCCAGTCGAGCTGTGGAGAGCCTGGTTATAGCTATGATGAACATAGGGTAGGCTCTCATCACATGTGCATGGATGCTTTGAGTTGTACATACACAGAATGTGTACGATCATCCTGTTGACAACCTCTATTTGGCCATCAGTTTGGGGATGGAAGGTTGTGGACTTAGTGTGTTTGGTGTCCAACATCGACCAGAGACTGGACAAAAATGTACTGAGGAACTTGATGTCCCAATATGAGATGATAGACTGTGGGATGCCAAAGTGTACCCACACTCGTTCAAAGAAGAGTTTAGCAGTGGCCTCTGATCTGATATTCTTCTTGTAGGCCGCCATAATGGCCATCTTTGAGAACTTGTCGATGACCACAAAAACGTAGTCGTTTCCATGCTTATTAGAAGGAAGGCCTCACATGTAATCCATGGAGATGGATTCCCAATGTCGACTAGGGGTAAGCAGCGGGGTATAAAGGCCTTGCTTCTTGATGCTCAGTTTAGCAATGGTGCAGGCAGTGAATGATTAGATGTACTTCCCTACATCCTATCGAAGATTCAACAAATAGAAATACTTCTATAGTACTGCCACCATTTTCTTGACCTCAAAATGCCCAGCAGCCCGACTATAGTGTGCTTCCCAAATCATCTTGGCACGCTCACTTGAAGGAACACAAAGGTGACCCAGGTGGCATAATAGGGCATCCTGGAGGTGAAAATCTACAACATGCTGACCCTCCAAGAGTGTCTGGTATGTGTGGCTGAATTTTGGGTCGCTTTTGTAGAGAAGTGACCAATCAGAAGTCTCGTGCCCACAAGAGTTGAGCATGGTGGTTAACACCATGATCGGTGGTCGACTGAGGCAATCTGCAACATTATTGGTGCTGCCCTTCTTATACTTGATATTCAAATGGAATTGTTAAAGGTATGTGGACCACTTCTAATGGCAATCATTCTGTAATTTCCCTTGGGTTTGTATGAACTGTAGGGGCCAGTGGTCTGTGTCGATGACCGTTTCCTTCCCCAAAATGTAATGCTTCCATTGTCAGCAGGCTTGCACAATGGAATACATATATTTTTCATAAGTGGGATACTTCCGAAATGTGTTTGAAAGTGTCTCACTATGATATGCCACTGGATGTCCGTGTTGAGTAAGGATTGCCCAAATAGCATAGTCAAAGGCATCTGTTTCAACCTCAAATGGTTGTTGCAAGTCTGGTAATGCGAGCACTAGTGTTGAGCAGAGGTGACGTTTCAACTCTGTGAATGCCTTCTGTTGAGATTCAAACCAAAAGAATTTTGCTGCGCTCCTCCTTTAGTGACTTGACTCAAGGGCCAAGTGATATGAGAAAATATCGACACGAACCTGCGGTAGAAGTTGGCAAGACCCAGAAAGCTGTGAAGCTCATCAGAGTGGTTGGAGATGGCCAATCCCAAATGGTTTGGATATTAGCTGGATCCACATGCACCCCCTGTTCATCAATAATGTATCCTAGATACTGAACTTGGGTCATGCCAAAAGTGCATTTCTCCAAAGTGGCACATAGCTTGTGTTGCCACAATGTTTGGAGAACTTGTCGAATGTGGTGGAGGTTCTCTTCTTGACTCTGGCTAAAGATCAGGATGTCATCCAAATATACCACTACAATTGAGTTGGTGAATGGCCACAAGATGTCATCCATTAGCCTCATGAAGGTTGCAGGAGCATTCGTTAACCCAAAAGCCATAACCAACCATTCGAAAAGGCCCTCCTTGGCTTTGAAGGTAGTCTTCCACACATCGGAGGGTTCAATTGGTACCTGGTGATATCTTGACTTTAATTCGATCTTGCTGAAATATTTTTCTCCCTTTCGTTTGTCCAGAAGGTCATCAATCTGTGGGATCGAGTACCTATTTTGGATAGCGATCTTGTTCAATGGCCGATAGTCAATGTAGAGTTTCCAAGTCCCAGCCTTCTTCTGTAACAACACGATCAGGCTCCCACAGGGTGATGAACTTGGTCGGATGTGACCTTTCTGTAGCAACTCCTAAATCTGCCTCTTGATTTCATTGTTCTCCAGAACAGAGCGTCGATAGATTGGTCCACTGGGCAACGCCGTACCTGGGGTCAGATCAATGGAGTGCTTGACCTGACAGTGTAGAGGAATACCTACGGGAGAGGTGAAGATGTCCTTGTACTCCTCCACAGCCTTGTCCATCTGTAGTTGTCATGCGGAGGGGCCTTGTCTGGAGGTCATGGCCACTGTCTTCTTCTTTCCTTGAGGGCGTATCATCAGGAAAGCAAATTTCCTAGTTTTGGAAACGAGCTTACTGCATTGTTTTGCAGTAACCAAAGAGATGGCGATAGACGGTGCTACCTCCAATATCCTATACAACTTATTTCCCAAAGTAACAATAATAGCACGAGGCCTTGATTCATACACATCATGTCACTTCCACAAGTATGGTTGGCTTAGTAATACATTACAAACATCAAGGGGAGCAACGTCACATAATACCTCATCTATGAAGGGCTTGATGTTGTATGGAAGACGACACTGCTGGATCACGCGAAGATCTTGTCCTTGGTGAAGCCACCCAATGGTGTACGGTTGTGGATATGTTGTGGTCAGTAAGATGAGCCGCTTCACGACCTCTGCCGAAATGAGGTTATTTTGTCTCCTGCTTTCAACAATGAACTATAGCGGGGAGCCATTTAAATAGTCAACCATAATCTATATTAATATTAATCGATTAATATTCATATTCAAACATGTCAAATTGGAATTGTACATAAATCTATCCAACATCACATTATGATAACCATTATTGGAATGTGAGAATCATTGTCGTAATCTTACATTACACAACGATTTATCCAACATTGTATTGTGGCATTACAAAATTAGTTAACCATATTTACTAATGTGGTTGTCTATTTTCGACTATGTTTGTTTACTACGTTTAAAAATAAACACTCTTCAAGTTACATCAAACATAATTTCCTATTATTATTATTCAACCACATTAGTCAACAAAGTCAAACAAAG
The DNA here is from genome assembly GCA_031772625.1 of Pinus tabuliformis. NCBI lineage: Eukaryota > Viridiplantae > Streptophyta > Pinopsida > Pinales > Pinaceae > Pinus > Pinus tabuliformis. The sequence continues at coordinate 1,519,940,538 of CM062818.1, read as the reverse complement.
TGAGACTTTATAGCGATTGTTGATGATGATCAAACTTTGGTGTATATAATGTGACAATCATTGTCATAATTTTACATTACATTGCAATTTATCCAACATCGCATAACGACAGTATAAAATTGGTTAACCACATTTACTAACGTGGGTTTATAATATTGGGGTTTTTATTAGGATTTACCATATAGGGTTAAATATATAGGGTTTATAATATTAGGATTTAATATATTCCCCCCCCCACACACATATATATATGGTTTATAATTTTAAGTTTTAATATTTCGTTTAAGATATTAAGTTTTGTAATATTAGGCTTAAAATATTGGGTTTTAATATTATAGTTTATAATATTAGGTTTTGAATGCTAGCACAACCATATTAGTAAATGAAACTAATATATGTTGATAGGCGTATATAAACCACCTATAAATCCTTACCATACACCTAAAAATTATTATTGTGGTTGATATATGCTTATCAATGTATATCAACCACATTTACTTTTTTGGGTTGTATATGTGCTTGATATATGCCTATCGGTATATATCAACCACGTTTATTAATGTGGTTGTGCTATTAATTAGTGAAGCCTATAAAAATTCAATACTTTATGTTAGCTACATTGCAATCAAGAAAATATTTAAATTTATGACATGCACATTATTTTTATGGAGATTTCAATATTAAACTAGAGTCTTTTAGAGGAAATTTTAGCCTAAAAGTGCCCATGAAATTTTCATGTACATAATGTGTAAACCAATCAAATTCTTGTAAATTTAAAAAGAGGTACATGTAAATATTTTGGAGGGAAAATTATAAAACTATTTTTGTAATTGTATTTTTGGCTTATCTCCTTATATATTTACTCAAATTTCAATTGTAGACACTCGTTGGATGCATAATTAAATTATGCATTCAACGAGTACCCATTATGCATACTTTTGAGAAGATCCACATTGATAAAATTTGAAGATACATCTATTAAAAAAAAAAAAAAATGTTCAACACATTTTTTTAATGTATCTTCAATTTTTATTAATGTGGGTCTTCTCAAAAGTATTCATAATGGGTAATCATGTCTACATTTGAAATTTAAGTAAACTTATAAGGAGATAAGTCAAAAATACAATGAAAAAAGTTTTTTTTTTTTTTCTCCAAAATTCATAACTATTGTTTTATTATTTTTTCTTAAGAGGACACTTTTATGTTAAAATTTCTTCTAATAGGGGAGAAAATAATCTTGGTGGTTTATAAACTTAGTCTCAACACCAAAAACAAAGTGATAATTTTAGAAAATTATCATCTTAATAATAAAGTGGGAATTTAGTGTAAAATTTATTTTCAAAATGTCACATTTAACATAAATTAACTAAAAAGAAGAGTAAAAAGGGTATGTTAAATAAGAGTAAGAAGATATTATTGAGGTGAATTGAAAAAAGAAATTTAATAGTGATGTTTTTATTGTGTTTATATTTAATTAGAAATGAAGTGAATAATGTCTATTTGAACTAGATGAGATGAATAAAGTTAATTCAAATTGGATTGCCCATTGTTATAATTTAAATATGTTATTCAAACTTACATTAAAAGGACTTCTATTAGAGAAGACTAGCTTAACCTTTCAAATATTGTATTTAGATTGCTCTTGGAAGCAAAAAGCTCTTACTTAGCAAACTAGGCCAATAAATTATTTATGAGATATATTGAAAATGAAACATACGAATAGAGGAATAGAGGCGCTCATGCACACAAACATTAGTTTTTATTTATTATTATTTTTTGAAGGAATAATTTAAAGTCTTTTGACTAACTTAAATTATGTTTATTAAATCATTGTAACTATAATACATATCAGAATACAACTACATTATTATCTATAACCATCAAAGTATAGTAAACTTTTGCAAGAGATTTTGAGCAACTATGAAAGTCAAATCTTAAACATAACTTAAGAAACTAGTATATTTTTTATTCTTAGAAATTGATAAACTACTTATTATGAAATTGGATTAAAAACTATCATATTTAAATAAAACAATTTTAATTTCATTATATATATATATATATATAATAATGTTACAACAATTACATACATCCTTATCTTAGAAAAATTTGGAAAAATAAAAAAAATAAAAACACATCATTCATTAACTAAAACAATTTTATTATCTTTATTAAAAATTAAAAAAATCGATAAAAAAATCATTAAAATAAATAAATAATCATATCAAATTCTTAAACCTAAATTCATATATATAATATATAAATAATTAAAACAAACATTAAATAATCTCTAACTAAAAAACTTCAAATAAATATCTTAAAAAATTCTCATCATGGATAAACTCAAATAAATATATAAAAAAAAACCTCTTGGCATTGGATAAACTTAGTTTAGTAAATGAGAGAAATAGAAAGGAAATTGCAAACTCACGCATGCTAAAATTTAATCATATTTATTTATTTGAATGATTATTAAAAAATAAATAAAGTTAAATTATCAATTTTTTTCACTTATTTTTTTTCTTTAATATTTTAAATTAAAAACAAATTTAACCTCTTAATTTAAAAATGAATTTAAATATTTCCTAACTATTTATTTATATTTTTTTAAATAATTTAAAATTTTATTTACAATCAATATATTCCAATCCATTAACTCACTTATATTATGGATTTATTGATTCCAATCCATTAACTCACTTATATTATGGATTATAAACCATGCCAAAAATTTAAATTATCATACAAAGGCATCCACATCATTTTTGTGTTTAAAAAAATATATATATATTTGGCTTTCTGTGGCGTGGAAGACGGGTCGTCCCTATTGACTCCCTTCTCTACAGTGTGTAAATCTCCGTGGCGTGGAAGACTCCCTTCTCTACAGTGTGTAAATCTCCGTGACTGAGCCCGATGACTCCAAGTCCCCGCGCTTTTTTGGATCGATACGGCGAGTCTGACGCTTTGTCTAAGCAGAGTCTCAGCGTTATATTTTTCAAAATTTATTGGTTTAAAAATTATATATTTCAAAATTATATATTTAAAAATTGATTTAAATTATATAATATAATATTTAAAAATTTATATTAAACTATATTTAATAAATAATTATTTTGAAATTTTTGCATAAAGATTTTTACAGTCAAGAATTTGATGTTGATGTAAATTTTTGGGAGTTGAAATGTCTTGCTTTCATGTCTTTAAAGATGAGTGAGGTATTCATTAATTAAATATTTCAACAACAAAAATACATGTTTTACCAAAACTTTATATTAACATTAATTATTTATTTTTTATATATGTTTGAAAAAATGTAAAGTAAATTTGAATACAAAATTTCATATTAAAAATGTTTAATTTATAGCTACCACCTACCTATTATAGATCAAACGATTCACTTGTAACCACTGTGACTTGTACCAATTCATTTAGTTAAAAAAAAAAAGAAAAAAAAAAGTTAATCGTCTTAAAGAAAATAAGTGTATATTTTAAACACATTTATGTGGGAATTCATGTGATCAAAGACCGTTTATTGGAAAATGAAATGAAATGATATTTTAAGGTACATGAGACTAAAAGTAGTCTATGAGACCATTAGTTTCTTGTTTTTTCGCTTTTGTAATTCAATATTTTTTCCTATTCAAATTGATGATGAGCTCGCCCAACATTACAACAATCCCCTCACTGAAAAGACAATACCAAAAAACTAATGCTAACATGTTCTCATAACTTTCTTTCATGTCTTTGAATACATCACATTCCAAAATGAAATGTTTTTCGGATTCCACTGCCCAAGACGTGCAAAATGTACATACCCATTCTTCCCAAACTTCTTTAGGCCCTTTCCCCCATCCTGTTTCACACCGAAGTTGATGGGAGTTGGTCCTTAATTGAGCAATAAAGACTTTTTCCCTCCACGAAATGCTAGGGAATAAGAGAGATAGTGATGTGATGTTTGAAAGAGCGTTGAAATTAAAATCGAGGTTTTCAGTTAGATTTCATTTGACTGTGGGCTCGAAGCACGATAAACACTTGACCAGCAAATGAATCTAAGAGGAGCACTCGCTGCTTGTGTTTGGACCAAACCCAATTTTTGTGTAGAAATAGAATGTGTGAATTTCCTTTGGCCTTTTTTCCCAACCTTTCCTACTTTTCCAACACCAAATAAATCTAAGAGGAGCACTCGTTGTAGTTGTTTGGACCAAACCCAATTTTTGTGCAGAAATAGAATGTGTGAGTTTCCTTTGGCTTCTTTTCCCAACCTTTCCTACTTTGCCGACACCAAATGCCAATTCCGTTTGACATGAATCGAGTGGGGCAGATTTAAATTCATAACGATTTAGGTTTGGGAGCTATTTCATAGGCTTCCAAGAAGCAACCAATAGTGTCATTATCAACAGTAGAAGTTGAATATGTCGCCGCAACAGTAGCAACGTGTCAAGCAGTTTTGATGAGAAGAATGTTGAGGAATTTATGCCACGACCAAGAGGGAACAACAACTATTTCCTGCGACAACACGTCTACAATTGCACTATCAAAGAATTGTGTTTTTCACAAGAGGACCAAGCACATTGATGCTAAATATCATTTTATTAGAGAGTTTATTAACAATGGTGAAATTGTGTTGCAGTAGTGCAGGTCACAGGAACAGTTTGCTAACATTTTCACAAAGCCATTGGCACGTCAAATTTTTGTTTATCTCAAAGATTGTTTGAGAATTGTCAATGGCAGAAGTTGTGATTAAGGGGGAGTGTTGGAAAAATTAATCTCAACCACTGCAATTACTAAACTAGTAGCAACCATACTTGCCAAGTAGATTTCTACAGGTTGCAAATTTTATTAGCAAGTTGAAGTACAAAAGTATGCAAGAGTACAAGTTCTCTATTCCTCAACACACATTAGATAATTAAAATCAAATGAGTATTTAATATAGATGTATGGTCAAACATTTACTCCGAAACTCTTACTTGCAGTCCGCAACCTCTCCAAGTTTAGAAAATCATTCATTTTGTACAAGAGCCCATACTATGTCTTAATGTTTTGTTCAGTCATGCATTAATGTGTCAAAATTGTATGCTTTGATAAATATGAATGTAACACACTTTTTTACAGTCGAGAGGATGTAAAGACGATGCAAAGTCTCAGAGATTGCAGTAAGAAATTTACTGGTGAAGGAGCCACAATCTCCATAGGAATGTATTTCATGCATTAAAATTATAAACTAAAGTTTTATTGTGTTGCTCCAAATTTTACTCTGTGTTTTCTGTGAGTTGAATATCTATGTTATTTTTTAGCTCCTGTCTAGTTGTGATTTGATCACTGCAACTGAAGATTTGACCTCCACAATTGATTTGATGGATACTCGTCTCCTTTGCCCCTTAATTTTTTTGATATATTTATATTGTATCATCACTCTTTGTGATTAATACATTCAAGCATAAATCCCTTTTCCACATATTTCTGCCTTTTAAATTATTTATTTATTTTCATTTATTATATTAAATTGGTATCAGAGCTCAAATTAAAAATCTCGTGTGTGAGAACAATGTTAATGCATGACAAGGATTCACACACTCCTTCATTAATGTTTAGCTGGTCAGTATAGAAATGCAGATAACATTATGGAGAGCGAACAAGGGATTACAAATTGTCGATTCCGAGTAGACAAAAGTTGAAAATTGGATGTTAACTATGGAAAAGAGTTGAGTCAAAGAATTTTAGAGGAGATTGGTAGGATTGTTATTCTTGGAGAGGCATAGATAAACTTTGGAGTTGTGTAGAAGAAGCTTCGTAAACAAACTTTAGTGGACAATGTGTGCTTCAATATAGAGCATAATTGGATCGTGGATGTGATTGGACAGTTGCACCTTCATCAAATGAGGTGATGTCAAGAGTTCTAATAATTTCATTTGTCTATTGATGATAGTGTGGCGAAAATCCTCATTCTAGTTTTGGTGCATCTATCATAGTTGTGATTATCAAGCACGTAAGAGAGAGAGGCCCAGAGTGGTTGGTTGGTGTCATACCCAAAAAGGAAATTTCATAAGTAGCATGTTTCATAATTGAAGAGTGTTGGAAATATAGAGAAGACAAAACACAAATTCACACATAAAACATACGAGCTACCGCTCTTGTATTGATCACACAAAACTGGATTCTTACAATGAACCCAGTGAAGGTATTTATCCTTTTCCAACTAGCGACTTGCCTAAAATATCTTGACATGCATCCACATGCAACCACACACTAAAAGTCGTCTATCACTTAACTTGGCTTGACTCAACACTCAATCACTCAATCACTCAGTTAACTGACTCTCTATTTTTAACTAACTCCACATGCGAGAGTAACTACAATTTCTAACACTCCCCCTTAATTACGACTATATGACTCAACATAACTTAACTTTACTCGATTATCACTCAAACATGCCTGCTGGTCTATGTCTCAGCTAGGTTTACAATGACTCAAGGATTTTACAAATTTTCATTTTCTTTTTCTCTGCTTCCAGATTCTATATCCTAGAAATTACTTCATGCTCTATTGAACTTTCTTGTTGTAGGTTTTATTCAGTTGTTGCTGCTACAATTTTTCTTTGGCTTGTCTTGAACTTGTTTTGAAGAAAAATTGGAGCATGTCTTCTACACCTTCCTCTTCAAATATTTGTTCAACCATGGACTGTTCCAAAACATTGCATCTTCAAAATGTCTTCTTTTCTTTGCTTCTTGTGCCTTATATTCATGAGTTTGACTCGCTTCAATTTGTCCTATTGGTTTCTAAATCCATTCTTCAATGAGCTTCAAATCTACATGAAACTTATTAAAAACCTTGTTTTCAACTTCTTTTCCCATGCTATTCTGAACACCTACATATTCAAAAACAATGTTAAAAACATCTTTAATATGACTATCTTCAGTGAGAGCTTCCTGCTCTACATCTTCCTTCTTTTCAACTGCATGGAGGTTGTCCTCCACTATTATGTTGTTAGTGGATATTCTCATAAAAAACTCTTCAATCACTTTATCCTGTTTTTGATCATCAGCTGCTACTAGATGACATACTGCTTCATGAGCAGTTCCAACTGCTTCATATCTTGCTGCTACAGTGGCAGCTTGAACCTTCAATTTTACATCAAACATTGTGCTTATCATATTGCCATAATCAATCTCTGTTTCAAAAAAGAAATCACACATATCATCAACATAATGTTCATCCACACTATGGTGGGATATTCGAGCATGCATGTGCTCATTCTCAACTTCATTAACAATTTCAACTTCACCAAATCTATCAACCGTGATTGGATTCACCAATTCACGTATAACTTTGTAGTCATCATCCACATGTGTCTCATCACGGTGGGATTCACCATCATCTTTATCATCCATATTACAGTGGATTCCTTGAGCATTAATATGCTCTTGCTCTGTTTCACACACAGAGGCTTCAACTTCTCTCTCTACAATCTTTGTTGCATATTCTTCATCCATATGCATTCTTGCATAATGGGTTTTAATTTTATGGCCTTAAAAATCATCATCCACTTTTGAGTGGGATTCTCCAAGCTCTGTTTTCCTCTCAGAGTCTTGCTGATATACTTGCAGATCTGTGGCTGACTTCTTTTCTTGTGACATAACCTGTTGTTACATGTCACTCCCCCTTGTGCCAAATTCTTCTTCCAGGAACATCCATGCTTCCTTGGAAGTTGTAGCCTTTACTACCTTGCACAAACACTCCTCATCCAATACATGTTTTATAAAATTCAATGCTAAAACATCGCATGCTTCATCATATGGGTTATTAGAATCATATTCAATTAACTCTTTAGCTTGAAGAAAAGTTGACATCTTGATAACCCAATGATCAAAATATTTACCTGTAAACAATGGAGGTGGTAGCAAATCAAAGCTACACCAATCACCCTCGATTTCTTCTTTGTCTTCTGCTAGACTTCTCAATTCCTTGGTTGCAGCCTAAACCTCTCTAACCATGGCAATGATCTTTGCCTCTTCTTTTCGATTTCTTTTCCTCGTATGCTTTAGTCGCGCTTTGTAAACTATGACTGCGGTCTTTCTTCTGTTTTATAGATTCTTTCTTGATTGGATGGGGCTATCTTCCATATCGCCCCCAAAAAAAATATGATTTTCAATATGCACCCCCGTAAGGCACAATATTCACCCAAAACTATCATTCTTGACAAAAAAAACAATTTTTTTTTTATAGATAGATGAACTTTTGTGAAGCCTTGAGTTCTCTTGCCAATAAAAACCCTTAAATTTTTTTTTTTATAATAGCCTAACTATTAAATATATCAAACTTTAACAAGCCTTTAAAAATCCTTAAATTAATTCAACCTCTTAAAAAAAAAACTTTCATTTAATAACCTTTTATAACACATGCACTTTAAATCCCTTTTATTACACTTATTGAACTTCAAACCTTCGGCAACCCTTTCAAAAATCTTTTTTTGTTCAAATGCACATGAGAGGGTCTTACATGGATTTTAAAAAATATATATCCTTGTCATCTTCTTGATATCTTTTCCACGCACTTTCTGGTTGACTTTCCGTCCATCTCCTTCCTTTGACCTGGTACGCTATCTTCTTTGCAAACTTGGCTTCTGTGGCTAACTCGGCACTGAATTTTGATGACGGTTATCACCCGTTAAAACAATCTTTTGAATATTTTTTGGTCGTATCTCTTCTCTGCATGCTCGCTTTGGATTCAGATGCGGATGCGACGATTGTGGTTGACGCACTTTAGGGTTCAGCTGGCGGCTACAACCTTCTCTCTATTCAAAAAAATTCGACAAGCTACAACTTATTGTTAAATAGCCGACAAGCTACAGCCTATTGCTCAATGACTGCAGTGAAACTTTTGAGCTTTCACTTGGTGTCTATGGAAGCTGTGGCTACAAAATTTCTAGTTGTTTCTCTCTGGCTCTGATACCAATTTGTTGGAAAGGCAGAAGAGACAAAACATAAATTAATTCACACATAAAACACGAGCTGCAGCTCTTCTATTGAACACACAAAACTTGATTCTTACAATGAACCCAGTGAAGGGTATTTATCCTTTTCCAACTAGTGACTTGCCTAAAATATCTTGACATGCATCCACATGCAACCACACACTAAAAGCCGTCTATCACTTAACTTGACTTGACTCAACACTCAAACACTCAGTCACTCAGTTAACTGACTCTCTATTTTTAGCTAACTCCACATAAGGGAGTAATTACAATTTCTAACAAAGAGGTGATCTCCACCATGGAGATTGGTCAAAAGCACCTTGTGGAGGTATGGTGGATCCAGAAATGAAATTTGATGTGCATTTTGCCCGTATTTCACGTTCCAAATTTTTTAATACCCATCATTAGTGATGTGTTTGGAAATTTGTAGAACGTATTTTTACAGTTAAGTTTTTTCTCAAAACATCATTAAATTTTTTTATTGGGAAATCCAGGTAACTAGAGAAACCATACTAAAACACATTTCTTAGGATACGCATAATTTGATAATACGGAGCCAGAACACTGGTGGGACTAGTTTTGTACCATAACTTAAGTGTAGTCTCCCAGAGAAACTGACCATGGTTCATTCAACCCTCCTGCGATTACCCACCTTTGCAAGTTGCGACCATGGCGTATATCCCCATCTTTATAGATATTCAGGACCATCTAGCTTTGTTGTCTACTATTTTTATTTCTGCATATCTGGGTATGGAATTTTGGTGTGCGCATGTTATTGTTCATGTTGTAACTGGTACACGCATGTTATTGTCCATGTTTTAACTGTTACAAGTGTTTTGGGAGTGGATAAAAGGGCATAAGGTATTTTGTAAATTTGGGGATATTGCATTTTCAGTGGAGCAGAAAGAGATTAGCAAGTAATATCACTTTAGTTGAATCTATCGAAGCTAAATTCCTTTCAACAAATAGTGATGCTAATTCTTGACACTTGCATTTTTCTTTGTTCTCATAACTACACAGGTAAGTTTAATAAGTTTCTATATATGTGTTTCTATTTTTTAGAACTAGGAAACAAAAATGTCAGTGTTAGGGTCCTTGCAATTTTTTCTTTTAATTTGATAGCTTCTAACCGAAGAGCTTATAAGTTGAAAATACAATTGGGTTTTGTCCTTGGAACTGTATATCGCTATCTCCAACAGCTGGTGCACAGGTTTCTCTGACGTTTCAATTAGTTGAACATAAATTATAAAATCTCAGTTGTTGAGGAAATTTACCAACTTGAAAAATTCCCTCCTCAAAATCAATAAATATACTTTGTATGAAATAGGGTTGATCATGCAGTAACGCATGCTATGGAGATGTCCAAAACTTCATTCATTGTGATAGAATTGGGAAGACTCTCCAAAGAGAGCTTGATCATTTCATTCACAAACATGAAAATTTATACATCCTCAGTATCATAGTTCTACAATAATCTGCCATTAATTTTCAACTACCTTTGCTGATTCCGCCGACTAACACTGAATTTTTTGTCACATGAATAGACATAGACGTCACATGAACACGGATAGATGACGTCAGGATTATTCTAACAAACCTCCCCTTAATCACGACGACTTAAATTTTAAAGTGACTGCTGGTTTGAGTCTCAGCTAAGGTTTATGACAATACATTAAAAAACTTGATAAGGTGGCTTTCACATTCTGTTTTTGATTTCACACAGCACAACTTTCTTTAGTGGACATGGTGTTGCAGACAGTCCTATCTGCTAACACTCCACTAGATATTATCTGTGATCTATGCCACACAGGCATCACAGTCTTCATCAACAGACACTTGGTTGCAGACACTCTTATTTGGAAACACTCCACTCGGTCTATGCCACATAGGCATCACAATCTTCATCAGCGGACACTCGGTTGCAAACACTCTTATCTACCAACACTCCACTAGATATGTTTGTGCCACACAGGAATCACAGTCGACAGAATATTCATCAGCGAACACTTGGTTGTAGACACTCTTATCTGCCAACACTCCACAATCACGTCTCACCAGCACGCTCCACATATAGCTCCACACACTTTTTGCTGGACCTCAGATGGAGCAGCTATCCAGGTGATCTGTTCACATAAATTGTCTTCCAGGTAGTGGCAGTGGAAGCTTCTTTAAAGCCAGGTTTTCTGTTAGCATTACCATAACCCTTCTCGCATCCAAATATTTGGTGTTGTATAAATTCCTCCACGAGGCATCAGAAGGGGTTCTGAATCGAGCTACGATAACGTTCTTAGGACTCGGCGAAGATTCCACCATGCTAGACTAGCTGCTACTCTAGTTGTCCCTCGGGGTGGGAGAATTAGTCTTTGCCTTGGTGCCCCTCAGAGTCATGGTTGCGTTATCATAAGCCCTCACAACTTCTTCTACAGTATCAAAAGTGCCGAGCCAGGCCCGGGTTTTCTTCCAGGTATCTCGGATTTCTGTCGCAAATCGACCCCAAGGCCTCCTTCTCAAATCCTACACTACATACTTGGTCCCAAGCGCTCGGCTGACTCATACTGGCTCCACACATCCTCAGCTTGCTTATGCTTACTTTTAGAAGCCACTCACAACCAGTGGCCATCACACACTTCACTTAGGCATTGGCCTTTAAACTTTTCACTTGGGCACAGGTTTATGCCTCCTTCTGCCAGGCAAGACTCCAACAACGCTTCAAAATAGCCCAACAACAAAGTGCTCAACGTATCCTCAACACACCGGACTCGACATGGTCTTCAAACATGGTGATTCACACCCTGGCAAATGCACTCCAAGACAGATTCCTTGAGGGCTTGAATCCCTTCTTCAACCTCATCGGGCAAGTATATCGGTTTCAGAATTGCCACAGCCTCGACTTCTCCTTTCTTTCTCTACAACCAATGAGGAGATTCCGACAGTATGATCTCCTCATCTATAGAATCCCATCCTCTCATTCGTCAACATCCACCATTGGAATCTGCTAGACTTTGTCGTCCATTCCTCCTTGCAAGTTGAGAATGCAGTCAGAGCTAAGGGTTGTTCATGCGGAGATTGCCCTTAAATGTTTTTTTTCTCGTTGTCTGACGCTGTGTGTGATGCCCAACCAAGAGAGAGTGAAGCGCATATTAGTAGAATGAATGGTGTGAGCCAAATGGGCTACCTGCATTAGAGGAAGTGATGGATTATTCTGTGCGTTTTCTCTGCCAGAAATGCCATTACTGCGGAGAACATGTGAGGTGAAGGATCTGTCTAGGAAATTGCTGAAAATAAGAGAGCCCAGGAATAAACATGGAACTAAAAGGTAGTTGTTGCAAGAAATAAAAAGGCCGTGGACCTATGTTGAAACGTGTTGCTCGAGTTGAAACATGGAGTTCGTAAGTGTTTTACGTGGAGTTCGTAAGTTTTTTTTTCACATCAAGTTTCCATGTATATGTGAAGCTTTTTTCAAATCAACATATCCACGTATGTGTGAAATGTGAAGAGTTTTGTCTTTATAATAAAGGTTAAAATATTATATATGTTTTATATTTATTATGAAACATATATAATTATATGTGGAAATTTTGGAAAATATATTTTAAAAATGGGATAGAAATTTTGAAAAAGATATTTTAAAAAGGAGAAAGGTCATTATTATTAAAGTTCAAAGAGTAATAATTAAAGTTTTACTTTTAAGAGGATTTTTTGTGTTTTGGAATGTCAATTCTATTGAAAATGGAGACAATAGCTACAGATATGGAGAAGTTGAGCGGGGCTAATTTTGCCCTATGGAAATCATAGATGGAGGATATATTGATTTTAAAGGATCAATATCTGCCGATTGAGGGAACAACAAAAAAACCCTCATCAATGAAAGATGAAGAGTGGAATAAGCTAGATAGAAAGGCGATTGCAACAATCTACCAATATCTAGCAATGAATGTGTATTTCAATGTGTCTGGAGAAAAGACGACAGAAGGATTATGGAAGAAGCTCCATGATCTATATGAGAAGAACACGGCATCAAACAAAGTGTTCTTGATGAAGAAGCTTTACAATTTCAAGATGAAGGAGGGTGCTTCAATTGCTGAGCACTTGAATGCATTTAATATTATTACTAATCAACTTGCCTCTGTTAAAATAATTCTAGATGATGAAGTTAGGGATATTTTGTTAATGTGTTCTATGCCAGATAGTTGGGAAAATTTAATTGTAGCTATGAGCACTTCAGCAACTGCGGGGACCCTAAAGTTTGATGATGTCAGCAACATTTTAATGAATGAAGCGTTGCGATGCAAGTCAATTTCGGAAAACCAGGGAGGAGAAGCTCTAGCTCTAGCTAATCATGATAGGAGAATGGATCGAGGCCGAAAAGGGAGATCAAGATCGAGAGGCCGATCAAAATCAAGGAGAGGCGAGATCATCTGCTTTCATTGTGGAAAACTTGAGCACATGAAGAAAGAATGTTGATTCTGGAAGAAAGGTCAAAAGGATCAGAGACTAGCCAGTACAAATCACAAGTCATCCAACATAAAGGAAGGTGAGACTACTACTATAGCCATAGATGGTGATGTGTTGTTTACTGTTTTAGTAGAGGATGCATGTGTATATACATCTAGTAGTAGCTTTGATTGGATCCTTGAATTTAGGGCATCTCACCATGTAACCCCATGAAAAGATAGTTTTGTTGCATATAATCCTGGTGATTATGGTAGAGTGCATTTGGGGAATAATCATTTTTGTAGTCTTTTTGGAGTGGGAGATGTCCAGATCAAGATGAAGGATGGATATGATATATTGTTGAGACAGGTCAAGCATGTACCAGAAATGTGCAAGAGTTTGATCTCTATGGGACGACTAGATGATGAAGGTTATTCCACAAGCTTTGGAAAAGGAGGCTGGAAAATTAGCAAAGGAGCATTGGTCGTGGCCAAAGGACCCAAGATAGGAACATTATACACATTTGAAGGCACTGATAGGAAAATCGGATTTGGCTACTGTCACAAAAGAAGGAAATTCAGTAGATCTATGGCATAAGCGCTTGGGTCATATGAGTGAGAAGGGTTTAAAATCCTTGTTGGTAAAAATTTATTGCCAGGTTTGAAATCCAACAATCTTGATTTGTGAGCATTATATATATGGTAGAAAAAGAAGGGTTTCATTCCTTAGAGGTGGTCATGAAAGAAAGAAAAATGTGTTATAATTGATACACTCAGATGTGTTTGGGCCTATTAATATCAAGTCATTAGGAGGAGCATCATATTTTGTAACATTTATAGATGATGCGTCCAGGAAGGTTTGGGCATATCCTATGAAAAGTAAAATTGAAGTGTTTGGAATATTTCAAAAATTCCATGTTGCTGTGGAAAGAGAGACTAACAAATTTCTCAAGCCTTTAAGAACAGATAATGGCGGAGAATATTGTTCAAATGCATTCAAGGAATATTGTAAGAAGTTTGGCATAAAGCATGAGAATATTGTGCTTGGTACTCCTCAACAGAATGGTGTCATAGAAAGGATGAATCACACCATTATGAAAAAGGTGTGAAGTAAATTGTACAATTCTAGTTTGGAGAAGAATTTTTGGGCTGAAGCAATGAGGACCGCTTGCTACCTCATAAATAGATCTCCAACTACAACCTTGAATGGTGGTATCCCTGAAGAATTTTGGATAGGTAAGAAGTTGAATTATTCTCACTTGAAAATCTTTGGATGTGAAGCATTTGTACATATTCCCAAAGAAAATAGAACTAAGCTAGATGATAAATCTATGAAATGCATTCTTTTGGAATATCCGGATGAAGAATTTCGTGGTCGTCTATGGGATCGATTCAAACATAAAATTATTAGAAGCATGGATGTTATATTTAATGGGTTAGAAATGTTCAAGAGGACTGTAGGTAAGCTAGAGATCAGGAAGGTTATTGATAGGTTTGAAGAGCAGCAGGAAAACATCCCACCAATTCAAGAAAATGAACAACAAATTCAGGAGCAGAAAGATCAACAAGCAGAAAATGATGAACACCAAGAAGAAGGAATATTGCAGGAACCTTTACAGGATATTCAACCTGATAATGCACCACCACAATTGGTTCATAGCTTCTAGGCCTCATAAGCCTTCATAAAGGTAACCTCCTTCAAACTATATTTTGTTTACTGATGAAGGTGAGCATAATTGCTTTCAAGAAGCTTGTAAAGTTGAGCACAGTAAAGAATGGAAGAAAGCAAAGGAAGAAGAAATGAACTCTTTGCTGGGAAATAAAACTTGGGAATTGGTAAACCTCCCAAAAGGTAGAAAGGCTCTACAAAACAAATGGGTTTACAGGATTAAGCACGAAGGTGACGAAAATAAGGAGAGGTATAAAGCAAGGTTGGTGGTGAAAGGATTTGCCCAAAAAGAAGGTATTGAATTCACTAAAATTTTCTCACCTGTTGTTAAAATGTCATCCATTCGATTCATTCTTGGTCTTGTTGCTTCTTTAGACTTAGAATGTGAAAAGTTAGATGTAAAAACAGCTTTCCTTCAAGGTGAATTGCAGGAAGAAATTTATATGGAGCAACCAGAAGGCTTCATAGAAAAAGGAAAAGAAGACCTTGTTTGCAGGTTGAAGAAGAGTCTCTGTGGGTTGAAACAAGCACCTTGACAATGGTCCATGAAATCTGGATTTAACTCAGTGGGTGTGAGTTCTTCTGCAATGTTGGATGTGTCTAGTAATGGTGGAAAGTATGGCCGAAGGCGATCTACATTGAATACTGGGTGCAGGCCAAGGAATGGGGTAATGTTGAGCTCAAATGCATTGTGTCCCATAGCCTTGGTAATGGTGTAAAGACCATATCGGAGTGGTATGAGTTTCCGATAGGCTCCGGTAAGGCATTCCTTTTGAAAATGCAACCAGACTTTGTCTCCCACCTGAAACTTGTGTGGCACCCGATGTTGATCATGTCACTGCTCGTACTTGGCATTTGATTTCTCTAGAATGTTGTGGACCTACTGGTGAATATGTTGGATGTGCTCAATGAAGTTGTTTGCTTTATTTGTTTCGAACTGTACATGAGTCGAATCTTCCTGAGTAGCTGCAAATGGCATGGCCACATTAATGGGACATAGTGGCTGGAATCCCAAGTCCACCTGGAAAGGTTTGTGGTTGGTCGAGTTGTGGAGAGCCCGACTATAGCTGTGTTGAACATAGGGCAGGCTCTCATCACATGTGCGTGGATGCTTTGAGTTGTACATGTGTAGAATGTGTACAATCATCCTGTTGAAAACCTCTGTCTGGCCATCAATTTGGGGATGGAAGGTTATGGACTTAGTGAGTTTGGTGTCCAGCATCGACCAGAGACTAGACCAAAATGTACTGAGGAACTTGATGTCCCGATCTAAGATGATAGACTGTGCGATGCCAAAGTGTACCCACGCTCATTCAAAGAAGAGTTTAGTAGTGGCTTCTGATGTGATATTCTTCTTGTAGGCCGCCATAATGGTCATCATCGAGAACCTGTCGACGACCACAAAAACACAGTCGTTTCCATGCTTAGTAGAAGGAAGGCCTGACATGTAATCCATGGAGATGGATTCCCAAGGTCGACTAGGGGTAGGCAGTGGGGTATAGAGGCCTTTCTTCTTGATGGTTGATTTAGCAATGGCGCAGGCAGTGCATGATCTGATGTACTTCCCTACATCATGTCGAAGATTCGGCCAATAGAAATACTTCTATAGTACTGCCACCATTTTCTCAACCTCGAAATCCTAGTAGCTCGACTATAGTGTGCTTTCCAATCATCTTGGCACGCTCGCTTGAAGGAACACAAAGGTGAGCCAAGTGGCATAATAGGGCATCCTCGAGGTGAAAATCTGGAACATACTGACCCTCCAAGAGTGTTTGGTATGTGTGGCTGAATTCTGGGTCGCTTTTGTAGAGAAGTGTCCAATCAGAAGTCTTGTGCCCACAAGAGTTGAGCACAGTGGTTAATGCCATGATCGGTGGTCGACTGAGACAATCAACAAAATTATTGGTGTTGCCCTTCTTATACTTGATATTCAAATGGAACTGTTGAAGGTATGTGGACCACTTCTGATGGCGATCATTCTGCAACTTCCCTTGGGCCTGTATGAACTGCAGGGGCTGGTGGCCTGTGTGGATGACCATTTCCTTCCCCGAAATGTAATTCTTCCATTGTCAGTAGGCTTGCACAATGGAATACATATAATTTTCATAAGTGGGATACTTCCGGAATGTGTCTAAAAGTGTCTCACTATGATATGCCACTGGATGTCCGTGTTGAGTAAAGACTACCCCTACAACATAGTCAGAGACATCTGTCTCAACCTCAAATGGTTGTTGCAAGTCTGGTAATGCGAGCATTGGTGCCAAGAAGAGGTGATGTTTCAACTCTGTGAATGCCTTATGTTGAGATTCAGACCAAAAGAATTTTGCTTTTGCTCCTCCCTTGGTGACTTGACTCAAGGGCCAAGTGATACGAGAAAATCCCAACACGAACCTACAGTAGAAGTTGGCAAGACCTAGAAAGATGTGAAGCTCCGTCAGAGTGGTTGGAGATGGCCAATCCCGAATGACTTGGATCTTATTTGGATCCACATGCAGCCCCAATTCATCAATAATGTATCCCAGATACTGAACTTGGGTCATGCCAAAAGTGCATTTCTCCAAATTGGCACATAGCTTGTGTTGCCACAGTGTTTGGAGAACCTGTCAGATGTGATGGAGGTATTCTTCCCAACTCTGGCTAAAGATCAGGATTTCATCCAAATATACCACTACAAATGAGTTGGTTAATGGCCACAAGATGTTATCCATTAGCTTCATGAAGGTTGCAGGAGCATTCGTCAACCCGAAAGGCAGAACCAACCACTCAAAAAGGCCCTCCTTGGCTTTGAAGGTATTATTCCACACATCAGAGGGTTCGATTGGTACCTAGTGATATCCTGACTTCAATTCGATCTTGCTGAAATATTTTCCCCCCTTCCGTTGGTCCAGAAGGTCATCAATCTGTGGGATTGGGTACCTATTTTGGACAGTGATCTTGTTCAATGCTCGATAGTCAATAAAGGGTCTCCAAGTCCCATCCTTCTTCTGTAACAACACGATCGGTCTCCCACAGGGTGATGAACTCAGTCGGATGTGACATTTCTGTAGCAGCTCCTGAATTTTCCTCTTGATTTCATTGTTCTCTAGAACGGAGTGCCAATAGATTGGTCCATTGAGTAGCGATGTACCTGGGGTCAGATCAATGGAGTGCTTGACTTAACAGTGCAGAGGAACGCCTGCGAGGGAGGTGAAGATGTCCTCATACTCCTCCACGACCTTGTCCATCCGTAGTTGTCATGCGGAGGGGCCTTGTCTAGAGGTCGTGGTCACCATCTTCTTCTTTCCTTGAGGGTGTATCATCAGGAAAACAAATTTCCTGGTTTTGGAAATGAGCTTACTGCATTGTTTTATAGTAACCAAAGAGATGGCGATAGGCGGTGCTACCTTCGGTATCCTTTACAACTTATTTCCCAAAGTAACAATAACAACACGAGGCCTTGATTCATACACAGCATGTCACTTCCACAAGTATGGTTGGCTTAATAATACATTACAAACATCAAGGGGAGCAACATCACACAATACCTCATCCATGAAGGGCTTGATTTTGTATGGAAGGCGACACTACTAGCTCACGTGAAGATCTCGTCCTTGGTGAAGCCACCCGACGATGTATGGTTGTGGATGTGTTGTGGTCGATAAGCCCAACCGCTTCACAACCTCTGCTGAATGAGGTTATTTTGGCTCCCGTTATCGATAATGAACTATAGCGGGGAGCCCTTTACCCACATCTGAGAGTGGAAGAGGTGCTCCTCCTCCTCTGGATCTTCAGGTTCCTTCTTCTGGACCTTTGTGGCAGCAATGGTGGCGTTGGGCTCCGCATCGATAATATGCTTCCCTTTGTCATTCCCCTTGTTGGGTTCTGACTCAGAGTTAGAACATGCATCTAATTTTGAAACCTTTAGCTTGGCCACCAATGATTGCTTAGCCCGACACTCGCTTGTGTTGTGAGTGGAACTATTATGGAACTCACACCACTTTCCTGTGTCCTTTTTCGGCTTCACGGCGCTATTCTTTACTTGCAACTTTGGCGGGTTGTCTTGGGCTGCCTCGCCTTGGGTTTGTCCTTTGTTCTGGGATTTGGGGGCACCTTTCCCTTACTTCAAATTCGCAGATCCAAAGTCTCTCTTCTTCTATTTAAACTTTTGCTCGATCTTGACAGCATATCGGTATATGGTGCTGAGTAAGGAGATGCTCAAGAATTCTATTTCGTCGTGGATGTACTTGTGAAGGAAGCCATAGTATTTGAGTACGAAATGCTAGTCTGAATCCTTCATACCCAACTTTGTGGGAAGGGTATGGAAAATATTGGTAAACTCTGGCACGTCTTGGTCCCTTCCCTACCGCAGCGTGGCCCACTTTACGTATTTATCCTCATAGCTTCCGACAGGGTAGTATTGCTCCTTTATGGCAGCCCGGAGTGAATTCCAAGTGGGTGCGGCTGAAAACAGTGAGGCCGTACTTTCATCCTTCTGCTCACATTAGGTTTCCCACCAGTCCTTGACATGGGGGACAACTTTAAGAAGAGCGAAAGTAATCTTTTCCCGGTCGAAAAAATCATGAACAGAAAAATACCCTTCTACTAGATTTAACCATTTATCTATTGCGTTTGCATCTATCTGACCCTCAAATATGGGAATGTCAAAGTTAACTTATACCTTAAAGGGTGTGGCACTTCCAGAGTAGCTGCTGGAAGTAGATGTGTCACCCCTAGGTAGTCGCTTAAGGATCTAGGAAAAGTTGTCCATCATCGCATTCCTTTGTCGCTCGAGGGCCTCTTCGAGAAAGATTTTGATAGGATCTCCTGCCCCCTCGTCTTTATTTTCCTTCACCATGGAAGGCCATGGGGATTTGCAAGGCTAGTCTTGCAAAGGTTCGACCAGTTCAAGCCCTAACTCCTTATATCCTAACCTCCTTGGTGACATGCAAAGAAAGATAGATAAAGAGTAGACCTCTCTGATACCAATGATCCAGATTTAAAAATTAACGCAACAAATTATAGATATAACCATGCATACAGAGATGCAGCAGAAATAATACTTCACTTCATTACTATAAAATACAGAAATATGCTTACAAACATAAATGGAAATAAACTAGCTAGGGCGATGGTAGTTTATCTCTAAGAAGAGATGTGGTGGCTACATGTCTCTGAACTGTGTTACAATGAGGCCAGAAGGCCTATTTATTGTTGAGAAACAATGGCAAACCCTAAACATCCAAAAACCTAACCCTAGGAGATGAAGCGCCAAACTATGGGCCCCGTTTTGGGTAAATTGGTACATCAACTTCTCAGGGTCGTAACTTTGGCATGTGATCTCCATTTGACGCGCACAATACCTCTTTAGAAAGACCCATGTTGCTCCCACTTTTCCCAAAAAATGTCGTTTAGGGCCTCAAAACGGCTCTGGAAGTTCACGACCCGAAAAACTGCTAAAAATAGTAAATTGTGCTACAATTAAGGAAACTGAAAGACTGAAAGAAGCAATGGTGGGGTTCCAACTATAATTGGTGGATGACCACCAATATCCACCTAGATCAACAAGAAATTTGATTCATTCATGTTGGAACATGGTTTTTACAGGTTGGAAGCTGACCATTGTGTCTATATCAAGAGGTATGATCAAAGAAAGTATATCATATTATTAAATTTTTATGTGGATGACATGTTGATTGTTGGGCATGATAAGAATAAGATCAATAGGTTGAAAAAAGATTTGGGTAGAAAATTTGCAATGAAGGATTTGGGACCAGCACAACAGATATTGGGCATGCAGATTATGCGTGATAGGAAAAACAAAAGGTTGTGGTTGTCACAAGAAAAATATATCAAGAAGGTGCTTGACAAGTTTAATATGAAGGATGCCAAGCCAGTTGGTACACCCCCTGCAGCGCACTTCAAGCTGAGTACTGAATTATGTCCTAGTGATGATGAGGAGAAGGAAGAGATGAGTGAGATTCCTTATGCTTCAGCAGTTGGCAGCTTGATGTATGCCATGGTATGCACACGACCAGACATTGCATATTCAGTGGGAGTAGTCAACAAGTTCCTTGCCAATCCAGGCAAACAACATTGGCAAGCAGTAAAATGGATTTTGAGGTATCTCAAGGGTACTAGTCATTATTGTTTACGTTTTGGTCATATTGAGACTGCTTGAAGGATTTACGGATGTTGATATGGCTGGAGATATGGACACAAGAAAGTCCACTACAGGTTATTTGTATACATTTGTAGGTGCAACAGTATATTGGGTGTCAAGGTTACAAAGAATAGTAGCTCTCTCTACAACAGAAGCTTGTAAACAGATGTTGTGGATGCGGTGATTCCTAGGAGAGATAGGAATAACGTAGGACAAGTATGTGCTATATTGTGATAGTTAGAGTGCCATTCATTTGGTGAAAAACTCAGCATTTCATTCAAAAACCAAGCACATTGAGTTAAGGTACCAATGGATCCGGCATGTGTTGGAGGAAGAACAATTATCCTTGGAAAAGATCCATACATATAGGAACCTTGTTGATATGCTCACTAAGATTCTACCAAGAAATAAACGTGAGTTATGTAGAGGCATGGTAGGACTCGGTGTGACTTGATTCATGACTCTTATTTGGCTTTAAGTGGGAGAATGTTAAGTGTGAAGCCAAACTCACGAACACTGTGCGAATGGCGGCACCAACTCCCCGACGCTCCGTCGTCCCAGTGGTCACTACCACACTCGTGCCGAACCTACCACACTGCCATTAGTTTCTAGATCTCCATCTGAATCACATGCAAGATTCTAGATCCTCCTTCAGCCTCTATAAATTTGTAATTTCTCTGGCCAAGGAATGCAAGCCAAAGCCTAAACTCTCTCTGTATAATATGAAGTGATTTTTGTTCTGCAATTATTTGTTTTCTCTTCTGCTATCAATTTTCTTCTCCTGTTGCTCCATTGTATGTGATGTTTTGTCTGTTGCCATAAAAAAATTATTTTAGCTCTGCTTCTCCGATCTAACACATTGTTAGTTTGAAAGACACACTCTGATAAGTGTTACAGTGTTTATATTTCATAGAATGTTGTTTCTATTTATGTTCAATGGGATTTTCCTTTGAAATCATTCCAGTGCGCATGAACTCAATATTTTGAAAACAACCAAATATCTTGTGATTTTTTGGTAATATTTTAATTACGTTACCGACTTCACTTAGTGATAAGTTAAGTCTAAGTCAAGAAACTAAGTAGACAATTGACATGAAATCGTGGTAATATTCTATGATGCTAAGTATTCTCAAAATTGCACCCTTTTAAGTTTGTATTTTGATGACTCTTCTTATCTATCAAGATCAAGATCAAGATCATGGTTTCCAAGATTGTTACATAATTGATTACATGAGAGAAAAAATAATATTTCATTGTAAAAATATCCAAAGATATGATTTTTTTTACATAATTATGTTATTGAAGATTGCTTTTTTAATCAGATTTTTATTGATGAAAGGTTAACTAATTATCATAACATCATTTTTGAAGTGTAAAAATTTAAGTATAACATTCCTTGATAGAAAGCTTAAAAATCCAAAACGTCAAAAAAAAATAAAATTGTATAATGGAAAAAGAAAAATCTAAATTCTAAACTTTGGGTGGATCCATCCCGCTCCATTCCCTTCATTGAATTATTCATAGATCTATAGAATGCTATAGTTATGCAACTGGAATATATACATTTAATAATAAATGTATATTATTAACACTGCGAAACTAAAAGAATGCGAAACGTTATTATGACAAGCAGAAAATGTTTCTCAATGCAAATATGACAAAGTTGCTAAAAGGAATCTTTGATCTTCAAACAAAGAATACAATTTAATCATTTCCATTTTAGAAATGGACGGAGTGTTACTTATTTGATGAACAAGGAAAACGTTGTACAAACCCGGTGGTAATTAAAATCGTGATCCTGACGGCATCTGGAAAGGCCATAGAAACAACCCCGGTCGTAATTACAATCATCTTCCCCGTCTTGGAAAGCCAACAGAAACGACTCCGGCCGTAATTAAATTTGCCTTCCCCATCATCCACGCCTTGCACAGCCAATAGAAAGCAATACTGTTATAATTAATTGACAAAATATGAAACAAACAATCATATTCCCCGTCGTCCACACCTTGGAAAGCCAATAGAAACAACCCCGGTCATAATTACAACCCACGTCTTGCACAGCCAATAGAAACCAATACTGTTATAATTAATTGACAAAAATAGACTGCACAAAATATGAAACAACTTGTTTGACAAGGCGTCCATGATAATTTATGAAACGACTTGTTGGACAAGGCGTCCATAATAATTTAAGAATTGGAACCTCAAGCATTACCAAGCGAGAAGGACGTGGAGCTCCTGCCCTGCCCTGCAATGGCGATGAAGGCGAAAACATTGATCAGTTGTGTGTTGCTTATCGTCAGTGTATGGACTCGTCTGCACCTCTTACCGGTTGAGGATTTTAACTAGCATTTGCACCAGATGTTGCAAAGAAAACGCCGTAAGGCATAAAGTGCGGAAATCCATCATCCATGTAATGTGTGCATTATTCAACAAGGTGGATCTCTCTAAATTCGTTGCAAACATTTATGTTGTTGCATTTCTAATTTATTTAAAATCTACTACTACCTCCTCTTCTTGGAATATTAAATTTCTTATCACCCCATGATGACAATCCCTCTAATTATTGGCATCACAGTTTTTTCCACTTTAGTGGGTTTACCTTCAACCTAAAGAAACATGAATTTGAGTCACTCAATTAAAAAGAAATTGCTAAATTGCTATTTATCAGGTTTTGAGTAAAAACAATTAATAACTCATATTTACAACCCTTTAAATATTCACAACCTTTTAAGTCTTGTATTTATAACTGATATTTATAACCCTTTAAAATGAAACTGACTATCTATATTTTTATTAATAATAAAAAGAATCTTCTTTATAAAGCTGACACTCACATGCTACTCCTATATATTTATGTTATATTTAATATTCAATGTCCATCAATTGAATGACAAGATGAAAGCTCAACTTAATTGCACCTTTAAAACGTGACTTAAAATTTTAATTGGTAATTATTTATTCAGTAATTTGTACATTGTTAATTGCAATCTCTCTTGAAAACCAATGTTTATATCAAAATTTTAAAAATTAACACTCACTTCTCCCTTAGTCTGGTGTTTCTTTATTTGATCGTGGTACTCAAGATTGCCTTTCTCCAAAGTATCCAACGTGAATATGATATCTTATGTGTTTCCGTGTTTCTTTATTTGATCATGGTACTCAAGATTGCCTTTCTCCAAAGTATCCAATGTGAAGATGATATCTTATGTGTTTCCACTTTCTCGATAGGTTCATGTGATTATTATTATTTTTGGTGTTAATGTTTATGTTTTTTTATGCCCATCCATTATTTATTATCTAAACATTGATTGAAAATCCGTAAGTGGCTAGTGTGGAAATTGCAAGGTATGCTGAGAATTTGGTTATCTAGTAAGCTTAGAGTCATTCTTGAGTCATTATCTTTACCATCTCAAGAAGAAGAAGAAGAAAAGCCTATTGAATTGAAAAAGAACCCTAAAAAGTATTAGGATCCATGGGTCATTTTTTTGCATCATGTAGCAAGATCACATGGTTAATTGATTATGCCACATGAAGAATTAGCCTTTGCCAATTTTTAGGCTTATGACTAGGTGATTTTTTCTACTAATATTCTTATACCAATTTACCATGATAATTCTCTTTTAAATTAAAAGGCAAGCACCGTTTTTTAGTGCTTCAACTTCATTTATAAAGAGTTTAGTGCTGATAATTAGTAGATTATATGAAATTTTGAAAATTGCACTAATATATTATTGTTGTAAGGCTCTACATTCCCAATGGAACTCATATAGTGAGTGGATAAAGAAATAATAAGTTTTTCAAATGGTGAAATAATTTTCATATGCGTGATATTGTGATCTAGATAAATAAAACCAAACTCTTCATTTATCATGTGTCTTAAGTCTTTTATATCTCCAGTGTATTTTTCGTACAAATAAGAAGCATTTGTTAATCATGCATCATGTAATATGATCTCCAATCAGTAGAAAAAACTTAATATCAAAGAAATAAAGATAGAGGAAAATGCTTTTAATGTCCACAAATGACTCAATGTTACAAAAGAGATGCTTGCTAATGAACAGAATAAGGTAGCTTGGGAAAAGTGTAGTAACAGCTTTTATAAAGAATCCTATATAGATTTCCCGTTAACAACATATTAAGATATTTTAGAGAGTAGTTAAGTATGTTTAGAGATGTGCTAAAGAAGATAAGGTCACTAAATAAAAAAAGAAGATAAACATCAATTCTTATTCGAAAATAATACAAAAAAGAATTTGTGGGAACTTACTACTCTTGAGAGAAGCTTCCTAAAATTTCCTAATGGTGCTTCTCCTTAAATAAATAGGTTCAAGGCTACATCTAATTACATCAACATGGATAACACAAGCTCTCAAGGATATGGATGTAATGGAGTTGCACACCATTTCCCAGTTGATGCGTACAAGTTTGGAACTATGATCATTTATTAATTAGTAATGCACTTGCAAGATAGACTTCAAACCTATGTTTATTTAACAATAAAATTTTATTGGGACAAAATATGATACACGACTACCTTAAAGGAATAAGGTAGTACTCCCCGAATGGGATGCCAGAAGCATGAGAGGGTGGGGGATGGGATGCCACCATCCCACCAATCAACACGCGCAGGGGACGTGGGAGCACACCCCTCTAGAGGATTGAAAGGTACATGGAACAAGCACGGGAGTTCCAACACACACATGAAGCTCCTCCCTCATTACACCATCCACTGCTCAATGAGACGTAGCACCATCCAACTTGATTTTGTATTTTTGATGGATTTCAGCTCAATCAAGAGCTTTGTCATTTTGCTCTGCCCCATCAATTCGACATTTATTCAAGGGCAGGCAAAGGCACTTAGCTTTTGCATTTTGCTCCAAGCTTTTATTATGCATTGTATATTGGAAAGCCTCTACACAATTCTCAAGTCTAAGGATGTCTATCAAGAAAATGCTCATCCTTGGATCTTGCAATTTCATTGTCTTCTAGTTGTTGTGGAGAGTGAATTCGGGATTATGTTGTTATGGTTTTGTGTCTTGTGGCTATTTTGGGATAATGCACACATTGGCAGTGGAGTTATACATTTAGGCTGAGACCTCTGGCCTACCTCAGTGGTTTCCTAGTGACCTCCTAGTCCATTGTTAGGCTTTCCTGAATCTCAGTGAGGAAGGGGATGGAATTAGCCATGCCAGTAGGAGCACTCATTCCAAATTTCACTCTTCCAATGATGGAATGTGTCCATGCCACATTTTGCAGGTCTAGGGTCTTTTCTTTACGGCATTTTTTTTAAATTCTCACTATGGTCGTTTTTGAGTGGTCTGTAGTTTTCAGTCAAGGGGTTAGCAGTAGCACAAGGCTTGCCCCTAGATATGGACCTATTAGCTCCCCTTCACCCCCCGCCCAAGCCAATGACGATCATCCTTGGATCTTCACAGCCCATCCCAAGACACTCTGGGAGGTCCAACCTCGAGTCAAAAACACTTTCCATTCCAGCGGACTCCCCTACTCTGTTTGAGCAGCAAGACATGCTGCATCAACATGCTCAGTCCGCTTAGGTGCGACTCATTACCAGGAGCGTGGCTTCGCCAAGGCCCAAACGAGAGTAGAAAGCTCAGCAGCCAGGTTTAGGGAACTTACACTGCAGCCAATTCAAGATGAATTGATTCAGCTGAAACGAGAGTTGGCAAATGAGCAGTGCACCCTCACTGATTCCGAAGTTTTGGCTGAGGTTGCATAGTGGATGACCAACATTGGTCATACTCGAGGAAGATACAACCAATATATGTACACTGTGGACATCCACTGGCACCTGAAATTTTTCCTTGGTAGGGTTCTCCTTGAAAAAATGCAACCAGAGAGGACATGCTTCTCTCCATAGATCGTATGCGAAGACAATTAGTGTTTATGGTTCAGAGGCTTGGACAAATTGAAAGGCACATGGGCATCCCTCTAGAACCAGGCTGCTCTCCAGGCAGCTTCTCTCCTTGGATCGTATGCAAAGACAATTGGCAGCAATAGATCAAAGGCTTTGACACATTGAAAGGCACATGGTCATCCCTCCAAAACCAAGTTGCTCTCTAGGCAGCAATAAGTAGCCCATACAAGTAAAAGCCACTGAATCTGATCACTCCTCATGATGGTTTTCTCAATTAGTTTGTTTATCCTCATGCAACATTTTTGTTTGTTTTAGTTCCTTACAGGCCCTA
Organism: Pinus tabuliformis; assembly: GCA_031772625.1. NCBI lineage: Eukaryota > Viridiplantae > Streptophyta > Pinopsida > Pinales > Pinaceae > Pinus > Pinus tabuliformis. The sequence goes on along the minus strand of CM062818.1, from coordinate 1,519,913,117 downwards.
GAATCCCAGTTACATTTTTTAGACTTCTAGATATAGTCAACAAGGCTAGTTTTTGGACTAAAACTCTTTTGAAAAGACTGAAATTTTGTATCTGGTTGGGCCTGTCCAATGGAAGACTGTATCAACACTAAAATGTAACCCTATGTTATCAGGCAATAGAAATATTTACTTCACAAGACAAAAAGGAATAAGGTGATACCTTTTCACTTCTGGCCCTAGGAATGAGAATATGGTGAAAATTATTGATGGTCATCCTCCTAACTAATAACCATCAAACTCTATCTTGTCATTGGGCTTACTTTGGTGTTAGACATGGAAGCTCCTAAGAGAGACGAATCCAAATTGGTGACCCCAACTATGCATCCTGCTTTCTGTGTCCTTCGTTGAGCCGCAAGAGCAAGTCAGTGTTTCCATACTCTTAATTTTCAGATTTGATAAGTCCAAAAACTTGCCATGAAATATCTAATTCCACATCATCTAATGAAAAAGAAGAATTTGGTTCTTGCAAAGCACATAAAACCCAATTGGCACAAAGAAATCAAGTGATTAAGGACAAGTAAATCATTGAGATAGAAAAGAACAAGAAAAACATAACAGGGTTAAGGTGACCTTAGCAATGTTTACATGTCAAGAAAGTCAAATAATGACATCACTAGTCAGTTTCATTAGAAGATTTTTACACCATGATTGATAAGGATGATTCCATATTCATTCAGGTTATGAAAGATAGATCATTAAATTGGAGAAAGATCACTTGCAAAAACCTTGACGCAAGATACATCATTCAACAGAAGCTTCTTCTCACGGGAGATGAAAACATCAACTACATTCAGGAAACTTTTAGTGGAATGGATACAAGGAAGAAGTGTCTGACGTATCTCAGAGATTTTGCCTTGGAGATAAAACTGAAAGTTTCTGGTAAAAGTTAAACTTCAGTTAGTTACTTAAAGTTAGTGAGGTCAAGAGTTAATACCCCAAAAGCAGAATTACTATTTGAGAATATGTAGGATGTTATATAGCCACATAAATTTATGGATAATATACAGGAAAAATGCAAAATGAACTTCGATCTCATGATAACCTGATGCATACTATAGCAATGCTCATGATGTTCCATTGTTTAGAGAATATCAGAGGAAAGAAGCATCAGAGCATATGTCCAGTACTAACGTGGCATTCTTATGGTCCTAGTATATGCTTCTTTATATTTGCAACTATCCAAACTGAGGTTATTTTGACCAGACTTATGGCAGGTTTTCAATAAACAAAGGATACTTGTCAGATTTGCAGCCTGTTCTTACTATCCAATTGTCAATCGATTAATGTCCGACTGTGTGTACACTAGACTTTACTAAGCTTTAAACATGACAGTAGAATCCTTCACTTATCCTACTTCAAACTCCCCGACTGTAACGCCATTGTAGCTTGGGGCCATCGCAGGGCACCGATGACCCGAATCTACAATCACGATAACGATGACCCCTGAAACCTAGGGATAAATAACATTTTTTATTCTCAGTTGTGAATGAAAGCTCAGTTTGGCTTTGTGTCTGGGCCCTCTGATGACCCAAATCTACATGATAAGGATGACCCCTGAAACCTAAGGATAAATAGCATTTGTTAATCTCAGTCATGAACGAAAGCTCCGGTGGCCTTCAGAGAAATGTGAAAATTCAAAATCCTCCATCAAGTAAGGTTCTCCCGTAACGATTAACAGATCTTCATCTACCATTGTTATTGCTAAGGCCATGTTGTCAATCCTAGAGCATTCGAATAAATGAACAAGAGAAGTCCTGGTTTATTTCAAGTCCTGGAAGAGAGGGATAGAACCTACCTTCTAAAATGTCTTCAGAAGTGAAGACTCAAACCAAATTGTAGAGAATCATGACACAGCCGCTTATGTACCCTAAAGTTCATTTGAAATCAAATTGTAGCCCGTCATTACGAGGGTCTTTAGCTACCCGAAATATTGTCTGAAACTGCTAATATAAACTATCATCACAGCCATAAGGTCTCTGATTCTGTCAATGCATTTAACAAGAATGTAAATTTCATTTTTTTTAGATATACAGGGGAAAAATCAGAGATCTAAAAAACAAATAAAGCACAGTTCCCAAAGCAGTTTCAACGAGGAATCGATATAAAGAGATAGTTACCAAGGTAGTATCAACGACATCCATTTCAGTAGAAAAAACATAGAGCATTTTGAAAAAGCGATCTATGGAAAGAGTTGCAATCTTCAAAGAGAAGCTTTGATTGGTTTTCATTACTCTTTTGCTTGACATTCCCCATAATTTAAGAAATCTTCAGATAAATTTCCTCAAAACCAATCATTCTTTGGTAGAGAGAGAAAGATCTGAACTGTAAGTTGTGTTCCAGCTTGAGCAACTTAAAATTGATATCACGGCATGCTGTCATGGGTATCTATTATTTGGATTCATATGTTTCCATTAGCTATCAAGTATATTCACAGTGATGCACCCCATAAATTCACCAAATAGAGCAAGATCATAACAATACATAACATACTAGAAATTAGGTGGGAGAAATCACCAAAACTTAAGTTGATAAACAGAAATCCTATAGTTCATCCCTTGATTGAATCCACATTCTTTGTACTTTTCACATCATTTCTGTTAGGCAGCAATTTAGCCCTAGGCAACATTCTAAACAACATTCATGATAATTGGACAAAAAGAAAGTATCTAGAAAATGAGATAGAACTAGGAGTGAGTTCATCAAAGCATGCAAACAGAACCACTAATAAAACTTTGTTAGCAGCGAAAACTACCTGGATCAATCCCATCTGTGTTAGGGGCATCAAGGGGAGCCAATATGGTCACATGTTTTATTACCACATTCCTGCAGGACAGTATGTAGGAGAAACTCTGTGAATAAGAACAACATCTATTCCAATGTATTCTTATTGCAAACAAATACAAATCAACACAAAACTTGCTTAACTCTCACACTCGATTTTTTTTTTATTAATTACCAACCTGCAATAGACTGGATGTATGTTCCACAATGGCGAGTTAAGGAATGTAACATTCAAGAATTAAGATTCAAAACTTTAAGACTAGATAGATTACAAAAGTTCTCAGGCAATCATTTTATTGGAGTCTATGACAAATCCAAACCTTTAAGTGACAGGATACTATGTAATGATTTCTTTAAAAGAAACTGTATAATATTTTCTGTAAGAGGTGTAATATATTTTCTTAAAGAAACTGAACAATAGTTCTAAAAAGTGAAGAAAAGAAAGAACCGTGTGTATTATTTCTAAAATAACGCCATGGAAATAGTAATTTATTTTTAAAAGAATAAATATATATACTGTGTGTTCTCTAAAACTACCATGGACAAAAGCCAAAAAAAATACAAGAAATAATCAAGACCTCCGGGAGTGCATAGAGTTGGTACCAGTATAAAAATGATTATGTGAGTTTGAATTAAGAACTGAAATGCTGTGGGTTGGGCTGAAGACTTGCCACCACGACATTCCATTGCCCTCGGTGACTGGAAGGAAAAATAGCAGAGTTATGTTTATTAAAAGGTGAAAATTTCAGAAACAAGATAGTTATACTACATTAAATCAAGAGAAATGGAAGACTAATTTTTCCTTATGAGCATAGCATAAACCATAGACAAAGTTCCTTTCAACTGTGATAATTTAAAGGATGAAATCATATTTAAGTATATTCAATAATCAAGAAACAAAACTCAGAATCTATACAAAAGCATAGTAGAATAAACCCGTTATGGGTAGTTTCAGTTCCAAATAAACTCAGCCTGTATAGCTTAAGGCCAATGGGGCTCCCTCAATGTTGACGGTTATCAATATACATTTGGTTAATATCAGGCCATTTCCGCAAATTAAAATTCTTGTAGATAGAACTTCTTCAGACATCTTAACAAGTAATCACACCTGGGGCTTTCCTTACGGGCACTAGAGGCCCAGTTACATTTTTTAGACTTCTAGATATAGTCAACAGGGCTAGTTTTTGGACTAAAACTCTTTTGAAAAGACTGAAATTTTGTATCTGGTTGGGCCTGTCCAATGGAAGACTGTATCAACACTAAAATGTAACCCTATGTTATCAGGCAATAGAAATATTTACTTCACAAGACAAAAAGGAATAAGGTGATACCTTTTCACTTCTAGCCCTAGGAATGAGAATATGGTGAAAATTATTGATGGTCATCCTCCTAACTAATAACCATCAAACTCTATCTTGTCATTGGGCTTACTCTGGTGTCAGACATGGAAGCTCCTAAGAGATGAATCCAAATTGGTGACCCCAACTATGCATCCTGCTTTCTATGTCCTCCGTTGAGCCGCAAGAGCAAGTCAGTGTTTCCATACTCTTAATTTTCAGATTTGATAAGTCCAAAAACTTGCCATGAAATATCTAATTCCACATCATCTAATGAAAAAGAAGAATTTGGTTCTTGCAAAGCACATAAAACCCAATTGGCACAAAGAAATCAAGTGATTACGGACAAGTAAATCATTGAAATAGAAAAGAACAAGAAAAACATAACAGGGTTAAGGTGACCTTAGCAATGTTTACATGTCAAGAAAGTCAAATAATGACATCACTAGTCAGTTTCATTAGAAGATGTTTACACCATGATTGATAAGGATGATTCCATATTCATTCAGGTTATGAAAGAGAGATTATTGAATTGGAGAAAGATCACTTGCAAAAACCTTGACGCAAGATACATCATTCAACAGAAGCTTCTTCTCACGGGAGATGAAAACATCAACTACATTCAGGAAACTTTTAGTGGAATGGATACAAGGAAGAAGTGTCTGACGTATCTCAGAGATTTTGCCTTGGAGATAAAACTGAAAGTTTCTGGTAAAAGTTAAACTTCAGTTAGTTACTTAAAGTTAGTGAGGTCAAGAGTTAATACCCCAAAAGCAGAATTACTATTTGAGAATATGTAGGATGTTATATAGCCACATAAATTTATGGATAATATACAGGAAAAATGCAAAATGAACTTCGATCTCATGATAACCTGATGCATACTATAGCAATGCTCATGATGTTCCATTGTTTAGAGAATATTAGAGGAAAGAAGCATCAGAGCATATGTCCAGTACTAACGTGGCATTCTTATGGTCCTAGTATATGCTTCTTTATATTTGCAACTATCCAAACTGAGGTTATTTTGACCAGACTTATGGCAGGTTTTCAATAAACAAAGGATACTTGTCAGATTTGCAGCCTGTTCTTACTATCCAATTGTCAATCGATTAATGTCCGACTGTGTGTACACTAGACTTTACTAAGCTTTAAACATGACAGTAGAATCCTTTACTTATCCTACTTCAAACTCCCCGACTGTAACGCCATTGTAGCTTGGGGTCATCGCAGGGCACCGATGACCCGAATCTACAATCACGATAAGGATGACCCCTGAAACCTAGGGATAAATAACATTTGTTATTCTCAGTTGTGAATGAAAGCTCAGTTTGGCTTTGTGTCTGGGCCCTCTGATGACCCAAATCTACATGATAAGGATGACCCCTGAAACCTAAGGATAAATAGCATTTGTTAATCTCAGTCATGAACGAAAGCTCCGGTGGCCTTTAGAGAAATGTGAAAATTCAAAATCCTCCATCAAGTAAGGTTCTCCCGTAACGATTAACAGATCTTCATCTACCATTGTTATTGCTAAGGCCATGTTGTCAATCCTAGAGCATTCGAATAAATGAACAAGAGAAGTCCTGGTTTATTTCAAGTCCTGGAAGAGAGGGATAGAACCTACCTTCTAAAATGTCTTCAGAAGTGAAGACTCAAACCAAATTGTAGAGAATCATGACACAGCCGCTTATGTACCCTAAAGTTCATTTGAAATCAAATTGTAGCCCGTCATTACGAGGGTCTTTAGCTACCCGAAATATTGTCTGAAACTGCTAATATAAACTATCATCACGACCATAAGGTCTCTGATTCTTTCAATGCATTTAACAAGAATGTAAATTTCATTTTTTTTAGATATACAGGGGAAAAATGAGAGATCTAAAAAACAAATAAAGCACAGTTCCCAAAGCAGTTTCAACGAGGAATCGATATAAAGAGATAGTTACCAAGGTAGTATCAACGACATCCATTTCAGTAGAAAAAACATAGAGCATTTTGAAAAAGCGATCTATGGAAAGAGTTGCAATCTTTAAAGAGAAGCTTTGGTTGGTTTTCATTACTCTTTTGCTTGACATTCCCCATAATTTAAGAAATCTTCAGATAAATTTCCTCAAAACCAATCATTCTTTGGTAGAGAGAGAAATATCTGAACTGTAAGTTGTGTTCCAGCTTGAGCAACTTAAAATTGATATCACGGCATGCTGTCATGGGTATCTATTATTTGGATTCATATGTTTCCATTAGCTATCAAGTATATTCATAGTGATGCACCCCATAAATTCACCAAATAGAGCAAGATCATAACAATACATAACATACTAGAAATTAGGTGGGAGAAATCACCAAAACTTAAGTTGATAAACAGAAATCCTATAGTTCATCCCTTGATTGAATCCACATTCTTTGTACTTTTCACATCATTTCTGTTAGGCAGCAATTTAGCCCTAGGCAACATTCTAAACAACATTCATGATAATTGGACAAAAAGAAAGTATCTAGAAAATGAGATAGAACTAGGAGTGAGTTCATCAAAGCATGCAAACAGAACCACTAATAAAACTTTGTTAGCAGCGAAAACTACCTGGATCAATCCCATCTGTGTTAGGGGCATCAAGGGGAGCCAATATGGTCACATGTTTTATTACCACATTCCTGCAGGACAGTATGTAGGAGAAACTCTGTGAATAAGAACAACATCTATTCCAATGTATTCTTATTGCAAACAAATACAAATCAACACAAAACTTGCTTAACTCTCACACTCGAATTTTTTTTTATTAATTACCAACCTGCAATAGACTGGATGTATGTTCCAGAATGGCGAGTTAAGGAATGTAACATTCAAGAATTAAGATTCAAAACTTGAAGACTAGATAGATTACAAAAGTTCTCAGGCAATCATTTTATTGGAGTCTATGACAAATCCAAACCTTTAAGTGACAGGATACTATGTAATGATTTCTTTAAAAGAAACTGTATAATATTTTCTGTAAGAGGTGTAATATATTTTCTTAAAGAAACTGAACAATAGTTCTAAAAAGTGAAGAAAAGAAAGAACCGTGTGTATTATTTCTAAAATAACGCCATGGAAATAGTAATTTATTTTTAAAAAGAATAAATATATATACTGTGTGTTCTCTAAAACTACCATGGACAAAAGCCAAAAAAAATACAAGAAATAATCAAGACCTCCGGGAGTGCATAGAGTCGGTACCAGTATAAAAATGATTATGTGAGTTTGAATTAAGAACTGAAATGCTGTGGGTTGGGCTGAAGACTTGCCACCACGACATTCCATTGCCCTCGGTGACTGGAAGGAAAAATAGCAGAGTTATGTTTATTAAAAGGTGAAAATTTCAGAAACAAGATAGTTATACTACATTAAATCAAGAGAAATGGAAGACTAATTTTTCCTTATGAGCATAGCATAAACCATAGACAAAGTTCCTTTCAACTGTGATAATTTAAAGGATGAAATCCTATTTAAGTATATTCAATAATCAAGAAACAAAACTCAGAATCTATACAGAAGCATAGTAGAATAAACCCGTTATGGGTAGTTTCAGTTCCAAATAAACTCAGCCTGTATAGCTTAAGGCCAATGGGGCTCCCTCAATGTTGACGGTTATCAATATACATTTGGTTAATATCAGGCCATTGCCGCAAATTAAAATTCTTGTAGATAGAACTTCTTCAGACATCTTAACAAGTAATCACACCTGGGGCTTTCCTTACGGGCACTAGAGGCCCAGTTACATTTTTTAGACTTCTAGATATAGTCAACAGGGCTAGTTTTTGGACTAAAACTCTTTTGAAAAGACTGAAATTTTGTATCTGGTTGGGCCTGTCCAATGGAAGACTGTATCAACACTAAAATGTAACCCTATGTTATCAGGCAATAGAAATATTTACTTCACAAGACAAAAAGGAATAAGGTGATACCTTTTCACTTCTAGCCCTAGGAATGAGAATATGGTGAAAATTATTGATGGTCATCCTCCTAACTAATAACCATCAAACTCTATCTTGTCATTGGGCTTACTCTGGTGTCAGACATGGAAGCTCCTAAGAGATGAATCCAAATTGGTGACCCCAACTATGCATCCTGCTTTCTATGTCCTCCGTTGAGCCGCAAGAGCAAGTCAGTGTTTCCATACTCTTAATTTTCAGATTTGATAAGTCCAAAAACTTGCCATGAAATATCTAATTCCACATCATCTAATGAAAAAGAAGAATTTGGTTCTTGCAAAGCACATAAAACCCAATTGGCACAAAGAAATCAAGTGATTACGGACAAGTAAATCATTGAAATAGAAAAGAACAAGAAAAACATAACAGGGTTAAGGTGACCTTAGCAATGTTTACATGTCAAGAAAGTCAAATAATGACATCACTAGTCAGTTTCATTAGAAGATGTTTACACCATGATTGATAAGGATGATTCCATATTCATTCAGGTTATGAAAGAGAGATTATTGAATTGGAGAAAGATCACTTGCAAAAACCTTGACACAAGATACATCATTCAACAGAAGCTTCTTCTCACGGGAGATGAAAACATCAACTACATTCAGGAAACTTTTAGTGGAATGGATACAAGGAAGAAGTGTCTGACGTATCTCAGAGATTTTGCCTTGGAGATAAAACTGAAAGTTTCTGGTAAAAGTTAAACTTCAGTTAGTTACTTAAAGTTAGTGAGGTCAAGAGTTAATACCCCAAAAGCAGAATTACTATTTGAGAATATGTAGGATGTTATATAGCCACATAAATTTATGGATAATATACAGGAAAAATGCCAAATGAACTTCGATCTCATGATAACCTGATGCATACTATAGCAATGCTCATGATGTTCCATTGTTTAGAGAATATTAGAGGAAAGAAGCATCAGAGCATATGTCCAGTACTAACGTGGCATTCTTATGGTCTTAGTATATGCTTCTTTATATTTGCAACTATCCAAACTGAGGTTATTTTGACCAGACTTATGGCAGGTTTTCAATAAACAAAGGATACTTGTCAGATTTGCAGCCTGTTCTTACTATCCAATTGTCAATCGATTAATGTCCGACTGTGTGTACACTAGACTTTACTAAGCTTTAAACATGACAGTAGAATCCTTTACTTATCCTACTTCAAACTCCCCGACTGTAACGCCATTGTAGCTTGGGGTCATCGCAGGGCACCGATGACCCGAATCTACAATCACGATAAGGATGACCCCTGAAACCTAGGGATAAATAACATTTGTTATTCTCAGTTGTGAATGAAAGCTCAGTTTGGCTTTGTGTCTGGGCCCTCTGATGACCCAAATCTACATGATAAGGATGACCCCTGAAACCTAAGGATAAATAGCATTTGTTAATCTCAGTCATGAACGAAAGCTCCGGTGGCCTTCAGAGAAATGTGAAAATTCAAAATCCTCCATCAAGTAAGGTTCTCCCGTAACGATTAACAGATCTTCATCTACCATTGTTATTGCTAAGGCCATGTTGTCAATCCTAGAGCATTCGAATAAATGAACAAGAGAAGTCCTGGTTTATTTCAAGTCCTGGAAGAGAGGGATAGAACCTACCTTCTAAAATGTCTTCAGAAGTGAAGACTCAAACCAAATTGTAGAGAATCATGACACAGCCGCTTATGTACCCTAAAGTTCATTTGAAATCAAATTGTAGCCCGTCATTACGAGGGTCTTTAGCTACCCGAAATATTGTCTGAAACTGCTAATATAAACTATCATCACGACCATAAGGTCTCTGATTCTTTCAATGCATTTAACAAGAATGTAAATTTCATTTTTTTTAGATATACAGGGGAAAAATGAGAGATCTAAAAAACAAATAAAGCACAGTTCCCAAAGCAGTTTCAACGAGGAATCGATATAAAGAGATAGTTACCAAGGTAGTATCAATGACATCCATTTCAGTAGAAAAAACATAGAGCATTTTGAAAAAGCGATCTATGGAAAGAGTTGCAATCTTCAAAGAGAAGCTTTGGTTGGTTTTCATTACTCTTTTGCTTGACATTCCCCATAATTTAAGAAATCTTCAGATAAATTTCCTCAAAACCAATCATTCTTTGGTAGAGAGAGAAATATCTGAACTGTAAGTTGTGTTCCAGCTTGAGCAACTTAAAATTGATATCACGGCATGCTGTCATGGGTATCTATTATTTGGATTCATATGTTTCCATTAGCTATCAATTATATTCATAGTGATGCACCCCATAAATTCACCAAATAGAGCAAGATCATAACAATACATAACATACTAGAAATTAGGTGGGAGAAATCACCAAAACTTAAGTTGATAAACAGAAATCCTATAGTTCATCCCTTGATTGAATCCACATTCTTTGTACTTTTCACATCATTTCTGTTAGGCAGCAATTTAGCCCTAGGCAACATTCTAAACAACATTCATGATAATTGGACAAAAAGAAAGTATCTAGAAAATGAGATAGAACTAGGAGTGAGTTCATCAAAGCATGCAAACAGAACCACTAATAAAACTTTGTTAGCAGCGAAAACTACCTGGATCAATCCCATCTGTGTTAGGGGCATCAAGGGGAGCCAATATGGTCACATGTTTTATTACCACATTCCTGCAGGACAGTATGTAGGAGAAACTCTGTGAATAAGAACAACATCTATTCCAATGTATTCTTATTGCAAACAAATACAAATCAACACAAAACTTGCTTAACTCTCACACTCGATTTTTTTTTTATTAATTACCAACCTGCAATAGACTGGATGTATGTTCCAGAATGGCGAGTTAAGGAATGTAACATTCAAGAATTAAGATTCAAAACTTGAAGACTAGATAGATTACAAAAGTTCTCAGGCAATGATTTTATTGGAGTCTATGACAAATCCAAACCTTTAAGTGACAGGATACTATGTAATGATTTCTTTAAAAGAAACTGTATAATATTTTCTGTAAGAGGTGTAATATATTTTCTTAAAGAAACTGAACAATAGTTCTAAAAAGTGAAGAAAAGAAAGAACCGTGTGTATTATTTCTAAAATAACGCCATGGAAATAGTAATTTATTTTTAAAAAGAATAAATATATATACTGTGTGTTCTCTAAAACTACCATGGACAAAAGCCAAAAAAAATACAAGAAATAATCAAGACCTCCGGGAGTGCATAGAGTCGGTACCAGTATAAAAATGATTATGTGAGTTTGAATTAAGAACTGAAATGCTGTGGGTTGGGCTGAAGACTTGCCACCACGACATTCCATTGCCCTCGGTGACTGGAAGGAAAAATAGCAGAGTTATGTTTATTAAAAGGTGAAAATTTCAGAAACAAGATAGTTATACTACATTAAATCAAGAGAAATGGAAGACTAATTTTTCCTTATGAGCATAGCATAAACCATAGACAAAGTTCCTTTCAACTGTGATAATTTAAAGGATGAAATCATATTTAAGTATATTCAATAATCAAGAAACAAAACTCAGAATCTATACAGAAGCATAGTAGAATAAACCCGTTATGGGTAGTTTCAGTTCCAAATAAACTCAGCCTGTATAGCTTAAGGCCAATGGGGCTCCCTCAATGTTGACGGTTATCAATATACATTTGGTTAATATCAGGCCATTTCCGCAAATTAAAATTCTTGTAGATAGAACTTCTTCAGACATCTTAACAAGTAATCACACCTGGGGCTTTCCTTACAGGCCCTAGAGGCCCAGTTACATTTTTTATACTTCTAGATATAGTCAACAGGGCTAGTTTTTGGACTAAAACTCTTTTGAAAAGACTGAAATTTTGTATCTGGTTGGGCCTGTCCAATGGAAGACTGTATCAACCCTAAAATGTAACCCTATGTTATCAGGCAATAGAAATATTTACTTCACAAGACAAAAAGGAATAAGGTGATACCTTTTCACTTCTAGCCCTAGGAATGAGAATATGGTGAAAATTATTGATGGTCATCCTCCTAACTAATAACCATCAAACTCTATCTTGTCATTGGGCTTACTCTGGTGTCAGACATGGAAGCTCCTAAGAGACGAATCCAAATTGGTGACCCCAACTATGCATCCTGCTTTCTATGTCCTCCGTTGAGCTGCAAGAGCAAGTCAGTGTTTCCATACTCTTAATTTTCAGATTTGATAAGTCCAAAAACTTGCCATGAAATATCTAATTCCACATCATCTAATGAAAAAGAAGAATTTGGTTCTTGCAAAGCACATAAAACCCAATTGGCACAAAGAAATCAAGTGATTACGGACAAGTAAATCATTGAAATAGAAAAGAACAAGAAAAACATAACAGGGTTAAGGTGACCTTAGCAATGTTTACATGTCAAGAAAGTCAAATAATGACATCACTAGTCAGTTTCATTAGAAGATGTTTACACCATGATTGATAAGGATGATTCCATATTCATTCAGGTTATGAAAGAGAGATCATTGAATTGGAGAAAGATCACTTGCAAAAACCTTGACGCAAGATACATCATTCAACAGAAGCTTCTTCTCACAGGAGATGAAAACATCAACTACATTCAGGAAACTTTTAGTCGAATGGATACAAGGAAGAAGTGTCTGACGTATCTCAGAGATTTTGCCTTGGAGATAAAACTGAAAGTTTCTGGTAAAAGTTAAACTTCAGTTAGTTACTTAAAGTTAGTGAGGTCAAGAGTTAATACCCCAAAAGCAGAATTACTATTTGAGAATATGTAGGATGTTATATAGCCACATAAATTTATGGATAATATACAGGAAAAATGCAAAATGAACTTCGATCTCATGATAACCTGAAGCATACTATAGCAATGCTCATGATGTTCCATTGTTTAGAGAATATCAGAGGAAAGAAGCATCAGAGCATATGTCCAGTACTAACGTGGCATTCTTATGGTCCTAGTATATGCTTCTTTATATTTGCAACTATCCAAACTGAGGTTATTTTGACCAGACTTATGGCAGGGTTTCAATAAACAAAGGGTACTTGTCAGATTTGCAGCCTGTTCTTACTATCCAATTGTCAATTGATTAATGTCCGACTGTGTGTACACCAGACTTCACTAAGCTTTAAACATGACAGTAGAATCCTTTACTTATCCTACCTCAAACTCCCCGACTGTAATGCCATTGTAGCTTAGGGTCATCGCAGGGCACCTATGACCCGAATCTACAATCACGATAAGGATGACCCCTGAAACCTAGGGATAAATAACATTTGTTATTCTCAGTTGTGAATGAAAGCTCAGTTTGGCTTTGTGTCTGGGCCCTCTGATGATCCAAATCTACAATCATGATAAGGATGACCCCTGAAACCTAAGGATAAATAGCATTTGTTAATCTCAGTCATGAACGAAAGCTCCGGTGGCCTTCAGAGAAATGTGAAAATTCAAAATCCTCCATCAAGTAAGGTTCTCCTGTAACGATTAACAGATCTTCATCTACCATTGTTATTGCTAAGGCCATGTTGTCAATCCTAGAGTATTCGAATAAATGAACAAGAGAAGTCCTGGTTTATTTCAAGTCATGGAAGAGAGGGATAGAACCTACCTTCTAAAATGTCTTCAGAAGTGAAGACTCAAACCAAATTGTAGAGAATCATGACACAGCCGCTTATGTACTCTAAAGTTCATTTGAAATCAAATTGTAGCCCGTCATTACGAGGGTCTTTAGCTACCCGAAATATTGTCTGAAACTGCTAATATAAACTATCATCACAGCCATAAGGTCTCTGATTCTGTCAATGCATTTAACAAGAATGTAAATTTCATTTTTTTAGATATACAGGGGAAAAATTAGAGATCTAAAAAACAAATAAAGCACAGTTCCCAAAGCAGTTTCAACGAGGAATCGATATAAAGAGATAGTTACCAAGGTAGTATCAACGACATCCATTTCAGTAGAAAAAACATAGAGAATTTTGAAAAAGCGATCGATGGAAAGAGTTGCAATCTTCAAAGAGAAGCTTTGATTGGTTTTCATTACTCTTTTGCTTGACATTCCCCATAATTTAAGAAATCTTCAGATAAATTTCCTCAAAACCAATCATTCTTTGGCAGAGAGAGAAAGATCTGAACTGTAAGTTGTGTTCCAGCTTGAGCAACTTAAAATTGATATCACGGCATGCTGTCATGGGCTATCAATTATTTGGATTCATATGTTTCCATTAGCTATCAAGTATATTCACAATGATGCACCCCATAAATTCACCAAATAGAGCAAGATCATAACAATACATAACATACTAAAAATTAGGTGGGAGAAATCACCAAAACTTAATTTGATAAACAGAAATCCTATAGTTCATCCCTTGATTGAATCCACATTCTTTGTACTTTTCACATCATTTCTGTTAGGCAGCAATTTAGCCCTAGGCAACATTCTAAACAACATTCATGATAATTGGACAAAAAGAAAGTATCTAGAAAATGAGATAGAACTAGGAGTGAGTTCATCAAAGCATGCAAACAGAACCACCATGGCTCCACTCATACTCATTCTTTTTAAACCTCATCGCTCCAGCAACTGCATTTTTGGCCAACGACAAGCCTCTGCAATCCGAGGCAATTTCTCTCGCTCTCGCCTCTACAATACCATTCTCATGGCTAGGAGGCCTGGCCTTTCATGCCCCATTGTCTCTTGGCCTTTCATGCCCCATTGTCAGATCGTCCCTCTCTGTCTTCCAGCGGGTGGGAAAAAAAATATTTTTCCATAAGAAAAAGGATTAAACCAACGGCTGAAAACACCCCAATCGTCTAACACAAAATCAATGGCTCAGGATCGCACACATCACATTTTAGGGATGTCTTTCTCAGAGGAAACGCCTTACAGGATAATTACTCACATATTTTGAATTTCGCACAATATTAATCCAGCCAGAGCCCCTTCTTCAACGGAAGCTAATCCACCGCAGCAGCCCCTCCTTCAATGAAAGTCAATCCACCGCAGGAGCCCCTTCTCCAATTCCAGTTAAATCTGTAAAACAAATTTGAATGCAAGATATTAAAGGGTTAATTCATGGCTATTATTTTGTCCTACAAATTGTCAAAACAATGAGTGGGCGGGCAAGAAACATTACCCACAGCTCCTCCTTCAACAAAAGCCAATCTGCCGCAACAGCCCCTCCTCCAATTCCACTTAAAGCAAATCCTCTGCAGCTGGCAGAGATAGCGAATATATATAGGCAATCCTCTCTAAATGGCAGAGATGAGGAATGTAGATTTAATCAGATTTCAATACCAATTAACAACATAAAAATGTCAAAAATATATTACATATTAGCAAATAATAATCACTGTACAGTACTGCAAACTAGGATCTAGTTTATTCACCCTTCGCGCAAACCTTTTTTCCAAATCCTTTACGGAGTCTTTCACACAAGGAACTAATTTTTTCCCTTGTCTCTTCCAATACTACTTAAACTCCATGTCCGATTGCAGATATTCATATAGCAGAACCGTACATGCTGAGGAGTTCAAATATTTAAAAGTTTAACTCTCATGCGTGAAAACCCCAGAGAAAATATGATGAAGATCATTAAAAATTAAACTGAAAACTGTACAGAAAATATAATGAAGATCGTATAAATTTAAACTGTACAACATTGGGGAAAAAAAAGAAGAAATACACAGCATCACAAAAAATCATATAAGAGACCAGAGGAAACCTAAAGGAAACTTATAAACAGATATAACAAAACAAAACAGAACAAAATAAAACAGAGAACGGAAAAGAAAAGAGGACGCTGAAAGCAAAGAGACGCAGAAGCTGGTAAACATGTACACGGTCGTGGAGCAGGAGAAAACAGAGGCATTCTGGTTTATTCACAGAGGATCTAGTTTATTCACCCTTCTCTCGCTCTCGCCTCTACAATACCATTCTCATGGCCAGGAGGCCTGGCCTTTCATGCCCCATTGCCTCCTGGCCTTTCATGCCCCATTGCCAGATCGTCCCTCTCTGTCTTCCAGTAGGTGGGAAAAAAAATATTTTTCCATAAGAAAAAGGATTAAACCAATGGCTGAAAACACCCCAATCGTCTAACACAGAATCAATGGCTCAAGATCGCACACATCACATTTTAGGGATGTCTTTCTCAGAGGGAACGCCTTACGGCGTAATTATTCCTATTTTAATTATAGCATGTGATTCTGAAAGGTTTATATCATTTGAAGATATGGAGAGATCATTGTAAATGACATTATGCAGAGGCTACATGGCACCTGAGTACGCCTTACGCGGGCAGCTGACAGAGAAAGCAGATGTATTCAGCTTTGGAGTTTCTCATCGAAAGAGTATGGCTCATATATATAGATTTCATCATATCTTTCAAGTGCAAATTTTCTAAAATCTCCATATATAGCGTTGTGATGCCTTGCTAACTAAAGTCTTATGTTGTGTTTGTTGTATTGGGCAACCAGACATGGAGACTGTATCAAGCAGAAAGAGCTTTAGAAATTATGGAATCCACATTGGAGGGCACTTATTCGTGGGAGGAAGGGTTTAGAGTGATTAAAATTGGTCTGCTGTGCACGCAAGCAGCTCCAGTGTTGCGGCCTTCAATGTCCCAGGTAGTATCGATGCTGACAAACGAGCGAGAAAATCTTCCATCGCCCACAACGCCTGCTTTCGTAGATCTGGATGGTGTGGTAACACCTGACCAAGTTGAAGGTGGCAGATTTACTGACAGTGCAGCAACTTCTTCCACCAAACCTTCCGAATTCCATTCTGCAGCTGCTGATCCTTCATCGGGCGCTCTCGAGCCGAGATGAAAATCAAGCCATGCCTCTTGGCATTTACTTTATTACATTACTTTATATATGTTGATTATAGGAGTGCATTACATTCCTTACTTTATAAGATTTCATTACATTACTTTTTAGATGTTGATTATAGGATTGCATTACATTCCTTACTTTATAGGATTTCATTACATTACTTTTTAGATGTGGATTATAGGATTGCATTACATTCCTTTATATCCGTTGATTATATGATTGCATCATTATAAGTTGTGACACAATAAAGCGCGTCAAACTGTGTAGTTTCAACACTTCCGGGCACACAATGGAAAACAAGGTACATGTAATATGTTATTGTATATACATATAATATTTTATATATATATATATATATATATATATATATATATATAAGTTTAAAGATATCTAATTTTTATGAGTGGAAATTATTTAAATATCTTATATAGTTATTTAATTTTTTTTATTTAATTTTTTTCATAAATTTTAATTTTGGTAGATATAGCAAAATTTCAATTCAATTTTGATGAGTGGGGACAACATTATACATCATAGTGAGCTGTAAAATGAACCTATTGGCTCAAAAATGTGTATATCATATGCATATGTTTGATACATGAGGTTTCATAAGCCGTAGGCCTCATGTATCAAACATATGCATATGATATACACATTTTAGAGCGGATAGGATCATTTTACAATTGTCCGTCCTCAAAATTGAATTGAAAATTTGTATATTAATTTAGCTGTTGTGATGACCCCGTGAAAATGTAATTATTAAAAGTTACTACAGTAAAAACTGAATTAGAATGATATTGAAGGATTTAATTCTTTTGAGAATATTCTGTTGATTTTACATGTGCACTAAAGTAATGATTAAAAGAATTACTTATGAAAGTATTTGAATTCCCAAAAGGTAACTGGGAAAGAAAGTTAGTTAACAAAACTAGAAATAACTACCTACTCTAACTGGAAGGGTTTCCAGGAAAAAGAGAGGTTGGTTGAAAGAACTCTGGGCTGTAGAGACAGGCAGAGGAGAAGAGAGAAAGGGGAGGAAAACCCTAGATGGACTAAGTCTGGTAAGGACCAGATAGTCAAGCACACAGTGCTGGCTTACTGAGGATAGTGATCCGGTAAGCGGAAGCTTGGGGGGAGACTCAGGTCTAGAAAGACTGATCTCACGGTTGGGTGGATAACAAGCTTTACACAGAGATTTGGCAGGAGACCGATTCCAGACTCACCTTATCAGTGGAGATCAGGTAAGTAACGGAACCCTTATGTCCCCATAGTTATCTGTGTAATTTATAGAATGACTGTTATTATCTGTGCAACAGTTGTAAAACAGTATATAGTATGACTATGACTATCTGTACAAAATTATAGGCAATGTTGCTGTACAAATCAAAAGATAGTATAAACTATGATTAATAGTACACAGTTATAGATAGTCTGCTGTAAAAGAATTGAAAAATAGTATAATCATATATTCTGTACAAAAATTACAGCCAGCATATCTGTAGAACTCAAAAGATAAAGAACTGAGAATATCTGAGCAAAAGAAAAACAGTGTATTTCAAGAACGAGCCTTATTCCTACTAGACAAATATGTTACAGTCATAGGGAAACCCCAATCTGGAAACCGGCTTTATATTAGAGAATGGAAGTCTGCGTCGAAACCGTATCCTGACCCTAATGTTCACAGTAAGCCGGATATTTTCCGTTGAAATCTTGAAACAATTACAGTTCTTTATAACCGTAATCTGCCATATATATTCCTAATATGAAGATTTAAAGATAAGGATAATAAAGATTAAAGGAACTCTGATTTCCGAACCAGTCGAACCGTAGCAAGGAGGTCCTGGAGAGTTCATAGTGTCGGGCAAAAGCCTGAACCCGTGAGTTAAACAAAAGAACAGCCGAATCTGAGCTGAGAAGTAAACCCAAAATATTACCTTGAATTAAAGGTCTGATAGTTAACATGGAATAAATTTTCTGAAGATTACGACAGTAAATTATGCATATCGTTACAAGGAGTAAGAACCATGCGATTACAAGGAGTAAGAACCATGCGATAATCTTCATGCTGGCATTCATGAAAATACAGTGATAATATTCAAATACAACAAGTAAAATACCAATGATTCCATACGAATGAGGGAACAAATAATAATAACTTACAGTCATAATTTAACTACAGAACCTCAGAGTCTCGGGTTATGGAGAAAACCCAGAACTGTCGACCGTACTTCTATGGCAACCAGAAGCAGGTGCGGCAGTCCTTTAACACGTCCATGCATGACTGTTAAATATATTGACATTACGAATTAAACCCTTAATACATTCTGTAAGCAAAACGCATCCAACTGTAAACGAAAAAGCAAGAATGAAGAATGAGGAATTCGTAATACGAAGTCTGGAAGCTTTCAAACCCTATATATTTCATAAAACCTTGCTTAACAGCAAAAAAGAGGGTAAACCATAGCATAACGCAAATAGTGAGTCACATTAAGTATTGGCCGCCAAGCCATACGAGTCCAAGTGGAGAACAAGCGAGCTGGCTTAAAACCAGAGCTTCTGTATAATTACATTACATTCGGCAGTTACAAAATATATACAGATGATTAATAAATTTAAACAAAATCTTCAGTCTCGTGAACTAGAGGTAAATCCCCAAAATCGCCGCAACAAAGTATTACCCAATAATCCTTAACCAGACCCAGAACGTATGGAACCGGAACAAGAGCATCCGTCCATCGTAATCTGCGGCCATCCGTGCAAAGATAAGGTTGGGGCCTGCTTGGCACAGAGGAAAACCCCTGGTAACCAGAGGCGAGACGGAACAGAATCAACCAAGACTCAAACATCTGAATAGGGATAAATACCTGTGCAAACTCGGCGGACCGCATCTGGAAGGATCCTCCTATACCATCAAAACCGGAAGTCGCCATATGCAACCTGTCAAGCCATGAACCAAGGGATTACTCTACCTCATAGCAGATAAATCAAAATCATATCCAAAAAACCTTAAGAAAATGACAGCTAATTACCTGGTCGGTTCGAAGGTGAGGAACCATGGAGCGGAATCACACCAGAGAAGGCACATGTGCTTGGTAAGATGGATGAACTCGGAGCGAAACACAGAAGCAGACCACATGCAAAGGTGAAACGGAGCAGAGGGTCATGGAGCGCCGAGAAAAATGAGAAAAGCCTCGAGAAATCCGGAAAGGGCCGCGTATATACCCTGCCTGCCAACAGAGGTAACGTGGAGCATTCGTGGCCCTTGATCTCATGCAGAGCCACCGAACCGTTGATCAAGGCACCAATGCCCAGAAGCAAGGCGCGGGAGAATTCCAGACTTGACAACCTCACTCCAATCACGTGAACAGGACGGTGAGGGTCAGTACTATTGCCAAATGTCAAACGCATAAGATGCCAACAGTCAAGAGCAGGACAGCCTTGATACACTCGAGGAAGAATCATAAAGTCCCCATGCCATCGTATCCATGGTATAATAAAGTCAAGGAATAAACAATGATTAATCCAATATATGACAAACATTACCTGCCACACCATAGACCTTCCAAGGTTACGTTGATATATGAGGTGGTGGCACTATATACTCAGGCATATAATTAAGAGTAGGTTCTATAAAATATTTTTTTTTTATGATATATGTGTTTATCAAGTAGATATGTGACAATTGGTATCAGAGCCCAGCTTACCCATACTGTGGCCTCTGGGATGTGAATAAAATATTAAAAGATGAGAAGGTCACTATGACATTGATAATCTTTTTGGGGTAACAAAATTGTGCAGGTAGCTCACAATGTTACATGTTTCATGATCAGATCAGGCCAGGTACAGGCTAGTCAAGAGGAAAGAAAAGAGCAACAAAGGTACCACAAGTAATAGTTAGCATGCAGGGAGCTGGCAGCGCACCGCACAGGACCTCAGCCAATTGGGGGCCTGCAACAAATCTTGGAGACAACCCGGAGTTGTGGGTGCAGCTGGGTGAGGAGACCCGCAGCACGAATCTGGCCATACTAGAAACAGTTCAAGAGCTGAAGAATGAAATGGCTCGGCTGCGGGAGGATAATGCACGATTGACAATGGAGCAGGAAAGGATTCTAAAAAGTTTGTCTGATAAACAGAACCCGCCACTAGCTAACCCCAGCGCAGAACAACAGAGAATGACAGAGGAGCAACATTATCAAGCAGAATCTGAAATCCCTGAAGAAGGAGAGGATCAATCTGATCATGCATCAGAACAACAGACTTCAAAGCGTCAAAAGGTGGAATTACAAGGAGAATTTCGGAAAATTAAACCCCCACACTACGATGGGGAACAAGAGGAAGCGGCTGAGGCGTGGCTAATCAATATGAATAAATATTTTCAGTTATATGAATATGATCATAACTTGAAGGCACGATTGGCTATCTTCCAGTTACAAGGGAAGGCGACACTGTGGTGGGAGGAAGTTAAAATCGTTAAAGGGGTAACCGAACGAACCATAACGTGGGAAAAATTCCAGAAATATTTTAAGGAGAGATACTTGACGGAACGCTTTTATGATGAAAAGGCAAAGGAATTCCATGATCTGCGATTGGGACAACAGACTATGGATGAGTTCATCAATCGTTTCACATCTTTGCTCCGTTATGTACCCTACCTTAAAGAAGAAAAAGCTAAGGTGCAGCGGTTTGTTAGCAGTTTACCCATGTACATGAGGGAAAGGATTGAATTTGACAATCCTAGAACCATGGATGAAGCTATTCGCAAGGCCAGAATCTGCTACCAGCAGAGCAAGCAGAAAGGGGACAGTACCAACAGAAAATGGAATGAGAAAAAGAATAGTAAAATTGTTGGTAATAGTAGGGGAAGTCGAAGCGGTGGAGTCAAAGGAAGCAGCAAGGGCCAGAACAGTAGAGCAGCACCGAGAGGTTCATTCAGGTCCAAGCCCATCAGTGAAACCAGAATGGGTGAACCACCCGCCAAAATGGATACTGAAGGAATAACCAGACCCCCAGTACAGTGCTGGGGTTGTGGCGGACCGCACTACGTCAAAAATTGTCCACAAAGGAAGGGAGCTGATCAGATATCCCAGATTCATGAGGCATCAACCGTGGGTGACGTGGGACGAAGTGTGCCAAGAATTAATGCAGCTTTGGACGACCGCCAGGCAGAATACCAGCCCACCATGGTAGAGTTTGAAGGTAAAATTCTAGACCTTTCCATCACTGTTCTAATTGATCCTGGAGCTACTTTGAGTTATATTAGTCCAAAGATAGTTGAACGGTGTAAATTGCAGCCTGAAAAATTCAGGAACCCTTGGCTGGTACAGCTAGCTACAGGGACTAAAAGACGAGTAATGGCAAAAATCAATAATTGTCCTATAGTGATAGCAGGACAGCCAATAGTGGCAGATCTGAACATGCTTCCACTCGGGTCCTATGATGTCCTAATTGGGATGGACTGGCTAGAAAAGCATTGGGCTTTAGTGAACTGCAAAACGAAGGTCATACGGTACAAGGATGATGCTGGAATAGCACAAGAAATGCAGGGAATTAAACGACCAGTACAGGTCCGGCCAATCACTGCATCTCAGCTGGCAAAATGCATCCGGAATAGATGCCAAGTGTATGCTATTCAGGTGGGCTATGCAGAAACTAAGAATAAGGTAAACCCGCTGGACCACCTCCCGATAATAAAAGAGTTCGCAGATGTGTTTCCGGAGGAAATTCCTGGACTACCTCCAAAGAGGGATATAGATTTCACCATTGAGCTAATACCAGGAGCTGCTCCAGTTTCGCGGACACCTTATAGAATGAGTGTACCTGAGTTGACTGAGTTGAAAATGCAACTACAAGAGTTGCTGGATAAAAATTACATCCACCCTAATGTATCTCCATGGGGAGCTCCGGTATTATTCGTCAGGAAGAAAGACGGAACTCTTCGAATGTGTATTGATTACCGGCAGCTGAACAAGCTCACAATTAAAAATAAATACCCCTTACCCCGGATTGATGAGCTGTTTGATCAAGTCAAGGGGGCGACAGTATTTTCTAAAATTGATTTGCGATCTGGTTACCATCAAATCGGAATTAAAGAAGAGGATATTGCTAAAACAACCTTCAGGACCCGGTATGGACACTACGAGTTTGTAGTGCTGCCTTTTGGATTGACTAATGCACCCGCCACATTCATGTGTTTAATGAACAGCGTGTTCCATCAATTTTTAGACAAATTTGTACTAATATTCATTGATGATATTTTGATTTATTCTCGCTCTAAGGAGGAGCATGAGGAACATCTCCGGATGGTACTGCAAACTTTGCGAGAACATCAGTTGTATGCTAAGCTCAGCAAATGCGATTTCTATAAAGAGGAAATTCAGTACTTGGGTCATGTGATTACAAAGGAAGGGATTGTCGTGGATCCTGAGAAAATAAAAACCATACTGGATTGGCCCGTGCCAAAAGATGTGGCGGATATCAGATCCTTCTTGGGATTGGCAAGATATTATAGAAGATTTGTGGAAGGCTTTTCGAGGGTGGCATATCCTATCACGTCCTTGCAAAAGAAAGGGAGGACATTCAAATGGAGTTCTGAATGTCAACAAAGTTTTGAAAGACTTAAGCAATTACTCACGTCTGCTCCCGTTTTAAGTATAGCTGATCCGGACAAAGATTACGTGGTATGTACTGATGCCAGCCGAGAGGGCGTCGGAGGTGTGTTAATGCAAGAGGGGAAAGTGATAGCCTATGAATCAAGAAAATTGAAGGAACATGAGCAGAAGTATTCTGCCTATGACTTGGAGTTGGCAGCTGTCATACATGCGCTTAAGATGTGGCGACACTACCTTCTAGGAAGGAAATTTCTGTTATTAACAGATCATCACAGCTTAACAAATTATTTTAGTCAGCCCACACTGAATGCAAGACAAGCCCGTTGGGCAGATTTCTTAAGTGGGTTCGACTTTGACATTAAACATCTGAAGGGAAAGGAAAATCGTGTAGCCGACGCACTAAGTCGAAAGGTACAATGTTTGTATGAAGTTACATTCAGTAGATGGGAAAATTCCTTGCGGGAAACAATGAAAACAGCAGCAAGCCAAGATGCTGAATACCAACAAATGAAGCGGCAAATGCCACTTTCCAGCGAAGGAAGTCAGCAGGAATATGAAGTTAGCAGGGATGGAATGCTGCTTTACAAAAAACGGTTGTTTGTACCAAATGACAACAGCCTCAAAAATTTAATCTTGAATGAGTTTCATACCAGTCACTACGCTGGTCATCCTGGGTACCAGAAAATGCTGACTGCACTTCGGAAGGAATATTACTGGCCGGGAATGAAAAAGCATGTGGCTGAGTATTTAGCGCGATGTTTGGAGTGTCAGCAGATCAAGATGGAGCACCAGCATCCGGCTGGATTATTGCAACCCCTGCCCATCCCAGAATGGAAATGGGAAATTATATCAATGGACTTTATAACTGGGCTGCCTAAGACAAAGAGAAACAATGACTCTGTTATGGTAGTGGTAGATAAGTTAAGTAAGGCTGCACACTTTATACCAGTGCAATCCACCTACTGGGCAGTGCAAATTGCACACATTTTCATGCAAAATGTGTTCAGACTTCATGGACTCCCAAAGACTATAATATCAGATCGGGATGTAAAGTTTACATCCGCTTTTTGGAGAGCGCTATTTGCAGAATTGGGTACACAGCTGAATTTTAGTACAGCTTACCACCCCCAGACTGATGGACAGACGGAGAGAGTAAATCAGATGGTAGAGGACATGTTGAGGGCATGTGTCATGCAAAAAACGACACAATGGGAAGACTATTTGCACCTGGTGGAATCCGCTTACAACAATGGATATCACACATCAATTCAGATGTCTCCATTTGAAGTCTTGTATGGACGAAAATGTCGGACGCCCTCAAATTGGAGTGGCCCGGAGGACAAATTAAGGTTGGGACCAGAAATGCTCAAGGAAATGGAGGACATGGTCAAAAAGGTGCGAGCCAACCTGAAGGCCGCTCAAGATCGGCAGAAAAATTTTGCAGACCGGAAAAGAAGGTTCAAAGAGTATCAGGTGGGCGATCACGTTTACATCAGAATTCAAGCCAGGAAAAGTACTCTGCAATGGAGCAGTTGTGCTAAACTTGCACCCCGTTACTTCGGACCTTTTCAGGTCTTGGCCAGGGTTGGGCCAGTAGCTTACCAGCTAGCTTTACCGAGCCACATTAGAATTCATAATGTATTCCATGTATCCATGCTTAAAAAGTATATCTATGACCCTAAGCATGTGATCAAGTGGCAAGATATACGGGTAAGGATTGTTTTAATTGAACTAATTGAAAATGTATCTGGAACAAAAGACTGATACTGTTATTATTTGCAGGTCGAACCGGAAGGAGAGGTCCTGGTCGAGCCGCTGAGCATTCTCGACCGGAGAGAAGTGCAGTTGCGGAAGCGGGTTATTACCCAAATTAAAGTGCAGTGGCAGCACTATGGGCCTGAAGAGGCTACTTGGGAAGACGAAGAGCTTTTTCGGAAAGCTTACCCAGAACTGTTTGGAGACACTAGACATCGGGACGATGTCCAATCTCAGGAGGGGGAGATGTGATGACCCCGTAAAAATGTAATTATTAAAAGTTACTACAGTAAAAACTGAATTAGAATGATATTGAAGGATTTAATTCTTTTGAGAATATTCTGTTGATTTTACATGTGCACTAAAGTAATGATTAAAAGAATTACTTATGAAAGTATTTGAATTCCCAAAAGAGAACTGGGAAAGAAAAGTTAGTTAACAAAACTAGAAATAACCACCTTCCCTAACTGGAAGGGTTTCCAGGAAAAAGGAAAGGTTGGTTGAAAGAACTCTGGGCTGTAGGGACAGGCAGAGGAGAAAAGAGAAAGGGAAGGAAAAACCCTGGATGGACTAAGTCTGGTAAGGACCAGATAGTCAAGCACGCAGTGCTGGCTTACTGAGGATAGTGATCCGGTAAGCAGAAGCTTGGGGGGAGACTCAGGTCTCGAAGGACTGGTCTCACGGTTGGGTGGATAACAAGCTTTACACAGAGATTTGGCAGGAGACTGGTTCCAGACTCACCTTATCAGTGGAGATCAGGTAAGTAACGGAACCCTTATGTCCCCATAGTTATCTGTGTAATTTATAGAATGACTGTTATTATCTGTGCAGCAGTTGTAAAACAGTATATAGTATGGCTATGACTATCTGTACAAAATTATAGGCAATGTTGCTGTACAAATAAAGATAGTATAAACTATGATTAGTTGTACATAGTTATAGACAGTTTGCTGTAAAAGAATCGAAAGATAGTGTAACTATATATTCGGTACAAAAATTACAGTCAGCGTATCTGTAGAACTCAAAGATAAAGAACTGAGAATATCTGAGCAAAAGAAAAACAGTGTATTTCAAGAACGAGCCTTATTCCTACTAGACAAATATGTTACAGTCATAGGGAAACCCCAATCTGGAAACCGGCTTTATATTAGAGAATGGAAGTCTGCGTCGAAACCGTATCCTGACCCTAATGTTCACAGTAAGCCGGATATTTTCCGTTGAAATCTTGAAACAATTACAGTTCTTTATAACCGTAATCTGCCATATATATTACTAATATGAATATTTAAAGATAAGGATAATAAATATTAAAGAAACTCTGATTTCCGAACCAGTCGAACCGTAGCAAGGAGGTCCTGGAGAGTTCATAGTGTCGGGCAAAAGCCTGAACCCGTGAGTTAAACAAAAGAACAGCCGAATCTGAGCTGAGAAGAACCCGAAATATTACCTTGAATTAAAGGTCTGAGAGTTAACATGGAATAAATTTTCTGAAGATTACGATAGTGACATTATGCATATCGTTACAAGGAGTGAATAAGAACCATGCGATTACAAGGAGTAAGAACCATGCGATAATCTTCATGCTGGCATTCATGAAAATACAGTGATAATATTCAAATATAACAAGTAAAATACCAACGATTCCATACGAATGAGGGAACAAATAATAATAACTTACAGTCATAATTTAACTACAGAACCTCAGAGTCTCGGGTTATGGAGAAAACCCAGACTGCCGACCATACTTCTATAGTAACAAGAAGCAGGTGCGGCAGTCCCTTAACCTGTCCATGCACGACTGTTAAACACATTTATATTGTGAAATAAACCCTTAACATATTCTGAAAGCAAAACGCATTCAACTGTGAACGAAAAGCAAGAATATAGAAGGAGAAATTCGTAATACAAGTCGGAAGGCTTCCAAACCCTATATACATATTTCATAAAACCTTGCTTAACAGCATACAAAGGGTAAATCATAGTATAAAACGAACTGTGAGTCACATTAAGTATTGGCTGTCAAGCCATACAAATCCAAGATGGAAAACAAGCGAGCTGGCTTGAAAACCAGAGCTTCTGTATAGTTACAGTACATTTGGTAGTTAAATATATACAGAGGATTAATAAATTTAAATAAAATCTTTAGTCTCGTGAACCAGAGGAAAATCCCCAAAACCGCCGCAACAAAGAAATACCAATAATCCTTAACCCGACCCAGAACGTATGGAACCGGAACGAGAGCATCCGTCCATCGTAATCTGCGGCCAACCGTGCAAAGGTAAGGTTGGGGCCTGCCTTGGCACAGAGGATAACCCCTGGTAACCAGAGGCGAGACGAAACAGAAGCAACCAAGACTCAAACATCTGTTTAGGGATAAATACCTGAGCAAATTCAGCGGAACCCATCTGGAAGGATCCTCCAACACCATCAAAACCGGAAATCGCCGTATGCAACCTGTCATGCCATGGAGTAAGGGATTACTCTACCTCGTAGCAGATAAACCAAAATAATGTCCAAAACCTTAAGAAACTGACAGATCATTACCTGGCCGGTTCGAGGGCGAGGAACCATGGAGCGGAATCACACCAGAGAAGGCGCATGTGCCTGGTAAGATGGATGAACTCAGCGCGAAACACAGAAGCAGACCACATGCAAAGGTGAAACGAAGAAGAGGGTCATGGAGCACCGAGCAAAATGAGAAAAGCCTCGAGAAATCCGGAAAGGGCCGCATATATACCCTGCCTGCCAACAGAGGAAACGTGGAGCATTCGTGACCCTTGATCTCATGCGGAGCCACCGAACCGTTGATTAAGGCACCGATGCCCAGAAGCAAGGCGCGGGAGAATTCCAGACTTGACAACCTCACTCCAATCACGTGAACAGGACGGTGAGGGTCAGTACTATTGCCAAATGTCAAACGCATAAGATGCCAACAGTCAAGAGCAGGACAGCCTTGATACACTCGAGGAAGAATCATAAAGTCCCCATGCCATCGTATCCGTGGTATAATAAAGTCAAGGAATAAACAATGATTAATCCGATATATGTCAAACGTTACCTGCCACACCATGGACCTTCCAAGGTTACGTTGATATATGAGGTGGTGGCACTATATACTCAGGCATATAGTTAAGAGTAGGTACTATAAAATAATTTTTTTTTATGGTATATGTGTTTATCAAGT
Source organism: Pinus tabuliformis (assembly GCA_031772625.1). Taxonomy (NCBI): domain Eukaryota; kingdom Viridiplantae; phylum Streptophyta; class Pinopsida; order Pinales; family Pinaceae; genus Pinus; species Pinus tabuliformis. The sequence goes on along the minus strand of CM062818.1, from coordinate 1,519,884,656 downwards.
AGAGATGTGACAGCTGTTAAATTGTCAAGTCAAACATAAAACTAAAAAGGTTGAGTATAATTAATAAAGACTAAAATTGTTTTTATAAGAGTGAAATTTTCTATTACTACTTTTTTACCAAAAATAATTTTACTTTTTAAATGATTTTTAATAAATCTATTTAAAAAAAAAATATCATTATATTATCTATATGATTAATATTATGTATATATTTTTATTAAATATCATTATCTTATCGATATTATTGAATAGGTATATTATGTATATTTTTATAAATTTTATTGATAAGTTGTTGAGTTGAGTGAATTTATTTTAGTGAATACTATACACCAATTTGATTTTTAGTTTGGCATAAAATAAAAGAAAAGAATATATATATATATATTACATAGTTTATATTATACATTAATATAATATTATATCTATATACATAACTAATATATCATAGTGTTTTATCATATAATTGTACTTAAGATAAATTAATAATAATAATATAATAACCTTTAAAACTAAAAAATTCTTATTGAAATATTTTTTCACAAAAACATTTAAATTAATAATTTTTTATTCTTTTTATAAATTAATATGTGATACTCATTACAATTTTTGGCTTTAAGACTTAAAAATTCAATAATAAAAGTATATTATTAATATGTTACAATATTTGAACTCCTTCAATAACTAAAGAGTGGATATTCTAAGGCAAGTTACCTATACATTATATTCCTTTTTTTTATTATTATCCAGTAAGAGTAGAGCCTTCCATTAATCAAGAAACAAAAAAATACATAATGTACACTTTGTAGAACGGAGCCAAGAGCCCCATACCTGACTTAGACACAACCCCGTACCTGACTCAGACAAACCACAAAAGGGTAGATGCATACATTACCAAAGCACTAGAAAACCTGCCTTTCTTCCTAACCCGAAAGAGAAATGAAAAGAACTAAGGTTCTTTCGGGTTTGCTAAACCTCGAACCTCCCTTAGTGACAAGGGCCCACATCAACCAATGGCTCGCATAAACCAAAGGCCCACATAAACGTGCACCCGCATAAACCAAGGGCCCACAATACCTACGGAGATCTGATGGTTTAAACAGATTTTGGGTGAGCCAACAAGCCCACTGCTTAAAATCTTTTCGGACCCGATGAGAAATTAAAACAACCTACTATGAAATTTCAGGTCCGAATTAAGTATTAACCCTCGGTAGTTTCATGGCCCGACTCCCATGCGATCTGGCTCTCGCCGATCCAACGGTTCAGAGTTGATTTCGGGCCAGCAACATACACACTCACTAATATTCCAATCGGACCCAATGGGTGGCCTAAACTGCCATTCTATAACTTTTCGGGTCTGTTTTATGGGGTATCCATCGTGCAGCTTTCCACCCGAAATCTGTCGGATTCTGGCGCTCGCTGCCATCGATGGTAATCTGCCTTTCAACCTGCTCATTGATTACCCCTTGCTTCCTCCCTGTCTTTGGTTCGCTTCCTACTGAATCCATTGGTCCATTTGTTGCTTGTCTTTCATCCATTGAAAATACTCCCTATCTGCGATCACCTGTCTGTGACAGTCCTCGCGCAGATTTCCTGAGGGTATCAACTCCCAAACATAGCTTCTGTTATCTTTTGTGCAGAGCACACCCTCATTCGCTAGATGATCTGCTAATTTGTTGGCAATTCTGCGCACATGAACAAATCTGAGTGTCCTTAGGGTTCTCAGATGGGATTGTATGCATTGGTAACTTGCAATAACTACCAGTGGTTTGAAACTTTTTCTGGTGTTGTGCCATTGCTTATCTTTTTGACCAAATTAATTGTCAGTTTAGAGTCTGCTTCTATGATGGTATTGTGTAAATTGTGTTTGATCAAGATTTCTAGGCATTGCTCTAAGGCCATGAGTTCTGCCATGTTATTTGTGGCGTTACCCAAATGACTATGAAATACTACTTTTATGTTTCCCTGCTCATCTCTTATGACTCCTCCATAACCAGCAACCCCAGGGTTTCCCTTAGAGGCTCCATCTATATTAAATTTCAAGAAGCCATGGGGGGGCGGTTGCCAGAAGTCCTTCCCCTCTGTTGTATGTCTTACGATCTTGCTTATGCCCTGGGGGACAATTGATTGGAGACCCAAATGCACAAGAATCTGAGCATCCTGGTTTCGAGGAGGGTTCTCGAGGAGTTGATTCAGAAGGGTGCTCACAGTTTCTTTGAGTTGTCTTAAAATCTGAGCTATGATGCTCTGAGTTGAGCCAGTTCTGTTCTTGAAAATCCTATTGTTGTGTTCTTTCCATACATCCCAGATCAAAAAACCTGGTATTAGAGTCCATGCTTTGTTGACTGTTTCATTATCTAAGAAGTCTTTCCTCCACTTCGTCAAAGTCCTGGTGATGTTTTTGTCCCTGTCTGTTTTCCTGAAGATTGAGGCTACCCAATTCCATAAGGTAGAGGTGAAAGTGCAGAGGTTGAGTAGGTGATCCAACATTTCCTCTTGTAGACCACATAACTGGCATCTAGATGGACCAGCTAAACCTCTTTTTCTTAGATTTTCCCAAGTTATTTTATTTTATTATTATTATTATTATTATTATTTTTTTTTTTTTTATGCTGTACCAACCATATGAACAGTTTGATTTTCATCCAGTGCGGTTTCTACCATAGGTTCTTCCATATCATATCAGGGTTAGGAAAGTCAAGCCCAGTGGAAATTCTTTTGGCTTCTTTGAGGTTGAAGTTGCCTGTGCTGTTTCTTCCCCATCTTAGTTGGTCAGACGAAGTTGAAGTCAAAATATTTCTCTGTTCCAGGATCACTGCAAGAGCTTCAGCCTGGGCCTTCAAAGGGGTTTCTTCACTGTATACTAGGTCTTTCCATTTCCTCCATTTTCCATTGTCCCTTGTCTGATCCCAAAAGTCACTTACCCTGAGTAGACCTTTATTGTCAGTGTCATTTTTGAGAATGTCTAGTCCTTCCTTACACAAGTTAGGCTCCTGCTGCCAGTTATCCTCCCAAAACCAGGCCAGGTTTCCATCTCTGATCTCCCAAAAATTGTGCTTTTGAACAATAGCTCTATTCTCCCAAGCATTGTTCCAAATGTGGGATCCCTCGATCAGTCCTGTCATTTGAATATGATCTCTATCTTGCTAGTTCTTTGCATACTTCTGTTTCCAAAGCTTCACCCAGGGGTTTCTTGTCTTCTTCAGCCATCTCCACCAAATTTTTTCCCCTCAAACTTTGCTTAGGGTTTCCAGGTCATGAAGTCCCAAACCTCCATGGGTCTTGGGTTTGCAAAGATTTTCCCAAGCTACTAGAGCCCATTTATTTTTCTCTTCCCCTTTGCCCCAAAGAAAATCTCTTTGGATGTTCCTAATGTGTTGAAAAACTACTTTTGGGGCAGGAAGATCTGAAACCATGAAGGTGGGTATGGTTTGCAGGATAGCGTTTGTAAGCACTAGCCGTCCTGGTAAGTTCAAAGATATACTAGTCCATTTTTTTATTTTTCCCTGCATTTTATTAGTCACTGGCTCCCAAACTTCCTTACTCAGAGGTTTGTCGGTGAGAGGTATTCCCAGATATTTGGAGGGTAGTTGATCTCTTTGAAAGCCAAGAATTCTGGAGAGATTTCTCTGAATAGCAATGTTAGTATTGAAGATTTTTTTTTTTTGATTTTGTGAGGCTTACCTCTGTCCCAGCAATCATAGCAAAATCATTCAGGATTTGTTTGAAGACTTTAGCTTCCTTGACCATGGGTGTACCCTGCAGCATGGTGTCATCCACAAATTGTTGGTGAGTCAAAGTGTCCCCATTCAGGGTAAGTTTGAGACCCTGGATTCTTCCCTCTGCTTTGGCTGTTGTGATCGCTTTACCTAATCCTTCCATCATGAGAATGAATAGGAAGGGGGAGAGTGGATCTCCTTGTCTAAGGCCTCTCGAAGGCCTGAAAGTTCTAGATGGAGAGCCATTAAGTAGGATTGAAAAACTAGCTGTGGTGACAAGGGCCATCACCCATCTTATCCAGTTGTGGTCGAAGCCATACACTTTTAGTACATCTCTGATATACGACCAACTTAGCTTATCATAAGCTTTCGCCAGGTCAAGCTGTATTATCATACCTGCTTGCTTAGTGCTCTTGAGAGAATGAACCACCTCGTGAGCTTGAATGATGTTATTGAGAATTTGCCTTCCCTCTACATAACCAGTTTGCTCCTTAGACACAAGAGTTGGAAGAAGGTGCTTGGGTATGTTTGCAATTACTTTAGAAATAATTTTGTACACCACAGTTCATAGGGCTATGGGTCTGAATCTATTTAGTGTCATAGCTTTTTCCTTCTTTGGAATTAAGGCTATGAAAGATGCATTGAGCGCCCTTAAAACTGTTTTTTATTTCCTCAAGTCCTCCACAACATCAAGGATATCTTGTTTGACTATGTCCCAGCATGTTTTGAAGAAGTCTACATTGAACCCATCCAGGCCTAGAGCTTTCCCATTTTGCATCTCTTTGATGACTTCATTGACCTCCTCTTTAGTCACTGGCCTGTTGAGATTGTAATTGTCTTCCCTAGTTACTAATTTAGGAATGTACTGTGTGAAGTTGTTGATAAATTGTGATCTGTCTAAGAGAGGCTCCTCTGCTATGCTTTGGAAATGTTGTATCAGAACAGATTCCATTTCTTTGTGGGTACTTAGCTCTTTCCCTTGAGGATCTCTAAGTTTTACAATCCTGTTATGTGCCCTGTGATCCATGGTTGACTTGTGGAAAAACCTTGTATTTCTTTCCCCTTCTTTAATCCATTGCACTCTCGATTTCTGTCTCCAGAAGATCTCTTCTTGCTGGCATCTGTTGTCCCATTCTTGTTGAAGAGAGTCAGCTTGCATTTTCCTTTCCTCAGTAAAGCCATCTATGATGAGGATTTGGTTAATTTTTTGTAGTTTCTGTTCCACTTCTCTTTTGGCTTTGAAAATATTGCCAAACTCATTTTTGTTCCATTCTTTAAGCCTGAGTTTGATGTGTTTCAGTCTCTGTTGTAGTAGGAACATCTTCGTGCCTTGAACAGGCATGTCTTCCACCCACCACTTTCCAATATTAGTGATGAAGTCAGGGTGAGTGAGCCAGACATTTTCAAACCTGAAAGGTCTGTTCCTCGGAGTGCCTATAAAAGAAGCTTCAAGCTGAATAGGCTAGTGGTCCGAGCCTCCGAAAGGAAGGATTAAAGCAGTCAAGTCAAGGCCATTGAGAAAGAAGTCATCCAATATTAAGAATATGTCTAATTTAGAGACAGCTTGAGAAGCCCCTCCCCTCTTATGTTTCAAGTGAAGGTGCCATTTATTGTCTCTGTATCCACCAGCCTCATGTCATTTAGGAAGTTCTGGAAGGCGATGGAGTCTCTGCCTAGTGTTTTGGTCCCACCTTTTTTCTCTGTAAGAGATCGGATCATGTTGAAGTCCCCTCCCAGAATCCAGGGCATAGTAGGATGTCTTTCTCTCAGCTTCTCCAATGAGTTGAGAAGCCAGAGTTTGTCTTCAAGTTTTTGAGGACCATAGACATTAGTGATCATATAGAGTTCCTTGTCACCCAAAGGTTGGATAACCATTGAAAGGTAGTTCCTGGATGCTTCAGCATCCAGGATTCCAAGTTTCTAGGGATTCCATAGGGTGAGAATCCCTCCTGCTTTGTTGTTTGCTTTAACTTCTAGATACTCGTACTTAATAAGCCATTTTCTATGTATCTCTCTGATTTTGTCTATTGAACATTTTGTTTCCTGTATAAACACCATATCTGGTTTTTCTTCTTTTATTCTATTGCTAAGATTTCTTTGTTTTCTTTTACTTCCTAGACCCCTAATGTTCCAGGTTGTGAGCTTCATTATGAAAGGTTTGTAAATGAGTAATTGGTAAGATATTTCATCTTACTTGAGTTAAGCATGAGTTTCCCACACTCTGTCAGCAACTCATTCTGTCTCTTCCTTCCTCTTTTCCTACCTGGGTTCTTGAACGAGTGTCCTGATGTTACCTCCATTGGTTTTATCCCTCTATTTTCCTGGCTGTCATGGTTTCTTTTGACTCCAACAGCCTTTGCTTGAGATCTCCATAGGAAGAGTTGTTGCACTCTGTCAAACTCCTCTTGTGGTAGAGAATCAACACCCTTGGTGGATCCCTACTCTAGGAACTTTTCTAGATCAAGATTCTCCCTCTCAAGAATCTCTTGTAGCTCCTGGTCCTCCATGCCAATTTCACTTGGGGTCATCTCATGGTCCCTACCAAGTTCCATAGTGCTCTGCGTATCCTCCTTTAGTTTGTTGTTCTCATGTGTGACCTCCATGCTGTCATCTTTTTCCTTTTCTGCAGGATTATCCTCTGGTGCCTTGTCTGTTCCATTGTTCCCACCTTCTTCTTCTAAAATTTTGAAACTGTTATGACTTTGTTGCTTATCCTCACTAGTTTTCTTTTGGTGCTTTTCCCCCTCCTTTTCCTCTGCCTCCCACCTTGGTAAAGCCTTCCGGATCTTTTCCTGTGTTGGTTTTTATATTGTCCTCTAATTTGTTAATTGTGCAGTCTCTGAAGAGGTGCCCGTGTTCATGACATTTACGGAATCTTAATGGGACATGTTCATAGTCCACCGCCTACTCCCATTCTTCATCATTTATTTCTAGAATAATTTCGTCTGGAAGTGCTCTCGATAGGTCCATTTCTACACATATTCGGGCGAAGGAGGTATATTTTCCTCGCAGAGTCGCATCTGATATCTTTAAAAAATGACCTAGTTTATTACCTATGGCTTTTAAGGATTCAGGCAGCCAATAATCTAAAGGTAAGGAGTAGAGTCTAATCCATACCGGTACCGATGTGAATGTTTCTCACTCCGGGACAAAATTCATCACCCATGGTCGCATGTAGAGGCCTGCAGTAGCATAGAAATATGGTCCTCCTTTGAACACTCTATCTTTATCCTCTAGGTTCGTGAAAACCACTGTGAAGAAACCCTTTGACCCAAGATGAAGGTTTATTTCTCCCTTTGGTTTCTAGTGGTTTCTTATCCATGTGTACAATGCCTTCTCCATTGGCCATATTCCCATAAATTTGCATATGACCGCGTAAGTCGCCATGTGATCCCTGTGCGCCTGTAGCGCTGGATCATTTAAGACAACCCGGGGTTTAATGGTTGACCTGGGTTTGCAGAGTCTTGTCGCAGTCTTGTGTTCAGTTCTCTGACTGCTGTCTCCTATTCTCTTCTCTCTTTTGACTTCCTCGTGATTCTCTTCCTGTTCATGCGTTTTGATGCTTTTCGGTTTTTTGGTTCTTGTCTTCTCCGTTTCTACCTCCACTGGTTTCTTGAATCGATTTGAACCCACCTCCTTGTTTTTGTTCGCTACTACATGACTGTAGGAGGGAGTGGAGCTTCCCCCTCCTGGCCCCTCCATTGTTACCAGCTCCCTGTTCAGAACCCTAGCTCTCTGTTCAGAACCCTAGCTTCGCCTCCCGCTCAACTTTGTCTTTTTGGATTTTTACTGGATCTATCTTGCTTCCTACTTACATCCTTGACCATTTTCCTTTACCTACACTTTATATTCAATATCAAATGTATACTTAAATAAATTTAAAATGAAAGTTTAAATGAAAATTACCATTATATTGAAGAATAGTAATTTTTTTTGGATAATACTTTATTGTTCAAAGAAATGTTACTATTTATAAAAAAAAAAAAAAAAAAAAAATGTTATATAAGGAGTAAAAATAAATAAATTTAAAATATTATTTATAAATAAATATAAATAAAAACAAAAACAAATAATGTAATGGATAAGGAAAGTAACTAATTTTAACATTTATCTGAACTACATATTTATCTCAATTTTTAAAATTAACCAAAATTTTTTAGTTTTTTTAATTGTTCTTATAGGAAATTGTTATTCTTAGACTTCTATTTAATGAATTTATTGAATCGAAAGATTACATTGTGTTTAATTTTTTCAATAAAATTTTAATGTGATATTTATTTAAAAAACTAATAATATTATGTCAAATTATTAAATATGTATTATTGTTTGTCCAAATAATTAATATGATCATTGATATTTTTACCTTGTTCACTATTATTGATATACATTATGCTTTAATATAAGTTTATTTATGATAATAATGAGAAAGGAAGAGAGATAAATCCAATATATTTATGAAATGTGAGGTTCAATTTTTAATGTTACATGTTATATGTCATTAAAAATTCATGAAATTATTGTTGTGTATAGAATGTTATTCTCCCTCAACATGCTCCTGCTAAATTAATGATTTGTTCTTGGTTAAGCAACAAATTTCATGCTATATGCTTATATCAAGTATTTTCTTTATTGTAGTAATGAGAAGGGAGGAAAAATTTATCATTTCCTAATTCAGATATATTTATAAATTATGAACTTCGATTCTTAGTGTTGCATGCCACAATTCACTAAAAATTCATGAAAGTGGTGTTGTGTGTGCGAGGATGTTTTTTTTTAAGAATAACGTTACATTAAGGGTTGTTCATTATTTGATCAACAAGTTTTATGCCCTCCATTCATATCAAACAAGTAAGAACCTTGTGTCAATGCACTCACAAACATGTATATACATAATGGAAATATTATAGATAGTTTAACAATAACATTTCCATCATTTTAATAACACTGGTTGATTATCATAACATTTGTGTTTCTTTTCAAAAATATTTCATAAAAAATTTGTTTATACTAAAAACTAACCTTTAAAAGATAACACATTTAAAAATAAACAAATAAAAAATCAAGAAATTAAAAAAACATTAAAACATAAATATAGCATGGAAATATATTTTCCTTATATTAAAATTCTTTAATCTAATAATTACCCTATATATATATAATATTGAGTTCCTTTTACAATATAAACTTTGACCTTTAAAACTATTTCCATATCTTATTAACTTGGAAGCTTCAATCTTAATAAATGCAAAAGGATTTTATTTAGAACAATATATTTGGATTATAAGAATTTATTAAAATCATTTCATTTTCCAAGTACAAAATAATAATAATAAAAATTAAATAATACAAAAAGATCTAATAAAAATTGAATAATACAAAGAAACCTAATAAAAATTGAATAATACAAAGAGACCATCTTTGTTGTATAAGTTTAAAATAAAGAATTTTTGAAATTTTTTTGGGAGAGGGGGCTTTAAGCTACACAAGGTTAAATACATAATCAACTTGAAATAAAGGTAAGTTTATGCGATGAGATGGGGAATTATTTTTCTATCTTTTTATTGTCTTTTGATTAGAGATTATTTAATTTTTTTCTTTATTAATTTTGTATATATAAGTTTGATTTTAATAATGTAACATGATTGTTTAGTTATTTCTCAATTTTTAATAGAGATGATAGAATTACTCTCAAATAAAAAATGATCTTGTATTGTTTTCCCAAAGCCTTATCAAGATAATGATGTATCTAATTGTGACATTTTCAAATTCATATTCTCTTAAAGAAAATGAAAGTAAAATTGTTCTAATTAAATATGAGTATGAGTATATGAATTTTTAATTTCTATAATATATAAGCTTATTAATTTTTTAAAATAGAAAAAAAAAAAGACATTTTTCTTATACTATGTTTAAGATTTGATTTTAATAATTATTTTTCAAAATTCTGTTGTAAATTTTCTATAGCGGTGAGAGATGATAATGTAATTATTTAATAATATATATTAAAGTTACCTTATTTTAAATATAAATTAATGGCCAAATTCTTGAAACATCCTTCAAACTAATAATCTCAAAAATTAATATATAAATATGTTTATGTTTGATTTATCTGTTAAACAGTTTGAATGATATTTTTGAGTTATAATCATGAGCAACAAATAAACATTATTTAATAATAAATATATTATATTTAGCCAAAATAAAATAATTAATTTTTCTACCATTTTCTTTTTAGTTAACTTCAATTTTCTCACCCTCTTACATCCATCAAATTAATAATCTCAAAAATTAATATATAAATATGTTTATTTTTTATTTATCTGTTAAAAAGTTTGAATGATATTTTCTAGTAATAATCATGAGCATCAGATAAATATTGTTTAATAATAAATATATTATATTTAACCAACTTATATAGAAAATAAAATACAATTATCAATTTTTCTACCATTTTCTTTTTACTTAACTTCAATTCTTTCACCCCTTCTTTTTATGTACACCCATTTCAGATTCCAAACCTTCATTTTGTATCAAATTCTCATGAAACTTCAATTCTTTCGCCCCTTTCTTTTTAAGTACGCCCATTTTAGATTCCAAACTTACATTTTCTATCAAATTCTCACAAAATATTAAAATGATAATTTCTTAAAATTGTGTATACTATGAAAAAAAAATTACATTATACTATTATTAAATAATATAATAAATTTAAAATTATATCAATAAATAATAAAAATTAAATAATATAATAAATTTAAAATTATATCAATAAATAATAAAAATTAAATAATATAATAAATTTAAAATTATATCAATAAATAATAAATAAAAAAAATATATTCTTTTACAATAAAGGAAAGGGTACTACCAATTTAGTTGTATGATTTAGATTTTAATTAAAAAAAATTAATTATTTTTAATTGGAAATTATGTAATTGGTTGTAAATGATGTTTTACTTTAAATAATTATATATAATTTAATAATTTTTTATTAGAATTTAAATAATAATAATAATTGAGTTGAGAGATTTATTTTACGGTCTTATATAATGTGTAATTATATCTTTTTGTCACAAAAATTGAAATTTTGTGATTTTAAAAAATCTAAAAGAAAAAAAATTATACAAAATATTTAAATAATATTAGCTCATAAAAAAAATATTCAATAGAAAAATTAGATCTCTCTAAACTCATATTAAATCCATATTTAAATTGAATCTTCATAATAAAAACAACACATTTGTCTTTCCAACCATAATATTCATAAAAAAAAATATATTTAAATTTAATTAATAAATTTTCCAAAAATATATCATAACATCCACTTATTTTCTGACACGGCGTTGGAAGATTCCATCATTATCAGTTCTTGGAAAAACTCGCCGCCGCAAACTTATGAATTATTTTTAAGGGGCAACGACTTTATGATTTATTTAAAGCTTGTAATTATTACAACGGTAAAAGTTCAATGCTTTGGCCCTCCACGCATTAGAATCGATAATTCTTTGAATTTAGGGCTTGAAATTGTTTTTTTGCATTAATGTTTTTTTTGAGAAAGTAAACCATTATGAAAGAAAAAAAAAATCATTTTCATGTTTATTAGATTAAAGATAATTTTAGCACTAAAATTATTGGATAAAGTAATTTTAAGAAATGATTATTTAAAATTTGTTAGAAAATTTAGATTAGAATTTTAAATTAAGGTGAAGTACACTGAACTAGGGATTTAACATGAGTCAAGAGGAATCAAATTTGTTCACCTTTAAACTTTTTTAAAGTATAAAATATAATGTGTAATTTTTAATTGTTTAAATTGTACTTCTGAATACTATATAGAATATATAAAGGACCAAACTATAAGATATAATATGAGCCAAGAGGGATCAAATTTCTTCAAGTGTAAATTTTTTTAAAAACAAAATACAATGTGTAATTTTTCATTGTTTAAATTATTTTTTAAATATGATATAAAATATATAAAGGACCAAACTATAAAATATTGAGACCACTCCAAATGTTTTAACCCCTCACACACATAAAACTATATATATATATATATATATATATATATATATATATATATATATATATACATACACACACACACACTTAGTTTACATTAAAATGTTTTACATAACATGTACATCCACACATTTATTGCCACAAATTAAAATAGTTTTTTATTATTAATATATTTTTAAATATATTTAATATTAATTTATATTAAAATATTTTATTGATAACTCACATTGAATACTTTATTATATACAACATTAAAATAATTTCTTTTACCAATTATATATATATATATATATATATATAGTTGATATCTACATAAATTAGTTAACATAGATCTTTAAATGGTTTATTTAAATACGGCGTTGACTTATTTTTAAAAGTATAAGGTTTAAACATCTTACTTACTCCTTTTATTATTATTATTATTTCTAATTACTTTACATGAAATTATTTTAAATGCGGCACATATTCTTTTTTATTATTATTATAGCCAACATTACTTTTCTATTTAAAGTGTGTTTTATTTTTATTTTAAGAGAAACTCAATTCCACGTTGAGTATGAACATACTTATAGATCCCCACATAATAAGTTGTAGAATGAGCTCCTCCTTAAAAAAAAGAATGTATGATTTAGATGAGAATTAAATTACATTGACTCAACATTTAATACTGAATAATTAACTTAACATTAAATAATGTTAATCTGAATTCAACTGTCTATGATTATAACGTATAAAAACTACTAAAATTTCATAGTAAACTAACTAAGCATAAAAATATAGTAAACTAATTAAGCATAAAAGTGTTTATTAAAGACATGTTTATATTAAAACAAAAAAACGTAGTAACATTTGAAAAAATTATTATACTTCTAAATTAATTTTAATTTTTTTTTTTTTTTTACAAGGATTTGGCCATTAACTTATGGTTATGAAAATATGATAAATAGAATATGTAACATAAAACAATTGTATTATCATTTATAGCTAAATAAATTATAGTAAATTATTAGATATCGTTTTCGTAAAGATTGAGTGAGAAAATTGTAAGTATGTAAATAAAGGAAAATGAAGAGATAAAATAGGAAGTAACCTTGGAATATGAATCCCAAAGGTTACACCTCATGTTATGTATTTTTTTTTCGTTAATGAAAATCAATCAATTTTGAAAGTTATTTTCCATTGCTTGAAATTGTATCATAGGTAACTTAATTCCTTTGATTCTCGCATCCTCCTTCTTGAAATGACCTCCATCAATTTTGAGTTCTATAGAATCTCTTCCATGCTCCTACAATGAGCTCTTGATTCTTCCCTATCATAACATTCAATAAACATTACTATGTCATATTCAGGGAAATTTTAAGGATTGGAGTTTAACTTAAAGTTTAAACACCTTGGAAAATCTTATAGTCCCTACTATGTAAAATGTAAAAGGTTTGATCTTACTTTCGTAAAAATATTTAGATTTATAATTATTTTATATTATTCTATATAAAATTTTGGCTATATTTAAAGTAAAATAATTTTATATTCTAAAATATGGGAGAATCTATTTTACTAAAAATGGAAATTGGCGAATCTCTTTTGTGGGAAAAGAATGAAAAATTAGTCCACCTGCGGATATTAGCCCCTAAAATTTTCCTTAGTCATATCAGTTACTTATGCTTGAATATTCCTTCTTGTTTAGTGCATGACCTCTTTCCATTAGTTCTATTGTTATCAAAACCCTCATAAACATTCCCTCTGCCACCCTTGTCAAGTATACAACCTTCCTGTGCATTGTTCTTCTGTGTTAGAGGCTTATGTGTTACTCTCCTTGATCCCACGCTATCTACAATTCTTTCTTGACAACCATTTTATTTTCTATTGATAGCTTTACCTATTGTATCCTAGCCATTTCTTCTCTACACTTTTTGTGGCCCTATGTATTTATTTCCATAATTCCCTTTTCCATGTATATTGGTTGATCGATCAGTAAAAGCATAAACAAATATCGTATGTTTGAGTTGTATGCATCAATGAAGACTAGGTGCAATCGATATAAATTTTTCCTATTAAGATGAAAACCTAGGGTTCAACGTTTGGGTTTTAAAATATTTGTAGTAAGGAAATGTTGCTCCATGAAACCAATATTGTGGTCAATATATCAATAGGGTTCAAATCTTCCTAGCCCTAAGTGAACGATTTCTCAACAGAGATGGGGAAAAATTCATGCCTTCTTTACTTGCTAGAAGGGAGCCTCTCAGTGTTTTATGGAGTGATACACCTATCAATAGACTGCCAATTTTTTTCATCAACGATTTTGGCTTGAGGATGAGTTGAAGCTTTGATCTAATTGTATACCCTCAACATATGATTTGATTTATCCCCCTAATAATGCTTAAACATCTACGCCATTTCAAATATATTTTTGGGTAATATATGGTGTTTTTTTGTTAATGCTTTTGGCTTATGTAAGAGCATGGATTTGTAAATAAATAATTGTTTTAGTGGGTTGACACCAAGTTTCTCTACAGTTATGGAAGGTAGAGTACATCATGCAAAATAAAGTGAGGAAGTCCAAGAATTTTAAGCCTTATGCGGATAAGTATGGATGGCTTGAGACTTGTTTGCAATGCACACTATCCCATCTACATTGTCACAGAGGTCTTTAAAGATTTTTTTCTGAAAGGTCATATGGCAAGTTTCACTTGTATCAAGCAGGCATGCATTTTTACAGGAAGCAAATGAAGTATCAAACAAATCTTCAGTTACTCAAATATTGCAATGAGAAATAATGTAATGAGTAGATGCAGGTGCTTACCCTTTTTCTGGATCTGGTGGTTTACCCTTATCTTGTTTTTGTACTTACTTGATTATTTCCATATGGATTTTGTATGTGAATGCATCATGTCCATGTTTATCAAAAAAAATGTAGAGTAGATTAGAACTTTCTTGTTGGTTGTGTGTACCCCCTGCCTCTATGATTTTCCTTCCACATCTTCTTTTATTGCCCCTTCCCTTAGGAAAATCTTGTGAATGATTCTTCTATTTTTGTGTAAGCTACACTTATTCTTCAGGGGACTCAGAAGTTGTCTTCCTCTTCCAAAAATATTTCTCTCAACCTACAAACTTCTCAAAAGTGTGAAAAGTAATGTCCTTGAGTTGGGAACTAGCTTGTAAGGATTCAGGATAGTGGGAGTATGTAAGATAGAGGGCCTTAACAAAGGTTACGAGAGGAAACTCAATTTTAACTCCAATGGATTCTACATCATGCAAGATGGATCTAATCTTCGACACTAAGGCCAAGCAGTCATTTTCTTTCAAATCAAGGTTGAAGAGCTTAATCATCAATTGAAAAACTTCCAATTCCGATTGTGAGTCATATAAATCTTTTAACATCGTCAATGCATCATAAGTATTCGTAATTGAATAATATGATGACTCGCCTCTAGGTGAATCCTCGGAGGTGGGTTATACTTTCTGGCAGAAATGTGGGCGTAATTTAGAGAAAAAAAGCTCAATTGCGTGTTTTTTAAGTTCTCAATCGAGCAATATTTAAGCCCTTAATCAAGCTATTTGAGGGCTTAAATATTTCTTGATCAAGCTATAAAACAAACCCTCAATTGATATCCTATGTCACCTATGGTTACTTAGGTGCTCGATCGAACGACATTATGATTTGGGTGGGATATCTGAAAATGGAGCTTGATTGTGTCTATAACTTGATCAAACTCACTTGCATGGTATTCCAATAAAAAGAATATCTTTATAGAGATATAGGCTCAATCAAGCTCTTTTAATGATAAATGGAATAACTAGATATCACTATAAACATACATATTATCACTTATATCACTAGAATTATATCTATCGGTATAGCTAATATGGATAAACCAAGAGCATCACCTAGTTTTCTTCACATGAGCATCATAAGGTTCCTTTAGGTTAGCATCATTGGTGCTTTTCATTTTTGTATCATTCGTGGGCCATTTTTTATATTATAGTTATTATATGTGGTCATGATCCACATGTATGGATATGCATTTTTGGCGTGCATGCAGTGAGGGATGGTAGATGTATTTTAACTTACACATACCTTTTTTGGGCATCACCTTAACACCTTCAAATGGGCATCGTAAGGCGCCTTGGGATTAACATCGTTGGTACTTTTCATTTTTGTATGAGTTGTGTTTTTTTATTATATTATAGTTATTATATGTGGGCATGATGTTAGAAAATGTAACTAGGTTCATTCTTCATAATGATCTTTGTAATTATGTCATTGTATATTTTATGTAAAATAAAAGGAAGAATTTTTATTATTATTATTTTATTAAATGAGAATGTTGTTCATTCTTCTAGTATTTGTTGAGTCAAAGTCACATTTGGACTTCTTGTAAAGAAAAAGAGAAAATGATTTTCTATATGTAATTTTGGGTCAAAAATACCTCTAAATGTCAAGTCGACCCTTCTTATCAAGTCATGCTTGCCCCAAAGGACATGTCTCCTCACACCCCTTTGGACCACATAAATAGAATATGATATGATCTCATTTGGACACACACAATTCAGTTGATTGATTATGAAATTTCATAGAAGAAGGAGGGTCAAAGTCTAAAACTAAAAGGGTTTGTGTAAGCTTTGCCTCATCATATCTGTTTTTGAAGATTTTTTGCTGGTCTCTTGCTATTAATGGATTTGTTCTGTGGAAGGAGGGTTTGACTTGGGATCTATAAGGTTGGTCATGGGTCTTGCATATGTCACTTTGATCTGATTTTATAAGAAGATAATTTTTTTGGGTTTTTCATTTGGAAGGGTTTTGTCCTAGCTTGGAGCCGATATCTTGTCTTTCTTGTCTAATGTGATCTTCATGTTTTTTAATTTGATAATTGTTTTATGAATAAGAACATAATTAAATTAATAAGAAGCCAACAAATTTCACAATAAATTATCAAAGAAAGAGAAAACTAATTTAATTTGCATGCCTCCCAATTTTTCAACATTATACAAGAGCTAAGGGTTGAAGTATGGTTGTTTGAAGATCACTTTATCTTGGATTTTTTAATCAAAATTTGACGTATCTCTTATAAATATATAGTTTCTCGTCTATTATCTATGGCATGGTTTGTTTACATTATTGAGCTCATTCTTGGGCTTGCATTATAGTGATTGATGTGTCTTACAGGGCTTACTTGTTTATACAACATCCCTTTACTATGGCTCACACTGAGCCTCAAGGCTGAGTCTATGGATGTTCAAATATTCTGCGGATAAATGATATGATTCAAACGACAAAACTGGCATACATGAGTTTGATGTTCTCAGGTAGGACTACTCACACCATCCTATAAGACTCACATATTACAATAGTTTGTGGTTCGATATTACAGATATTATGTACCTCACATTCCAATGTTATATGAATTCACTTTTATGATTATGGGCTCTCACATATCAAATTTGAAATTGTGTATCCCCTATCTGGAACACACACACACACACACACACATATTTATCACTACTTTGACAATGCTACAATGACATCTATGTTATTCTATGACTCGTATGGTTCATAGTGATTCAGTTCAGTATAGAGACAAGTATCTCACCTTGAATCCGTTTGTGTGATCGTAACTCTCAGCGAATTATTTATTTTAGTGGTCTGTATTGTGGTGGATTGATTAAATCTGCAATGGCTCGGTATCATAGTTTATCACATCTCTGTGGTCTCTTATGACATCATATCTAAGGAATCGTTTTATGATTCCTATGGAATACATTAGATCTTATAGGCTTGCTTTATGTTTCATATGGTTCGCTTGAACAAGACCACTCTTTACGATATGATTCACTTGAACAACATCATTCTATGTGATATGGTTCACTTTAATCTATACAATGCCTCACTATGTAGATATTTGTGACTCATGACCCACACTACAATCTGTGACTACATTCCATCATGGCTCGTTTTGGTATCTATGGTTCGCTATGGATTTGATATCAATTTCCATTAGTGGAATTTATGGCATCGATCTCAATAACACTCTCTAGAATATGCACTGAGTGACTAGTATTGAAGATTTCATCTCTCATGGCATGGGTTGACTAAATTAAAGATTGCATTCTAAGTAACCTGAAAAGTGACCAAATAAGAATTTGACAAATATCCTATTATATACTAAGACTAGCATGAATAGTAATAAAGATTGTATTTATGACCTATGTCTCATTTGAACAATAACTTGAATTTAAACAATGGTTCAAATTTATGATACCTCTCTAAAGCTAAAAGACTAAAATCACAATTTCCTTTGTCAAAATCGAGGCCTGATAGAGTAAGTCACTCTAAAGCTCACACTTATGATTACATTAGTTACACTTTCAATGACTCAGATTTGGTTCAATAATATCACACTATACAAGCCATGCATATTCAAATGACTTGTATAATCTTTACATAGTGACATCTCCTTTAATATCACTTTCGTTGTTGTTACATTACACTTGGCATCGTTACATAGTAGCATCACATGTTTTTATGACACTCTATAACGCCCGCCTCTCACATGATGAGAGGCTACTATGATTAGATTCGACCTCCCATGAATTGGAATCGATGGAAACACAGCATACATACCTTCCACATCAGCTATAGGACTCCTAGGAACCATTTCCACCACTCAAGTAGCTAGCCCCTAGGTCCCACTGAAGTTTGTCACCACTTGACCTTTGAGTGCTCTCATGCCATAGGCCTGCCAACATCTAAGAAGCTCTAGAGGCTCTCATGATAAGGCATGCCAGTGTCCAGGGACTATTTTGTTTAGCGTTGTGCCAGTGTCCCTGGAATTTGAACCCAGGTTACTACTCAGAATTGAATGATACCTTTATAGTAAGATAACAAGGAAATGATGATGCAAAAGTAAATAGCTGAACAAGCCCTTAATTGGACCCCTACTAGCTGTGACAAAATTTTTGTCAAACATATCACAAATATGCAATCTACAAGTGTAGAGAATATATTTAATAATAGGAATCTCATACTTATCTGAGAATTGCTACAGACCATTTTTCCCTCATATCATACGTTGCATTATCAACTATTAGGTCATAGATATATTTCCCATTCATTTACAAGTAAAAACATGATGAGAACCATATATAGCCACTGTCATAAAACACATAAATAACCTTATAAATACCAACGAAATCACAACCATATGATCCACATATAAACCAATATAATACTCATAAAAATACAAGGAGAAATAACCTCATATTGATGATGCAAAATCCAAACCTGGGATGGGACTACCATGTTCCACCTGACCATAGAATGGCTGAGCCAAATCTCTCTTCATCCACTCATCCCTCTACTATATTCCAAACATTAATGTGGGACTCAAACCAAAAGAACCAACCAGGGCACCCAGAGGCTAAACCACCTCACCATTATCAATAGAAACTAGGCTTTACCGTAATCCATCTCGGATCACTAGGCCAACACAATAAACATGTAACGACAAGATTTACCATGATATCCGCCAAATCACTAGGCCAAAACAAGCATGGATGCCACCACATTTATCCACCTACACTGTGAGGAATTTTCTTGTCTCCTAGTCTCCCAGGCTTTTACCATAATCCACAGTCCAATCCAAGGATCACTAGGTCCTAAACTGAGACACTACCCTCTAGGATTTATCCTATACCCCACCATTCTCCAACAAGGATTCCTATGCCTAATTAAGGGAAACCACCTCTAGTTTTTACTGTATATCCTGCAATTCACTGGCAACAATTCCTAAGCCCATTGAGGAAACACAATCCAGGCTTTACCGTAACCCACAGTCTAGGTCATGGGTCACTAGGCCAGTGGCTTTACCATGATCCATAGTCTGGCTCAAGGACCACTATGCTATGTGCTCTATCATTCAGAGATCCACCTCACTTAGCTTCAAATCCATTTGGAAATCCAGCTCAACCAAAACATGAGAACCCCATCACACCATGTCTATCCGAAAATGGAAAGGCTAGGCTGAAAACACTGTAACACCTAGAAAAACCCATGCCATAACAGCAAAAATAACCATATGCAATATCATGCATGCCATATCTAGCAAGGAATATACACATGCAAATTGATACCTACAAAGAACATTGATGTAGCTGCTTGATCTTGCTCTTCCTTGCTTACCCTCTTTGCCTTTCTTAATCCAATGCCAAAATTCTCCAAGAAAACTCTAAGTTTCCAAGAAAAACCACTAAAAAGCAAACATACTTCCCATGGAGCTTTATGACATAGATCTATGCAGTATTTATAATGATCATCTTGTTGAAAATCAAACTAACATGACAACTATAATGACATGACACCCATATTGGTTATTGGAGCCTTATAACACATCTCATGGCAGTATTTACATCCATATACATATGTACATATACCAAAACATCATAAAACATGTAAGAAAACATATTCCAAAGACATATACCAAAACACCATACCCAAACTTCTTTGCCTCAACCAAAAAAACAATGAAGGATACATAGGCCGCATCTAATCCACCATCTCCCATGTAGCTTCATCGAGCCCAAATTGCTTCCATTGCACCTTAACCTCATCAATTGCTCGGTTCCAAAGCATGAGCACATTTTTTTGCAATTCTCCATCTGGTTCCACCTGCAATACAAACCAGTTAATCACATGATCAAAACGTTTAACATACTTCTTAAGTAATAATACATGGAAAATATCATGGAATTTCACTATCAGAGGTAGTGCAATTTGATAGGTTACTGGCCCAATCCTCTCAACAATACTAAAGGCTCCAAAAAACTGTGGTGCTAGCTTGGCACATGATCCAATTCATAAGGATCTCTTCTTTGGTTTGATGTGAAAGTAAACCTATTCCCCAACCTTGAGTTCCTTGAACAACCTATTCTGATATGCATATATCTTCTGCCTATCCCATGCTGCCTTTAGATTCTTCTTTATAACCGGGAAGAAAATTTTATTTACGAAGAGAGTCGTCGTCGGTAGGAGGCGTAGGAGATGTGGTAGACAATTTGAATGAAGGACGGGTCATCCCTATTGACTTGGCTTTATGTGGCATGGAAGACTCCCTTCTCTACAATGTGGAAATCTCCATGATTGATCCCAATGACTCCAAGTCCTCGCACTTCTTTGGATCAATATAGTGAGTTTGACGCTTTGTTTCGATTCTTCCATAACATGAAAGCCGAGTCTAAGCGTTATATTTTTCAAAATTTATTGGTTCATTTTGTTTGGAATTTTTTTACAATTGGTTGAAATTATTAATTTAAGTCGTAAAGTTTATATAATAAAAAGTTTAAATTTATTTATAGAATATTAAATTTATTTATATATTTAAATTATATAATATAATATTTTAAATTTATATTAAAATATATTTAATAAATAATTATTTTGAAATTCTTGCATAAAGATTTTTACAGTCAAGAATTTGAAGTTGATGTAAATTTTTGGGAGTTGAAATGTCTTGCTTTCATTTTTTTAAAGGTGAGTGAAGTATTCACTAGTTAAACATTTCAATAACAAAAGCAAATGTTTTACCAAAATTTTATATCAACATTAATTATTATTATTATTTTTTATATGTGTTTGAAAAAATGTAAAGTAAATTTGAATACAAAATTTCATTTAAAAAATGTTTAATTTATAGCTACCACCTACTATAGACCAAACGATTCACCTGTAACCACTATGATTTGTACCAATTCGTTTAGTTAAAAAAAAAAAGAGACGAAAAAATAAGTTATTCGTCTTAAATAAAATAAGTGTACATTTTAAAAACATTTATGTGGGAATTGATGTGATCAAACACTGGCTATTGGAAAATGAAATGAAATGATATTTTAAGGTACACAAGACTAAAAATAGTCTATGAGACCATTAGTTTCTAGTTTTTTCGCTTTTGCAATTCAATATTTTTCCTATTCAAATTGTTGATAAGCTCACCCAACATTATAACAATCCCCTCGCTGAAAACACAATGCCAAGAAACTGATGCTAACATGTTCTCATAACTTTCTCTGATGTCTCTGAATACATCACATTCCAAAATGAAATGTTTTCTGGATTCCACTACCCAAGACGTGAGAAATGTACACACCCATTCTTCCCAAACTTGTTTAGGCCCTTTCCACCGTCGTGTTTCACATCGAAGTTGATCGGAGTTGGTCCTTAATTGAGCAATAAAAACTTTTGCCCTCCATGAAATGCTAGGGAATAAGAGAGATAGTGATGTCATGTTTGAAAGAGCATTCAAATTAAATTCGAGGGTTTTAGTCAGATTTCATTTGACCGTGGGCTCAAAGCATGATAAACACTTGACCAACAAATAAATCTAAGAGAAGCACTTGCTACTTGTGTTTGGACCAAACCCAATTTTCGTGTAGAAATAGAATGTGTGAATTTCCTTTGGCTTTTTTCCCAACCTTTCCTACTTTTCCAACACCAAATAAATCTAAGAGGAGCACTCATTGCTCATGTTTGGACCAAACCCAATTTTCATGCAGAAATAGAATGTGTGAATTTCCTTTCATGGCTTTCTTTCCCAACCTTTCCTACTTTGCTGACACCAAATGCCGATTTCGTTTGACTTGAATCCAATGGGGTAGATTTAAATTCAAAACGATTTAGATTTGGGAGCTATTTCATAGGCTTCCAAGAAGCAATCAATAGTGTCATTGTCAACAGTAGAAGTTGAATATGTCGTCACAACATCAACAACATGTCAAGCAGTTTTGATGAGAAGAATGTTGAGGGATTTATGCCACAACCAAGAGGGAACAACAACTATTTTCTGCAACAACATGTCTGCAATTGCACTATCAAAGAATTATGTTTTTCACAAGAGGACCAAGCAAATTGATGTTAAATATCATTTTATTAGAGAGTTGATTAACAATGGTGAAATTGTGTTACAGTAGTGGAGGTCACAAGAACAATTTTCTAACATTTTCACAAAGCCATCAGCACGTGAAAATTTTGTTTATCTCAGAGACTTTTTTGGAATTGTCAATGGTAGAAGTTGTGATTAAGGGTGCGTGTTGGAAAAATTAATCTCAACCACTGAAATTACTAAAATGGTAGCAACCATACTTGCCAAGTAGATTTTTGCAAGTTGCAGATTTTG
Organism: Pinus tabuliformis; assembly: GCA_031772625.1. Lineage (NCBI taxonomy): Eukaryota > Viridiplantae > Streptophyta > Pinopsida > Pinales > Pinaceae > Pinus > Pinus tabuliformis. The sequence continues at coordinate 1,519,861,756 of CM062818.1, read as the reverse complement.
TTAGCAAGTTGAAGTACAAAAGTTCTCAGGAGTACAAGTTCTCCATTCGTCAACGCACATCAGATAATTAAAATCAAATGAGTATTTAGTATAGATGTATGGTCAAACATTTACTCCACAACTCTTACTTGCAGTTTGTAACCTCTCCAAGTTCAGAAAATCATTCCTTTTGTACAAGCGCCCATACCATGTCTTAATGTTTTGTTCAATCATGCATTAATGTGTCAAAATTGTATGTTTTGATAAATATGAATGTAAAAGCCTTTTGTATAGTCAAGAGGATGTAAAGTCTCAGAGATCACAATAAGAAATTTACTGGGTGAAGGAGCCACGATCTCCATATGAATGTATTTCATGCATTAAAATTATAAACTAAAGTTTTATTGTGTTGCTCCAAATTGTACTCTATGTTTTACATGAGTTGAATAGTTGTGTTATTTTTTAGCTCCTGTCTAGTTGTGATTTTATCACTGCAACTGAAGATTTGACCTCTGCGATTGATTTGAGGAAGACTCGTCTCCTTTTCCCATTAATTTTTTTGATATATTTATATTTTATCATCATTCTTTGTGATTAATACATTCAAGCATAAAAACCTTTTCCGCATATTTCTGCCTTTTAAATTATTTATTTATTTTCATTTATTATATTCAATTGGTATCAGATCTCAAATTAAAACTCTCATGTGTGTGAGAACAATGTTAATGCATGACAAGGAGTCACACACTCCTTCGTTAATGTTTAGTTGGTCAATATAGAAATGCACATAACATTATGGAGAGAAAACAGGGGCTTACAAACTGTTGATTCTGAGTAGAAAAAATTGAAAATTAGATGTTAACTATGGAAAAGAGTTGAGTGAAAGCATTTCAGAGGAGATTGGTAGGATTGTTATTCTTGGAGAGCCATAGATAAACTTTGGAGCTGCGTAGAAGAAGCTTCGTAAACAACCTTTAGTGGACAATGTGTGCTTCAATATAGAGCATAATTGGATCGTAGATGTGATTGGACAGTCATACCTTCATCGAATGAGGTGATGTCAAGAGTTCTAATAATTTCACTTGTTTGCTAGTGATGACAGTATGTGAAAACCCTCGTTCTAGTTTTGGTGCATCTATCATAGTTGTGATTATCAAGCACGTAAGAGAGAGAGGCCTAGAGTGGTTGGTCGGTGTCATATCCAAAAAGGAAATTTCATAAATAGCATGTTTCATAATTGAAGAGTGCTGGAAAGACAGAGGAGACAAAACACAAATTCACACATAAAACACACGAGCTGCAGCTCTTTTATTGATCACACAAAACTTGATTCTTACAATGAACCCGATGAAGGGTATTTATCCTTTTCCAACTAGCAACTTGCCTAAAATATCTTGGCATGCATCCACATGCAACCACACACTAAAATTCATCTATCACTTGACTTGACTCAACACTCAAACACTCAATCACTCAATCACCTAGTTAACTGAATCTCTATTTTTAGCTAACTCCACATGTGGGAATAATTACAATTTCCAACAGTCCCCCTTAATTACGACTGTATGACTCAACATAATGTAACTTGACTCGATTATCACTCAAACATTCCTGCTGGTATATGTCTCAGCTAGGCTTATAATGACTCAAGGATCTTACAATTTTGCATTTTCTTTTTCTCTACTTCCATATTATATATCCTCGAAATTGCTTCATTCTCTGTTGAACTTTCTTGATGTAGGTTTTATTCACTTGTTGCTGCTACAATTTTTCTTTGACTTGTCTTGAACTTGTTTTGAAAAACAATTGGATCATGCCTTCTGCACCTTCCTCTTCAAATATTTGTTCAGCCATGGACTGTTGCCAAAACATTGCATCTTCAAACTATCTTCTTTCCTTTGCTTCTTATGCTTTATATTCATGAATTTGACTCAATTCAATTTGTCCTATTGGCTTTTGAATCCATTCTTCAATGAGCTTCAAATCTACATGAAATTTATTAAAAACCTTGCTTTCAACTTCTTTTCCCATGTTATTATGAAGACTTGCATATTCAAAAACAACGTTAAAAACATCTTTAATATGACTGTCTTTAGTGAGAGCTTCCTATTTTACATCTACCTTCTTTTCAACTGCATGGAGGTTGTATTCCACTATTATGCTGTTAGTGGATATTCTCATAAAAAACTCTTCAATCACTTTATCTCGTTCTTGATCATCAACTACTGCTAGATGACATAATACTTCATGAGCAGTTCCAACTACTTCATATCTTGCTGCTACAGTGGCATCTTCAACCTTCAATGTTACATCAAATATCATGCTTATCATATTGCCACAATCAATATCTATTTCAAAAAAGAAACCACACATATCATCAACATAATTTTCATCCACACTATGGTGGGATATCCAAGCATGCATGTGCTCATTGACAATTTCAACTTCACCAAATCTATCAGTCGTGACTGGATTCACCAATTCACATATAACTTTGTAGTCATCATCCACATGTGTCTCATCACAGTGGGATTCACCATCATCTATATCATCCATATTACAATGGATTCCTTGAGCACTAATATGCTCTTGCTCTGTTTCACACACAGAGGCTTCAACTTCTCTCTCTGCAATATTTGCTGCATATTCTTCATCCATATGAATGCTTGCATAATGGGTTTCAATTTTATGGCCTTGAAAACCATCATCCACTTTTGAGTGGGATTCTCGAAGCTTTGTTTTCCTCTCAGAGTCTTGTTGATATACTCTCATATCTACAGCTGACTTCTTTGATTGTGACATAACCTGTTGTTGCATGTCACTCCCCCTTGCGACAAATTCTTCTTCCAGGAACTTCCATGCTTCCATGGAAGTTATAGCCTTTACTACCTTGCATAAACACTTCTCATCCAATGCTTGTTTTATAAAATTCAATGCTAAAACATCACATACTTCATCATATGGGTTATTAGAATCATACTCAATTAACTCTTTAGCTCGAAGAAAAGTTAACATCTTGATAACCCAATGATCAAAATATTTACCGGTAAACAACGGAGGTGGTAGAAAATCAAAGCTACACCAATCACCCTTGATTTATTCTTTTTATTCTGCTAGACTTCTCATTTCCTCAGCTGCGGCCTGAACCTCTCTAACCATGGAAATGATCTTTGCCTCTTCTTTTCAATTTCTTTTCCTCATATGCTTTAGTCGCACTTTGCAACCCATGATTGCAATCTTTCCTTTGTTTTATAGACTCTTTCTTGATTGGATGAGGCTATCTTCCATATCACCCCCGAAAGAAAATATGATTTTCAATATGTGCCCCCGTAAGGCACAATCTTCACCCGAAAGCTGTCATGCTTGACAAAAAAACATTTTTTTTATAGATAGATGAACTTTTGTGGAGCCCTGAGTTCTCTTGCCAATAAAAACCCTTCAAAAAAATTATTATAATAGCCCAACCGTTAAATATCAAGCTTTAACAAGCCTTTAAAAATCCTTAAATTAATTCAACCTCTTAAAAAAAAATTCATTTAATAATCTTTTATAACACATGCACTTTAAATCCCTTTTAACACGCTTTTTGAACTTCAAACCTTCGGCAACCCTTTCGAAAACCTTTTTTTTCAAATGCACATGAGATGGTCTTGTAGACATGGATTTAAAAAAATATATCTCCTTGTCATCTTCTTGATATCTTGTCCACGCACTTTTTGGTTGACTTTTCATCCATCTCCTTCCTTTGACTTGGTACACTATCTTCTTTGTAAACTTAGCTTCGATGGCTAACTCGACACCAAATTTTGATGACGTTTATCGCCCTTTAAAACAATCTTTTGATTATTTTTTTTCGGATCTCTTCTTTGCATGCTCGCTTCGGATTCGGATGTGGATGTGATGCTTGTGGTTGACAGAGTTCGAGCTTCAGCTAGCGGCTATGGCCCTCTCTCTATTCAGAAAAAATTTGACAAGCTATGTCTTATTGTTCAGTAGCCGACAAGCTACAACTTATTGCTCAATGACTACGATGAAACTTTCGAGCTTTCACTTGGTGTCTATGCAAGCTGCGGCTACAAAATTTCTAGTTTTTTCTCTATGGCTCTGATACCAATTTGTTGGAAAGGCATAAGAGACAAAACATAAATTAATTCACACATAAAACATGAGCTACGACTCTTCTATTGATCACACAAAACTTAATTCTTACAATGAACCCAATGAAGGGTATTTATCCTTTTCCAACTAGCGACTTACCTAAAATATCTTTACATGCATCCACATGCAACCACACACTAAAAGTTGTCTATCACTTAACTTGACTTGACTCAACACTCAAATGCCCAATCGCTCAATCACTTAGTTAACTGACTCTCTATTTTTAGCTAGCTCCACATGTGGGAGTAATTACAATTTCTAACAAAGAGGTGACCTCCACCATGGAGATTGGTCAAAAGCACCCTCTTGAGGTATGGTGGATGTAGAAATGGAATTTGACGTGCATTTTGCCCATCACGGGGCATTTTGCCTATATTTAACATTTCAAATTTTTTAATACCCATCATTAGCGATGTGTTTGGAAATTTGCAGAACGTATTTTTTACAGTTAAGTTTTTTCTCAAAACATCATTAAAATTTTTTATTGGGAAATTAAAAACCTTTATTGGGAAACTCAGGTAACTAGAGAAACCATACTAAAACGAATTTCTTAGGGTACGCATAATTTGATAATACAAAGCTAGAACATAGGTGGGACTAGTTTTGTACCATAACTTAAGTGTAGTCTCCCAGAGAAACTGACCATGTCTCATTCAACCATCCTGCGATTACCCACCTTTGCAAGTTGCGACCATGGCATATATCCCCATCTTTAGATATTCAGGACTATCTAGCTTTGTTGTCTACTATTTTTATTTTTTCATATATGGGTATGGACTTTTGGTGCGCGCATGTTATTGTTCATGTTTTAACTATTACAGGGTGTTTTGGGAGTGGAGAAAAGGGCTCAATGTATTTTGGAACTTTGAGGATATTGCATTTTCAGTGGAGCAGAAAGAGATTAGCAAGTAGTATCACTTTAGTTGAATCTATCGAAGCTGAATTCCTTTCAACAAATGGTGATGGTAATTCTTGACACTTGCATTTTTCTTTGTTCTTGTAACTGCACAAGTAAGTTTAATAAGTTTGATAAGTTTCTATATATGTGTTTCTATTTTTTAGAACTAGGAAACAAAAATGTCAGTGTTAGGGTCCCTGCAATTTTTTCTTTTAATTTGATAGCTTCTAACTGAAGAGTTTATAAGTTGAAAATACAATTGGGTTTTGTCCTTGAAGTGTAGATTTCTATCTCCAACAGCTGGTGCAGAGGTTTCTGTGACATTTCAATTAGCTGAACATAAATTATAAAATCTCAGTTGGTGAGGAAATTTACCAACTTGAAAAATTCCCTCCTCAAAATTGATAAATATACTGTGTATGAAATAGGGTTGATCATGCGGTCACGCATTCTATGGATATGTCCAAAACTTCATTCATTGTGATAGAATTGGGAAGACTCTCCAAAGAGAGCTTGATCATTTCATTCACAAACAAGAAAATCTATACATCCTAGCTATCATAGTTTCTATAGTAATCTGCCATTATTTTTCAACTACCCTTTCCGACTCTGCCAACTAACACTAAATTTTCTGTCACATGAACAGACATAGACGTCACATGGACAAGCATAGATGGCATTGAGATTGCTCTAACAAAAATCCCCTTAATCACGACAACCTAAACTTTAAACTGCCTGCTGGTTTGAGTCTCAACTTAGGCTTGCAACAATACATAAAAAAACTTGATAAGGGAGATTTCATATTTTGTTGTTGATTTCACACAACACAACTTTCTTCAGTGGACACGATGTTGCAGACATTCCTATCTTATAACACTCCACTGGACATTCTTTGCGATCTATGCCACAGAGGCGTGACGGTCTTCATCATTGGACACTCATTTGTAGACACTCTTATCTGGCAACACTCCACTTGAGCTATGCCACACAGGCATCACAATCTTCATCAGCGGACACTCAGTTGTAGACACTCTTATCTGCCAACACTCCACTAGATATATCTACACCACACAGGCATCACAGTCGATAGAATCTTCATCAGTAAACACTCGGTTGTAGACACTCTTATCTGCCAACACTCCACAGTCACATCTCACCAGCACGCTCCACATATAGCTCCACACACATTTTTCTAGACCTTAGATGGAGCAGCTCTCCAGGTGATCTGTTCACATAATTTGTCTTCCAGGTAGCGGCAGCAGCAGCTTCTTTAAAGCCAGGGTTTCCATTAGCGTTACCATAACCCTTTTCACGTCCAAATATTTGGCACTATATAAATTCCTCGACGAGGCATGAGAAGGAGGTCTAGATTGAGCTATGATGACGTTCTTAGGACTGGACCAAGATTCCACCGTGCCAGACTAGTTTCTACTCTGGTTGTCCCACGAGGTGGGAAATTAGTCTTCACCTTGGTTCCCCTCAGAGTCTTGGCTACATTATCATAAGCCCTCACGACTTCTTCTGTGGTATCGAAAGTACCAAGCCAGACCCAGGTTTTCTTCCAGGTATCTCGGATCTCTGTCACAAATCGACCCCAAGGTCTCCTTATTAACTCCTGCACTACATACTTGGTCCCAAGTGCTTGGCTCGCTCATACTGGCTCCACATGCCCTTGGCTTGCTTATGCTTACTGTCAGCAGCCACTCACAGCCAGTGGACATCACACACTTCACTTAGGTGTTGGCCTTTAAACTTTTCACCTGGGCTCAGGTTTACGCCTCCTTCTGCCAGGAAAGACTCCAACAACCCTTCACAATAGCCCAATAACATAGCGCTCACCATCTCCGAAACACACTAGACTCGACATGGTCTTCAAACATGGTGATTCACACCCTCGCAGACTCACTCCAAGACAGATTCCTTGAGGGCTTGAATCTCTTCCTCAACCTCATCAGGCGAGTATATCTATTTCAAAATTTCCACAGCCTCGACTGATCCTTTCTTTCTTTACAACTAACGAGGAGATTCCTGCAGTATGATCTCCTCATCTAGAAAATCCCATCCTCCCATCCGTCAACGTCCACCATTGGAATATGCGAGCCTTTTTCCTCCATTCCTCCTTTCAAGTTGAGAACGCAGTCAGAGCTGAGGGTTTTTCATGTGGAGATTTCCCTTGAATGTTTTTTTTCTCGCTATCTAACGCTATGTGTGATGCCCAACCAAGAGAGAGAGTGAAGCGCAGATTAGTAGAATGAATGGTTTGAGCCAAATGGGCTACCTGCATTAGAGGAGGCAGTGGATTGTTTTGTGCGTTTTCTCTACCAGAAATTCCATTGCTGCGGAGAACATGCGAGGTGAAGGATCTTTCCAGGAAATCGCTGAAAAGAAGGGAGTCCAGGACGGAACTTGGAACTAAAATATAGTTGTTGCAAGAAATAAAAAGGTTGTGGACGTATGTTGAAACATGTCGTTGGAGTTGAAACATTAAGTTTCCACGTATATGTGAAGTGTTTTTTTAAATCAACATATCGACGTATGTGTGAAATGTGAAAGGGTTTTGTATTTATAACAAAGGTTAAAATATTATATATGTTTTTATATTTATTATGAAACATATATAATTGTATGTGGAAATTTTGAAAAATATATTTTAAAAAGGGGACAAAAATTTTGAAAAAGATATTTTAAAAAGGAGAAAGGTCATTATTACTAAAGTTTAAAGAGTAATAATTAAAGTTTTATTTTTAAGCAGAGTTTTTATGTTTTCGAGCGTGAATTTTATTGAAAATGGAGACAACAATTAGAGATATGGAGAAGTTGGGTGGGGCTAGTTTTTCCCTATGGAAATCACAGATGGAGGATATACTGATTTTAAAGGATCAATATTTGCCTATTGAGGAAACAACAAAGAAACCCTCATCAATGACATATGAAGAGTGGAATAAGCTAGATAGAAAGGAAATTGCAACAATCCGCCAATATCTAGCAAAGAATGTGTATTTCAATGTGTCCGAAGAAAAGATAGCAAAAGGATTATGGAAGAAGCTCCATGATCTATATGAGAAGAACACGACATCAAACAAAGTGTTCTTGATGAAGAAGCTTTATAATCTCAAGATGAAGGAGGGTGCTTCAGTTGCTGAGCACTTGAATGCATTTAATATTATTACTAATCAGCTTGCCTCTGTTAAAATCATTCTAGATGATGAAATTAGAGCTATTTTTTTAATGTGTTCTATGCCAGATAGCTGGGAAAAATTAATTGTAGCTATGAGCACTTCAGCAACTGCGGGGACCCTAAAGTTTGATGATGTTAGCAGTAGTTTAATGAATGAAGAGCTGTAACGCAAGTCAATTGTGGAAAACTAGGGAGGAGAAGCTCTAGCTCTAGCTTATCATGGTAGGAGAATGGATCGAGGCTGACAAGGGAAATCAAGATCGAGAGGCTGATCAAAATCAAGTAGAGGTAGGATCATATGCTTTCATTGTGGCAAACCTGGGCACATGAAGAAAGAATGTCGATTCTGGATGAAAGGTCAAAAGGATTAGAGGTCAATCAGTACAAATCACAAGTCATCCAGCACAAATGAAGGTGAGACTACTGCTGTAGCCACAGATGGTGATGTCTTGTTTACTGTTTCAGTAGAGAATGCATATGTATATACATCTAGTAGTAGGTTTGATTGGATCCTTGACTCTAGGGCATCTCACCATGTAACGCCATGCAAAGATATTTTTGTTGCATATAATCCTGGTGATTATGGTCAAGTGCATTTGGGGAATAATCATTTTTGTAGTATTGTTGGAGTGGGAGATGTCTAGATCAAGATGAAGGATGGACAAGATATATTGTTGAAACAGGTCAGGAATGTACTATAAATGCACATGAGTTTGATCTCTATGGGACGACTGGATGATGAAGGCTATTCCACAAGCTCTGGAAAAGTAGGCTGGAAAATTAGCAAAGGAGCATTGGTTGTGGCCAAAGGACCCAAGACAGGAACATTATACACATTGAAGGCACTGATAGGAAAATCAGATTTGGCTGCTGTCACAAAAGAATGAAATTCAGCAGATCTGTGGCGTAAGCGCTTGGGTCATATGGGTGAGAAAGGGTTTAAAAATCCTTGTTGGTAAAAATTTACTGCTAGTTTTGAAATCCTACAATATTGATCCTTGTGAACATTGTATATATGGTAGACAAAGAAGAGTTTCATTCCTTAGAGGTGGCCATGATAGAAAGAAAAATGTGTTAGAATTGATACACTCAGATGTGTTTGGGCCTATTAATATCAAGTCATTAGGAGGAGCATCATATTTTGTAACATTTATAGATGATGCATCCAAGAAGGTTTGGGCATATCCTATGAAAAGTAAAAGTTAAGTGTTTGGAATATTTCAAAAATTCTATGTTGTTGTGGAAAGAGACACTAACAAATTTATCAATTGTTTAAGAACATATAATGGTGGAGAATATTGCTCAAGTGCATTCAAGGAATATTGTAAGAAGTTTGGCATAAACCATGAGAAGACTGTGCCTGGTACTCCTCAATAGAATGGTGTCACAGAAAGGATGAATTGCACCATTATGGAAAAGGTGTGAAGTATGTTGTCCAATTCTGGTTTAGAGAAGAATTTTTGGGCTGAAGCAGTGAGGACCGCTTGCTACCTTATAAATAGGTCCATTTGGCCTATAAGGTAAGTTGTGCAAGGATATGCTCTAGATAGTAGGGTACCTTACTGCACCAACCCATATCGTCTTTCTGCCTTCTATCCTTACCAATAGCATCATTAACTAAATATATTCCCCTCAATAAATCATTTGTTCTTACTAGTTCAAGGAAAAGGAATTGACTCAACTTATTTAGTTAAGGGGGGCTGCCAAAGAGTTAACTAATAATTTAGCTGGAAAGATAGTTAGGAATTGACTAAGCATGGATGCCCTCTAAATAAGTAACCTAAGGTCTTGCTTCGCTCAATGGCAGTCCCCCCTCGTCGTAGGGTAAAAGGCACAAGTTGTGGGGAGAGTTAATGTGTAATTGTGGGGGAGTGAATATGTAATAAAATGAGGGCTTAGGAGCTAAAGGTAGACGTACTTCCACCCTAGGAAAACATATTAATGGATATCTGAGAAGTGGCCCAAGCCCGTTGATTCATAAGCTAAAGAACTAGCCCCAGTTCAAGCGAATCCATATGTTGTTTACCAATTGGAGAAGGGACTCTACTTCGCTAATATAGAGAAGGAAGAATAGAGAGGATATAGATCCCAGTTACTTATCCATTTTTTCATGTTGAAAAATCCTTAGTAACAATCTACCAATATCTAAACCTCCTATTAGACCTACAAATAGCAGACTTAGAAACTAATATAATACTAAAAAGGAATACTAAGAAAGAGAAATAGTTCCATACTAATTCCTACTTACTTGAACAAAGAGTCCCTAATTACTATCTCTAGCAATAAAAGAGATAAGGTTGTCCTAACTCTGCTTTACTTTAGAGACGACCTTATTTCTCTTCCATTCCATCTATGTCTACATAATGTTTCTCTTCCATTCCATCTATGTCTACATAATGAGACTTCCTATTCCTACTACTTATTAGACTTCCTATCTGATTCTAGGAGTGAAAAGGTCTGTAGTGTAGTAAGTCAATACCATAGGTATGGTGAGTAAAGGGACTCCATTTTGTAGTATAGGAGGATATAGTATATGTTAGTAGTGATTCCTTTCCTATTCTTATCTGCTTGTAGAAAGATTCTATCCTAATACTTTCAATGACCTACACAATATATACATTAGATAGACTAGCTCCAACACTTCATATACATTCTAGATCCTATATCTCCTGACTTCAAGCAGAAAAAACAACTAAAAAAGAGACACTTCTTCTATATCCTAAAAGGAAATACACATACTAATGGAGTCACTTAGGAGACTTTCTCTATTCTTTTGGAACACTTGATACTATCTCCGTAACATTAGATCAAACAATCAAAAATCACTATTAAGCTCCACTTCGCTCACTTTGGGGCCCAACCTTCCTTCCTAACATTAAAGAACCGTGTGTCTATCTGTTAAGATCGATCCTAAATGGGTGCATTGTAAGTAAGCCATAACATTTTTTGAATTGTTAATCCCTGATCTATGACTGTCATGGTATCCCTGCTAGGATCGACTACCAACCTGAATCGAGTACTGGTATCAAGTGTATCAACTCTAGGATTTACAACACACCTGGCATTGAGTGTCAGCATAGAGTACTTGCATGAAATCCTAGGATCGAAACCAGTCAATCGAATCGGCTAAACAAGGTAAATTCTCTCAAAAGGCAATGTTTAGTAAGAAGAAAATCCATTTGATTGGCTCGAACTAGTTTCCAACTATAGCCTTGGATGGCAGTATCCCTAAAGAAGTTTAGATTGGTAAGAATTTGAATTATTCTCACTTAAAAATCTTTGGATGTGAAGCATTTGTACATATTCCCAAATAAAATAGAACTAAGCTAGATGATAAATCTATGAAATGCATTTTTTTGGGATATGCGGATGAAGAATTTGGTTATCGTCTATGGGATCCAGTCAAACATAAAATTATTAGAAGAAGGGATGTTATATTTAATGAGTCATAAATGTTTAAGAGGACTGTAGGTGAGCTAGAGGTCAAGAAGGTTATTGACAGGTTTGAAGAGCAGCAGGAAAACATCCCACCAATGCAAGAAAATGAACAACAAATTTAGGAGCAGGAAGAACAACAAGTGGAAAATGATGAACACCAAGAAGAAGGAATCTTGCAGGAACCTTTATAGGAGATTCAACCTGATAATGCACCACCATAGTTGGTTCGCAGATCTTCTAGGCCTCATAAGCCTTCACAAAGGTATCCTCCTTCAAACTATATTTTGTTGGCTGATGAAGGTGAGCCTAATTGCTTTCAAGAATCATGTAAAATTGAGCAGAGTAAAGAATGGAAGAAAGAAATGGAAGAAGAAATGAACTCTTTGCTGGAAAATAAAACTTGGGTATTGGTAAACCTCCCAAAAGGTAGAAAGGCTCTACCAAAAAAATGGGTTTACATGATTAAGCATGAAGGTGACGAAAAGGAGAGGTATAAAGCAAGGTTGGTGGTGAAAGGATTTGCCCAAAAAGAAGGTATTGACTTCACTCAAATTTTCTCACCTGTTGTTAAAATGTCATCCATTAGAGTCATTCTTGGTCTTGTTGCTTCTTTAGACTTAGAATGTGAAAAGTTAGATGTAAAAATTGTTTTCCTTCATGGTGAATTGGAGGAAGAACTTTATATGGAGCAACCAAAAGGCTTCATAGAAAAAGGCAAAGAAGACCTTGTTTGTAGGTTGAAGAAGAGTCTCTATGGGTGGAAACAAGAACCTTGACAATGGTAACATAAATTTGATTCATTCATGTTGGAACATGGTTTTCACATGTTGGAAGGCGACCATTGTGTCTATATCAAGAGGTGTGATCAACGAAAGTATATCATATTGTTGTTATATGTGGATGACGTGTTGATTGTTGGGCATGATAAGAATAAGATCAATAGGTTGAAGAAACATTTGGGTAGAAAATTTGCAATGAAGGATTTGGGACCAGCACAACAAATATTAGGCATGCAGATTATGTGTGACAGGAAAAACAAAAGGTTGTGGTTGTCACAAGAAAAATATATAAAGAAGGTGCTTGGTAGGTTTAATATGAAGGATGCCAATCCAATTTGTACACACCTTGCAGCGCACTTCAAGCTGAGTACCGAATTATGTCCTAGTGATGACAAGGAGAAGGAAGAGATGAGCAGGATTCCTTATGCTTCAGCAGTTGGCAGCTTGATGTATGCCATGGTATGCACACAACCAGACATTGCATATTCAGTGGGAGTAGTGAGCAGGTTCCTTGCCAATCCAGGAAAACAACATTGACAAGCAATTAAATGGATTTTGATGTATCTCAAGGGTACTAGTCATTATTGTTTATGTTTTGGTCATAATGAGACTGTGCTTGAAGGATTTACAGATGTAGATATGGCTGGAGATATGGGCACCAGAATGTCCACTATAGGTTATTTGTATACATTTGTAGGTGCAGCAGTATCTTGGGTGTCAAGGCTACAAAGAATAGTATCTCTCTCTACAACAGAAGCAGAGTACATAGCTACAATAGAAGCTTGTAAAGAGATGTTGTGGATGCATTGATTTCTATGATAGATAGGAATAAAGCAAGACAAGTATGTAATATATTGTGATAGTCAAAGTGTCATTCATTTGGCGAAAAACCCAGCATTTCATTCGAAAACCAAGCACATTGACTTAAGGTACCATTGGATCCAGCATGTGTTGGAGGAAGAACAATTATCCTTGGAAAAGATCCATACAGATAGGAACCATATTGATATGCTCACTAAGATTCTACCAAGAAATAAACATGAGCTATGTAGAGGCATGGTAGGACTCGGTGTGAATTGATTCATGACTCTTATTTGGCTTCAAGTGGGAGAATGTTAAGTGTGAAGCCAAACTCACAAACACTGTGTGAATGGTGGTACCAACTCCCCGACACTCCGTCGTCCCAACCGTCACCGCCACACTCACATTGAACCTAGCACACTACAATTAGTTTCTAGATCTCCATCTGAATCACATGCAATATTCTAGATCCTCCTTCAGTCTCTATAAATTTCTAATTTCTCTGGACAAAGAATGCAAGCAAAAGGCTAAGGTCTCTATGTATAAGAGGACGTGATTTATGTTCTCCAAAAATTTGTTTTCTCTTGTGCTGTCAATTTACTTTTATTGTTGCTCCATTCTCTATGATGTTTTGTCTGCTGCCATACAAAATTTATTTCAGCTCTACTTCTCCGATCTAACACATTGTTAGTTTGAAAGACGCACTCTGATAAGTGTTGCAGTGTTTATATTTCATAGAATGTTGTTTTTATTTATCTTCAATGGGATTTTCCTTTGAAATCATCCCAGTGCGCATAACCTCAGCATTTTGAAAGCAACTAAATATCTTGTGATGTTTTGGTAATATTTTAATTACCTTACCCACTTCACTTAGTGATAAATTAAGTCTAACTAAGAAACCTAGACAATTGACATGAAATCCTGGCAATATTCTATGATGCTAAGTATTCTCAAAATTACCAAAATTGCAACTTTTTAAGTTTATATTTTGATGATTGTTTTATCTATCAAGATCATGGTTTCCAATATTATTACATAATTGATTACAACAGAGAAAAAATATTTTATTGTAAAAATATCCACTTTCATGATAAATATTAGTAAAATTTCTTATTATAAAATTATATGATTTTTTTTAATCTATATCCAAAATTCCTACTACGTGATTATAAGAGAAAAAAGATAATGTTTCATTGTAAAAGTACCATCTTTCATGATAAAAATTGGAAAAAAAATCTTATTGGAAAAATTGTTTTTGTTTGTTTGTTTTTTTTTTAATCTTAACACTAATCACATTTTAAATGAATTAAATTTTTATATAATATTTTAAATGAATTAAATTTTTATATAATATTTTAAATGAATTAAATTTTTATATAATATTTTTAGAATAAAATATTCATATTCCAAAATAGGAAATTGGAAATTTTCAATTACAGTTATATATTTGTAATGAATATTTATAAATATATAAAAAAATTATATAAAACATAACATTTAATAGGATGTGTTTTGGATATTAGATAATAAAATATTAGGTAAGATTTAATAATTTATTATGTGTTATGGTTATTTTGTTTATTTTTTGAATAAATATGTGCTTTCTTTAACATAATTATGTTATTAAAGATTAATTTTTTAATCAAATATTTATTAGTGAAAGGTTAATTAATTATCCTAACATGATTTTTGAAGAAAAAAATTTTAAACATAATATTCCACATAATATTCCTGGATTGAAAGCCTAAAATCCAAAACGTCAAAAATTTGTATGACCGGCAAAGAGAAATCTAAATTCCAACTTTGGGTGGATCGATCACGCTGCATTCCCCCTCGTTGAATTATTAAACTGCGTCATTTGAGTACATAGATCTATAGAATGTTATATTTATGCAACTGGAATATATACATTTAGTAATAAATGTATATTATTAAAATTGTGAAACTAAAAGAATGCTATTATGACAAGAAGAAAATGTTTCACAATGCAAATATGACAAAGTTGTGAAAAGAAATCTGTGATCTTCAGCCATTGAAGGCCTTGGAGTTAAGAAACTGCTCAGAAATAATATCATTACCAGATTCCTTTGATCATTTATCAAATTTCCAACATATGGAGCTGCCTCGCTGCAACGAGGATTCCAAATTCCTTCGGAAATTTAACTAAGCTTACCTATCTTGATTGAATGGTTGTAATAGATTAACAATTTTCAGCGAAACGCTTGGAAAAATGAACCCTCTTTAATAATAATATTAAACACCCTTGAATGCATAGATCTATACAATGATATAGCTATGCAACTGAAATATATACATTTAGTAAGAAATGTATATTATTAAAACTTTGAAATTAAAAGAAATCACTTTTTGGAGAGAGTGGAATTCCCAAATCTTTTATGGCTCTGCTCGGTAATATTTTGGTTGCTAAAGTTCCAGATTTGGGCACCCTTAATGAGTGTTCCAAAATCCACAGAGAGGTTGAAGGATCATGAACAGATTGTGGTTCGTAATGCAAATATGATAAAATTGCAAAAATAAATTTGTGATCTCCGACCATTGAAGTCCTTGGAGTTAAGAAACTACTCAGAAATAATGTCATTACTAGATTCCTTTGGTCATTTATCAAACACCCAACACATGGAGCTGCCTGGCTAGGAAGGAAATTGAGGAGATTCAAAATTCGTTCGGAAATTTAACTAAGCTTTCACATCTTGGTTTGAATGGTTGCAATAGATTAATTATTTGCAGCGAAACCCTTGGAAAAATAAGCACAATTGAGTACATAGATCTGTACAATGTTATAGCTATGCAACTGAAATATGTACATTTAATAATAAATATATACTAGCACAACCACATTTAACAATGTAGTTGATAAAAGCTGATAGGCTTATATGAAACATATATACAACCACATTCCAATGTGATTGATATACACCGACAATCATATATCGGAAAGAGCTAAACAGCCATATATTGGGTATTTAATGCCCTCATAGCAGCACGCGACTTAACGCGATAACACGGGAGCGGGCAAATTCGGTATTAAATAATATTTGCCCGCTCCCGTGTTATCGGGCTAAGTTACGTGCTGCTCTGAGGGCATTAAATACCCAATATATGGCTGGTTAGCGCCACCCAGCATATATCAACCACATTAATAATTATTATGGGTATTTTTTTAAACACCAACTAATTAGGATTATTAATAACTATATAAATATTAACAACAAGATTATTTATATATATTATTATATGAATATTTTATTAATATTATAATAATAATATAAACTCCTAATAATCTTAGTAATATTAATTAATAATAAGAATAGCTCATGATAATAATAATATTAGATTATTATTATATTATTAAAAAAATATAATAATATAATTAATATTATCATAATAATAATAATAATATAGCTATTATATTAATAATAATCATAATTATTATTTTATTATTATTATAATAGTATATTATGATTATTACTATATTATTATAACAATAATATAAAATAATAATAATAATAATCACAATTATATTGAATTATTATTATAATAATAATTTTAGCTCATAACAACAACCATGATCCAATAATAATTAGAATTGTGATAAGTGAATTATTATGTGTAATTTTTTAAAGACCAACTATTTATGATAATTAATAACTATATAAATAATAACAACTATATTCTTATATATTTATATATTTATGATTATTATAATAATATTATTATAATAATATAAACTCATAATAATATTAGTAATATTAATTAATAATAATAATAATAATAATAATAATTATTATTATTATTATTATTAGGCTTTATTAATTCAACCATATTTATTTTAGTATTTTTAATATTTATCCTGGGGTTTGTATACATTGGGTTTATAATATTAGTCTCTTTTGTTTATTATTATCCAAGGGATTAATACTAAAATTCGAAGGGATTATGAACCAACGAGAATAATATTAAATAAACGGGTCTAATATTATAAACCCAAGGAACTAATAAACCCAACTATTTAATATTATAAACCCAAGGAATTAGTGAACCGAACTGATAAATTTAGAAACTTAATGGATCAAGAAGCGCAAAGAATTGATATTACAAACACAAGAGATTAATAAAGATGACCATGATTGATATTATAAACCGAAATTAATAATAAACCCAAAGGATTAATACTAAAACCCCAAGGGATTATGAAACCAAGGAAATAATATTAAACCCAAGGGACTAATATTATAAACCAAACATTGGTAAACCCTAATATAAATATTAAAAAGACTGAAATAAACATGGTTTATTTTCATGGTGAGACTATTTTTGTCACAATGTGACATTCAACCATGGTTGACCATGGTTGGTTATGATTGAAAATGGTTGACCATGATCGATATTATAAACATAAGGGAATAATAACCCAAGGGATTGATATTATAAACCTAATGGAATAATAAAACTAAGGGATTAACTCTAAAACCCCAAGGGATTATGAACCCATGGAAATAATATTGAATCCATGGGACTAATATTATAAACCCAACATTGTTAAACCCAAATATAAACACTACAAACACTAAAATAAACATGGTTTATTTCAACGGTGAGAAAATAGTTGTCACAATGCAACATTCAAACATGGTTGACCATGGTTTTGTATGATTGACAATGGTTGACCATCATTGATATTCTAAACCCAAACGAATAATAAAACGAAGGGAATAATATTAAACCCATGGGACTAATATTATAAACCCAACATCGGTGAACCCAAATATAAATACTACAAACACTAAAATAAACATGGTTTATTTTCATGGTGAGACAATCTTTGTCAAAATGCGACATTCAACCATGGGACTAATATTATAAACCCAAAATAGGTAAACCCAAATATAAATACTACAAACACTAAAATAAACATGGTTTATTTTGATGGTGAGACAATTCTTGTCACAATGCGACATTCAACCATGGTTGACCATGTTTGGCTATGATTGACAATGGTTTACCATGATTGATATTATAAACCAAAGGGAATAATAAACCCAAGGGATTGATATTATAAACCAAAATGAATAATAAACCCAAGGGATTAATACTAAAACCCAAGGGATTATGAACCCAAGGGAATAATATTAAACCCAAGGGACTAATATTATAAACCCAACATTCGTAAAACCAAATATAAATATTACAAAGTCTAAAATAAACATGATTTATTTTCATGGTGAGACAATCCTTGTCACAATGTGACATTCAACCACGGTTGACCATGGTTGACCATGATTGATATTATAAACCTAAGGGAATAATAAACCCAAGGGATTGATATTAAAACCCAAGGGATTAATACTAAAACCCCAAGGGATTAATACTAAATCCCTTGAGATTTTCCTAAAAACCTTTCTTCCAACATTTAAGGAAACAAATTTCTGACTACAAACAACAAGAGGTAGCTTAAGCAACATATGGCATGTTTCTTGTGCTCCAATGTCACAGTCAACAATCGTTTCTACATGAAACTTTCTATATGCACATAAAGCATGATCCTCAGAGCCAATAGAATTTGAAATTCTAGTTAACATATGATGATAACTTTCAGACCTTTTTCTGCTTTTGATGCATACTTAACAATGTATTTCAACATAGCATAGCGAGAAAGCACTCGCTGGCAATCAACATTTTCATGCCACATTGTTAGAAGGTCAATGTTATGTACATTAAGCTTGTCATCATTTCTTACTAGCTCATATTTTTTTCTTCCTTAATCATCTATGAACAATATTGATTGATCACAAATATGCCATGGAGCATTGTACCTACATGTTAGAATAGCGCCCTTTTTGCACAAATAATAATATACAGTACACTTTTTGTGCCTTTGGATGCAGTTTAACAATTCTTCGTATTCATTATGAGGATTAGAAGAGAAAATCTGACGAGTATTCAATAGGCAAGGGTCATCATTGAGGCTTCGTGGAACCATTATGTTGTGACGATGTATGTCACGCAGATTCCATGCAGTTACATATTTATCAAGAATATCTTTGCAAGTTATACATCGTAACTATTTGACCAATCAAGTATTTCCATGTCAGGAGCACCTTCTAACCATAGGAAACCATGGATATGTGCTGAACCTCTATGTTGCCACTAATATCTGAAAAATGAAGATATAATTACTACAAACAATATAAATAGAATCATAATAAAAGTTGAAAAAGTATAGAAAAAAATTGAACAAAAACCTATACCAGAAGTCTTTAGCTTTAATATATTTTTGGATAACTTCCTCTCAAAAATATTGAATCTGTGGTGCATAATTGCCACAACAATATGAGGGTACTGGATAACATTCTCAATTTTCATACGATGCTCATTTGAAGAACAAGAATGTGAATGTATGGGCATGACGTTATGCAACTGTGGCCACTTTGTGTTAGCGACACTCAAAATAAAAAATAAAGATGGACATCCTAACTAAGTAATCATGTCTGTCAATTTAGATCGACACTGAGTCTAGTATGCCCTTATAACTCTCAAAGAAGAACCAAACCACATAAGATGCTCAACCAATTTATTATCTAGTAAATCATATAGTTGGTGACACAATTCTTCAATTGTTGTAGGTGAGTTATCATGTAAATGTTTCTTTGCAAAAGTTGTAGTATTTGCTTGGCTCCGATGTCGCATTATCATGTTTAATAGGTAATATCGAAAGTGAGGATGGCTTCCAAATCTCTGATCATAGTACTTAAAAATATGCAATGCATACTCATGAAGTTCAACACTACAAATATGTGGTTGCAACCAATTAGCATCACCAATGGGGAACAATGTTAGAAATGCCATATCTAATAATCCCTCTGTATTATATTCATTCACTGGAGAGGTTCCAATACTGGGCCAATCCATGTCTTGAACATGTGAAGAATCAACATTATCAAAGAAATTGTTAGGTCCCTATACTACTAGTGTAACCCCTTATTATTATTAGTACAACCCCCTTATTATATTGTTGTGCCCATGTAGTCCCCATATTGTTATTATTGTGCTCCATAGAAGCCCACTATTGTTATTATTATGCCATTACATTATTATTGTTATGTCGGCTCTGATTATATTATGACCTCTTAGACTCTTATATATAGAAAGGATGTCTTGTCATTTGTATCATCCAAGAATTGTTCATTTGTGTAATGTAAAGGAGGTTGCACCCTTAAAGAGGCTTATTTATAAGGCATTGATCTATATTTTCTATCATTTTGTGAGTTGATTTCATAATGTTTGGTATCAGAGCTTTGGATTCTAGGGTTTTGTTGCTCCAAACAGGCAATCGTGGCATTTTCGGTATACCTTTTTTTCTACGACGTTTCAGAAGCTAAAAAAAACCCATTTGAGACGAAATCGTGTTGAACCTCCAGTCCGAATTTCAGATTTTTTCTCGCTACATTTTTAGAGATAGGATCTGAGGAAGTTAGGGTTTTTACAAGCTCTATAATTTCATCTAAAATAGGTCATCGTAGAATTTTCACTCTAACTATTTCACTATAAAGTTTCAAAAGCTAAAACAAAACCCATTTGAGAAGAAATCATTCTGAATCGTGGCTCCAAATTTCAAATCCTGTATCGCTATATTTTCAGATATATGATATGAGGGAGTTATAGTTTTTGCAAACTCTCGAATTACATCCTAAACAGGTGACCTACGGAAACCATCATAATTGTCTCTAAGCATCAGATTGAAATTTCGTAAGAAGTTACAGAAATAGGATGGACTATAGTTTTCGTTGTATATTTTTCAGATTTGAAGGTTGAAACAGTGACACGCGGCACTTCATACAACTTCACTCTTTTGAAAAGGTATATAATCAGTTTATCTTGGGAGATTGTGCATAACTCTTTTTTGGAGAATCTAATTTCGATAAGACTTGTGGCATTGAAAGGAGGACGCAGAGGGTTGTTGCAGGTCATGCTTTTGGAACTGGACGATCTGAAATTACAGAGTTACAGTTGTTTCAAGATTTATCTCCTAAAATCAAGAAAATGCGATATGACGAAGTTTGATGACAATGACCCAATAAATTGGATACTTTAGATGGAGAAATATTTTGATCTACATGGTGTACCACTGTTACAAAGGGTATGTATTGCATCTAATTATTTAGAACCGAATCAATTTTTATGGTATAAAGGGATTTTTTCTCGTAAACCACTTGTTACATGGTCAATTTTCATGGAGGAAATGATAGCACATTATGAGGATACAAAGAGAATCACCTTCTTTAGCCAATTGATAAATCTCAAAAAAAAGTGTTCAATGGACAAGCACATTGAGGACTTTCAAAAATTGAATATAATGGAAAACGAGATTCGAGAGAAGCAGAGGATTGATGTCTCCATAGGGACTTTAAATGATAACACTCAACATGAGGTTCGTCCTTGGGAACCTGATTCATTGGAGAAAGAATTCAGGTTGGCAAGAAAAGTGGAAAGCAAAATCATGGCAACAAGGAAGTCTACTCCTCACAACTATAAAGATGGAAGTGTTGTTTCTCCTAGCCTTCCATAACATACAAGGTTGACACCACAACAATTGGAAGAAAAAAGAGAAAAAGGACTTTGTTACAATTGTGATAACAAATACATTAAAGGTCATAAGTGTGCTGAGAAGAAATTATTTTACATTGATTGTGAAGAGGAGGAAGAAAAGGATTAAGAAACATCAAAAGAAGAGGATATACACCAAGAACCAACCCCAGAGAGAGTAGAAATGAATCCGACCATATCCTGTAAAGCGTTGGCAAGAATTACCACTCCTCAAACTCTCAAGATAGAAGGACATATCATGAAGAAAAAGGTTCAAGAAGAGAAATATCACATCACAAAAGAAGAAAGGAATCTGACCATATCTTGTAATTTATTGGCCAAAATTACCACTCCTCAAACTATCAAGATAGAAGGACATATCAAGAAGAAAAATGTTCAAGAAGTGAAATATCACATCGAGCATCAAGAAATGAATCTGACCATATCTTGTAATGCATTGGAAGAAATTATCACTCCTCAAACTCTCAAGATAGGACATATCAAGATGAAAAAGATTCAAGTAGTGAAAGATCACATCGGCCATCAACAACAAGTTCTCCAACTTTTAAAGGATGATGCCACTTTGTTGCGGAATTGAATGAAACAACAGGCAGATCAACATCACAGTGAAAGAAGTTTCAAATTAGGTGATTGGGTATTTTACGGCTACATCTCAGGCAAGATATTCATGAGAAGGAAATGTTGGCAATACTACATGCACTTAAGAAATGGCGACCTTACCTAATGGGAAGACACTTCAAGTTAAAAATGGATCATGATAGTCTTAAATACTTTTTAGAACAAATATTATCTTTAGAAGAACATAAAAATGGGTCACAAATATGTCGGTTTATGACTTTGAAATCATCTACAAAAAAGGGAAGAAAAATGTTGTTGCAGGTGCAGTCTCAAGAAAGGATGAGGATGTGGAAGCATTGTTTTGTGCTATTTCTATTATCCAACCAGATTGGATAAAATAAGCAAGGGATGAATGGAAGAAGGGAAAAGAAGTGTGGCCACTCATTCAAAAGTTGTAGAAGATCCCAGTTCAAACAATATTGCCAGAACTTGACGAGGAAGGAAAAATCATATTGGAACCTAGAGCAGTGACAGAAACAAGAACCCAAAAGCTATGAAATCGATCAATTTCAAAGTATCTCAACAAGTGGAAGAACTTACCCACTGAAGATTCCAGATGGGAGAACAATAATTTTATACAGAAGCATCAAGAACTACTCAAGCATTGAGGAAAACACTTTTGAAGGAGAGGGGCATGTTAGCTCCCTATACTACTAGTGTAACCCCTTATTGTTATTAGTACAACCCCCTTATTATATTATTGTGCCCATGTAGTCCCCATATTGTTATTATTGTGCCACATAGAAGCCCACTATTGTTATTATTATGCCCTTACATTATTACTGTTATGTCATCTCTGATTATATTACGACCCCTTAGACTCCTATATATAGAAAGGATGTCTTGACATTTGTATCATCCAAGAATTGTTCATTTCTGTAATGTAAAGGAGGTTTCCCCCTTGAGGAGGCTTATTTCTAAGGTGTTGATCTATCTTTTCTATCTTTTTGTGACCTGGTTTCATAACATAAATTCTCTAATTTCTTCCACTTCTCTTCGTTCGTTTGGTAGGCGAGCAACAAAAGAAGAAGGATGAAAGGGAAAATGCTCAGAAGGAAAAACTTCATTATTAGTTTCATTGATCTTATATTCTTCAATATCAAAATCAACGAATTTAAACATGAAGGAAACATTTGTTGATCTTTCGGGTAGAGCACTGATTGAATCATAATCAATTACAAAATCTTGATAATATTGATCATGTTGGATTTTGAAAAGAAATGCAGCCATCACTCGAGATATTTTGACATAACATTCATAATATTTGTCCACCTCAAGCATGTGTCACTTGCAAAATAGGGTTCACACGTGCTATTAGCATTTATTCAACTTGAGTAAGAACTCTTAAAATATGAGGTTGCTCACCAGGGTCCATGTTATTATATCGATAAAAATGATGGGCTCCTCTTTAACTCTTACATCATCTGCAAACAGGTCCTTCAGAATGTCTCACAACATGGATTTCGGGATATTATTCTTGGAAAATGTGGCACATTTGGAAAACTGACAAGCTATCTATATTTGCTTGAGATTTTTTATGCACTGCAATCATGTTTTCATCAAAATGAATATGATCTCTACCGATCGAACCATGTTGAAAACCATTTGGAAGAGTAAAATTTCTTCTAACATGTACTTCATCTTCAAGAACATGAGATTCCCTTCACAAATTTGAAGCATGTGGAATGGATCTATGAGAATGTCTTTCCAAATTTATGGTGTGCATTTCACGAACTTGAGAGGATGTAAAGGTATCTTTGTCATAAAAGACTTTAAAATTTAATTTCCAACTAATTATAAATGAAAAAAAAATGAAAAGGAATGAAATGCATTCAAAATTTACATTTGGTTTCTCTTGGATTCTAAGATAAGTGGATGGAACATTTTGGGATGTAGTTTCTATGCCTCTATTCAAATGAGTTGTTTCCTGTTTCAAAAAATAAAATGCATTATAAAATTAAATGTCCAAAAAAGAAAGATTCAAAAATTGAAAATAAATCAAATACATTGAACATCTGCAATAGTTTTACAATTTGATGTTTTGGATTCCAATTCTCCAACCTAATGAGATGAGATCATGGTTTCTCCATAACATAAGTTTAGAAAATACAATTTCTAGGCAACTGTAAACGAAAAAATGAGAAAAATATCAAATGCACTCAACATTTACATTTTTTTGGCGATGTGGATGAATGCTATGAGATGGTTACTCTTCACTTATAACATCAATAGATTGAACATCTACGAAGTTAATTTGTATGCCTCTATTGAAATGACCTGTGTCCTGTTCAAAGAAATTAAAATACGCCATAAAATTCAATGTCCAAGCAACTAGAAATTTAAAAAATGAAAATAAAATCAAAAAACATTGAAAATTTACATTAGTCTAGCAATCTGATCATCGAGGAGAATGCACAGGAAGGTTATGACATGCTTGATATTCACTTCTCAGATTATTAGATGTAACACTTTGGGAGTTAATTTCTAGACCTCTATTAGAACAAGTTGTATCCTGTTCGAAGAGAATAAAATAACATAAGTTTAGTAAAAAAAACTTTGTAAATATAGGAATGTAATAAAACAACCATTGTTACAGTGAAAATCAAAATATAATTGTGTTACCTCCATTGTTCCACCTGAAATGCTATCAGGGATGACTGGTTCTCTTGGTGGGACCACATTACTTTGAGAAGTAGGATTTGAAGATCTGATGTTTCGAGCAACTGGATCCAAATTATGAAACAAATGTCCAAGTAAACTATCATCCAAATCATCACACAAAATGTCATCATTACCTACACCATGGATGTCTTGCAACCTTTGGCCATCAAAACATGAAATTGGACACACGGAAGGGTTAGGGTGGACATTTGCATCCACATTATTGATATGGCATTCTTCCTAATTGCAAGATGTTTCCCCAATGTTATGAACATTTTCAAGAGAGCATCGAACAACAATATTATGCTGACGAGGAGCATATCCTGATAATGAACTATCAACAAGAAATGTTCTTTCCATTATATCATCCATAGTACGATACTTACGAGGAATTATAAAATCATTTTCAAGAGTGGATTCACTCGTTTTTCTATTATATGTAGCTCTCCTATACTCATTTATGGCATCCTTATTTTATTGATACTGAAAACGATGACTTTCATTAGACCTCTCACGTGATTTTGGTGATAAATTTTGTTTTCTTGTATGCTTGCTTGTGCCTTTAGATGACATGTCTACAATGAATAATAAAATATTCATTATGGAATCATAAACATGGAACATAAAAAATATCTAATATAAACAAACAAACAAAAAATGAAAAAGGCACAAGGTTTTTTTTTGGAAATCATAAAAAACATAGAAAGTGTATATGTTATTTTTTCCAACCATATAAACCTATCAAAATGTATAAAGATTTTTCCAAATGGCTTAAACAAAAAATCCTAAATTTCTATGTATCATATTAGAATCAAAACGAAACCCATACTATTGGGACACAATACTCTAAGAATTATATGAATTGGATGTATATATAAAAAATTGGAACTATATACTATCAAAATATAAATGTAAGTATTAAAATGAACATAAACATATCACATTGTTTGAGAATCAATGACAAAAACCAATTATAATTATACAAAAATTGAAAGATGCATAACATCGAGAAACATTTACATGTAAATAAGAAACATTTAGGGAGAAACAATATGAAATATTTTACATCATAAAGATCAATACAAACATAATTTTAAATATCACCATAAAGACCCATAGTATGTATAGAGACAAAAATGGAAATATTTTCCAAAACCATAGAGAGTATAAAATGGAAATATTTATAAGAACTCCTAAGAATACTAATTTCCTAAGAATCCATATCCATATCCAATGGTGGAATCTTATCAATAGAATCCATACGGGGAGCAATTGAAAAAAGTTTTCCATACTCAATCAAATCATTGCAATCCTCCAATGTTGGGTACCAAAACCAAGACATCTGTTCATTAGTTGAATTATCAATATCTATTGGAAAATAGATGTGAGTCATCATGTAATATAATAAGAAAGGAACTTCACTGCAGTTGCACATAAGAACCAGACCATGGAGCCAAGACATTTGTTGTTTATATCTGCAAAAATTTCTTCCAACAACTTCCATCTGAAACCCCAATCATCTTCAAAGTAGTCAGTTTTTCGTTCACACACAGTTGACCAAATTGGAAATGATCTAATTCTTCAATTGACCATATAGAAGTGGATCCATCATTGACAAGGCATATCAATTGATTCATGTATATTGCTAATGACATACATTGTACGTCACTGATTGGAACAAACGAAAAACCCCACTCATTTTTTATTATGTCAAACTAGTAGATTGTACACCCGTACCGAGGGTAATCTTCATACTCCTTGTCGAGATACAACCAAAACAATTTACTTTTATAAAAAACTACATTCTTAGGGGGTGATGTGCCACCAAATGGAATAGTAGCCCTCTGCCATACCCTATCAAAACTACTACAAACACAAAATTTTGACTGCATCCTGTCATACATATGTTTTAGAACAACCTAATCATATTTTCTGCTGCTTACATTTTCCAATAATGAAAAGAGTCTCAAGTCTCCAATTCGTATTGGCCCTATGTTTTTAAATGCCTTTGTAAATGGATTCATCACAAAATAGTTCTGTGTTTGGGAGAATTCCGTTGGTAAGGATAAAACCACCATTGGTCCAACAATACACTCTACTATGTATCTTGAATCTATGTATTGCAAATCAAATTGAGATATGTGGCCATTATGATTAAGGTATTGAGCAGCAAAGCAATTGTCTTCACTATTGAGGAAAGGTACGAGAAATCCAAATTCATTCATAGAGACATTCTTGCAACATAAAAAGAAAGAAGGGTTTTTCAAAGCATTCTTCCATTTTTTACAAACAGTGCTAAACTTTATCACAACCGATAAAGGGAGCCATAGGAAGACAAGTTCAAGAACTTCAAATGGAAGACAACTCCAAATAGCTGGATCCATGATGAAACAATGAAATCACCTAACAGTTAAAAGACACATTTGATGTCAACAAAACAATTTAATTTTGAATAAAATTAAAGGTAACATACATACATAATTTATGATACAAAATTTTCCATTTTGTTAAGGATAAAAATGTTAATGGTTGTGTAAGAGTGAAATTTTAACTAATAAAAAATAGTTGATGAACAACTTGGCTTTTTTTCTAGATTCAAGATCACATAGCTACCTATTTTGTATAGTAGTAAATTTATTTTAGTTATATGTTTTAATTATGCATGTAATGTGAATCACCTAAATAATTTTTGGTTGGAATTTGACAAACAAACAAAAATTGACTCAATCATAATGAATCCAAAAATATCAAATTAAAACTATATTAGTAAATTTATAAAACAACAAATTCGTATATATTAATTTTTTTCATATTTAGAATTAATCTAAAATTATTTTACTTATTTATTAATAAAACACTAGATTGTTAATATCATAAGATAATCCTTGTAATGGACTGCATTAATATCACAACTTAAGCATTCTAAGGGACTACATTAATATCTACATGACTATGATTATGTGTTATATGGAGGTTAAATTAATAAATATTAGGAAATTTAAATAATAAAAAAATGTAATATGTTTTATGTTTGTGAGGTTTTTCAACCTAATTTTATATACTTATTACTTTTTTTAATTATTTGAATTTCTTAATATTTATTAAAATAGTATTTCTTATTTAATAATGTAATTTTTAATCATACACTAATCATAATAATTATAATTTAAATGTTCTTAACCATTAAGAAAATGTGTTTCTAAAACAATTAATTCTATATGTCTCCATTGTTTTAAAAAAATAATGATATATAACTTGATCTTAATCTTAAAACTGAATTATTATTTTTATTTTATGTGTTTATAAATATTTTTAATGGGTTGTCTAACACCTAGATGTTCAGGAATTTTTGGTTGGAACTAACTACATTTTTTGTTGACTCAATCTTAATTTTTATTGTTTACTCAAATTTACTTGTAATTCCAAACAATATTTGCCAAATTTACTTGTGATTCAAACAATATTTACTCAAATTTACTTGTATTTTTTAATTTTTTTTTGTTGAATAAAATTTAATTGTAATTTCAAACAATCTTTGCCAAATTATAAACAATATAAAATTTAAAAACACATGAATTTAATCATATATTAAGCAAGTTGGTTAAAGTTTCTTTAAAAAAAATTGAAAAAATTTGTTTTATTGAATTAATCTATTCTTATCCATATTTTTATTATACAATGTCTTTTTGTAATTATAATTTATGAAAGAAATTAAAAAAAAAAGTTGTTTAAAGTTTCTCAAAAAAAATTGAAAATATTTGTTTTATTGAATTAATCTATTCTTATACATATTTTTATTAGACAATGCTTTTTCTGTAATTATAATTTATGAAAGAAAAAAAAGGTTGCAATAAGAGATTTAATATAATTTTTTATAATATAATTTTATAAAATCCATATCTTATTTTTCTAACATATCGTAATATGTATGTAATATAACGAAAAGAGTTTTTGCATTATTCTCTTATATAATTATATTATTCTATTTCTTTCAAAAAATTAGAAAAGAAATGTTTAAACAATTCTCAATAACATATTAAATATATTTAATTATTTAAATTAATACATTCGAGCTAAGACATATACATTATACAAATTCCTATAATATTAGTAACAACCAATTACATTACCCATATTACACATATACATCAACGAAATTCCTACAATATTAATGACAACCAATCACATTTAAAACCCATATTTGTTCATTACTCAATGCAATTTCTATTCATCAATACACATTTAAATATTCATAATTATACCTCACACACTTTTATTGAATCCAACAAAATTTCCTCAATGAAGCAACCATACACACATAAGATTTGACATTATCAATTAGCAGGAAACTTGGATTTCTTTATCCACTTGATTATGATTATGGGGTATATGGAGGTTAAATTGACATATATTGATGGCTTGCTAACAGATGCAATGTGACAATTTCAGGAGTAAGACATCCATCCAATTGAATAGAATAGTGTTTAAGAGCTATATCTAATTTTTTCAAAGAAATATTTTACATGGCTTTTAAACAAGTAGAGAAAGGTGTGACATTCTTTACAATGAACAGTTAATAAAACAACATATTCCACTTGTTTGGGTGCCAAAGTTAATTTATAGTGTCACATAGTTAATTTATAGTGAACAACTAATTTAGGTTAATTAAGAGTAGTTTAGATTAATGAATAATTATGATTAATTATAAGTAACTATGGTTTATTTAAGTTTATGAGTAATTGACTAATTCTATGTTTCATTTTTTAGGTTTATCCTAGTAAGTGAGGTATATGAGTAAACAGGTTATTTAATAAATAGTTCTGATTTAAATATTTATTAATTATTTGTGCATTAAACAATTTCTCATTTAATAAATATTGTTTTAATCATTATTGCAAAACTTATCCGATTTCATTAGTATAAACATTAAGATCATTGTCAAATTAAATCATGAATTCTAACTTAGATTTATGACTAATTATCATTAACTATGAGTTATTTAGCTTATGAGTAATTAACTAATTTTATGTTTTACTTTTGAGGTTTAGGAGTAATTTATTCTAATTTAGGTATGTGAATAAACAATTTCTGATTTAATAAATAATTTTAATGTAAATATTTATTAATTATTTAGAATTTAAAAAATATTTTTTTAACCATTGTTACAAAGATTAATTAATTTCATTAAAATTAGTATAAATAAATGAGACCTAGTATTACAAAGATGATTTTTTATCCTTTCTTAGATGTAATGAATTTTTAATCAGCATAGATTTATCTTAAATGCAAATCTAAAGTGCGGAGAAAGATTCAATTTCTTGAGGTATAAATTTTTGTATGAGTCTACCTTATTTAAATGTTTTGTATAATTATTTGATTTTTTTATATTGACGGAGATGAACAAAATTTCAAGTTTGATGACATAGAGGTTACACATCATAGTGGGTTGTAAAATGAGTCCCATTTGTTGGGATGACATGGAGGCACTTGCCCAGAACATTGTATTGAGAGATAGGGTGTAATAAGAAGAAGTCTAATGGAGACACGGTATAATATACAACTCAAGTGGAGATCAGCTTCTCATTCCTAAATGGTGAGAAATTTGAGGTTATTTATTTATTTAAATGAAATACTTGATTTCATTCACATTTTGATTTAGTTACTCATTTTTATTTGATTTTATATATTTTTTATCTGATGTATTATTATCTTTCATAATAGTTAAGAGATACAGTGGTTTTAATTAAATTTTTATATCTTTCTTATTAATAAAAATAATATATATGATAAATTAAACTAATTTAAATATTTAATAATATATATGAACCGTGAGGGTCCTCTTTGGGAGATACCTCAGCAATCGAAGCGAGGAAAACCAGCATTCGGATGACGGACTGTAACAAATCATAAATGCGAGTATATCAAGGTCAAGGAGCTTCTGAGCTCTCACTTGCAGGAGAAAAGTAAAATAAGAGGTGTAAACTTACCTGTAGCCGCCGAGAGAGCTGAGGTGTTGAGGTTAAACACCTTGACATTGTCGGAGGGGTTTGAACAGACCCATCTGCACGCTTTGCCAGCAAAGAGAACAAATCAGTATGAACCTCTAGCGATTAACAACTTAACTCTGAATGCAAACCATAAATTAAGAAGCAGATGATCATTACCTGTGCAGGCTTAACGCTGAGCACTTCATGGCCTCCTGAGGGATGGCAGGGTGTGAAGACGACGCTGGAGGTTTCGAACCGGTGTCTGAGCACCAAAGTGGAATTGGAAAGACTTGCAAACAAATGAGTTTTGGGCTTGCTCCGATGGGGTTTGAATAGCCCTAAAACCCTCGGGCTCTTTCCAGCCCTTCGATCTAAGGATTAGATCCTGATCGTTGAAGTAGAGCGGGAAACTGGAGCGAAGAAGCCGAGAAACCCGAACCTGAGGTGTCACATGGCCGGGTGGGCAAGCCATGCCACCTGCCATGGTGTGGACTGAATTCATAAAGGCAGCGGATGACTTGGCGCCTGCAACGGCTGCGGCCGGACCACCAAACCCCGCGCCAAATTAATACACCGCGTACTGAGGTGGGTTGAAGAGTTAGGTTTTAGATGTGAAATCAAATACCGCCATAAACCAAATCACCATGTAAAATATATATCATGGCAGCATATAACCGACCTGTGGTAAGGTGTTGGGACTAAGCCGCATAGGTTTTACAATGTTATATAGTATAAAGTGTTGGGTAATGTATTATTGAGTTTAATATGCGACAATACATAAAAGTATGAAGTATATAGTGTAGTAAAAGTAACTTGTAGGGTGCTCATTAAATTTTTTTTTATGTATATGTAATAGAGGGTGTGACAAATTGGTATCAGAGCCCAGTTTCAACACTGTGGCCTCAAGAATGACATGTTCACTATGCAGAAGCTTACACCATGTATGCGTATAAAAAGTTAATAAATTAATTAACTGCTGTTTCTGTCTATTTAGGGGTGAGATACAGGAATATAACAGCTAATAGTTAAGCCAGGAAAAAGTAGTGAAATGCAAGGAGTCGGCAGCAACCCTCGGGAAAACCCAGAGCTGTGGGTACAGTTGGGTGAGGAAACACGAAGTACCAATCTCGCAATACTGGAAACTGTTCAGGAGTTGAAAAATGAGATGGCACGATTACGAGAAGACAACGCGCGTTTGACGGTAGAACAAGAGAGAATTCTGAAGAGTTTGTCGGACAGGCAGAACCCACCCTTATCTAATCCCAGCGCGGAACAGCAGAGGATGACAGAAGAACAAGACTATCAGATTGGACCTGAAAATTCAGAAGGTAAGGAGGATCATTCTGATAATGTACCAGAGCAGCAAACCTCAAAACGTCAGAGAATGGAGCTGCAGGGAGAATTTCGAAAAATTAAACCCCCACATTTTGATGGAGAACAGGAAGAAGCAGCTGAAGCATGGCTAATAAATATGAACAAATATTTTCAGTTGTACGAGTATGATCATAACTTGAAGGCGCGACTGGCTATCTTCCAGTTACAAGGTACGGCAACCCTGTGGTGGGAGGAAATCAAGATTGTCAAGGGGGTAAGTGAATGGACCATCACATGGGGGAAGTTTCAGAAATACTTCAAAGAAAGATACCTGACCGAGTGCTTCTACGATGAAAAGGCAAGAGAATTCCATGATTTAAGACTGGGGCAGCAGACTATGGACGAGTTCATTAATCGCTTTACTTCTCTGCTACGTTATGTACCTTATATTAAGGAGGAAAAAGCCAAGGTACAAAGGTTTGTGAGTAGCTTACCTTCATATATAAGAGAGAGGATTGAGTTTGACAATCCTAGGACCATGGATGAGGCTATTCGTAAAGCAAGGATCTGCTACCAGCAGAATAAACAGAAGGGGGATGCTTCAAATAAAAAATGGAATGAAAGAAGGAGTAGTCGGGTGGTTGGAAACAGCAAAGGAGGTCGCAGTAATGGAGGAAAGGGAGCTGGTAAAGGATTAAACAACAGAACTGTAGCAAAAAGTGCACCCCGAGCTAGGCCAATAAGTGAATCTAGAGTAAGTGAACAGCCTGTTAGGCCAGAAGGTGAAGGAATGACCAGACCTCCAGTTCAATGCTGGGGCTGTGGAGGACCTCACTATGTTAAAAACTGCCCACAGCGAAAGGGGACGGACCAGATATCCCAAATTCATGAAGCATCGACCGTTGGGGACGTGGCACGTAGTGTACCGAGGATTAACGCAGCCTTGGATGACCGCCAAGCGGAATACCAGCCGACTATGGTGGAATTTGAAGGTAAAATTTCAAACCTTTCTATAGCTGTTCTTATTGATCCAGGAGCTACTTTAAGTTATATTAGCCCAAAGATAGTAGAACAGTGTAAGTTACAATCTGAAAAATTCAGAAATCCGTGGTTGGTCCAATTAGCTACAGGAGCCAAGAGACGGGTCTTGGAAAAAATAAATAATTGCTCTTTAACCGTAGCAGGACAGCCAATAGTTGTGGATCTGAACGTACTACCCTTGGGTTCATATGACATCCTGATTGGGATGGATTGGCTGGAGAAACACTGGTCCTTAGTGAACTGCAAGACTAAAACCATTTACTATAAGAATGATCTTGGAGAGCAGCAAGAACTACAAGGGATCAAGCATCCCGTACGGATTCGACCCATTACAGCATCTCAGTTAGCTAAATGCATCAAAAAGAAATGTCAGATTTATGCTATTCAGGTGGGCTACGCAAATCAGAAGGATAAAACTGCTACGCTGGGCAACATTCCGGTGGTGCAAGAATTTGCAGATGTTTTTCCAGAGGAAGTACCGGGATTACCACCTAAAAGAGATGTGGACTTTACCATCGAATTGATTCCGGGGGCAGCACCCGTGTCACGGGCACCATACCGAATGAGCGTACCAGAATTAACAGAATTAAAAATGCAACTGCAGGAGCTGCTAGACAAAAATTACATCCGTCCCAGTGTATCACCCTGGGGAGCCCCAGTGTTATTTGTCAAAAAGAAAGATGGAACTTTTCAGATGTGTATTGATTATCGTCAGCTAAATAAGCTCACAATCAAAAATAAATATCCTTTGCCCCGGATTGACGAACTTTTTGATCAAGTGAAGGGGGCAACGATGTTCTCTAAGATCGATCTGCGATCTGGTTATCATCAGATTAGAATTAAAGAGGAAGATATCGCTAAGACAACTTTCAGAACGTGGTATGGGCATTACGAGTTCGTGGTGCTACCTTTCGGTCTGACCAATGCACCTGCTACCTTCATGTGTTTGATGAACAGTGTGTTTCACAGGTTCTTAGATAAATTTGTGTTGATATTCATAGACGATATTCTGATTTACTCCCGATCGAGGAAGGAGCATGAGGAACATCTTAGAGTGGTGTTGCAAACTTTGCGAGAACATCAGTTGTATGCAAAGTTTAGTAAGTGTGATTTCTTCCGGAAGAGATACAATACTTAGGTCATATAATCACCAAGGAGGGGATTGCAGTAGACCCTAAAAAAATAAGGACTATAATGGAATGGCCCATACCAAAGGACGTGGCAGATATTAGGTCCTTTATGGGGCTAGCTGGCTATTATAGAAGGTTTGTGGAAGGTTTTTCAAGGGTAGCATACCCTATCACCTCCTTACAAAAGAAGGGGAAGGCATTTAAGTGGACCTCAGAGTGTCAGCGGAGCTTTGAGCAGCTTAAACACTTACTCACCACCGCACCCATTTTGAGTATAGCTGATCCTAATAAGGATTACGTGGTCTGTACTGACGCAAGCAAAGAGGGTGTGGGAGGAGTGCTGATGCAAGAGGGAAGAGTAATTGCATATGAATCAAGGAAACTAAAGGAACATGAGCAGAAATACTCTGCTTACGACTTGGAGTTGGCAGCCGTTATCCATGCACTGAAAATGTGGCGACATTACCTTTTGGGAAGAAAATTTCTGTTGTTGACAGACCATCACAGTTTAACAAACTATTTCAGCCAACCCACCTTAAATACGAGACAAGCTCGTTGGGCAGACTTCTTAAGTGGGTTTGATTTTGAAATTAAGCATTTGAAGGGAAAGGAGAACCGGGTAGCTGACGCATTGAGTCGAAAGGTGCAATGTGTGTGCAGAATTTCGGTCAGTAAATGGCAGAGTACCTTACTTGAAAAGATAAAATTAGCGGCTGATCAAGATGTTGTTTATCAGCAAATTAAACAGCAGGTACAACAACTTTCTGGTAAGGAAACACAACAGGGATATGAATTAGACGATGCCGGAATGTTGTACTTTAATAAAAGGTTGTATGTACCTAATGAAGATAGTCTTAGAAAACTGATTCTGGACGAATTTCATATCAGCCATTACACCGGGCATCCAGGATACCAAAAAATGGTCACCGCACTTCGGAAGGAATACTATTGGCCAAGAATGAAGAAGAATATAGCTGAATACCTGGCGCGATGCCTGGAATGTCAACAAATTAAGGCGGAGCATTTGCATCCAGCAGGGCTGCTACAACCCTTACCCATTCCGGAATGGAAATGGGAAACTATTTCCATGGATTTTATAACTGGGTTGCCCCGAACAAAGAAAAATAATGATTCTATTATGGTGGTGGTAGATAAGCTAAGTAAGGCAGCACACTTCATACCTGTACAGTCCACATATAAAGCTGTGCAAATTGCTCATATTTTCATGCAAAATGTGTTCAAATTGCATGGACTTCCGAAGGTAATAATATCTGATCGTGATGTCAAGTTCACATCGACTTTCTGGAGAGCATTGTTTGCTGAACTGGGAACACAGCTGAACTTTAGCACAGCCTATCATCCCCAGACTGATGGCCAAACGGAACGAGTGAACCAAGTAGTGGAGGACATGTTGAGGGCATGTGTAATGCTAAAACCAACCCAATGGGAGGAATATCTCCACCTGGTTGAATTCGCGTATAATAATGGGTATCATACGTCAACACAGCTGAGTCCCTTTGAGGTTCTGTATGGGCGAAAGTGCCGCACACCCTCAAGTTGGGGTGGACCTGAGGATAGGTTAAGATTTGGCCCGGATATGCTCAAGGAAATGGAAGACATGGTGAAAAAGGTGCGTAACAACTTAAAGGCTGCTCAGGACAGACAAAAAAGTTTTGCAGACCGGAAGAGAAGGTTCAAAGAATTCCAGGTCGGAGACCATGTTTTTGTAAGGATCCAAGCCAGAAGGAGTACCTTGCAGTGGAGTGGGTGTGCCAAACTTGCCCCTCACTATTTTGGACCTTTTCAAATCCTGGCAAGAGTGGGGCCAGTAGCTTATCAACTCGCCCTACCAAGTCATATTAAGATCCACAATGTTTTCCACGTTTCCGTACTAAAAAAATATGTCTACGATCCTAAACATGTGATCCAATGGCAAGATGTTCGGGTAAGAATTAATCTGGTTATTCTAACTAAGTTTGACCTTATACAAGGAAATAACTAGATCTGTTGTTGATTGCAGGTCGAGCCGGAAGGCGAGGTTCTGGTCGAACCACTGAACATTCTCGACCGGAGAGAAGTGCGGCTGCGGAAGCGGGTTATTTCCCAAGCTAAAGTGCAGTGGCAGCACTATGGGCCTGATGAGGCCACTTGGGAGGATGAGGAACTCCTTAAAGAAGCTTACCCGAACTTGTTTAGAGGAAACAGACATCGGGACGATGTCCAAACTCAGGAGGGGGAGATGTAATGACCCCAGAGGATGTAAATATGAAATTTTACTATGGTAAAAGATAGTATGGTAGTTGTTGTTTTATTTTAAAAAAAACAAAACTCTGATAAACTATTTTATTGAGAAATTTAAATATTTTCTTGAAATGCTGGCAGCCTCTTAAAGGAGGATTTCAAAGAAAGTAGTCAGTTGTAATAACTGATTGAAACTACCTTCCCAAGCAGGAAAAGTCCTGGTAGTGGGAGGAAGCTCTGTGCTGTGGGGACAGACAGAGAAATCTTTTCCAAAAAGGAAGGAAAGAGAAGAAAATACAAGAAAAACTGGTTAAGTCTGGTAAGGACCAGATAACCAGGCACAAGGTGCACATATCTTGTTGAGGGCTGAAGGCCTGCAAGATGGCTCGGGGGGAGAATCCAGTTTGATAGATGGATCTCATGGCTGGGTGGAAGAGCAAAATCGAAGTACAGGTGACTGGATTAAGTACCTATTCGTGACTCTGGCGAACCAGGTACGGTTTCAAACTGCAGAGTCTTTGTTGAATTAAAATGAGGAATATGCAGTGAGCTTCTAATAGTCAAATAATAACTGCATTTCATTCCCTTCGATACTGTCATACTGTTAATATAGCTACACAGGTGTAGTTTTAATTAAAAGACAGGTTATTATTCAATAGACATGATACGAAGTAATCAGAGAGGCAGAGGCAGTCTCAAGTAAAGAAAAG
Source organism: Pinus tabuliformis (assembly GCA_031772625.1). Lineage (NCBI taxonomy): Eukaryota > Viridiplantae > Streptophyta > Pinopsida > Pinales > Pinaceae > Pinus > Pinus tabuliformis. The sequence continues at coordinate 1,519,824,198 of CM062818.1, read as the reverse complement.
CGGTTAACGAAAACAAGCAGTCCAGAATGCCTAGAATATAACAAACTGTTAATGTAATGTGCCAAAACAAGAACAATATTAGAGACCTTTGAGCCTGAGTAGTGAATGCCGGCTATAGTTCGGATTCTAAACACATCGACAGGGAGGAGGTAAACCCATTTCTATTTATAGGAAACTGTTGAAATGCGAAGAACTATCATATTGTTCCAGACAAAGAAAGAAAATAAACATACTCTGTAATCGTACGAGATGGAGGGCCATACCGTATTCTGTTACAACCAATATTAACAAATAACAGTGTTCGCAATTATAGTTGCAGAGGAATCAGTTCAATATAGAATGACAAAGGAAAACGAGATATCTGATTAAGAAACCTATGCATGCTACCACAGAAGAATTCCATTCCTGTGTATATTCCGACATTTTTAAAGGAAAGGAAAGAAGTATGGCGTTACCGATTAAACCGAGCCGAGAACATCAATAGCAAAACTATTTAATGACAAGAGTCGCATGGAGATACCAGAACTATTTACCCCGAAACTGTAACAAAACTTAAGTAAATCGAAGAACCCTGCCGTCGCTGAGACGGACAGCATATCCATAGATGGAGTCGGAAATCAGCGGCAAACAAGGAAAACCAAACAGTGCACATCATATTAATATTGCTAAGTATACAAATCATATTAAAAATTGCTCAAAGCGCAAGCAACCCAGAAGGGGGTTCAGACAGAGCAACGTTTTCATATACAAATTAAAAAAAATAACACCCCGATAGTGTAACCTTAGAAGGGTAACATTGTACATATGTATAAATGAAAAAACTTCAAAAAATATAGCCTGGTTTCGCTAACCCAAGGCTGTGCATTACGGCCAGACCCTGTGCAATGTCATAAATTAAGTACAGAGACCCAATGTCCAGATATGCCGAAAGGGCGGTTATACAATAACAAATTTAATCCACAGATAAATGAAATCAAGTACATGGGTTCGCCATGGACTATATTTCACCAGGGCTGGACATGGACTCAAGCCAGATAACAAAACACATATAAACCGTGAGGGTCCTCTTTGGGAGATACCTCAGCAATCGAAGCGAGGAAAACCAGCATTCGGACGACGGACTGCAACAAATCATAAATGCGAGTATATCAAGGTCAAGGAGCTTCTGAGCTCTCACTTGCAGGAGAAAAGTAAAATAAGAGGTGTAAACTTACCTGTAGCCGCCGAGAGAGCTGAGGCGTTGAGGTTAAACACCTTGACATTGTCGGAGGGGTTTGAACAGACCCATCTGCACGCTTTGCCAGCAAAGAGAACAAATCAGTATGAACCTCTAGCGATTAACAACTTAACTTTGAATGCAAACCATAAATTAAGAAGCAGATGATCATTACCTGTGCAGGCTTAACGCTGAGCACTCCACGGCCTCCTGAGGGATGGCAGGGTGTGAAGACGACGCTGGTGGTTTCGAACCGGTGTCTGAGCACCAAAGTGGAGCCGGAAAGACCTTGCGAACAAATGAGCTCTGGGCTTGCTCCGATAGGTTTATGTATTGACCTAAAACCCTCGGGCTCGTTCCAGCCCTTCGATCCAAGGAATAGATCTCGATCGTTGAAGTAGAGCGGGAAACTGGAGCGAAGAAGCCGAGAAACCAGAACCCGAGGTGTCACATGGCCGGGTGGGCAAGCCATGCCACCTGCCATGGTGTGGACTAAAATCATAAAGGCAGCGGATGACTTGGCGCCTGCAAGGGCTGCGGCCGGACCACCAAACTCCGCGCCAAGTTAATATACACCGCGTACTGAGGTGGGTTGATGAGTTAGGATTAAATGTGAAATCAAATAAACCACCATAAACCAAATCACCGTGTAATATATAATATCATGGCAGCATATAATCCAACATGTGGTAAGGTGTTGGGGCCATGCGGCATATGTTTTACAATGTTATATAGTATAATGTGTTGGGTGATGCAGCATTGAGTTTAATATGCGACAATGCGTAAAAGTATAAGTATATAGTGTAGTAAAAGTAACTTGTAGGGTGCTCATTAAAAAATTTTTTTATGTATATGTAATAGAGGGTGTGACATAAATTATTTTCTCTTTTAAAAAAAAATAATTGATATCATATTAGTTTAACTATTAAGATTGAAATTAGTTTAATTATATAAATCAAATACCTAATAATTTTTTTAGTCAAAAACTTTTAATTTTAAAATATTTTTAATATATGTTATTTTAAAACTATAGATTTAGTGTCATAAATTTATTAAAAAATTTCAATAATACACCTCATAAATTGTAAATAAAAATACTTCATTAGTTTGTAAAAAAAATTACATATCCCTTCTCATAAATATATAATTCTATTAAAATATTAAATTGAAATGCTCCAATAAATTAGAGTCATTTACATTTTCCCTCACTTTAAAAATAAAACAAGTGCAGAAGGCATTTGACCGAACAATGAACCAAAAACAAGTGAGGGGGATTTGTTTTGACTACAGAGTTTGCGTTAATGGGTTTTTGAAAAAAACTCGTATTTTTATTATTTAAAATTGTAATATTAAAAGATTTATTAAAAACAAAAAATGATAATTTAAATAAATCAATAATTATATATTTTTTTGACTTGGAAAACAAAATTGAATAAATTTAAAAATATTTGATAGTAAATCATTTTCTCTTTAAAAAAAATAATTGGTATCATATTAGTTTAATTATTAAGATTGAAATTAGTTTAATTATATAAATCAAATACCTAATAATTTTTTTTATCAAAAACCTTTAATTTTAAAATATTTTATTTTAATAACTTATTAATTTATCAAAATCTTAAAACTACAGATTTAATGTCATAAATTTATTAAAAAATTTCAACAATACGCCTCATAAACTGTAAATAAAAATCCTTCATTAGTTTGTAAAAAAAATTACATATCCTTTCTCAGAAATATATAATTTTATTAAAATATTAAATTGAAATGCTCCAATAAATTAAACTCCGCGATTGTCATTGTTCCTTGTTTCTATCCCGTCATCTTGGAGAGAATTGGTTGAGAGTCGAGACCCTTCCCTCTCTACACCTGTTCATCGTTTTCCTATAGAAATGTGGAGCAGTTTTTTAGGAGCCTCTAGTTTAATTTTTTAGATAATTTTGATAGTAACATTGATTTTAATGGAGCATTGTATTTTTTAATGCTATTTTAAATGAAATATTAAATGGTTACTGAGTTGTAAAATGAGCTTTTCAATTGAATTAAATATATATAAAAAATAATTTTAATATATGAATTTAGATTCGTAACAAATGCTTATTGTTAAATAAAAACAATCTTGTTACACCTGAGAAAGCTAATATGCAATTATGAGAAAGTGGTAGAGTTAAAAACCCTGGAGTCTAATCAATTAAGAGCTAAAGATTGTGTAGCTAAGGAAAAAAAAATAGGGTGAAGGTTGTCTCAACTTCATAAAAGAATGGTAGCCATGTCTAGAACCTTCCGATTATAGTTTGAACATACGCCAAAGGATTAAAGGTATTAAACATGTCGCATATGTTGTGATGACATGGATGAACTTGCCCAGCACATTGTATTATGCCTTTTTTTAACAAGGTAAGTTGTTGATGTGAGAAACAAGGCGTAATAAACAAGAAAGCAGAGGCTAATGGAGACACTGTATAATATACAACGCAAGTTGAGATCATCTTCTCATTCCCAAATGGTGAGAAATTTGAGATTGTTCCGGAATCATGGAGCTACATCCCTTACAATTCGGTCAAAAGCGGATAGCTATGTTTAGGATTAGTTTTTTTTTCTTAAATATGAACAAAGGATATCATAAATCTATATATTATTTAATTTATATATATATATATATAGAGAGAGAGAGAGGGGGGGAGAGAGAGAGAGAGATATTATTTATTTTTGGTATGGCCTATTCAACAAGACTTCAACAAAAATGAACAAAGCCATTCCACATTACAGTAATGACAAATCTAGTTAATAGTGGCCATTGAAAACAAATCTAGGTAACAAATTGTGCAACTTTCTTAGGAGATAGAAGCAGAGAGAAGCCCCTTCAAATAGTTCCAGTAATCCTTGCACCAATCCTTCTAGTAATCCTTCAACAATTCCAACAACGCAATCACTAAGAAAGGGTTTCTCCAATGCATCTTGAGGGAAACCTGAAAAAATACTAGGTAGAGAAAAGGAAGGCTATGAAAGATTTTTCACCTTTATTAACAGAGAGAAGCCCTTTAAATATTTAGAGTAATCCTTCCAGCATTCCAATAATCCTTCAACAATTCCAACAACCCAAGTGCTAACAAAGAAATGCATGCATCCACAGAGCCATTGATTATAATAGATAGAATGGTAATGAATACTAAGTACAATAAATATTTAATGACAATTTGAAATGCTCAAGATGGAGTGGATGTGTTATTTTAATATTGCTCGAGGTTACAATCGGGCATGGAGTGGGAGAGTTATTCTATTATTCCTCCACGTTACAATCAGAGATGGAGTGGCAGAGTTATTATTAAGAGCATGAATGGTGAAATTGATGGACACCTGTTTTTTGGAGTTATTATTTCCATTGCGGATTACTGGAATGATTGCTGGAATGGTGAAATTGATGGACACTTGTTTTTGGAGTTATAGAGACACCTATTATTTGGAGTTATTATTAACAACATGAAAGGGTGTAATTGATGTACAATCTAATGAAACCACAAACAACTATTATTTTGAATTGGACAGGCCACCAATGGTTTGAAATGGATAATGATCTTATTTAGAGATAATTAAATAAAAAAAATCATATATTATACTTTCATATCTAAATTTTAAAATGGTAGAAAAAAATTTATCACTATCACTATCACTATCACTATCACTATCATTATCACTATCCCTCTTATCACTCAAAATTTTTAAATAATTAATAATATACACACTATCCCTCTTATCCCTGAAAATTTTTAAATAATTAAAAATATACACACTATTAATTTTGACTTTTTTTTTCATTTAATCTTACCCTAAATTAAAAAAAGAAAAATGTTATGAAGGTGCAATTAGTTGGAGGGGTGGTGTATATTCATGTAGGAAGCAACAATAAAAATATCATACCATTGGAAAAACAAAACTAAAATCACCAAAATTCTAATTTCTAGAAAATTAGTTAAGGTTGTAAAGCAAATCAACTGAAGTACAAAAAAAATTATCATGCAAGTGAATAAAGTTTATTGAATTACATAGAGTGTTTAATCTGCCAAAAATTTATATATATATATATATATATATATATATATATATATATATATATATATATATATATATATAGATATAGATAAAAAAATTTGGTAGATTAAACACTCTATGTAATTCTAAAAGAAAATAAAGTGATATATGTTAAGTGGAAGTAAGAGAAGTAAAGAAAAAAATGAATTATTTAAGGATAATTAAAAAATGGCATAATAGAGAATGTTCTATGAGTCTTTTCCAATAGCACATTGTAGACTAATTACATTAAAGGGGAATATCTAAGGAAAATCAATTAATTAGCAAACTAATTATTAATTCCAAAATCAAATAGAGAAGGAAAGGAAGATATTTATCATTATTTATTAATATATTAGTTCATCCATAAACTCAAAAATTAATTTGTCCTTCCTTTAAAATAAATTTTCTAACAACATAAAACCTTCATAATCATCAAATTATTATATACTGATATTTCATTATATATCAATATCTACATATGCGTATTCAACACATTTCTTCCTTATTTTATTCCAATATCTACGTATTCACAATATTTCATCATTAGTTTATCTCAAAATCTAATTATATTTTATATTATATTTGAAGTAGTTTTATAATTACATAATTTATATGCTACAAATTATTTTATTATAAAGTAAATTATGAGAAAATAGTGAAATTTACATATGTGTGGATAAAAAAAGAATGCATTCAAGATAGTTACAAAAATATACAATAAGATAGCTTGTAATAGTTGGTACAAGGAAAAATATAAGTCAATAGAAAAGAAATTATTAAATGTCAATTCAAATGGGGAGATTCATAAAATGAGTGAATGCGAGAAAACTCATGCATAAGGAGTAATCCTTCTTAAAAAAAAAACAAATTAATTGGCATTGTAAATTTTCATCCTAAAAGAATGTGAATATAGTTACATTCACAAAGTTTATTGCTAGGAGAAAAATTAAAGATTAAATTATAACATATGTGTTCGAGCTTGATAAGAAAGAGATTAAGGAAAATTTCTCCTTTCTAACTAAATGTATAATAGGTTATTTTACAAGGAAATTTAAAGAAGTGTTAAACATGTTGTTAAGAGAAAACACCCTTTATCTTCCCAAGTTAGCTTTTAACTTCTTTTTTTTCTAAGTAAAGGCTAATTCTATTAATAAAAGGAAAATATAGTTACATGGAGGTCAAGACCTCAGAGGAAGCCGAAGCTGTCCAACAGAACTGACAAACTATCCCCGGGTTGAGATAACCAGATACAAAAGACCCAGAAGCCATACATACAAAAACACTGGCCATAATGGTAAACAACAGTACAGGTCAGAGGAGAGTTGTAGCCATACTTTCTGTGCTGCCCGGATAACCATATGCAAAACTGAAAGACCAAAGGCCTGATAAACTTGCCGAGCCAAGACCTGATAAAAAACATATTGACAGAAGATCTGATAAACTTGCCGAGCCAAGACCTGATACAAAACACATTAACAAAAGCCAGAATAAAACAATGCTTTGAATAAAAGAACCAGAAGGGAAACTGCAACATCAGACGAGGTCCCGGAGGCATCAAGCATCTGTCTGAGGGTCCCGAGCATCCTTCTCCACCTGGCAAGGAATGCCCATCCACGAGTCATCAACATTGTCCTCAACACCTGTACCGCTACCACCTGGAGGAGCTGCCAAGCGTTGATTGCCATCGGGGGTTTCGCCGGATTAACAGAAGCTGAGATATCCTGCGTATTGTCTTCTGGAGGCTTGAGGACATCAGGGACACTCCCCTCAGCCTGCAACTCACCACAATTGAACACAATTCCCACATCTTCTCCCTGGAGCTCGCTATCATCCTGAGACTGCGTAGTTGAGGTTTGCACAGAGACACTAGGTCGAGCTTCTTCCTCAGCCAAAATTACAGTGATGCTGGCCGAGAGAACTGGTCTATTAAGGCGACTATGGAATTTGAAGCGGGTGGTTTGGAACAAATTGTGCAGGAAAGGCTTGCCATTATCAGAGGATGGGGAAGCCGAAGCCAGAGGGATAATATTCTGGGGAGTAGGCTGAGAATGCCCACGGTTTCCACTGTTGCCTCCACAGTGAGAGCAACCACGGCGACGCATTATTGTCAAGGGAACAAAGTAACCTGAAGGAGATGAAGAGAAAGGCCAGATAGAGCAGGTTCGAAGGTAAGAAATCCAAATAAAGGTCTTACACCAGACATGCAATGAAGCTACCAGAGCAATACGAGGATGCAGGGACAGAGACAAGCTGATGAAGGGAGACCCAATGGGAATGTCAGCTGATACAACCAACGAAGCCATAAATAAAACAACCTGCGAAGAGTCTCGAACAGGGAGCACATTCAATTCTGAATGCTTGATGATCTGTAGGTACCATATATAATCCATTTTCATCCGCGTGAGCATTTTGGAGGTTGTGCGGATTTGCCAACTACAAGTCCAGATGCCGGCTTGACATAAACCTTCATTGATTATGACATTAAAGCACCCACATCCAGGTGTGTTTCTTCTTCCTGGTTCATATCATTCTTCACTATGGTATGGTAATTCATTAGTTGGGCGTCTGAGGCGATGCTGGAGAGTGATCCTGTATGAAGTTCCAACCCACATTCCACTCCAATATTTGCAAGAAAGTCTGCCAGTTTGTTTCCTTCTCGACGAGTATGCTTAATGGAAATGGCCCTGTGTCGAGAAAGCCAGATATCAATGAGCTCAAGCCTTTGTGCCATTCGCCAGTTGTTGCTTACCTTGTGCGAGGGAGTGCCTTGCATGATTTTGGTTACCATATTTATAATGATCTGTGAATCCCCTTCTATGATAAGCGGAAAAAATCCTCTGTCATGTGCTAAGGTAAGACCTTGCCATAAGCCTTCCAATTCCGCTGAGTTGTTGGTATCCCAACCTTTTGAGCCAAGAAAAAGCAGTAGAGGAATCCCCTGATGATCTCTGAAGACCCCTCTGAATCCTGAGCTTCCTGGATTGCCTTTTGAGGCTCCATCGAAGTTAAGCTGAATCATGTTGTTGGGGGGTGGGATCCACTTTGTAGGCAGTCGGCCAAGCGGAGGTGGGTTTCCTTTGGAGGTAAGCTCTTGATTCAAATGAATATTCCAATTTGCCCAGATGGATTGTTCTTGCGGCAGAGAAGGAAGATCTTCCTGGGACCAAGAAATGATGGAGAGGGATTCTTTGATATTTTGGCATAAGATGGTCCAGAGATTCTCTATAGACATGGATTGGTCCTTGAATATCCTGCGATTCCTTTCCTTCCAGATGTTCCACATCAGGAGTCCAGGGATAAGCTTCCACAGAGTGTTTAGGAGTTTGCTTTGATACGGTGATTGGTTCCAGTTGCGAACTGTAGCTTTGATGTCCCCATGAACTCTGCCCTCTTTTTGGCAGCGAAAGCTAACTTTTTCCCATAGCTTGCGCGCAATATGACAGGCTTGCATAAGATGTATGATGGATTCCTCTTCTTGCTTGCAGTTGGGGCATATGGAAGGGCCATGATAATCTCTTTTCCTGAGGTTATCCCAAGTGAGGATTTTATTTTGACATAGGAGCCAAAGAAAGGTAGAGACTTTCGGCCAGTTGGAGGGATCCCAGACTTTGCTCCATAGTACATCTTTGACTATGCGCTCCTTGATGATTATATTGTAAGCTTCCTTTGTGGTAAAAGTGCCTTTTTCTTCATAGCCCCACCTAAGAATATCCATTTCCTCCGAAAAAAGTATTTTCCTTTTCCGTAATTCTGAAGTGAGAGAGTTCTGAGCCTGTTCAGTGTCGTGCCTTAGAATCTGATCCGCTTCAACCCAACGTCTATAACCCTATGTGGAAGAGGGATTCCAAAAGTGTCTGACCTTGTCTAACTCATGCAAATCCTGCTCCGGTAAGTGAAGGTGAGAGAGAATGTCCTTGAGCTTTGGCAGCTGCTGCCAGGAGTCCTCCCAGAATCTAGCTGTGTTGCCATTCTTGACTTCCCAAAAACTATGCTGTTGAATTAGGTTCCTGTGTTGTTTGGCCGAATTCCATATCAATGATCCCATGCCCACTTCTGACATTCGTATTCGTTCTTCAATTGGGAAATTGCTTGCGTATTTGGCGGTCCATAGTAAAGCCCAGGGAGTGATTGGTGCAGAGAGCCATCTCCACCAAATTTTGGCTCCCATGACTTCGTTACTATGAGACGGGTCCCTCAGACCAATGCCCCTAGCATTCTTCAGAAGACAGACTTTATCCCATTTGACAAGAGCCCATTTACGGGTGGGGCCAGAGCTACCCCATAAGAAGTTGCGCTGGAGCTTCTTGATTTCCTTGAGAACCCATTTGGGAGCGGCCAAGATAGAAAAAAGGTAAAGCGGCATGGAATGAAGAACAGCTTTAATGAGGACTAATCTGCTGGCCATGTTAAGAGCCCTGTGTGTCCAAAGAAAGAGACGAGCCTCTAGCTTTTCTAAGAGGATTTTCTAGGAGGAGTGCTTAAGAGCCGAGGCAGTTAGAGGCGCTCCTAGATATTTAGATGGGAGAACGGCAATGGTGAAGCCAAGAATACGCGCTATGGCATTTTGGGTAATTACAGGAGTGTTGAAGAAGAAAATTTGAGATTTGACTTTATTGACACTGGCTCCAGAGGCTTCGGAAAAGTCCGACAGGAGAGCTTTGAGTTGACGGGCTTCCTGAATAGATGGATGGCTGAAAAGCATGTTGTCATCAACAAATTGTTGGTGAGAGAATGAAGGGGAGTTGAGAAAGGATAAGCCTTTGAGTAGCTGAGATTGCAGGGCTGATTTGAGGCTACGCCCCAATCCCTCTGCCATAATGACAAATAGGAAGGGAGAAAGGGGATCTCCCTGCCTAATACCCCTAGAGGGACAAAAGGTGGGCGAAGGTATGCCATTGATGAGCACCGAAAAGAATGATGAAGATAACAGACTCATAACCCACCTTACCCAAGGAGGAGCAAAGCCAAAAGCTGTTAGAATTTTTTGAATGTAAATCCAACTTAAGCTATCAAAAGCCTTGGATAGGTCTATTTTGAGCAGCATACCTGGTTTCTTGGATTGCTTCAGTGAATGGATTATTTCATGAGTTAAGATAATTCCATCCGTTATCTGCCTGCCTTCTACATAACCAGATTGCTCAGGCGAAATGATGAGAGGAAGCAGTAATTTCAGTCTGGAAGCAATAATTTTGGATACAATTTTATAAATAATATTGCATAAAGCGATAGGTCTATACTTATCAGGTGTGCTGGGCTCCACTTCCTTGGGAATCAGCGCAATGAAAGTGGCATTCAACCCAGGGAACATCCATCTTAATGTACGCGATTCCTCCACCACTTGCCAAACCTCCAGTTTGATCAGGTCCCAAAAGTTGTGAAAAAAGTTTGAGGTAAATCCATCCGGACCCGGCGCCTTGCCAGCTTTCAATTGATGCACTGCATTTTCAACTTCCTGAAGGTCTACAGGTCGGAGAAGGAGTTGATTATGCTCCTCTGAGATTAGTTTGGGAATGTTCCTCAGAATTTTGTCAATAGCTGGCGTTCTGTCTATGTTTGGCTCTTGATGTGCTTGCTTGAAATAATTGAGGAATTCACTTTCAATACCTTCATGAGTTTCAATCCTTGCTCCCTGCTCATTTTGAATGTGGGATATGTTGTTATTCATTCTGCGCTGAACGGTGGTTCTGTGAAAAAATTTTGTGTTTTTTTCTCCGTCCTTCAGCCACTTTATTCTTGATTTCTGTCGCCATAGGGTTTCCTCCTGTTTTTCTCTTGCTAAGATTTGTGCTTCAAGAATTTGTTCCTGTTTTTTCAGATCCTCAGATCATCCTTCGATTATGATCTTCTGCTGCAAATTCTTCATGTCTTGATTGAGGGCATTCTGAGCTTGAAAGATGTTACCAAAAGAAGTGTGATTCCAATGTTTGATTTTGCCTTTGAGGTGCTTGAGCTTCTACTGAAATTGAGACATCTTGGAGCCATTAGGAGGGGAAAAATTGCTCCATGTTGAATTGACTAACTTATTGAAGTCCGGATGAGACATCCAGAAGGCTTCAAAATGAAAAGGCCGTCGAATGTTGTGACCGGGGCGGTTCCACTGAAGGGCTATAGGCCAGTGATCGGAACCCGATATCGGCAGGATAGAAGCTACAAATTCTCCACCCAAGTGAATTGCATTGTCTGATAATAGGAATCTATCAAGGCGCGAAGCAATCTGATGCGATCCTTCTCTTTTGTTATTCCATGTAAACAAACCATTGTTGGAGGGGATATCAATAAGCCAGTTATTCTGAATGAAGTCTTTTAGGTGATTCCCATCTCTGTTACCTCTGTTTCTGCCTCCCTTTTTTTCTTCCAGCCTTGCAATCATGTTGAAGTCACCTCCAGAAATCCATAGAGGGTGCAACCTATTTGTGTTGAGCTCCGAAAGGATGTCCAGGATTTCAACTTTGTGCATAGTTTCCTGAGGAAAATACACATTAGTAATATGACCATAAATGTTAGTGCCATTTATGTGAAATATTGCTTGGATGAAGTTCTTGTTTGCATGTATATTGTTGAGCAAAAGAGTGTGCGCGTCCCATAGAATTGCAAGGCCGCCAGACGCCCCTTGAGCATCTACAGTTGTTACCATCCCACCTGGCCAGGCTTTCGCTGCAATTTTTTCCAAAACTGTTGAGTTGCATTTAGTTTCTTGCAAGAATAGAATTTGAGGTTTTTCCTGCATGATCATGTTTTTGAGTAGTCTACCTTTCCTTGGGCTATTGAGCCCTCTAATGTTCCATGAAATCAACTTCATTGGGAAGGGTTGGGGTTGATGTTGAAGTACTTAGTTAGCTTGGAGTATCTGCCTGACTCCACTAACACTTCTCCTATTCTGATAGTTCTTTGGAGAGTGGTTTTCCTCCCACGCTTTTTGTTGTCTTTGGCAATAAACTTTCCATCCCAAGAACTTCCAATCTGGACACCAAGAGAGTGATGCTTTTGTGCTCGCGTTAGGACCTCCACCAGGTTGTCTACTTGCCGATCTGGGATTTTATCAAAATTCTTTGTTTTGCATGCCTGCTCTAGGCCTAAGATATCAAGTTCGCCAATGTCTATGTTCTCAGGATCTTCCTCCATGTATTGGGATTCTTGTAATTCTTCAGTTGTTTCAGTTGTTGTTCTTGGGCTGGGTGTTGTATTATCGACCTCCATTCCTTGAAAGTTCCAGGCTGGGGTTTTGATCTGGGTATGGGGGAGCGATTTGCTGATCAGAGGATCCTCTGGGAGCGATAAGGCCGCTTTCTGTTTATCTTTAATGGTTTCCTTCTCAGAAAGAGAGGGATTTTCAGACTCAGGATCATCATTACTCGCCAGAGCAGCAAAGTTGTTGCTAGTTGAAGGTTTGGAGGAGCTAGCTGGATGCGTCCTGGGATTGGTTACCGATTTCTTGTGGTTTCTTCTGCAGCTAACCACTTTGGTAAATCCATTAGGAGCAGGCTTGTCCGGGGACATCTGGGAGGGGGGTTTTCTATTTAGAGGATAGTCCCTAAATAGATGACCCAGATCATGACATTTCCTACACCAAAACGGTACATGCTCATAATCTATCAGCTGAACCCATTCAATATCATCATGAAATAAACTTACCGCATCTGGCAGGGCTTGATTGAGGTTCATGTAGACACAGATTCAGGCATATGATGTGTATCTGCTAATTTTTGTTTCCTCTGCCACTTTGATAAATTCACCCAGTGCATTACCAATTTCTTGCAAGGAGTCTTCCTCCCAATATTCCACAGGAAGAGAGTAAAGCCTTATCCAAACCGGAGCCCAACTGAGATCTTCCTTGTCAGGGTTGAAACGTTCTACCCATCCTCTGAGATACAGGCCAGCAGCGTTGAAGAAGTACGACCCTCCGTCCAGAACCCTATTTCGATCCTCCAAGCAGTTAAAGATGGCCGTGAAAAAACCTTTTGGCCCTAGTTGCAGAGTAATGTGACCCTTTGGATTCCATTTGGAGGCTATCCAGCCTCTCAACGCTTTCTCAGTCGGCCACAGTCCAATGAACTTGCCTATTAACGCATGATCCCTCATGAACTATATTCTGGCATTGATTCGATGGCTTGGAAATTCTACTTTTGGCCTTTGAGTGGCTACTGGCTTGCATGTGGATGAGCTAACCTTGGGCTGATCCTGCTGATCTTGAGCTTTGTCCTGATGTGCACTTGGATCCTTATTACCCTCACTCTGCACCTCTGCATTGTCGTTTTCTTCATTTTGTTGCTTTTTGTTGTCGTCCTTTGGGGGAGGCGCATCGCCCTCCCCCTGAGGGGGAATCATTATTCCTAAGATTGCCTACAGAAGATGTATGGCCGCAGATCGACCAGAGACTGTCAAAGCTGACCTCGGTCAGGAGGAGTCTGCCGTAGCAGGGTTTACAGAAACCCTAGAAAGAAGGTTGTCGCGTGCTCCTCATCGTCCCAGCCTCCAACTCCAGAAATCGGGGGTTTTGGGGTGTTATGGACACAATGGAATCATTATTTTTGTGATTTGAGCATTGTATGAAGAACAATTGGCTGAGCCAAATCCTTTTATGTTGTAGGCAAAGAGAAAACACCCTTTATCTTCCTAAGTTAGTTATTAACTTACCGACACCTGTTATTTAGAATTAGACACACGTTACCAATGGTTTGTGTAGGAATTTACAGGGTAAGTTCCTCAGACAGAACACCAAAGGACACCGCTCACAACCAGATCGCAGATCAATACACAAGTATTTTTGACGTGGTTAAAACCCTCAAAGAGGGAAACAGTCCACGACCTAAGCCAATGCGGCCACTTCAGGCAATTTATTAATAAAAGAATGAAAATTTACATAAGCTTCTCTCATAGACGGATTACCCTACAAATGACCCTCCATGTGCTTTAAATAGAAATCATGGACCAATCGGGTGTCAAGCCATGGATCAAGTGTCGATAATACCGAGGAGAGAATGAACCGTCGGATCACTACATATCGTGACCGTCAGATTGTAAGTTACAAAATGTACAAGGTAAAGAAACACACTTTACCTAACTCTATACCTAACTCTATACTAGACCAAGTTGTACTTAACTATTTCCTATGTGTCGGAATATCCTAACATCCCCCCTTAAGAACAACTTGGGATAGGATTGAAGGATTTACAAACATGACACAATAGGAGAAGGAAGGAGGCACTAGAGCCTATCCCCCCTTAGTGACAACTTCCTGAACTCCAACCATAAATCGAATTTTAGTGAACTTCGCCTCTGTGAGAGCCTTTGTGAAGATGTCTGCAACTTGATCATCTGTTGAACAATATTGCACTTCAAGAACATGGTTGTGAATGATCTTTCCGATGAAGTGCATGTGCAGTTCAATGTGTTTGCTGTGCTGATGTTGGACTGGATCTTTGCATAGTTGAATGGCACTTTTATTATCTCACCAAAGTGTAGTCGGATGCTGCTGTTGAAAGCCAAACTCTGACAGGATCTGACGAAGCCACAAGGCTTCCTTACTAGCTTCTACGGCACCACGATACTCTGCTTCTGCTGATGAAAGAGAAATGGCACCTTGTTTCTTGCAAACCCATGTAATAGGTCCTGAACCAAGAGTGAACACATAACCAGCAGTAGACTTCCGATCATCAGGGTCACCATTCCAATCGGAATCAGTGAAACCAACCAATAGAGGAGATGCTTCGGCACTGTAATGAATCCCAAACTGAACTGTACCTCGAATATAACGAAGTATTCTTTTAGCTGATTTCCAATGATTTTCACGTGGTTTTTGCATAAACCGAGCAACAAGGCCAACGGCAAAGGAAAGGTCAGGTCGAGTATGGGTTAGATACAAAAGTTTTCCTACAAGTTGACGGTATAAGGTAGCATCAACTTCAGGAGAAGTACAAGTGACTGAAAGTTTGACTCCAGATTGGAAGGGAGAAGGGGCTGGCTTACAGTCTTCCATGTGAAAATGGCATAGAATATCATAGGCATACTTGGACTGGGAAAGGGAAATACCCTCCTTGGATTGCAAGACTTGAAGACCAAGAAAATAATGTAAGTGTCCTAAGTCTGTCATTTCAAATTTCTTTTTAAGGCTGGACTTCACATGGTTTATAAGGTTGGGATCACTACCGGTAAGGATAAGATCATCAACATAAATAACAAGAATGATAAGAGACTTGCCCACTTTCTTGGTGTAGACAGTATTGTCAGAATGACACCTAGAAAAGACAGATTCTAAAAGAAAGCTATCCATTTTGGCATACCAAGCTCGAGGAGCTTGCTTGAGACCATAAAGGGATTTCTTAAGCCGACATACAAGGCTGGAGTCTTTTTTTATGAAGCCAATGGGTTGTTCCATGTAGATTTCTTCATGCAAGTCCCCATGCAAGAAGGCAGATTTAACATCCATCTGATGGACTTCCCATTTGAACGAGGCAGCAAGGGAAAGAACAAGGCAGATAGAGTTCATTTTGGCAACAGGGGAGAAGGTTTCAGTGTAGTCAATGCCTTCAACCTGTGAAAATCCTTTAGCAACAAGACGAGCTTTATGTTTATCAAGTTTCCCATCTGGTCCATACTTGGTTCTATAAACCCATTTGCATATAACAAGTTTTCGTCCCTTTGGTAGAGGAACAAGATCTCATGTATCATTTGCCAATAATGAATGATATTCTTCATTCATAGCTGCTTCCCAATCTGGATGGCCTGAAGCTTCTGCAAAAGTGTCAGGATCATAATTTACTGGAGCTTGAGCTAGTAAAGAAGAGGCTCTGTCAAACTGAGAACGCATGCGTCGCTGATCTATAGGATCACCGACAAGATCACCTGCTGCATCTCGAGTAGCACGAACCCATTTTGGAAGCTAAGGAGCTGAAGGAGGATCCTGAGATGGTGCGGGAGGATTGTCATCCTCACTTTCATCATCTGAAGAAGAAATGTTTTCAAAAGTAGAAGAGATAGGGAGAGGTGGCACATCTGCCGGACTAGGCTCGTAGGCCAATATATTTTCATCAAATTTTACATCTCTTCTAATGATAACATTTTTTGACTTAAATGGAATAAGTCTATAGCCTTTGACATCTTCAGAATATCCAACAAAAGTACATTTTTCACTCTTAGGTTCCAAAGCTTTATGCTTTTCATCTGGAATATGGGCCCACGCTTCACTTCCAAAAACACGAAAGTGACTTACATCTGGTTTGATTGAGCTCCATGCTTCTTCTGGAGTGATATTATTTAAATCCTTAGTAGGAGTGCAATTTATTATGTAATTTGCACAGTTAATTGCTTCTGCCCAAAAACTAAGACCAAGTCCTTTAGATTGTAGCATACAATTAGCCATTTCCTTTAAGGTGCGATTCCTCCTTTCAGCTACACCATTTTGTTGTGGAGTATATGGAATAGTATGTTGCATTTGAATTCCATTCTCAGTGCAAAAGTTGGTGAATGTGTTTTTAACATATTCTCCGCCATTATCAGATCTTAGCTTAAGAATTTGATGTCCAGATTGTTTTTCAACAAAGGCCTTGAAGGCCAAAAATGTGTTAAATACTTCACTCTTGAGTTTTAAGAAGTATACCCAAGTGTGTTTGGAGAAATCATCAATGAAAGTTAAGAAATACTTGCAGCCAGAGAATGACACAACTGGAAGTGGACCACATAAATCACTATGCACAAGCTGTAGAGGGGCTGAGGCACGTTTTTCAAAATTGTCCCGATGATGTTTTCCGAGTACACATCCGGAACAAACACCATCTCTGCAAGATACCATAGGAAGACCTGTCACCATATTTTATTTACATAGGTGCTGAAGGGAGCGATAGTTTAAGTGACCAAATCGCTCATGCCAAAGTTTGCTCACTTCATCGTTATGAGCAACAAATACTGAGGGAAGATTTGATGACCCAAAGTTGTGAAACTTATAAAACCTTGTAGAATCATCAGCAACGCCAGTAGCTAAAATCTTTTTAGGATCTCTTAGGTCCTTGATTACAACATCATGAGGTGAAAATTCAACGATTTTACCTTCACCTGAATGAGTTATCTGATATATAGATAGAAGGTTGCAGGATAAGTTTGGAACACATAATACATCATTAAACTGACCATTGTCTAGATGAACAGTTCCAGTCCCTACAACACTAAGAGATCTATCATCACCAACATATATATTTTTGGTGTTACAATCATTTAAAGAAGAAAACATGGCTTTGTTTTTGGCCATGTGATAAGAAGCTCCAGAATCAATGAGCCACTCATGAGAATGAGAAGAAGAAGATACATTTAGTGCATAGCCAGACCAAGATGCTTGAAAACCACATGCAGAAAGTTCCATTCCTGAAGATGAAGTTGAAGTTGAAGATTGCTCCAAATGGATGTTATGTTTCTTCATCACTGCTTCCAAGGCTTCCATCTTCTTAAAGCATTTGGATTCTAAGTGGCCATCTCGATTACAAAAGTTTCAATGTCTATCAGTCTTCTTCCATTTGTTTTTATTTGTCTTATCATTTTATTGAAATGATTTTTCATTTTGAGGCTGAGATTGCTTAGGACCCTTGTTTGGTTTAGGACCATTCTTTTTAGGATATGACTTCTTATGATTCTTTGAATTTGGTTGCTACTGGGTGGCTAACGCTTTCTTGGAAGAGTTTCCAAGATTAAGAAGACCAAGGTGTAAGAGTTTTTCTTGTTCTCTTATTAAAGAATCACAAAAAGAGTCAAAGGAAGGGGACTTGTAGTCTATTCCTTGAGAAATGAAGGCTTCTCTTGTAGAATGGAAGGTGGAAACAAACACAGAGTAGGCTGGTCCCAACTTAGTAAGAATGGAATAGATAAGGTTACTATCTTCTTTCTTAACTTTAACACCTTCCAAGAGATATCTAAGGGTCTTGAACTTGGACAAGAAATCTTCAATGCATGAAAAATTATTAGGGTCCAATGTAAGCAACTCATTTTCAAGTTGATGGGCTCTAAGTTCATTTTTAATCCTAAAAACTTTATTGATTTGTTTCATTGCTTCATCAGGAGTATCAAGTTCTGCAATATGGAATCTAAGATCTGGAGAAATAGACATCCCTATCAATCCACGTGCTTGATCTTGCCTATTTTCCCATTTAGCAGCCTTATCTTCATCCTTTGGTTTCTTTTCTTGGCCTGAGGCTATTCTGTAAAGACCTTTACTTCTAAGTAAATCCTCAATGTAGGACAACTATTGGAAGTAGTTGGTGCTGTCAAGGGTAACTTGGTATTGACTTTCCATTTCAACGGAAACTGAAGCTAAAGATGCTGAAAATAAGTGTTCCAATGGATAGATCTCGAAAAATTAGGTCGGTTTAAAAAAACGGCTCTGAAAACGACTTCTAGGTGAAGAAGTTATGGCTTTTTGAAAAAAGTTGATGAATTCGCCGACGAAGTGCGGGAACGGAAATGAAAAAATCCACCCCCAAAAAATGGAGACTTGAACCCAAGACCTCTACTCTCTTAGAATAGTTTTGAACCAATTGAGCTATACAAAAAATTTGAGAGAGAGAGAGAGGGGGGGGGTTGATGCTTTGGGTTCCGTGCTTGCTTTGAGAAGGCTCTTTTTCCCTACAAAACAAAAAACACAAAACCCAACACGGACATACAAAAAAACGAACCTTGCGGCTCGATGTTAGCTTTAGCCGAAAAACTAAATATTTTCAAAAATGAACCTTGCGGCTCAAAGTTAGCTTTAGCCGGAAACAAAATATTTTCCTCAATGTTTCTGATTTTCCGAGATCACGCTAAGGCGCAGGGAAAAGAGCATACGCATGAGAAAAATCCTTCCTTTCTGTTTCTGATTTGCCCAGATCGCACAGAGTCGCAGGGAAAAGAGCATACGCAGAAATGAAAGGTATAGATCCGGTAATAAAAAAGGCTAAATAAACCGAAACCGAAATAAACAGAGAGAAAATAACTGTAAACTGCAAATAAACATTGCCTCCAGATCTTAAAAATGACGCAGCTATGGCTACCGGAAACCTTTTCGCGTGAAACGAAATGGGTTCCTCACTGGAACAGATGCTCCCAACACAACAAAGCAGTCCTCTCGGCCCGAAAGCAGTCAGAAACAGTAGATCTAGGAAACGGCAGTCGGATGCAGTTCTACCGGCTTCAGATTTGGATCACCAACGGACGCAGCCCTCAAATAGCTCTGATACCATGTAGGAATTTACAGGGTAAGTTCCTCAGACAAAACACCAAAGGACACCGCTCACAACCAGATCGCAGATCAATACACCAGTATTTTTGACGTGGTTAAAACCCTCAAAGAGGGAAACAGTCCACGGGCTGAGCCAACGCGGCCACTTCAGGCAATTTATTAATAAAAGAATGAAAAATTACATAAGCTTCTCTCATAGACAGATTACCCTACAAATGACCCTCCATGCGCTTTAAATAGAAATAATGGACCAATCGGGTGTCAAGCCACGGATCAAGTGTCGGTAATACCGAGGAGAGAATGAACTGTCGGATCACTACATATCGTGACCATCGAATTGTAAGTTACAAAATGTACAAGGTAAAGAAACACACTTTACCTAACTCTATACTAGACCAAGTTGTACTTAACTATTTCCTATGTGTCGAAATATCCTAACAGTTTGAAACGGATGATCATCTTATTCAGAAATACACCTTTCCACTACTATGACAAGTGTATGTGTAAGGTGTGTGTTACATTTTGTAGTCTTCCCATTATGGTTAATCCTGATAGGTGTCAATTAACAAATGGCATGGTAAATTTTTAATGGAGCTTTGTAAAAAATTAATTTAAACAAGGTTTAATCATGTGATTTAGATATGCACAGAAGTTAGTGGTGTGAATTCAATCCATTGATATTGTGGCAACGACGAGAATATACTGGCATCTTTAAATTCAATTCGCCCAATCAATGTTTTTTATTAGTAAAATCATTAAAGTGCTTCAAACAGGACGTCGTGGAATTTTCACTATAAGGTTTTTTCTACGGAGATTCATAATCTGAAATTAAAACCCATTTGAGCCGAAATATTGGTGAACCTTATGTATGAATTTCATATCTTGTCTCACTATAGTTCATAGATATGATCCAAGTAAATTAGGGTTTTTGCAGGGTTCTGAATTCCATCTCAAACCAGTGACCTTGGGAAAATTGTCATAACTTTCTCTCTGAGCATTGGATTCCAATTTAGTGAAAACAACATAAATATGAGGAAATATAATTTGTTGTATATCATTTTTAGAGCCGGAGGTTGAAACAATGACATGTGGCACTTCGTACAAGTGATCTATTGAACTAGTCTATAATCTGGGCATCTTGGAAGATTGGAGATAACTCATTCTTGGAGAATCCAATCTCAATCATACTTGTGGCATTGGAAAGAGGACTTAGAGGGATACCACAAAATGCAATTCTAGTCCTCGGTTATCCGAAATCTCAGAGATATATCAGATTCAATATCGATCTTGTACAAAGCAAAAAAAGGTGTGTAGTCTTTTTTGAAAATTTGCATAAGTTTTGTTTGAAAAAATAGTTTGAAGTGATTCAAAGGGAATAGTGATGCATAATTATCATTAATTGATGCCCTGAAGAAAGAAAATAGAAACACCTAGTATGCAACCTGAAAGCTCTATTACGAATCATGAAGAAGAGGAAGAAATGAAACATGATATATCAAAATTACGAGACCAAGTGCAACAAATTTCACTCTCACAAAAAGTAAGGGAAGCTAAAATGGATGGTTTGAAGAATGGCATGGAAGCTAAGATGCATGGTTTGAAGAATGGAATCAATGAAGCAAAAGGCAACATTGAAGATTTGAAGAAATACATGGAAGGTTTGAAGGGAGGTTTGGCGAAGTTGATACAAGAAATGCTTCCTAATGGTGAAAAGGTAGTAGAGAAAACTCATGATGAGAAAAAAATAAATGTTAATCATGATTTAATAGACTCTAGTGTTGGATTGAAGACCCACCATATTCCAAATATCAATATGAGGAATTTTGATGGCAAGGATCCCTTAACATGGATACTACAAATGGAGCAATATTTTGATCTCCATAATGTGCAAAAAACACAATACGTACGCATTGAAAATTTATATATAGAACTCAACAAATTTGTATGGTATCAATGGCTTTGCTCTCGTAAACAAATTGTCATTTGGTAAATTTTTACGGAGGAAATGATAGCACCTTATGAGGATACAAAGAGAAATGCCTTCTTTAGCCATTTGATAAATCGCAAACAAAAGGGTTCAATAGTGGAGCACATTAAGGACTTCCAAAAATTGAATATAAGGGCAAATGATATTCCAAAGAAACATAGGATTGGTGTCTTCATATGGACTCTAAAGGATAGCATCCAACAGGAGGTTCTCCTACGGGAACGTGATTCATTGGCGAAGGCATTGAGGTTGGAAAGAAAAATTATGGCAACATGGAAACCTACCACTCACAACTATAAACATGGAAGTGTGGTTGGTCCTAGCCATACACAACCTACAAGGATGACACCACAACAATTGAAAGAAAAAAGAACAAAAGGGCTTTGTTACAGTTGTGATAGAAAATACACTAAAGGTCATAAGTCTGTTGAGAAGAAATTATTTTACATCAATTGTGAAGAGGAGGAAGAAAAGGAACAAGAAACATCAAAAGAATGGGATATACACCAGGAACCAACCCAAGAGAAAGAATAAATGAATCCGACCATATCTTGTAACACATTGGAAAGAATTACCTTGCCTCGAACTCTCAAGATAGAAGGACATATCAAGAAGAAAAAGGTAATAGTGTTGATTGATTCATGTAGTACCCATAATTTTATTTATTGTAAGATATCCAAAGAACTAAATTGCTTCTTATATCCAGCAACAGAGCGTCAAGTGATGGTTACAAATCGAGGAACCATAAATTTCTCGGGAAAGTTCCATAATATCAAGCTATCCATGGGAGAATATGTATTGAATAGTCCAATTATTTCCATTCCAATGGGTTTTATTAATGTTGTACTAGGAGTCCAATGGTTACAATCTTTGGGTACGATAACTTATAATTTTCAAGAACTTTTCTTGAATTTTTTGGGAAGGAAAGGAAGTTGAATTAAGTGGTATCATAGGGAAACCAAGAAATATAATCAGCTCTAATGGCATGAGAAATCTTCTAAATAAATAACAATGGGGCGTAATTGCACAATTGTGTTCACTAGAGGCTCAAACATCAAAATTATCTATTTCTCCAAACGTCCAAAAAGTATTGGAAAATTATTCCTAGGTATTTGAGACTCCCAAAGGCCTCCGACCTATTCATGATCATGATCATGCTATTCATTTGATTCCGAGAGGTATTCCTCCAAACATCGCGCCTTACAGATATCACTATGCCCAAAAGAGTGAAATTGAACGTATGGATGGAAAAATGCTAGAGGTTGGTATAATTTAGCCTAGTAAAAGTTCATTCTCTGCTCCAGTAGTATTGGTGCACAAGAAGGATGGATCATGGCACATTTTTCTGGATTATAGGGAGCTCAAAAATCTCACTATTAAAGATAAATTTCCCATTCTTGTCATTGATGAACTATTGGATGACTTACATGGAGCAATTTACTTCACCAAGTTGGATCTTCGTTTAGGATATTATCAAATAAGAATGAAGACTTAAGACGTTCTGAAAACAACATTTAGAACTCATGAGGGTTATTATGAATTTTTGGTCATGCCTTTTGGCCTTACCAATGTCCTTTCTACATTTCAAGGTTTGATGAATTCCATTTTCAAACCCTTCCTTAGAAAATTTGTGTTAGTATTTTTTTATGAGATACTACTCTACAGAAAGTCTTTGAAGGATCATGTTCAACATGTTGATAGTGTGCTTAAGCTATTAGAGGAGAAACAATTATATGCAAAACCTCCAAATGTTTCTTTTGAGTACAGGAGGTGGAATATCTAAGTCAGATTGTATCTCAAGAGGGTGTTAAGGCAGACCCTAACAAAATTAAATCCATTAAGGAATGTAAAACACCCGCATCCATAAATCATGTGCGAGGATTTCTCGGGTTGACAGGGTAATCACAAGTTTATTAAAAATTATGGGAGAATAGCAGCACCTCTAACAACATTACTAAGGAAAGATGCATTTTCTTAGACTCCGGAAGCACCTAAGGCTTTCTAGAATCTTAAAGAGGCAATGTGCCAAGCACTAGTCTTAGCTATGCCAGACTTCACAAAAACTTTTATTGTGGAATGTAATGCCTCAGGAAACGGAATTGGTATTGTTTTAATGCAAGAAGGAATACCCTTTCCTTTTGAAATTTGTCCAATCAAAGGAAATTATTTACACAAAGTTATTTATGAGAAGGAAATGTTGGCAATAATACATGCACTTAAGAAATGGCAACCTTACCTAATGGGAAGGCACTTCAAGATAAAAAAAGATCATGATAGTCTTAAATATTTTTAAGAACAAATATTATCTTCAGAAGAGAAAAAAAATGGGTCACAAAGATGTTGGGTTATGACTTTGAAATCATCTACCAAAAAGGGAAGAAAAATGTTGTTGCAGATGCACTCTCAATAAAGGACGAGGATGTGGAAGAATTTTTTTGCGTCATTTCTATTATCCAAATAGATTGGATAACTGAAGCAAGGGATGAGTGGAAGAATGATGAAGAAGTGTGGGTGCTCATACAAAAGTTGCAGCAATATCCTAGTGCATCTGATACATCTAGCTGGAATAATGATTCATTATGGTACAAAGATAGCTTGTACCTTTGTAAGAATTACCAACTCAAACAAAAGGTTCTTCGGGAATTGCACACCTCTCCCTTAGGAGGGCACTCAGGATTTTAAAAAACTTACCACAAGGTTAAGAAGGATTTTTTTTGGGATGGCCTTAAATGTGATATTCAAAATTTTGTGGCGGAAAGTTTGGTTTGCCAACAAAATAAAGTTGAGACAATTAATACCACGAGTTTGTTACAACCTTTATCCATTCCAAGTCAACTTTGGGAGGAGGTTTCAATGGATTTTATCATAGGTTTACCCAAATCTAAAGGAAAGAGTGTCATCATGGTGGTAATTGATAGACTTACCAAGTATGCACATATATGTGCTTTATATAATCCATTTAAAGCCAGTACAGTTGCTACTAAATTTATGGAAACAATTCAAAAGCTACATGGAAACCTAAATATTATTGTAAGCGATAGAGATCCATTTTTTACTGGAAAGTTTTGGAGAGAATTATTTTCTTGTTTTGGTACTCAATTAGCTCATAGCTCATCTTATCATTCTCAATCGGATGGGAAAACTGAGATAGTGAACAAATGTTTGGAAGGATATCTTCATTGCTTTGTATCTGATAAACAAATGCAATGGGTCAAGTGGTTACCTCTATTTGAATGGTGGTATAACACTTCCTTCCATACTGCACCAAAAATGACCCCATTTATGGCACTTTATGGATATCATCCATCGTCCATCACATCATCTTTACATGAAAATTCTAAGGTTCAACCAGTGGAAGATCACGTCGAGCATCAACAATGAGTTCTACAACTATTAAAGGATAACCTCACCTTAGCGAAAAATAGAATGAAACAACAGGGAGATAAACATCATAGTGGAATAATTTTTGATGTAGGAAACAAGGTATTTTTACAGCTACAACCATACAAACAAATGTCCCTCAAGAAAGCTAAGAAGGATAATAAATTATCACCAAAGTATTATGGTCCTTACAAGGTGTTGCAAAATATTGGTACTATGGCATACAAATTGGAGCTTCCTACATCTTCCCGAGTGCACCTACTTTTCCATGTTTCATGCTTAAAGAAGGTTATAGGTGACAAGCTCCCAGTTCAATCAATATTGCCAAAGCTTGACAAGGAAGGAAAAATCTTATTGGAACCTGAAGCATTCATGGAAACAAGAACTCAACAACTACGAAATTGATCAATTTAATAGTATCTCATTAAGCGGAAGAACTTACCCACGGAAGATTCGACGTGGGAGGATGACAATTTTATATAGAATCATCTAGAACTACTCAAGCATTGAGGAAAACACTTTTTTGAACGAGAGGTACATGTCGGGTTCCTATAACATTAGTGTATTCCCTCATTGTTATTAGTGTACCCCCCTTATTATTATTTTTGTGCCCAATAGAAGCCCACTATTGCCATTGTTGTGCCCTTAAATTATTATTGTTGTGTCAGATTTGATTATATTGTGACCCCTTAGACTCATATATATACAAAGGAGGTTTTTTCATTTGAATAATCCAAGAATTGTTCATTTGTGTAATGTAGAGGAGGTTTCCCCTCAAAGAGGATTATTTTGAAGTCATTGATGTATCTATTCGTCTATTTTGTGAGTTGGTTGCATAACATACCTCAAGTAACTAAGCTTGCTACATCAATACGATCATGACATTGATGTATAGGTTATGGTTGTTGGAAAGCCAAGGTTTGAATATCATAACATACATTTAATAAAGGAAACCCTTGTTTCTAGAATGAAAATAACTGCTATATGGTCATATTTTTAAGTAAGCAAGGCATGCATAAATATTTTCGAAGGATTATAAACTTATTTTCATAGTTTGAAAATATGGTGAATGAGTGAGATAAAGGGAGGTTTAAAAATATAACCTTTATTAGGTTAAGCTAAATATCCTTAGCAAGGTCCATTCCATAAATGAAAGATAAACTCATGAATCTTATAAAGTCAAAAATTATCATGTGGGAGTTTAAATGATAAAAGTTACTTATCACTCGCACAACATATATGATTTTAATTTAAGTATTTATCTCTAATGTCAAAAAAAGAACCATAAAATGAAATATGTCTACAGAAAGTCTTTTGTTATGAGAGATGTTATGGGTTTAATATTAGGGTTTATCATATTAGTTTTAATATTGACTTTATAATATAGGGTTTGTAATATTGGGTTTATAATATTGAGTTTAATATGCGGGTTTATAATTGTCACAATGTTACATTACATTGTAGTTTAACCAATGCCACAATGCATGATTACCAAATTATTCAACCATGTTTACTATTGTGGTTGACTATGCTTGACTATATTTGAAATTAAACACTCTTCAACTTCAATTAAACATAATCGCCTACTATTATTATTGATGAATATTAATAGTCAAACATAACCAACCACATTAGTCAAACATAATCAAAGAGAGTCAACCTTTAGAATCAATGTTTAAATTGTCAACCATAATTTTCAAGTTTGATCAAGCATAATCTCTATTAATATTAATCGATTAATACTCATATTCAAACATGTGAAATTGGAATTGTACATAAATCTATCGAACATCACATTATGATAACCATTATTTAAATTCCATAAAAATTAATCTCAACCACTGAAATATCCTTAGCAAGGTCCATTCCATAAATGAAAGATAAATTCATGAATCTTATAAAGTAAAAAATTATCATGTGGGAGTTTAAATGATAAAAGTTACTTATCACTCGCACAAAATAAATGATTTTAATTTAAGTAATTATCTCTAATGTAAAAAAAAATCATAAAATGAAGTACGTCTGCAGACAATTTTTTGTTATGAGAGATGTTATGTGTTTAAAATTAGGGTTTATCATATTAGGTTTAATATTGAATTTATAATATAGGGTTTGTAATATTGGGTTTATAATATTGAGTTTAATATTAGGGTTTATAATTGTCACAATGTTACATTACATTGTAGTTTAACCAATGTCACAATGCATGATTACCAAATTATTCAACCATGTTTACTAATGTGGTTGACTATGCTCGACTATATTTGAAATTAAACACTCTTCAACTTCAATCAAACATAATCGCCTACTTTTATTATTGATGAATATTAATAGTCAAACATAACCAACCACATTAGTCAAACATAGTCAAAGAGAGTCAACCATTAGAATCAATGTTTAAATAGTCAACCATAATTTTCAAGTTTGATCAAGCATAATCTCTATTAATACTAATCGATTAATATTCATATTCAAACATGTGAAATTGGAATTGTACATAAATCTATCCAACATCACATTATGATAGCCATTATTGCAATGTGAGAATCATTGTCGCAATCTTATATTACACAACAATTTATCCAACATTGTATTGTGGCATTACAAAATTAGTTAACCATATTTACTAATGTGGTTGGCTATTTTTGGCTATTTTTGTTGACTATGTTTAAAAATAAACACTCTTCAATTTACGTCAAACATAATTTCCTATTATTATTATTCAACCACATTAGTCAACAAAGTCAAACAAAGTGAGACTTTATAGCGATTGTTTAAATTGTTGACAATGATCAAACTTTGGTGTACATAATGTGACAATCATTGTCATAATGTTACATTACATTGAAATTTATCCAACATTGCGTTACGAAAGTATAATATTGGTTAACCACATTTACTAACATGGGTTTATAATATTGGGGTTTTTATTAGGGTTTGTAATATAGGGGTTATAATGATCAGGTGCTCATGTCCTAAGTGTCGTAAAATGCTCAAAAATGAAAGTGCTCAGAACTGGTTCAAATTTGAACGACTAAAAAGTGCTCGTCCTCCTGATTCTGGCACCGTAAACGGTTCGAAAAATTGTCGCCATATGAGAAAGTTATGCCAAAAACAAAATCGCCCAATAACCCTTAATTTTTGAATTTTTCAAAAAAAATTTAAAAAGAATATTCCATGGAATATTCCAGGGATTATTTTTTTTTGGGCAGCCAATCATAGGTTTCCATGTGGCAGGCCCGGAGGCAGCCACGTGGCCTGGGTGACGTCAGCAAATGTATGCGGGCGCATATGTTTAAAATTTTGGTGTGGTTGTGAATTGAACCCACAACTTGTCAAACACAATTACAATGCCTTACCAATGCACCAAGCACAGAAGACTTGTTATGTGGGCGGCATAAATTTGTTTTAAAGTTTGATTTTCTGTTGGGCGGGGCTCGAAGGGGGCCAGCCCCTAAGGGTCTACCCCCATACCACGTGACCTCACGCCGAGAACCGGGTGCCATGCCTTAACCGCCGGCACAAACTCCAACGCAAACCACCAGCCGAGATTTGCGGTCACATGCGCGCTAAAAATGAAGTTAACCGGCGGTCAGTTAGCGGCGGAATTGGCGGTGGCGCCAAATTTGGCGGCCGCTCCATATTTAGCGGGGTTATCTGGCAGTCAGCCAGTTTTAACTGGAGTTTTTTTAGGCCAAGCTGGTAGTTGGGAGTAAATGGCCATAACTTTGGCTAGGAAAGGCGATTTTGGACGAATTTTTTTTTGATTTTGGATATTTTCGACCTTCTGAAGCCATTGGCATAGGTCTTACAGCCATCTGAGGTAATTTGTAGAGGTTTTGGAGCCATGGAAGTTCTAGGAGCCACTAGGGCCCAGTATTGGGAGAACTGTATAGGGTTGCAGGTATCCATTGGAGGTGAACCAGTAGTCAATCCTGAAGGATTCAAGTGTTCTGAATCCGATTTTACCATCTATTCCACCTTTGTATGCTTCTATTCAGCTGTATATTCAATTTTAGCATTTAATTAAAACAAGGATAGGCCCATTTGGGAGCCTTGGACCCAGCAGACGTAGCCCAGGAGGGGTGAACTGATTTATCAACTTCTTTTGCATCTGTGGATGATTTATTTTGCAGAACAAATTCGTTTTAGTGTGTTAAATAGTAAAAGGAAATAAATCTGCTATACTTAAATGGGTCATGAACAGCTGAAAATTTCATTTGTTTTCTTTCTGCAAGACATGGACATCTTTTAAACATGTATATATCTGAATTGAATACCTTGTAAACCATTTACAAGTAGTTTCAAATTCAGATCAAGTTGGTATCAGAGCTATGTTGTTGTTTCTTTGTATCAAAAGCAGTCAAATAAGCTATATACAGAGCCTGAAACGAGCCAGGAAGCCTTCGAAATGCTCTTGTTATACAATTGCAAAGTAGATAAATGCTCTTTCAATCAATCTCTGGTATAGTTGTCTTTTGATTGTTTTTGTGCAAAGATCTTCTAACTGTCTTGCAAGTATTGATGCTTACCAGGTTGACACTTAAAAGAGGGGAAGGACAGTTGACTAGAGAATGAGAGAATCCTCAGTCAAGTAAGGCCAGAGAGCCATCACCTCCACCTTCAATTTCACCCTCAAGAGTTTCAGTAGAAGCTTCAAGGATGTCTGCACATGAAGGAGAAATTCTTGTAGACATGGATCCAAAAGAAGAAGAAAGAGTTTTCAGAAAGGCTTTCTTGGACCTCACTGAAATAATGAGGATATTGTACCAAGAAAGAAATGAGAAATTGGCTAGAGAAGGGTCCAAACATCCACATGAAGGAGAGGGCTCTTCAGGAGGTAAGAAGGATGATGATCATTCCAAGAAAGGACATGGAGGTAATGGTGATCCACCACCCCCATCGTCACCTTCTTCCTCTTCATCCTCGTCTTCTTCTTCTGTGCATAAGCATAGATCCTATGGAAAAAGTCATTTTTTGAAGCTTGATGTAAAATTCGAATTACCTATGTTTAATGGTGAAGTGAATGCAGAAAAGCTTGACAACTGGATTAGGCAGTTGGAAGTTTACTTGAGGATCTAGAATATGTATGATGATGCCACCAAGATTCAGTTGGCTTCTTTGAGAATGGATGGGGTAGCATTGGTCTGGTGGGAGGCCAAGACTATAGAGGAGATAAAGAAATTTGGTAAGGTTACCTTAACATGGCCTGAATTTCTGTTAGCCATTAAAAAATAGTTTTATCCTCTTGCTCACATGCAGAAAGCCATTATGAACTGGCAAAATTTCAGACAACTTAAGGGTCAGAGTGTCCAAGACTACACCCAAGAATTCAGGAGAAGAGCTCTCTTATTAGGGGTAGATTTACAGACCCAAGAAACCTTGCTGAAATACATTGGTGGCTTGCATAGCTACCTTAGACACACCATATTGATGTTTAACCCTACTAGCCTTGACGAGGTTTGTGTCCAAGCTACCCATTTAGAGGCAAGGGGAAAAAACACATTTGAAGAGGGTAGAAACAAGCCCCTCAAGGGGAAAAACAAAGAGAAAACCTCCAAGGGAAAGGGCAAAAAGAATGCATCTATCAAACAGGAGAGTGAGAAATTGATCTGTAAACACTGTTCTAAACCAGGTCATGAGGAGAAAAACTGTTGGAAATTACATCCTGAAAAAAGACCTCAATTTAAAAAATCCAAAGGGAAACAGAAAACTGTTGCTACTACATCTACACCACGGGATTTAGGGGATTATTCAGGTGATGAAACCAAAATTGCAGCCATGGGTTTGAAAAACTTGAAGGGAAAAGAAATTGAAACTCAAGCCAGCACTAGTACCTCAAACTGCCATGTACAAGCTCCTAATGACGAAGAAAGAATTGAACTGTTTCATGTGAGGGTGATTTCAAAACATACTAAAATTGACACACTTTTTGATAGTGGGTCACAAGCAAACCTTATATCAGAGGACTTGGTCAAGCAGCTTAAACTTGAGACCGTTCCACATCCGAAGCCATATCCACTTGGATGGATTTGCAAGGATGCAAATTTACAAGTTTCAAGAAAGTGCACATTGCGTTTTGCAATTACTGCACATTTTATTGACACACTTGAACTTGATGTGGTACCTTTTGATATAGCAAGAATTGTTTTGGGAAGTCCTTACTTGTTTGACAGGAAAGTTATCTTTCATCGCCATGAAAACAAATATCATCTTTTCAAAGATGGCAAGGAGTTCATTGTTAGAGCTCATCGCAAGAAGACAAATATAGCGATGGTGAATGCAGGACAGGTAAAAAGGCTGGTCAATTCAAGTAAGAATTTTGTTCTTCTTATGATTAAGCCCAAGGTTGATGTGAATCATGATTCATTTGACAATTGTGATCCAAAACTTAAATTAGATCTATATGATGTAGTTGATGCATATCATGAGATGTTTCAGGAGCCAACAGGTTTGCCTCCTAAGAGGGAGATTGAGCATGAAATCCATTTGCATCCAGATTGTCCTCTTCCAAACATAGGCATGTATCGCATGTCTATTATGGAGAATGCTGAAATAAAGAAGCAAATAAAGGACTTGTTGGACAAGGGTTTCATAAGGCCAAGTACTTCGCCATGTGGGTCACCGATTGTATTGATTCCAAAGAAAGATGGCACTTGGCGTATGTGTATTGATTTCAGGGTCTTGAACAAGATAATGGTAAAGAATCATTACCCACTCCCAAGGATAGATGATTTGTTAGACCAACTGAAAGATTCTCGATATTTCACTAAGTTAGACTTGCGCAGTGGATATCATCAAGTAAGAATTGAAGAAAGTGACATTTGGAAGACAACATTTAAAACCAAACAAGGACTCTTTGAGTGGCTTGTGATGCCGTTTGGTTTGTGCAATGCACCTGCAACTTTCATGCGGGTAATGGATGATGTCTTGTGTCCTTTTCTTGATGATTTCGTTATTGTCTACTTAGATGACATCTTAATTTTCAGCAAGTCTACAGAAGATCATGTCATGCATGTTAGGAAAGTACTTGATGTTTTGAAGAAGAATCAGTTATTTCTTAAAATGTCAAATGTGAATTTGGAAAGACTTCTTTGGTTTATTTGGGACACATAGTAGGAGGAGGTACTTTGAGAATAGATCCTGCTAAAATAGAGGCTATTGTGAATTGGCCTACTCCCAAATCCATAACAGAGGTAAGAAGTTTTTTGGGTGCAGCTCAATATTGGAGGAAGTTCATCTCTAACTTCTCTTCCATAGAAGCTCCTATGCATGCAGTGACAAGTGTGAAGCATGCTTTCCAATGGGGAGGCAAGCAGCAAAAAGCTTTCAAATCTTTGAAAGAGAAGATTAGTTCAGCTCCGGTCCTTGCATTACCAGATTTGAGACAGCCATTTGAGATACAAACCGATGCTAGTGATTATGCCATGGGTGCAGTTCTTCTACAGCATGGTAAGCCTATTGCTTTTAATTTTGAAACTTTTAATGGTGTTGTTGTAAATTATCCTACATATGATAAGGAGTTGTATGCATTGGTACAAAGCGTCAAAAAATGGAAACACTATTTGATGGGCAAAGAAATTGTTAATCATACCGACCATCAGCCCTTACAGTACTTGCAATCACAAAGCAAGTTACAACAGTCACGACACTTCAGATGGATGGGCTTCTTGTAACGGTTCCATTTGGTAATAAGGTACAAGAAAGGTACTTTGAATAAGGTTGTTGATATGCTTTCAAGGCCTATTATTGGTGCTGTTACTTTACTTAAGAACGATTCCATTGTACATGATAGTTACATAGAACAATATGCATCTGATGATGACTTTAAAGATGTGTATGCTAACTTGAGTAAAGGGAATCATATAGAGGAAAATGACTATCACATGCATAACAATTTGTTGTTTCATTTGGGAAAGTTGTGTATACCATAGGGGGAGAGAATAAATGTCATAAGAGAAGCTCATGCTTCTCTTATTGCTAGCCATTTTGGTATAAGAAAAACAGTTGCACATCTACAGAGGTATTGTTATTGGCCTTGCATGGTAGATTATATTTCAAGATTCATAAGAGGTTGTTCATTATGTGCTACAAGCAAGCCTAGTAATAGGAAGCTTGGCTTGTATACTCCTTTGCCGGTACCTTCTAGACCATGGGAGAGCATCTCTATGGATTTTGTAGGAGGTTTGCCAAAATCTAGAAAGCAGCAAGATTATTTATATGTAGTAGTTGATCGTTTCAGAAAAATGTGTATACTTATGCCTTGTAAGAAAATTATAACTGCTGAACAAACTGCTGAATTATTTTTTCATCATGTATGGATTCACTTTGGTTTGCCTACTTCCATTATTAGTGACAGGGATTCCAGATTTGTGGGGAATTTTTAGTCCAACCTATGGGAGATGATGGATACAAAGTTGAATAAAAGTACTGCTTTCCATCCGCAAACAGATGGACAAATAGAAGTTGTGAACAGAACCATTGTGCACCTCTTGAGAGGTTATTGCAGCAAGCATCCCAAGCTTTGGGATGAACATTTGCACTACATACAACATGCTTACAATCGTGCCAAGCACTCTTCCATAAACACCTCACCGTTTGAAGCTTGTTTTGGTTACTTGCCAAAATCACCTCTTGATTTCATTCTTGAGAAAGATGTCGCCATTGAGGGACATAGTGATATTGACAAAGCTCGTTCATTCATTGAAAGAATTCAGCAAATACATCAGCAAATTCAAGAACAGCTTGAGAAGAGTCAAGGCAAGTACAAGGAAAGACACGACAAGCATAGAGTCGATCACAAGTTTCAAGAAGGGGATGAGGTATGGCTGTACATTAGTAAGGAAAGGATGCAAGGAGAAGGTAAAAAGCTGAAGCCTATTCGTTATGGTCCATTCAAAATCCTCAAGAAGGTTGGAAATAATGCTTTTCAATTAGATTTTCCTTCCTACATGCAAATGTATTCTGTTGTCAATGTGGAGAACTTACGTTTGTATGAACCTCCTTTGATTGTTGATCATGAAAGTGTTGTTCAGCTGCCATCTATAGAAGATTTCTCGCCAGAATTCTTAGATGAGCTGAAAGAAGATACAATCCTTGACAGAAGGACACGCACTTCAAGGAGGGGCAATGTAGATTATGTTCGGGTTGGTTTCAAAGGCAGCAAACCGAACAAGGAAAAGTGGATGGAGGTGGACAGAGTGAGGGAGCTATACCCTCACCTCTTTAACAGGTAGTTGAAGGCTTTTGGGGTCCAAAAGCTTCCCAATGGGGAGGCGTGTTCAAGTGCTCATGTCATAAGTGTCGTAAAATGCTCAAAAATGAAAGTGCTCAGAACACAGTTCAAAGTTGAACGACTGGAAAGTACTCGTCCTCCTGATTTCGGCACCGTGAACGGTTCGAAAAACGGTTTTCGTATGAGAAAGTTATGCCAAAAACAAAATCGCCCAATAACCCTTAATTTTTGAATTTTTCAAAAAAAAAAAAAAAAAATGTTCCATGGAATATTCCTTGGAATATTCTAGGGAATATTCCTTTTTGGGCAGCCAATCACAGGTTGCCACGTGGCAGGCCCGGAGGCTGCCACGTGGCCTGGGTGACGTCAGCAAAGGTATGCGGGCGCATATGTTTAAAATTTTGGTGTGGTTGTGAATTGAACCCACAACCTGTCAAACACAATTACAACGCCTTACCAATGCACCAAGCGCAGAAGACTTGTTATGTGGGCGGCATAAATTTGTTTTAAAGTTTGATTTTCTATTGGTTGGGGCTCGAAGGGAGCCAGCCCCTAAGGGCCAGCCCCCATACCACGTGACCTCACGCCGAGAACCAGGTGCCATGCCTTAACCGCCGGCACAAACTCCAACGCAAACCACCAGCCGAGATTTGCGATCACATGTGTGCTAAAAATGAAGTTAACCGACGGTCATTTAGCGGCGGAATTAGCAGTGGCGCCAAATTTTTCAGCCGCTCCATATTTAACGGGGTTATCTGGCAGTTAGCCAGTTTTAACTGGAGTTTTTTTAGGCCAAGCTGGCAGTTGGGAGTAAATGGCCATAACTTTGGCTAGGAAAGGCGGTTTTGGACGATTTTCTTTTTTATTTTAGGTATTTTCGACCTTCTAAAGCCATTGGCACAATTCTTACAGCCATATGAGGTCATTTGCAGAGGTTTTGGAGCCGTGGAAGTTCTAGGATCCACTAGGGCCCAGTATTGGGAGAACTGTATAGGGTTGCAGGTATCCATTGGAGGTGAACCAGTAGTCAATCCTAAAGGATTCAAGTGTTTTGAATCCATTTTTACCATATATTCCACCTGTGGATGCTTCTATTCAGTTGTATATTCAATTTGAGAATTTAATTAAAACAAGGACAGGCCCATTTGGGAGCCTTGGACCCAGCAGACGTAGCCCAGGAGGGGTGAACTACTTTATCAACTTCTTTTGCATCTGTGGATGATTTATTTTGCAGAACAAATTCGTTTTAGTGTGTTAAACAGTAAAAGGAAATAAATCTGCTATACTTAAATGGGTCATGAACAACTGAAAATTTCATTTGTTTTCTTTTGGCAAGACATGGACATCTTTTAAACATGTATATATCTTAATTAAATACCTTGTAAACCATTTACAAGTAGTTTCAAATTCAGATCATATAATATTAGGATTTAATATATTCCCACATATATATATATATGGCTTATAATTTAGGGTTTATAATTTTAGGTTTTAATATTTTGTTTAAGATATTAAGTTTTGTAATATTAGGTTTAAAATATTGGGTTTTAATATTAGATTTTACAATATTAGGTTTTAATGCTTTCACAACCATATTAGTAAATGAAACTAATATATGTTGATAGGCATATATGAACCACATTAATAATTATTAGATATATGGTATTGATTCATAAACCCAAATATATAAACCAAATATTTTATACCTAATATTTAAAACTTAATACTATAAGTCCTAAAATTTTAAACCCTGAATTATACCCAATATTATAAATCTTATTAGTGTAAAACCCTATTAATATTGAACCCTAATAATATAAATCCTAATGTTAAATCTATGTTATAAACTTTATATTTAAAATTAGGATTTATAATTCCTTACCATACACCTAAAAATTATTAATGTGTTGATATATGCTCATCGATGTATATCAACCACATTTACTTTTTTGGGTTGTATATGTGCTTGATATATGCCTATCGGTGTATATCAACCACGTTTATTAATGTGGTTATGCTATTAATTAGCGAAGCCTGTAAAAATTCAATACTTTATGTTAGCTACATTGTAATCAAGAAAATATTTAAATTTATGACCTGCAAATTATTTTTATGGAGATTTCAATATTAAACTAGAGTCTTTTAGAGGAAATTTTAGCCTAAAAGTGCCAATGAAATTTTCATGTACATAATGTGTAAACCAATCAAAATCTTTTAAATTTAAAAAGAGGTACATGTAAATATTTTGGAGAGAAAATTTAAAAACTATTTATTTTAATTGTATTTTTGGCTTATCTCCTCATATATTTACTCAAATTTCAATTGTAGACACTTATTGGATGCAGAATTAAATTATGCATACAACGAGTACCCATTATGCATACTTTTGAGAAGATCCAGATTGATAAAATTTGAAAATACATTTATTAAAAAAAAAAAGACATGTTCAACACATTTTTTTAGTGTATCTTCAATTTTATTAATGTGGGTCTTCTCAAACGTATTTGTAATGGGTAATCATGTCTACATTTTAAATTTAAGTAAATTTATAAGGAGATAAGTCAAAACTACAATGAAAAAAGTAAATTTTTTTTCCTCCAAAATTCATAACTATTGTTTTATTATTTTTCCTTAGGAGGACACTTTTATGCTAAAATTTCCTTTAATAGGGGAGAAAATAATCTTGGTTGTTGATAAACTTAGTTTCGACACCAAAAACAAAGTGATAATTTTAGAAAATTATCTCTTAATGATAAAGTGAGAATTTAGTGTAAAATTTATTTTCAAAATGTCACATTTAACATAAATTAACTAAAAGGAAGAGTAAAAAGGGTATCTTAAAGAAGAGTAAGAAGATATTATTGAGGTGAATTGAAAAACAAAATTTAATAGTGATGTTTTTATTGTATTTATATTTAATTAGAAATGAAGTGAATAATGTCTATTTGAACTATATGAGATGAATAAAGTTAATTCAAATTGGATTGCCCATTGTTATAATTTAAATATATCATTCAAACTTACATTAAGAAGACTTCTAAAGTTAATTCAAATTGGATTGCCCATTGTTATAATTTAAATATGTCATTCAAATTTACATTAAAAAGACTTCTGTTAGAGAAGACTAGTTTATCTTTCAAATATTGTATTTAGATTGCTCTTGGAAACAAAAAGCTCTTACTTAGCAAACCAGGCCAATAAATATATTTATGAGATATATTGAAAATGAAACATACAAATAGAGGAATAGAGTCACTCGTGCACCACAAACAATAGTTTGTATTTATTATTATTTTTTGAAGGAATAATTTAAAGTATTTGACTAACTTAAATTATGTTTATTAAATCATTGTAACTATAATACATATCAAAATACAACTATATTATTATCTATAACCATCAAACTATAATAAACTTTTGCAAGCAATTTTGAGCAACTATGAAAATCGAATCTTAAACATAATTTAAAAAACTAGTATATTTTTTATTCTTAAAAATTGATAAACTACTTATTATGAAATTAGATTAAAAACTATCATATTTAAATAAAACAACTTTAATTTCATAATATATATATGTATATATATATATAATATTAAAAATGTTACAACAATTACATACATCTTTATCTTGGAAAAAATTTGAAAAAAAAAAAAAAAAAAACATATCATTCATTATCGAAAGCAATTTTATTATCTCTATTAAAAATTAGAAAAATCAATAAATAAATCATTAAAATAAATAAATAATCATATCAAATTCTTAAACCTAAATTCATATATATATATAAATAATTAAAACAAACATTAAATAATCTCTAACTAAAAACCCTCAAATAAATATATTAAAAAATTCTCACCATGCATAAACTCAAATAAAATAAATAAATAAATAAATAAAAATCTCCCGGCATTAAACTTACTTTAGTAATGAGAGTAGTAGAAAGGAAATTGCAAACTCACAAATACTAAATTTAATCATATTTATTTATTTAAATGATTATTTTAAAAAAAAATTCAAATAAATATATTAAAAAATTCTCACCATGCATAAACTCAAATAAATATATAAAAAATCTCTGGGCAATGGGTAAACTTACTTTAGTAATAAGAGAAATAGAAAGGAAATTGCAACTCACAAATGCTAAAATTTAATCATTTGAATGATTATTAAAAATAGATAAGGTTAAATTATTAATTTTTTTTAATATTTTATATTAAAAATAAATTTAACATCTTAATTTAAAATGAATCTAAATATTTTTTAAATAATTTAAAATTTTATTTACAATCAATATATTCCAATCCATTAACTCACTTGTATTATGTATTATAAACTAGGTCAAAAATTTAAATTATCATAATCCACATCATTTTTGTTTTTAAAATAAAAATAAAAAAATTTAAACACTTCCAGGGTCAGATTTATTGAAAAAAAAAATTAGCTGAATTCCAACTTAAAAATTTACCATCGCCAAGAAATTGTGACATCGTTAGAAAACGACGGCGCTAACGCACACAGTGAATGATTTCGCAATATCGGGACCTGTGGTTGTAGTTGAGGGTTTCGAAAGTTTCCGTCGAATCCACTTGTATAGACATATAGACGCAATAAATGCAGCCATAGCGGCTACCATGCCTAAAGCTGTTGGAAGCTCGTTAGAGCGTTTCCCTCCTGCAAATTTACAAATATAGCCCTGGTAAATTAGCGAAGTGTTTCTAGCGTGATTTCCTGTATAAATGGGATTTCCGCTTGCAGACCCAACTACACCAAATCTGCCTTAAACGCGGGGATTTCCACTATGAAACATGAAAACACAAGTCCAACATCAAGGTATTTAAACACAGAGAAAGGAAATCAACATTCAAAGCCTCCACGGGCTACTCAAATGATAATGCACGCAATACTGCTTTTATTCCCAATAAAATAAGGAACAGAGTCGGACTTCGCTCCACACAGCAATTCT
The DNA here is from genome assembly GCA_031772625.1 of Pinus tabuliformis. Lineage (NCBI taxonomy): Eukaryota > Viridiplantae > Streptophyta > Pinopsida > Pinales > Pinaceae > Pinus > Pinus tabuliformis. The sequence goes on along the minus strand of CM062818.1, from coordinate 1,519,785,142 downwards.
CTCCTCCCTCTCACTTATTACATTTTCTCTTTTTATCACTCAAATAATTTCTCTAACAATATTTAACAGCAATTTTCTATTCTCAAGAGATCTAACAACAAATCTTCTATTTCGTAACTCTCTTTTGCCTCTATACTCACAACTCTATCTTTAAATCTAAAATAAGATAGTTTCAACTCATTACAATAATAAATTATAACAAATTATTTGAGAGATCCAACCCTCTCACTAAAAACTGGTTTTGACCCAAAAGTCAATGAATTTGAACAAGTTTCCACATTGCTGGCTAACTCCAATACTCCTGCATCACCACCACGCGTAAAGCTGTCGGAAGCTCCTTAGAGTCTTTCCGTCCTGCAAACTCACAAATATAGCCTTGGTAAATTAGCTATGCCTAGTTCACCGAATAAAATCTTTACAGAAGCACCAGCGTAACCTATGGTGAGAGAATGTACGTTTTACTGCACCGAAGGTGAGATATTTTGGGGTAGTAAATTGGCTATATGTTTTATTTCACCAAATAACAAAACCACAATCGTTATAAAATAAACAAAACGACAATTATTAATTATAAGATACGATATGCGACAGAAATACCGGATTCTGGAGTACTCTCGCCTGGCTATGACCGCGGCGAAATAATGGACGTATTGAAAAAGCTATAAATTTCATAATGCAAATCGCAGTTCCTACTTCGGTAGCGTGCTCCATTAGCTCCAGTTGCGCATGCCGTGGCCGAATTATTAGATCGACCGGCACCGGATATCTTTGACCGACCGGCAGCTAAGCACGACCGGCAATTTGTTGGGGACAGATCTCTCCAACACTGGGCTAATATATAGATTTCCCTCGAATCCGACAAATCAGTGTCGAATTTAACTGTAGCAAAAAGTTGGGGATTGTGCACAGCTTTTTCGATAGTATCTGAGAGGAGTTTCTCAGTAGCATTTCCGAACAGCTCTGGAACATAGCTTTTATTGCTGTCACAAACAACATTCATAACCTCGCTTCTCTCATTATAATCGTTGTAAAAGTTATGATTGTCGTAACGTAAGAAGCAGTCATTTAGCAAAAGGAATCCGGAGGTTCTGTCGCGGCATTTATCAACAAGAAACGCTTTCGTCGCCGATGCGCACTGTTGGCAATCGGAGGAATTTAAATCCCCCCTGCACTGGAGAAGCCCATAAACAGCACTATTGCTGTTTTGGCCCTCAACACTAGTGTTGAATCCGGTCATAGAAACGTTCCCCACCAATGATTCAAGTACCCGGTCTAAATTACGCTCGAAATCGCTACCGTCTCTATATTCGTTAGTCCCGCAATCACCCCAATAGGAATTATTAAAATCCTCAGCTGCTAAGAGGTGCAGAGGCGTCCATACACTGACGATAAGCAACATACAGTTCATTATTAATGCTTTCGGCTTCATCGCCATCGCAGGGCAGGGAAAGAGCTCAACGCCCTTCTCGATCTTTCTTAACTTTATGAAGGAAGGCGCGTATTCTAAAGTTGAGTTGGAAAACACAGCAGGGGTATGTGCGTCAGTGTGAGTTTTCAATTGGTGTGGCTGAATCGATCAAAGTTAACTGCAGATTCTCTCTAGTCTCTTTCATCCATTAATAATAATAAAAAAGGGAAATTAAGTATGACATTAATCTAATCTTTTTCACACATTATACTAAATTTTCCCTTAACCGTCCACGTAACGGGGTCGAGGTCGGGGTCGGGCTTGGCTTTCTATGACGTGGAAGACCGGGAAGAAAATTTTACTTACGAAGAGAAGGCGTAGGAGATGGGGCAGACGATTTGAATGAAGGGCGGGTCGTCCCTATTGACTTGCCTTTCTGTGGAGTGGAAGACTCCCTTTTCTACAATGTGGAAATCTCCGTGACTGAGCCCGATGACTCCAAGTCCCCGCGCCTTTTTGGATCGATACGGCGAGTCTGACGCTTTGTCTAAGCAGAGTCTAAGCGTTATATTTTTCAAAATTTATTGGATCATTTTGTTTGGAATTTTTTCACAATTTGTTGAAATGATCAATTTAAGTGGTATAATAAAAAAAGTTTAAATTTATTTATATATTTAAAAATTGATTTAAATTATATAATATAATATTTTAAAATTTATATTAAAATATATTTAATAAATAATTATTTTGATTTGTTTCTTCAACTTGTCTGGACCACATTTGTCACGCCCCTACACCTGCGGTGCTCTTCCAACCGCTTATAGCGAGGTGCGGCACCACCGAACGCTTTCTTTTCACCAATACTCACCTTCGTGGACTACGCCTAATTCACTTGTCCTTACTTAGTTTGTGTTTCGCAACCAAGTAAAATGCATTTATCCTTTATACTTAATGAAGCCCATACTCATTCATTATCCATATGCAATTAACCAAGAACATCAACAATTGCAAACAAGTATAAAGGGAGGGGCAACTCCCGAACAGTCTGCCCAACAATATATTATAACAGTTTCTTCAATAATACATCATCAAGTATACTTGGCAAAACTCCAAGTCTATACTTAGAATAATTTTACAATCAAGGCATAGAACAGCCTTTACAATACATGTGCCAACCTCATACGGTAGGAGGGTGCTCACCCGAGACACCAAGAACTCCACCTCTAAGTTCTGCACAAAACTACCTCAAAACCGCACCTTGATCGACCTACACCTGACCTCCGGTAAAACTGCGCACTTCACAAGTGGAGCGCATGAGATATGCGCACTCCTCTTTTCTGCGCACTCCTTTACCCCTTATCCAATGTGTAGTAGGAAGTGCGAGCTGCTTGAGTGATGATCCCAAATGAGACTTGCGTCCTCACAATATATACACAAGCCTGCTCAACGTAAGGGTGTGTCCAGCCTTAAGGCCGACCCCCAAAACATGTTAAAACGCCCATCGAATGGCTATAGTGTATGTCGGCCTTGCCATCGTGCAAAGCCTCTCCACGCCAAGGTATAAGTTCTTCGCTCCACGCATTTTTCCCACTAAGTGTCGCGCGCCCTCATGTAACGTCGCACTTAGCTCGCCAAAACGTCGCATATGTCCGGAAGTGGAGCGCCCGCCCGTCGCATGTCCGCCCACTCGTCGCACCGATGTGCGCCCGCCGTGCCGCGCGCCCGTCGCTCATCTGCCCGAGTTGCGAAGACCTTACAACATTCGTTGATTCGAAACGCGTCGACAAATGGTTTCTCATGTGATTTTCGCCGAAAAATCTCTCGCAAACTTGTTATGGATCACAGAAGCCTCAGCTCTACCATTATTTTGAAATTTTTGCATAAAGATTTTCAGTGAAGAATTTGATGTTGATGTAAATTTTTGGGAGTTGAAATGTGTCTTTAAAGATGAGTGAAGTATTACTAGTTAAACATTTCAATAACAAAAACACATGTTTTACGAAAATTTTATAACAACGTTAATTATTATTTTTTATATATGTTTAAAAAAATGTAAAGTAAATTTGAATACAAAATTTCATATTAAAATGTTTAATTTATAGCTACCACCTACTATAGACCAAACAATTCCCCTGTAACTACTATGACTTGTACCAATTGGTTTCCTTAAAAAAAAAAGTGAAAATATGTTAATCGTCTTAAAGAAAATAAGTGTACATTTTAAACACATTTATGTGGGAATTGATGTGATCAAAGACCGTCTATTGGAAAATGAAATGAAATGATATTTTAAGGTACACCAAACTAAAAATAGTCTATGAGACCATTAGTTTCCTGTTTTCTCGCTTTTGCAATTCAATATTTTTCCTATTCAAATTGATGATGAGCTCGCCAAACATTACAACAATCCCCTCGCTGAAAAGAGAAAACCAAGAAACGGATGCTAACATGTTCTCATAACTTTCTTTGATGTCTTTGAATACATCACATTCCAAAATGAAATGTTTTTCGGATTCCATTGCCCAAGACATGAAAAATGTACACACCCATTCTTCCCAAACATCTTTAACCCCTTTCCCCCGTCCTTTTTCACACCGAAGTTGATGGGAGTTGGTCCTTAATTGTGCAATAAAAAATTTTCCCTTCCACGAAATGCTAGGGAATAAGAGAGACAGTGATGTGATATTTGAAAGAGCATTGAAATTAAATTTGAGGGTTTCAGTCAGATTTCATTTGACCGTGGGCTTGAAGCACGATAAACACTTGACCAACAAATAAATCTAAGAGGAGCACTCGCTACTCGTGTTTGGACCAAACCTAATTTTCGTGTAGAAATAGAATGTGTGAATTTCCTTTGGATTTTTTTCCCAACCTTTCCTACTTTGCCGACACCAAATAAATCTAAGAGTAGCACTCGTTGCAGTTGTTTGGACCAAACCCAATTTTTGTGCAGAAATAGAATGTGTGAATTTCCTTTGGCTTTTTTTCCCAACCTTTCCTACTTTGCCGACACCAAATGTCGACTCCGTTTGACTTGAATCCAGTGGGGCGGATTAAAATTCAAAACGATTTTGGTTTGGGAGCTATTTCATAGGCTTTCAAGAAGTAACCAATAGTGTCATTGTCAATAATAGAAGTTGAATATGTTGCTGCAACAACATCAGCGTGTCAAGTAGTTTTGATGAGAAGAATGTTGAGGGATTTATGCCACAACCAAGGGGGAGCAACAACTATTTTCTGTGACAACACGTCTACAATTGCGCTATCAAAGAATTATGTTTTTCACAAGAGGACCAAGCACATTGATGCTCAATATCATTTTATGAGAGAGTTTATTAACAATGGTAAAATTATGTTGCAGTAGTGCAGATCACAGGAACAGTTTGCTAACATTTTCACAAAGCCATTGGCACGTCAAAATTTTGTTTATCTCAGAGACTGTTTGGGAATTGTCAATGGCGAAATTTGTGATTAAGGGGGAGTGTTGGAAAAATTAATATCAACCACTACAATTACTAAACTGGTAGCAACCATACTTTCCAAGTAGAATTTTTGCATGTTGCAGATTTTGTTAGCAAGCTGAAGTACAAAATTTCTCAGGAGTACAAGTTCTACATTCCTCAACGCACATCAGATAATTAAAATCAAATAAGTATTTAATATAGACGTATGGTAAAACATTTACTCTGCAACTCTTACTTGCAGTCTGCAACCTCTCCAAGTTTAGAAAATCATTCATTTTGTACAAGAGCCCATACTATGTCTTAATGTTTTGTTCAGTCATGCATTAATGTGTCAAAATTATATTTTTTGATAAATATGAATGTAAAACACTTTTTGCCAGTCGAGAGGATGTAAAGAGGATGTAAATTCTCAGAGATCGCAGTAAGAAATTTACTGGGTGAAGGAGCCACAATCTCCATATGAATGTATTTCATGCATTAAAATTATAAACTAAAGTTTTATTGTGTTGCTCCAAATTTTACTCTGTGTTTTATGTGAGTTGACTATCTATGTTATTTTTTAGCTCCTGTCTAGTTGTGATTTGATCACTGCAACTGAATATTTGACCTCCGCAATTGATTTGAGGGAGACTCGTCTCCTTTGCCCATTAATTTTTTTATATATATTTATATTGTATCATCACACTTTGTGATTAATACATTCAAGCATAAATCCCTTTTTTAAATTATTTATTTATTTTCATTTATTATATTCAATTGGTATCAGAGCTCAGATTAAAACTCTCATGTGTGAGAACAATGTTAATGCATGACAAGGATTCACACACTCCTTCGCTAATGTTTAGCTGTTCAGTATAGAAATGCACACAACATTATGGAAAGCGAACAAGGGATTACAACCTATCGATTCCTAGTAGACAAAAGTTGAAAATTGGATGGTAACTATGGAAAAGAGTTGAGTCAAAGCATTTCAGAGGAGACTGGTAGCATTGTTATTCTTGGAGAGCCTTAGATAAACTTTGGAGTTGCATAGAAGAAGCTTCATAAACAACCTTTAGTGGACAATGTGCGCTTCAATATAGAGCATAATTGGATCGTGGACGTGATTGGACAGTCGCACCTTCATCAAATGAGGTGATGCCAAGAGTTCTAATAATTTCATTTGTCTACTGGCGATGACAATGTGGCCAAAATCCTCATTCTAGTTTTGGTGCATCTATCATAGTTGTGATTATCAAGCACGTGAGAGAGAGAGGCCTAGAGTGGTTGGTTGGTGTCATACCCAAAAATGAAATTTCATAAGTAGAATGTTTCATAATTGAAGAGTGTTGGAAAGACAGAGAAGACAAAACACAAATTCACCCATAAAAATACAAGCTATGGCTCTTCTATTGATCACACAAAACTTGATTCTTAAAATGAACCTGGTGAAGGGTATTTATCCTTTTCCAACTAGCGGCTTGCATAAAATATCTTGACATGCATCCACATGCAACCACACACTAAAATTCGTCTATCACTTAACTTGACTTGACTCAACACTCAAACACTCAATCACTCAATCACTCAGTTAACTGAATCTCTATTTTTAGCTAACTCCACATGTGGGAGTAATTACAATTTCTAACACTCCCCCTTAATTACGACTGTATGACTCAACATAACTTAACTTTACTCGATTATCACTCAAACATGTCTGTTGGTCTATGTCTCAGTTAGGCTTACAATGACTCAAGGATTTTACAATTTTTCATTTTCTTTTTCTCTGCTTCCAGATTCTATATCCTCGAAATTGCTTCATTCTCTGTTGAAATTTCTTGTTGTAGGTTTTATTCACTTGTTGCTGCTACAATTTTTCTTTGACTTGTCTTGAACTTGTTCTAAAAAACAATTGGATCATGTCTTCTACACCTTCCTCTTCAAATATTTGTTCAACCATGGACTGTTTCCAAAACATTGCATCTTCAAACTGTCTTCTTTGCTTTGCTTCTTGTGCTTTATATTCATGAGTTTGACTCGCTTCAATTTATCCTATTGGTTTCTAAATCCATTCTTCAATGAGCTTCAAATATACATGAAACTTATTAAAAACCTTGCTTTCAACTTCTTTACCCATGCTATTCTGAACACCTACATATTCAAAAACAATGTTAAAAACATCTTTAATATGACTCTCTTCAGTGAGAGCTTCCTGCTCTACATCTGCCTTCTTTTCAACTGCATGGAGGTTTTCTTCCACTATTATGTTGTTAGTGGATATTCTCATAAAAAACTCTTCAATCAATTTATCATGTTCTTGATCATCAACTGCTGCTAGATGACATACTGCTTCATGAGCAGTTCCAATTGCTTCATATCTTGCTGCTACAGTGGCAGCTTCAACCTTCAATGTTTCATCAAACATTGTGCTTATCATATTACCACAATCAATCTCTGTTTCAAAAAAGAAACCACACATATCATCAACATAATGTTCATCGACACTATGGTGTGATATCTGAGCATGCATGTGCTCATACTCAATTTCATTGATAATTTCAACTTCACCAAATCTATCAACTGTAACTGGATTCACCAATTCACATTTAACTTTGTAGTCATCATCCACATGTGTCTCATCACAGTGGGATTCACCATCATCTTTATCATCCATATTATAGTGGATTCCTTGAGCATTAATATGCTCTTTCTCTGTTTCACACACAGAGGCTTCAACTTCTCTCTCTGCAATCTTTGCTACATATTCTTCATCCATATGCACGCTTGCATAATGGGTTTCAATTTTATGGCCTTAAAACCATCATCCACTTTTGAGTGGGGTTCTCCAAGCTCTATTTTCCTCTCAGAGTCTTGCTGATATACTCTCAGATCTATGGCTGACTTCTTTTCTTGTGACATAACCTGTTGTTACATGTCACTCCTCCTTGCGCCAAATTCTTCTTCCAGGAACATCCATGCTTCCTTGGAAGTTGTAGCCTTTACTACCTTGGACAAACACTCCTCATCCAATACCTGTTTTATAAAATTCAATGCTAAAACATTACATACTTCATCATATGGGTTATTAGAATCATACTCAATTAACTCTTTAGCTTGAAGAAAAGTTAACATCTCGATAACCCAATGATCAAAATATTTACCTGTAAACAACGGAGGTGGTAGAAAATCAAAGCTACACCAATCACCGTAGATTTCTTTTTTGTCTTCTGCTAGACTTCTCAGTTCCTCGGCTGCGGCCTAAACCTCTCTAACCATGGCAATGATCTTTGCCTCTTCTTTTCGATTTAATTTCCTCATATGCTTCAGTCGTGCTTTGTAACCCGTGACTTCTGTCTTTCCTCTATTTTATAGATTCTTTCTTGATTGAATGAGGCTATCTTCCATATCGCCCTCGAAAGAAAATATGATTTTCAATATGCACCCATGTAAGGAACAATCTTCACCCAAAAACATGATTCTTACAATGAACCCAGTCAAGGGTATTTATCCTTTTCCAACTAGCGACTTGCCTAAAATATCTTGACATGCATCCACATGCAACCACACACTAAAATTCGTCTATCACTTGACTTGACTCAAAACTCAAACACTCAATCACTCAGTCACTCAGTTCACTGACTCTCTATTTTTAGCTAACTCCACATGCGGGAGTAATTACAATTTCTAAAAAAGAGGTGACCTCCACCATGGAGATTGGTCAAAAGCACCTTGTGGAGGTATGATGGATCCAGAAATGGAATTTGATGTGCATTTTGCCCATCACGAGGCATTTTTCCCATATTTCACGTTTCAAATTTTTTAATACTCATCTTTAGCAATGTGTTTGGAAATTTGTAGAACGTATTTTTATAGTTAAGTTTTTTCTCAAAATATCATTAAATTTTTTTATTGGGAAATTAAAAACCTTTATTGGGAAATCCAAGTAACTAGAGAAACCATACTAAAACACATTTCTTAGGATATGCATAATTTGATAATACGGAGTTAGAACATGGGTGGGACTAGTTTTGTACCATATCTTAAGTGTAGTCTCCCAGAGAAATTGACCATGGTTCATTCAACCCTCCTGCGATTACCCACCTTTGCAAGTTGCGACCATGGCATATATCCCTGTCATTATAGATATTCAAGACCATCTAGCTTTGTTGTCTACTATTTTTATTTCTGCATATCTAGGGTATGGACTTTTGGTGCACGCATGTTATTGTTCATGTTTTAATTGTTACAGGCATTTTGGGAGTGGAGAAAAGGGCTCAAGGTATTTTTCAATTTTGGGGATATTGCATTTTCAGTGCAGTAGAAAGAGATTAGCAAGTAATATCACTTTAGTTGAATCTATTGAAGCTAAATTCCTTTCAACAAATGGTGATGATAATTCTCAACACTTGCATTTTTCTTTGTTCTCATAACTACACAGGTAAGTTTAATAAGTTTAATAAGTTTCTATATATGTGTTTCTATTTTGTAGAACTAGGAAACAAAAATGTTAGTATTAGGGTCCTTACAGTTTTTTCTTTTAATTTAATAGCTTCTAACCAAAGAGTTTATAAGTTGAAAATACAATTGGGTTTTGTCCTTGGAAGTGTATATTGCTATCTCTAACAATTGTTGTGCAGGTTTCTATGATGTTTCAATTAGTTGAACATAAATTATAAAATCTTAGTTGGTGACGAAATTTACCAACTTCTAAAATTCCCTCCTCAAGATCGATAAATATACTGTGTATGAAATAGGGTTGATCATGCAGTAACGCATGCTATGGAGATGTCCAAAAATTTATTCGTTGTGATAGAATTGGGAAGACTCTCCAAAGAGAGCTTGATCATTTCATTCACAAACATGAAAATTTATACATCCTAGCTATTGTAGTTTCTATAGTAATCTACCATTAATTTTCAACTACCCTTACTGACTCCACCGACTAACACTAAATTTTTCATCACATGAACAAACATAGACGTCAAATGAACATGCATAGATGACGTCGAGATTATTCTAACAAACCTCCCCTTAATCACGATGACATAAATTTTAAAGTGCCTGCTGGTCTAAGTCTCAGCTAAGGATTACAACAATACATAAAAAAACTTGATAAGGGGGCTTTCATATTTTGTTGTTGATTTCCCACAGCACAACTCTCTTTAGTGGAAACAGTGTTGCAGATAGTACTATCTGCAAACACTCCACTGGATATTCTCTGCAATCTATGCCACACAGGTGTCACAGTCTTCATCAACGGACACTCAGTTGCAGACACTCTTATCTGGCAACACTCCACTCGATCTATGCCACATAGGCATCACAATCTTCATCAGCGGACACTCGGTTGCAAGCACTCTTATCTGCCAACACTCCACTAGATATATTTGTTCCACACAGTGATGCAGGAGCATTCAACCCAAGGAAAATCGTTGTAAATAGTAGGCATAGGGGGCCATGCATTTTAGGAAATAGTTTTCCTAAGTATCAAGTTAATGCAACATTTAGGCCTTAAGTGTGATTTAATTAGATGCTCTCAAAACAAATAAATGAGAACATGAGTAGTTCCATGATCCTAGGAGCAAGGGAGAGCTTTTACGCATAAAAGGAAGAATAGATGTGGACCATTGAGCAAAACAGGGGGCTTTACTATTTTAAAATAGAGAAAAGATGGAGTGGATAAAGTCTACCATATATGTACATATGTAGTGAGCTTTAGGGCTTTAGTGAGTGATTTAAAGAAAGGATGTCATTGATCCGATCCAATGTTTCCATATAATATATGTAAGCCTACGAGCAACAGGAAGAGGCCACAAATAGTAGAAATCATGCCTATGCGAGACGAGGAGTCTTAGATATAATTTGTTCTTTTATATTAATATATGCAAGATTGGTTCCTATCTTTGTCAATATGCTTAAGAAGTATTTCATGTGTGATTTACAGTGAATTCATAGGCTCTGTACAAGTACAAATAGAATTCTGAAGGACACAGAGGGAGAGCACGATTCAGAAGAATCGAAATGGATCATTAAATCCATTTAGAGCTTTGCAAGAACGACAGAGATCAAAGGAGTGTGAGGAGTTTAAGTTCAGAAGGAAGAGCAAGCTACGAATTAGCAAAAGGCTGGAACCTTTGAAGAAAGCCTTTGAGGAGAAGCTAAAATATGGAAAACTGGAGACTTAGAGTAATTTTTAAGAAAAAGGAAGAATGGAGAACGAAGAGTGAGGCATAGGTACCATTAGATCTGAGAAGATCAATGACGGATATCAAATCGGTAAGGAGAGCTATCGCATTGGTGGGGTCATTACATAGTTTAACTCCTGCGAATGTAAAACCCAAATTACACTAAGAGATAGTGAAAACCACAGTTGGACTCAAGTGCCAAACTTGAAATAATTTAGGGACTAATTTATTTCCCTATCGGGGCCGAAAAGTTATCGGATCGGCATGTAGAAATGGAAGGAGCTGGGCATTAAGGTTGAGCAATATGCAATCGCGTGATTTAATCTCAACTGTCAGATCACAGATCTGATCGACGATCAAGATCTATTAGCAAATCACGTATCGGCGCTGGCGAAGATCGGAGGGGTTGGCATTCCAGAGAGTAGAATCGCCGATAATTACGAACACGAATATATAGAGCTTGAAGTCCAGGTATAGGTGATTGGGAGCAGAGTTTACTGTATTACATCGTATTTATATTAAGTTTTGTGTCAAAGGTTGCCGAAGGTTTTAACGCTAGAAGGAATGATTTAAACATATCGGAGTCGGGGAGAAGTGAGGCATGTTTGTATGCATAAACCCCGAAGGGAGTGAAGGCCGATTGCGATCAAGGTAAAGCATTGAAATCTATGTAAGGTCGTATTGAGTTAAAAAGGTATGTTTACAGAGTTTTCCTTTGTAAACGTATGTTTCATTTATAAATGGTTTTTATGAAGAAAAGAGCACCGATAGAGATATGTTTACGCGTAAACATATATTAACCAAGGTTTCATAGGGATGGTTATATATATATATATATATATATATATATATATATATATATATATATATATATATATATATATATATGGATTGTGGTTCTGAAGGGTTTTGATTTCCGATAAGAGGTTTCAAGCGGGGTGATTGAAGTTCCAATGTAATGGAACTTATAAGAGGGCCACTTGACCATTTATGGTCTAAGGGTTTGACTCCATTATAGAGTCAGACACCTGGGACAGTTGTGGATGCATTATTGATAAATGCATACTATGGGTATATGTGCGGGTGTTACCCTGGCATTAGTTTGTCTAAGGATGGTTATATGTCGGTACCCTACACCATTAGTGGTATCAGAGCAGATTTGTAGTCTGTAAAAGGAGAACTTTTGAAGTTCTTGGAAGACTGTAGCAGTTCCAGCAGAGGTTTGGAATAGAAGGAACAAAGAATTCCTTGAAGGAAGGAGAAAGCAAGATTGCTTAATGCAAGTTCTGAAGGAAAGAGGACTTGGAAACCAACCAGAGGATAATCCATTCAAAGTGCAAAAGAATGGGTGAAGCAAGATCATGCTGAGATCTTGAAGGTATGTTATGTTTTAAATTAAGAATGTGTGTTTTTATACTAATGCACAGGTGACAACAAGAGAGGCTTTGAGAGAAGAACCAGGTGAGTTCTTGAAGACAGAGTAAGGAGAATACTCTGAAAAGAAGAAGTGGTAGTGAACCTAAAGAATCCAATAAGAGATTGGACAGAGAGGACAGTCAAAGTGTTCTCAAGAGAGGGTGAGAGATTGCAGAAGCCTAGAAGGAGCAAAGGTGTTTCTCAAGAGGAGGTTCTAGACAAAAGACCCATGCTTACCAAAAGACTGAGTGAGGAGAGCTTAGTGAGGTAAGATTGCAGCAAGGAGGACTAGCTGTTGTAGAGGCTTGTTGCAAAGGAGTTCATGAAGAAAGAAGAGAGGAAGATGACTACTGATATTCATAGCAGAGGTTCAGAGAGAAGCCACAATAGAGGATATAAGAAAGAGGATGCCAAAGAAAATGGCAAGAGGATGAGTCAAGAAGAAATTGACAAAGAGGTTGCTGAATTAAAAGAACAACTCAATGCATTAAGGAGAATGCTTGAGGAAAGCCAAAGACTAGGTTGGGTCTTAAGGAAGAAGCCAGTGGAATGGCATGAGATGCAGAGAAGGCTACAACAAAAGAAAGTAAAGTGGCTGAAGGAAAAACTCAAGGAAGTTGAGTTAGAAATAGAAGAATCCATTTTTGAACGAGAACAAGGTGAAATTCTGGAAGAAAGTGAAGACTACACTGAAACTAAAGAATGGGGATCAAGTGAAGATCTTATGGACTATTGGGATAGTTCAAAACAACATGAGAAGATGTTGACTGAAGATGAAGACTTGAAGACTGAAACTTCAAGTGAGACCAAAAGGTCTGATGATTTTAAATCTGACAATTTGTGTATGTTTACATGTGAAGGACAATTGGCTGATATTTTCATGGAGAAGGAAGAAGACCAACAGAATCTAAATTCTGTTTTAGAAAAAGATGAGATAGATAGATCTCATATACATTTGGAGAAAGATATCAAGCAACCAAGTGAAGGGCTTGAAGAGATTGAAGAGGAGACAATCGCAAAATTTCTAAATCATCTGAAGGATTTAGAACAGCAAGGGACTGAAGGCAAACTTGAGGAAGAGACTATGTTAGCTAAAAACATAGTAAAGGATCATCAATTCACTATGATGATAGGCATAGTGGAGATAGCCATGGAAACTATTGAGACAGACAGTAGGGGAGAAGGACATCTGCTGAAAGATGTTAAGAAGGAGGAACCCTATGCAAAGGATTTAACCTTGGGATAAGGAACACTAACAAAGGAGTGTTTTGAAGAGAATGGACAATCTTTTGAAGATGTCGAAAGTCTGAAGGAATAATCTAGGAGAAAAGAGCATGATGGAGAAGATCTCTTGAATGAGGAAAGTAGTGATTTGCTACAATAGAAAGACCTTGAGATTACAAGGGTCAAAGAAAGACAATATTTTAATACAATAACACATCATGTAAAGGATGAAGCTAGAAGAAGATAGCATTGTGATGAAGTGCTTGATAAATGTGAAGAGGAGATTAAAGCACTGGAGAAACTGATGAGAGAAGCTGACAGTAGAATAGAAGCTGCAGTTACAGTTTCTAAAGAAGAAGATGTGTCTCAAGTAGCCATGGAGACAGGAAGATGCAATAATTTGTTTGCAGGTTCATTAAAAAGCATGAATGAGTGTGAGTATGTAATCAAAGAAATGAGCAGAGATTGTTTGAAGATGGTAAAGAGGTGGTAGGAATCAAACAATTTCAAAGTGAAGATAACCATAAGTAGGTTAAGGAAGGAGAAATTCACGACTATGAACCCAAGCAGGAAGACATCATTAGAACAGATGGTGTGGAAGAGAGACTAACTGACAGTCTCATGAATTTTGCTGAGAATTTGAATCAACATACTGATGTGTTGGCAGAGGAGAAGGAGAAAAGAGAGCAGCAAACTGAATTGTTTCCAAAGGAAGATAAGGCACAACAGCCTTATGTTTTTTATTTTAACAATTGTTTTGAGTGTGCAGGTTTTGTTGCAAGTGCTGGAGGGGATTTGGCACAGGTGAATAGCCAAATAAAGATGAGAGAAGATGAAAATTCTATGGAAGAATTCAATCCATGGAATGGAGAAATTAATTTGCTAGAGAAAATGCTGAACAATCATGATTTAATCATGAAAGAGGGTAAGGATGATCGGGAGGCAGCAAACAAACCAAAAGTTGGAGCAAATAAAAGAGAAGTCAGCATAGGAGTCACAACAAAAGTTGAAGCAAGCAAAGCCAATGTAGAAGACAACATCAAGAACCTGAAACAAATAGAAAAAGATAGAAATACAAAGCAGAATATGGACCAGCCCAAAGATATGTTGGACATAGAAATTGAAGAAATATGGCAGCAAATGATGAAGCAATTCAAATGGAGAAAATTGGTAGCAGCAGTAAGCAAGATAAATCAGAAGTTGAATCTGATTGACAAGAAGAAGAAGACAACAGACATACAGTAGCAGCAAAGGTACAAAACATGTGGACAGTTACAGAAAAAAGTGTGGGATCCAGGAAGACAAAGATCATAAGACACATGATCAGGAGATCATGAATATTTTCTACTTTGAGAGTCTGATGCAGTAGCATTCAGCCCAAGGAAATTCATTGTAGGGGGACATTCATTTTAGGAAATAGCTTTCCTAAGTATCAAGTTAATGCAACATTTAGGCCTTAAGTGTGATTTAATTAGATGCTCTCAGAACAAATAAATGAGAACATGAGTAGTTCCATGATCCTAGGAGCAAGGGAGATATTTTATGCATAAAAGGGAGAATAGATGTGGACCATTGAGCAAAACAGGGGGCTTTTCTATCTTAAATCAAAGAAAAGATGAAGTGGATAAAGTCTACCATATATTTACATATGTAGCGAGCTTTAGGGCTTTAGTGAGTGATTTAAAGAAAGGATGTGATCTATCCGATCCAATGTTTATATATATATATATATATATATATATATGTGTGTGTGTGTGTGTGTGTATGTATGTAAGCTTATGGGAAACACGAAGAGGCCACGAATATTAGAAATCAGGAATGTGTGAGATGAGGAGTCTCAGATGTAATCTATGGTTTTATATTAATATATGCAAGATTGGTTCCTATCTTTGTCAGTAAGCTTAAGAAGTATTTCATGTGTGATTTACAGTGAATTCATAGGCTCTGTACAGGTACAGACAGAATTCTGAAGGATGCAGAGAGAGAGCACGATTCATAAGAATCAAAATGGATCATTGAATCCATTTAGAGCTTTGCAAGAAGGACAAAGATCAAAGGAGTGTGAGGAGTTTAAGTTCAAAAGGAAGAGTGAGTTGCGAATGAGCAGAAGGCTGGAACCTTTGAAGAAACCCTTTGAGGAGAAGCTAAAATATGGAAAACTGAAGACTTAGCGTAATTTTTAAGGAAAAGGAAGAATGGAGAATGAAGAGTGAGGCACAGGTATTGTTAGATCTGATAATATCAATGGCAGAGATCAAATCAGGAAGGAAAACTATCGCATCGGCAGGGTCATTACACAGTTTAACTCCCGCGAATGTAAAACCCGAATTACACTAAGAAATAGTGAAAACCACAGTCGGAGTCAAGTGCCGGACTTGAAATAATTTAGGGACTAATTTATTTCCCTATCGGGTCCGAAAAGTTATCGGATCAGCGTGTAGAAAGGGAAGGAGCTGGGCATAAGGTTGAGCGATATGCGATCGCACGACTTAATCTCAACCGTTGGATTGCAAATCTGATCGACGGTCAAGATCTGTTCGCAAATCGCGTATCGGTGCTGGCAGAGATCGGAGGGATCAACATTCTAAAGAGTGGAACTGTCAATAATTATGAACACGAATATATAGAGTTTGAAGTGTGGGTACAGGTGATCGGGAGCGGATTTTAGTGTATTACTTCGTATTTATATTAAGTGTTGTGCCAATGGTTGCTGAAGGTTTTATCACCAGAAGGAATGATTTAAACATATCGAAGTCGGGAAGAAGTGAGGCATGTTTGTATGCGTAAACCTCAAAGGGAGTGAAGGCCAATTTCAATCAAGGTAAAGCATTGAAATCTGTGTAAGCATCGTATTGAGTCAAAAAGGTATGTTTACAGAGTTTTCCTTTGTAAACGTATGTTTCCTTTATAAATGGTTTTTATGAAGAAAAGAGCGCCGATAGAGATATGTTTACGCGTAAACATATATTAACCAAGGTTTCATAGGGATGGTTATATATATATATGGATTGTGGTTCTGAAGGGTTTTGATTTCTGATAATTTTCATAGGGATGGTTATATATATATATATATATATATATATATATATATATATATATATAGATATGGATTGTGGTTCTGAAGGATTTCTGATAAGAGGTTTCAGGCAGGGTGATTGAAGTTTCGATGCAAAGGAACTTATAAGAGGCTCACTTGACCATTTATGGTCTGAAGGTTTGACTCCATTGTAGAGTTAGACACATGGGATAGTTGTGGATGCATTATTAATAAATGCATACTATGGGTATATGTGCAGGTGTTACCCTAGCATCAGTTTGGTTAAAGATGGTTATATGCTGGGACCTTGCACCACACAGGAATCACAGTCGACAGAATATTCATTAGCGAAAACTTGATTGAAGACACTCTTATCTGCTAACACTCAATAGTCATGTCTCACTAGCACGCTCCACATATAGCTCCACACACTTTTTGCTGGACCTCAGATGGAGCAGCTATCCATGTGATCTGTTCACATAAATTGTCTTCCACGTAACAATAGCAGAAGCTTCTTTAAAGCCAGGTTTTCCGTTAGTGTTACCATAACCCTTATCACGTCCAAATATTTGGTTTTATATAATTTCCTCCACGAGCCATCAGAAGGGGGTCTGAATCGAGCTATGATGACGTTCTTAGGACTCGACCAAGAGCTCACCGTGCTAGACTAGTTGCTACTCTGGTTGTCCCCCAAGGTGGGAGAATTAGTCTTCACCTTGGTGCCCCTCAGAGTCCTGGTTACATTATCATAAGCCCTCACAACTTCTTTTGCGGTATCAAAAGTACTGAGCCAAACACGGGTTTTCTTATAAGTATCTCGGATCTCCATCGCAAATCGATCCTAAGGCCTCCTCCTCAACTTCTGCACTACATACTTGTTCCCAAGCACTCGGCTGACTCATACTGGCTCCACACATCCTCAGCTTTCTTATGCTTACTTTCAGAAGCCACTCACAGCCAGTGGACATCACACAATTCATTTAGGCATTGGCCTTTAAACTTTTCACCTGGGCACAGGTTTACACCTCCTTCTTCCAGGCAAGACTCCAACAATGCTTCACAATAACCCAACAACAAAGTGCTCAACGTATCCTCAACACACTGGAATCGACATGGTCTTTAAACATGGTGATTCACACCTTGGCAGACACACTCTAGGATAGATTCCTTGAGGGCTTGAATCTCTTCTTCAACCTCATCAGGCGAGTATATCCGTTTCATAATTTCCATAGCCTCGGCTTCTCCTTTCTTTCTCTACAACCAACAGGGAGATTCCGGTGGTATAATCTCCCCATCCACAGAATCCCATCCTCCCATTCATCAACATCCACCAATGGAATCTATGAGCCTTTGTCCTCAATTCCTCCTTTCAAGTTGAGAACGCAGTCAGAACTAAGGGTTGTTCATGCATAGATTGCCCTTAAATGTTTTTTTTTCTCGCTATCTGACATTGTGTGTTATTCCCAACCAAGAGAGAGTGAAGCGCAGATTAGTAGAATGAATGGTGTGAGCCAAATGGGCTACCTGTGTTAGAGGAAGCGGTCGATTATTCCATGTGTTTTCTCTTCCAGAAATGCCATTGTTGCGAAGAACATGCGAGGTGAAGGATCTGTCCAGGAAATCGCTGAAAATAAGAGAGTCCAGGAAGGAACATGGAACTAAAATATAGTTGTTGCAAGAAATCAAAAGGTCGTGGACCTATGCTGAAATGTGTCGCTCGAGTTCAAACGTGGAGTTCGTAAGTGTTTTACATGAAGTTCATAAGTTTTGTTTCACATCAAGTTTCCACGTATATGTGAAGTTCTTTTTCAAATCAACATATCCACGTATGTGTGAAATGTGAAGAGTTTTGTCTTTATAATAAAGGTTAAAATATTATATATGATTTTATATTTATTATGAAACATATATAATTATATGTGGAAATTTTGAAAAATATATTTTAAAAATGGGATAGAAAATTTTAAAAAGATATTTTAAAAAGGAGAAAGGTCATTATTATTAAAGTTTAAAGAGTAATAATTAAAGTTTTATTTTTAAGCGGAGTTTTTGTGTTTTGGAGCATGAATTTTATTGAAAATGGAGACAACAGTTACAGATATGGAGAAGTTGAGCGGGGCTAATTTTTCCCTATGGAAATCACAGATAGAAGATATATTGATTTTAAAGGATCAATATTTGTCGATTGAGGGAACAACAAAAAAACCCTCATCGATGATAGATGAAGAGTGGAATAAGGTCAATAGAAAGGCGATTGCAATAATCCGCCAATATCTATCAAAGAATGTGTATTTCAATGTGTCTAGAGAAAAGACGACATAAGGATTATGGAATAAGCTCCATCATT
This sequence comes from Pinus tabuliformis, assembly GCA_031772625.1. Lineage (NCBI taxonomy): Eukaryota > Viridiplantae > Streptophyta > Pinopsida > Pinales > Pinaceae > Pinus > Pinus tabuliformis. Next base: position 1,519,766,082 of record CM062818.1, on the reverse strand, counting down.
TGTATGAGAAGAACACGACATCAAACATAGTGTTCTTGATGAAGAAGCCTTATAATTTCAAGATGAAGGAGGGTGCTTCAGTTGCTGAGCACTTGAATGCATTTAATATTATTACTAATCAACTTGCCTCTTTTAAAATAATTCCAGATGATGAAATTAGAGCTATTTTGTTAGTGTGTTCTATGCCAGATAGCTGGGAAAATTTAATTGTAGCTATGAGCACTTCAGCAACTGCAGGGACCCTAAATTTTGATGATGTCAGCAACAATTTAATGAATGAAGAGTTGCGACACAAGTCAATTGCGGAAAACCAGGGAGGAGAAGCTCTAGCTTTAGCTGATCATGGTAGGAGAATGGATAAAGGCTGAAAAGGGCAATGAAGATCGAGAGGTCGATCAAAATCAAGGAGAGGCAAGATCATCTACTTTCATTGTGGAAAACTATGGCACATGAAGAAAGAATGCCTATGGAAGAAAGGTCAAAAGGATCATAGACTGGCCAATACAAATCACAAGTCATCTAGCACAAATGAAGGTGAGACTACTGCTATAGCCATAGATGGTGATGTGTTGTTTACTGTTTTAGTAGAGGATGCATGTGTATATACATCTAGCAGTAGCTTTGATTAGATCCTTAAATCTAGGGCATCTCACCATGTAACCCCATGCAAAGACAGTTTTGTTGCATATAATCCTAGTGATTATGGTAGAGTGCATTTGGGGAATAATCATTTTTGCAGTATTGTTGGAGTGGGAGATGTCTAGATCAAGATGAAGGATGGACAAGATATATTGTTGAAACAGGTCATGCATGTACCAGAAATGTGTAAGAGTTTGATCTCTATGGGATGACTGGATGATGAAGGTTATTGCACAAGCTTTGGAAAAGGAGGATGGAAAATTAGCAAAGGAGCATTGGTCATGGACAAAGGACCCAAGACAGGAACATTATACACATTGAAGGCATTGATAGGAAAATCAGATTTGGCTGCTGTCACAAAAGAAGGAAATTCAGCAAATCTGTGGCATAAGCGCTTGGGTCATATGAATGAGAAGGGTTTAAAAATCCTTGTTGGTAAAAATTTATTGCCAGGTTTGAAATCCTACAATCTTGATCTTTGTGAGCATTGTATATATGGTAGAAAAAGAAGTGTTTCATTCCTTAGAGGTGGTCATGATGGAAAGAAAAATGCGTTAGAGTTGATATACTCAGATGTGTTTGGGCCTATTAATATCAAGTCATTAGGAGGAGCATCATATTTTGCAACATTTATAGATGATGCATCCATGGGCATATCCTATGAAAAGTAAGAGTGAAGTGTTAGGAATATTTCAAAAATTCCATGTTGCTGTGGAAAGAGAGACTAACAAATTTCTCAAGTGTTTAAGAATAGATAATGGTGGAGAATATTGCTCAAATGCATTCAAGGAATATTGTAAGAAGTTTGGCATAAAGCATGACAAGAATGTGCCTAGTACTCCTCAACATAATGGTGTCGCAGAAAGGATGAATCACACCATTATGGAAAAGGTGTGAAGTATGTTGTATAATTCTAGTTTGGGGAAGAATTTTTGGGCTAAAGCAGTGAGGACCTCTTGCTACCTCATAAATAGATCTCCAACTATAGCCTTGGATGGTGGTATCCCTAAAGAATTTTGGACTGGTAAGAAGTTGAATTATTCTCACTTGAAAATCTTTGGATGTGAAGCATTTGTACGTATTCCCAAAGAAAATAGAACTAAGCTAGATGATAAATCTATGAAATGCATTTTTTTGGGATATGCGGGTGAAGAATTTGGTTATTGTCTATGGGATCGATTCAAACATAAAATTATTAGAAGCACAGATGTTATATTTAATGAGTCAGAAATGTTCAAGAGGACTGTAAGTAAGTTGGAGGTCAAGAAGGTTATTGACAGGTTTAAAGAGTAGTAGGAAAACATCCCACCAATTCAAGAAAATGAACAACAAATTCAGGAGCAGGAAGATCCACAAGTGGAAAATGATGAACACCAAGAAGAAGGAATATTGCAGGAACCTTTTCAAGAGATTCAACCTGATAATGCACCACCACAATTGGTTCATAGATCTTCTAGGCCTCATAAGCCTTCACAAAGGTATCCTCCTTCAAACTATATTTTGTTGACTGATGAAGGTGATCCTAATTGCTTTCAAGAAGCTTGTAAAGTTGAGCACAGTAAAGAATGGAAGAAGAAATGAACTCTTTGCTAGAAAATAAAACTTGGGAATTGGTAAACCTCCCAAAAGGTAGAAAGGCTCTACAAAACAAATGGATTTACAGGATTAAGCATGAAGGTGACAAAAAGAAGGAGAGGTATAAAGAAAGGTTGGTGGTGAAAGGATTTGCCCAAAAAGAAGGTATTGAATTCACTGAAATATTCTCACCTATTGTTAAAATGTCATCCATTAGAGTCATTCTTGGTCTTGTTGCTTCTTTAGACTTAGAATGTGAAAAGTTAGATGCAAAAATAACTTTCCTTTATGGTGAATTGCAGGAAGAAATTTATATGGAGCAACCCGAAGGCTTCATAGAAAAAGGTAAAGAAGACCTTGTTTGCAGGTTGAAGAAGAGTCTCTATGGGTTGAAACATGCACCTCGACAATGGTCCATGCAATCTAGATTTAACTCAGTGGGTGTGAGTTATCTACAATGTTGGATGTGTCTAGTAATGGTGGAAAGTATGGCCAAAGGCGGTCCACGTTGATTATTGGGTGCAGGCCAAGGAATGGGGTAATGTTGAGCTCAAATGCATTGTCTCCCATAGCCTTGGTAATGGTGAAAGGATCATATTAGAGTGGTCTAAGTTTCCAATAGGATCTGGTAAGGCATTCCTTTTGCAAATGCAACCAGAATTTGTCGTCCAACTGAAAATTGTGTGGCACCTGATGTTGATCATGTCACTGCTTGTATTTGGCATTTGATTTCTCCAGAATGTTGTGGACCTACTGGTGAATATGTTGGATGTGCTCAATGAATTTGTTTTCTTTATTTGTTTTGGATTGTACATGAGCCGAATCTGCTTGAGTAGCTGCAAATGGCATGGCCACATCAATGGGACATAGTGGCTGGAATCCCAAGCCCACCTGGAAAGGTTTGTGGCCAGTCGAGCTATGGAGAGCCTGGTTATAGCTGTGCTAAACATAGGGTAGGCTCTCATCGCATGTGCATGGATGCTTTGACTTGTACATACACAGAATGTGTACGATCATCCTGTTGACAACCTCTATCTGGCCATCAGTTTGGGGATGGAAGGTTGTGGACTTAGTGTGTTTCGTGTCCAACATCGACCAGAGACTAGACCAAAATGTACTGAGGAACTTGATGTCCCAATATGAGATGATAGACTGTGGGATGCCATAGTGTACCCACACTCGTTCAAAGAAGAGTTTAGCAGTGGCCTTTGATGTGATATTCTTCTTGCAGGCCGCCATAATGGCCATCTTTGAGAACCTGTCTATGACCACAAAAACGTAGTCGTTTCCATGCTTATTAGAAGGAATGCTTGACATGAAATCCATGGAGATGGATTCCCAATGTCGACTAGGGGTAAGCAGCGGGGTATAGAGGCCTTGCTTCTTGATGGTCAGTTTAGCAATGGCGCAGGCAGTGCATGATCTGATGTACTTCCCTACATCCTATCGAAGATTCAGCCAATAGAAATACTTCTACAGTACTGCCACCATTTTCTTGACCTCGAAATGCCCAGCAGCTCGACTATAGTGTGCTTCCCAAATCATCTTGGCACACTCACTTGAAGGAACACAAAGGTGACCCAGGTGGCATAATAGGGAATCTTGGAGGTGAAAATCTGGAACATGCCGACCCTCCAAGAGTGTCTGGTATGTGTGGCTGAATTTTGGGTCGCTTTTGTAGAGAAGTGACCAATCAGCAGTCTCGTGCCCACAAGAGTTGAGCATGGTGGTTAATGCCATGATCGGTGGTCGACTGAGGCAATCTGCAACATTATTGGTGTTGCCCTTCTTATACTTGATATTCAAATGGAACTGTTGAAGGTATGTGGACCACCTCTGATAGCAATCATTTTGTAATTTCCCTTGGGTTTGTATGAACTGCAGGGGCTGGTGGTCTGTGTCGATGATTGTTTCCTTCCATAAAATGTAATGCTTCCATTGTCAGCAGACCTACACAATGGAATACATATATTTTTCATAAGTGGGATACTTCTGAAATGTGTTTGAAAGTGTCTCACTATGATATGCCACTGGATGTCCATGTTGAGTAAGGATTGCCCCAAAATCATAGTCAGAGGCATCTATCTCAACCTCAAATGGTTGTTGCAAGTCTGGTAATGCGAGCACTAGTGCTAAGCAGAGGTGATGTTTCAACTCTGTGAATGCCTTCTATTTAGATTCATACCAAAAGAATTTTGATTTCACTCCTCCTTTGGTGACTTGACTCAAGGGCCAAGTGATATGAGAAAATCCCAACACGAACCTGCAGTAGAAGTTGGCAAGACCCAGAAAGCTATGAAGCTCTGTCAGAGTGGTTGGATATGGCCAATCCCAAATGGCTTGGATATTAGCTGGATCCACATGCACCCCCGTTCATCAATAATGTATCCTAGATACTGAACTTGGGGCATGCCAAAAGTGCATTTCTCCAAAGTGGCACATAGCTTGTGTTGCCGCAATGTTTAGAGAACTTATCGGATGTGATGGAGGTGCTCTTCCCAACTCTGGCTAAAGATCAGGATGTCATCCAAATATACCACTACAATTGAGTTGGTGAATGGCCACAAGATGTCATCCATTAGCCTCATGAAGGTTGCAGGAGCATTCGTCAACCCAAAAGCGATAACCAACCATTCAAAAAGGCCATCCTTGGCTTTGAAGGTAGTCTTCCACACATTGGAGGGTTCAATTGGTACCTGGTGATATCTTGACTTTAATTCTATCTTGCTGAAATATTTTTCTCCCTTTCGTTGATCCAGAAGGTCATCAATCTGTGGGATCGAGTACCTATTTTGGATATCAATCTTGTTCAATGCCCGATAGTCAATACAGAGTCTCCAAGTCCCAGCCTTCTTCTGTAACAACATGATCAGGTTTCCACAGGGTGATGAACTTGGTCGGATGTGACCTTTCTATAGCAGCTCCTGAATCTGCCTCTTGATTTCATTATTAACCAGAACGGAGCGTCGATAGATTGGTCCATTGGGCAACGATGTACCTGGGGTCAAATTAGTGGAGTTCTTGACCTGACAGTGTAGAGGAATGCCTACAGGAGAGGTGAAGATGTCCTCGTACTCCTCCACGGCCTTGTCCATCTGTAGTTGTCATGCGGAGGGGCCCTGTCTGGAGGTCATGGCCACTGTCTTCTTCTTTCCTTGAGGGCGTATCATCAAGAAAGCAAATTTCCCATTTTTGGAAATGAACTTACTGCATTGTTTTGTAGTAACCAAAGAGATGGCTGTAGGTGGTGCTACCTCCAGTATCCTATACAACTTATTTCCCAAAGTAACAATAATAGCACGAGGCCTTGATTCATACACAGCATGTCACTTCCACAAGTATGGTTGGCTTAATAATACATTACAAACATCAAGGGGAGAAATGTCACATAATACCTCATCTATGAAGGGCTTGATGTTGTATGGAAGACGAAACTGCTGGATCACGCGAAGATCTTGTCCTTGGTGAAGCCACCCGATGGTGTACGGTTGTGGATATGTTGTGGTTAGTAAGACGAGCCACTTCACGACCTCTGCTGAAATGAGGTTATTTTGTCTCCCGCTGTCAACAATGAACTATAGTGGGGAGCCCTTTACCCACATCTGGGAGTGGAAGAGGCGCTCCTCCTCCTCCTCTGGATCTTCAAGTTCCTTCTTCTGGACCTTTCTGTGGCAATAGTGGCGTTGGGCTCTGCACGATAATCTGCTTCCCTTTGTCATTCCCCTTGTTGGGTTCTGACATGCATCTGATTCTGAAACCTTTAGCTCAGCCACCAGTGACTGCCTAGCCCGACACTCGCTTGTGTTGTGAGTGGAGCTCTTATGGAACTCATACCACTTTCCCGTGTCCTTTTTTAGCTTCACGACGTTGTTCTTTGCTTGCAACTTTGGCGGGTTGTCTTGGGTCACCCCGCCTTAGCTTTGTCCTTTGTTATGCGATTTGGGGGCACCTTTCCCTTGCTTTGGATTCGCAATCCAAGGTCTCTCTTCTTCTATTTAAACTTTTGCTCTATCTTGATGGCATATCGGTATGTCGTGCCAAGTGAGGAGATGCTCAGGAATTCTATTTCGTCGTGGATGTACCTATGTGGGCAGCCATAGTATTTCAGCACCAAATGCTGCTCTAAATCCTTGATACCCAACTTTGAGGGAAGGGTATGGAAAATATTGGTAAACTCTGGCACGTCTTGGTCCCTTCCCTGATGCAGCGTGGTCCACTTTGTGTATTGATCCTCATAGCTTCTGACAGGGTAGTACTGCTCCTTGATGGCAGTTCGGAATGAATTCCAAGTAGGTATGGCTAAAAACAATGAGGTCGTACTTTCATCCTTCTGCTCACAGTAGGTTTCCCATTAGTCCTTGACATGGGGGGTAGCTTTGAGAAGAGTGAAAGTTATCTTTTCCCTGTCGGAAAAATCATGAACAAAAAATACCCTTCTAGCATATTTAACCATTTATCTACGGTGTTTGCATCTATCTAACCGTCAAATATGGGAATGTCAAAGTTAACTTGTACCTTAAAGGGTGTGGCACTTCCAGAGTAGCGTCTCGAAGTAGATGTGTCACCCCAGCGTAGCCGCTTAAGGATCTGGGCAAAGTTTTCCATCATCGCGTTCCTTTGTCGCTCGAGGGCCTCTTCGAGCAATATTTTGATAGGATCTCCTGCCCCCTCGTCTTTCTTTTCATCCACCATGGAAGGTTGTCGGGATTTCCGAGGTTGGTCTTGCAAAGTTTTGACTATTTCAAGCCCTAACTCCTTATATCCTGACCTCATTGATGACATGCAAAGAAAGATAGAGAAAGAGCAGACCTCTCTGATACCACTGATCCAGATTTAAACAGGAATGCAAAAATTTACAGATATAACCACGCATATAGAGATACAACAGAAATAATACTTCATTTCATTATTGTAAAATACTGAAATATGCTTACACAAATAAATGGAAATAAACTAGCTAGGGCGATGATAGCTTATCTCTGAGAAGAGATGTGGCGGCTATATGCCTCTGAACTGTGTTACAATGAGGCTCAAAGGTCTATTTATTATTGAGAAACAATGGAAAACCCTAAACATCCAAAAACCTAACCCTAGGAGATGAAGCACCAAACTATGGGCCCCGTTTTGGGTAAATTGGTACATCAACTTCTCGGGGTCATAACTTTGGCATATTATCTCCATTTGACGTGCACAATACCTCTTTAGAAAGACCCATGTTACTCCCACCTTTCCCAAAAAACATTGTTTAGGGGCTCAAAATGGCTTCGGAAGTTCACAACCCGAAAAACTGCAAAAAATAGTAAATTGTGCTACAATTAAGGAAACTGAAAAACTGAAAGAAGAAATGGTGGGGTTCCAACTAGAATTGGTAGGTGGCCACCAATATCCACCTAGATCAACAAGAAATTTAATTCATTCATGTTGGAACACGGTTTTCACAGGTTGGAAGTTGACCATTGTGTTTATATCAAGAGGTATGAGCAAGGAAAGTATATCATATTATTTTTATATGTGGATGACATGTTGATTGTTGGGCATGATAAGAATAAGATCAATAGGTTGAAGAAATATTTGGGTAGAAAATTTGCAATGAAGGATTTAGGACCAGCACAACAGATATTGGGCATGCAGATTATGTGTGACAGGAAAAACAAAAGGTTGTGGCTGTCACAAGAAAAATATATCAAGAAGGTGCTTGACAGGTTTAATATGAAGGATGCCAAGCCAGTTGGTACACCCCTTGCAGCCCACTTCAAGCTGAGTACTAAATTATGTCCTAGTGATGACAAGGAGAAGGAAGAGATGAGCAGGATTCCTTATGCTTCAGTAGTTGGCAGCTTGATGTATGCCATGGTATGCACATGACTAGACATTGCATATTCAGTGGGAGTAGTGAGCAGGTTCCTTGCCAATCCAAGCAAACAACATTGGCAAGTAGTAAAATGGATTTTGAGGTATCTCAAAGGGTACTAGTCATTATTGTTTATGTTTTGGTCATAATGAGACTGTGCTTGAAGGATTTACATATGTAGATATGATTGGAGATATGGACACCAGAAAGTCCACTACAGGTTATTTGTATACATTTGCAGGTGCAATAGTATATTGGGTGTCAAGGCTACAAAGAATAGTAGCTCTCTCTACAACAGAAGTAGAGTACATAGCTGCAACAGAAGTTTGTAAAGAGATGTTGTGGATGCAGCGATTCCTAGGAGAGATAGGAATAAATCAGGACAAGTATGTGCTATATTGTGATAGTCAGAGTGCCATTCATTTGACGAAAAACTCAACATTTCATTCAAAAACCAAGCACATTGACTTAAGGTACCATTGGATCCGGCATGTGTTGGAGGAAGAACAATTATCCTTGGAAAAGATCCATACAGATAGGAACCTGCTGATATGCTCACTAAGGTTCTACCAAGAAATAAATATGAGTTATGTAGAGGCATGTTAGTACTCAGTGTGACTTGATTCATGACTCTTATTTGGCTTCAAGTGGGAGAATGTTAAGTGTGAAGCCTAACTCACGAACATTGTGTGAAGGGTGGCACCAACTCCTCGACACTCTGTCGTCCCAGCTGTCATCGCCACACTCGTGTCAAACCTACCACATTGCCATTAATTTCTAGATCTCCATTTGAATCACATGCAAGATTCTAGATCCTCCTTCAGCCTCTATAAATTTGTAATTTCTCTGGCCAAGGAATGAAATCCAAAGGCTAAGGTCTCTCTATATAATATGAAGTGATTTATGTTCTCCAAGTATTTTTTTTCTCTTCTGCTGTCAATTTTCTTCTCTTGTTGCTCCATTGTTTGTGATGTTTCTCCTGTTGCTCCATTGTTTGTGATGTTTTGTCTGTTGCTATAAAAAAAAATTATTTCAGCTCTGCTTCTCCTATCTAACACGTTAGTTTGAAAGACACACTTTGATAAGTGTTACAATGTTTATATTTCATAGAATGTTGTTTCTATTTATGTTCAATGGGCTTTTCCTTTGAAATCATTCCATTGCACATGAACTCAATACTTTGAAAACAACTAAATATCTTGTGACTTTTTGGTAATATTTTAATTACTTTACCCACTTCACTTAGTGATAAGTTAAGTCTAAGTCAAGAAACTAAGTAGACAATTGACATGAAATCCTCATAATATTCTATGATGCTAAGTATTCTCAAAATTGCACCTTTTTAAGTTTGTATTTTGATGACCTTTTTTATCTATCAAGACCAAGATCACGGTTTCCAACATTGTTACATAATTGTAACATAATTAATTACATGAAAGAAAAGATAATATTTCATTGTAAAAATGTCTACTTTCACGGTAAAAATTAGTAAAAATTTCTTATTATAAAATTATATGATTTTTTTATCTATATCCAAAATTCTACTTAAGTGATTACAAGAGATAAAAGATAATGTTTCATTGTAAAAGTACCATCTTTCATGATAAAAATTGAAAAAAAATCTTATTGCAAAAATTGTTTTTGTTTGTTTGTTTTTTTTAAATCTTAAGACTAATCCCATTTTAAATGAATTAAATTTTTATATAATATTTTTAAAATAAAGTATTCATATTCTAAAAATTGGAAATATTCAATTACATATATTTATAATAAATATTTATAAATATATAAAAAAATTATATAAAACCTAACATCTAATAGGATGGGTTTTAGATTTTAGATAATAAAATATTATTAATCAATTAAATTAAGAGGTTAAGATTTAATAATTTATTATGCGTTATGGTTTTTTTGTTTTTTTAATGATAAATATGACTTTTTTTAACATGTTATTGAAGATTAATTTTTTAATCAGATCTTTATTAGTGAAAGGATTAATTATCATAACATCATTTTTGAAATGCAAAATTTAAACAGAGCATTCCTTGATAAAAAGCCTAAAATCCAAAACATCAAAAAAAAATTGTATAATGAGCAAAAAGAAATCTAAATTCTAACTTTGAGTGGATCCATCGCGCTGCATTCCCCCCGCCATTGAATTATTCATAGATTTATAGAATGCTATAGTTATGCAACTGGAATATATATATTTAATAATAAACTGCGAAACTAAAAGAATGCGAAACGTTATTATGACAAGCAGAAAATGTTTATGACAAAGTTGCTAAAAGAAATCTGTATTCTTCAAACAAAGAATACAATTTATTTTAGAAATGGACGGAGTGTTACTTATTTGATGAACAAGGAAAACAATTGTACAAACCGGGTGGTAATTAAAATCGTGATCCTGACGGCATCTGGAAAGGCAATAGAAACAACCCCGGTCGTAATTACAATCATCTTCCCCGTCGTCCACGCCTTGGAAAGCCAACAGAAACGACTCCGGCCGTAATTAAACTTGCCTTCCCCGTCGTCCACGCCTTGCACAGCCAATAGAAACCAATACTGTTATAATTAATTGACAAAAATAGACTGCACAAAATATGAAACAACTTGTTTGACAAGGCGTCCATAATAATTTATGAAACGACTTGTTGGACAAGGCGTCCATAATAATTTAAGAATTGGAACCTCAAGCATTACCAAGCGAGAAGGACGTGGAGCTCCTGCCCTGCCCTGCAATGGCGATGAAGGCGAAAACATTGATCAGCTGTGTGTTGCTTATCGTCAGTGTATGGACTCGTCTGCACCTCTTAGCGGCTGAGGATTTTAATTATTCCTATTTTAATTATAGCATGTGCTTCTGAAAGGTTTAAATGACATTATGCAGAGGCTACATGGCGCCTGAGTACAGCTGACAGAGAAAGCAGATGTCTTCAGCTTTGGAGTTCTTGTACTAGAGATTGTCAGCGGACCAAAAATAATTTTACTTTTAAATGATTTTTGATAAATCTATTTTTTTTTCAAATATCATTATATTATTTATATGATTAATATTATGTATATATTTTTATTAAATATCATTATCTTATGGATATTATTGAATAGGTATATTATGTATATTTTTATAAATTTTATTAAATAGTTGAGTTGAGTGAATTTATTTTAATGAATACTATACACCAATTTGATTTTTAGTTTGGCATAAAATAAATATAATATATATATATATATATATATATATATATATATTAATTTATATTATACATTAATATTATATTATATCACACTATATATTGATATATACACAACTAATATATCATATATTAGTGTTTTATCATATAATTGTATTTAAGATAAATTAATAATAATAATATAATAACCTTTAAAACTAAAAAATTCATATCGAAATATTTTTCCACAAAAAACATTTAAATTAATAATTTTTTATTTTTTTATAAATTAATATGTGATACTCATTATAATTTTTGACTTTAAAACTTAAAAATTCAATAATAAAAGTATATTATTAATATGTTATAATATTTGAACTATTTTAATAACTAAATAGTGGATATTCTAAAGCAAGTTACCTACACATTATATTCAATATCAAATGTATACTTAAATAAATTTAAAATGAAAATTACTATTATATCCAAGAATAAAAAAAAAAATTGGATAATACTTTAGTGTTCAAAGAAATGTTACTATTTATAAAAAAAAATATTATATAAGGAGTAAAAATAAATAAAAACAAAAAAAATTAATGTAATGGATAAGGAAAGTAAGTAATTTTAACATTTATCTGAATTACATATTTATCTTAATTTTTAAAATTAACCAAAATTTTTTAGTTTTTTTAATTGTTTTTATAGGAAATTGTTGTTCTTAGACTTCTGTGTAATGAATTTATTGAATTGAAAGATTACATTGTGTTTAATTTTTTCAAAAAAAAATTAATGTGATATTTATTAGAAAACTAATAATATTATGTCAAATTATTAAATATGTATTATTGTTTGTCCAAATAATTAATATGATCATTGATATTTTTATCTTGTTCACTATGATTGATATACATTATGCTTTAATATAAGTTTATTTATGAAAATAATGAGAAAGGAAGAGAGATAAATTCAATATATTTATGAAATGTGAGGTTCAATTTTTAATGTTACATGTTATATGTCATTAAAAATTCATGAAATTATTGGTGTGTATAGAATGTTATTCTCCCTTAACATGCTCCTCCTAAATTAATGATTTCTTCTTGGTTAAGCAACAAATTTCATGTTCTCTGCTCATATTAAGTATTTTCTTTATTGTAGTAATGAGAAGGGAGGAAAGATTAATCATTTCCTAATTTAAATATATTTATAAATTATGAAGTTCAATTCTTAGTGTTGCATGCCACAAGTCACTAAAAATTCATGAAAGTGGTGTTGTGTGTGCAAGCATGTTTTTTTAAAGAATAAGGTTACATTAAGGGTTGTTCATTGTTTTATCAACAAGTTTCATGCCCTCCATTCATATCAAATGAGAACCTTGAGTCAATGTACTCACAAACATATATATACATATACATATATAATCTAATTTTTATAAATAGAAATATTATAGATATTTTAACAATAACATTTCCATCATTTTAATAACACTGATTGATTACCATAACATTTGTGTTTTTTTCAAAAATATTTCATAGAAAATTTGTTTATACTAAAAACTAACCTTTAAAAGATAACACATTTAAAAATAAACAAATAGAAAATCAAGAAATTTAGAAAAACATTAAAATACAAATATAGCATGGAAATATATTTTCCTTATATTAAAATTCTTTAATCTAATAATTACCACATATATATATATTAAATATTGAGTTCCTTTTACAATATAAACTTTGAACTTTAAAACTCCATCTAAATCTTATTAACTTGGAAGCTTCAATCTTAATAAATGCAAAAGGATTTTATTTAGAACAATATATTTGGATTATAAGAATTTATTAAAATCATTTCATTTTCCAAACAGACCGTCTTTGTTGGATAAGTTTAAAATAAAGATTTTTTTGGAAGTTTAAGCAACACAAGGTTAAATACATAATCAACTTGAAATAGAGGTAAGTTCATGCAATGAGATGGGGATTTTTTTCTCTATCTCTTTATTGTCTTTTGATTACACATTATTTAATTTTTTTATTTATTAATTTTGTATATAAATTTGATTTTAATAATGTAACATGATTGTTTAGCTATTTCTCAATTTTTAATAGAGATGATAGAATTAATCTCAAATAAAAAATGATCCTGTATTGTTTTTCCAAAGCCTTATCAAGATAATGATGTATCTAATTGTGACATTTTCAAAATCATATTCTCTTAAAGCAAATGAAAGTAAAATTGCTCTACTTAAATATGAGTATGAGTATATGAATGATTAATTTCTATAATATATAAGTTTATTAATTTTTTAAAATAGAAAAAAAATACATTTTTCTTATACCATGTTTAAGTTTTAATTTTAATAATTATTTTTCAAAATTCCGTTGTAAATTTTCTGTAGGGGTGAGAGATGATAATGTAACTGTTTAATAATATATGTTAAATATAAATTAATCACGAAATTCTTGAAACATCCTTCAAATTAATAATCTCAAAAATTAATATAAAAATATGTTTATGTTTGATTTATCTTTTAAACAGTTTGAATGATATTTTCGAGTTATAATCATGAGCAACAGATAAACATTATTTAATAATAAATATATCATATTTAGTTAAATTATATAGAAAATAAAATACAGTTATTAATTTTTCTACCATTTTCTTTTTAGTTAATTTCAATTTTCTCACCCTCTTACATCCTTCAAATTAATAATCTCAAAATTTAATATATAAATATGTTTATGTTTGATTTATCTATTAAAAAGTTTGATTTTTTCGAGTAATAATCATAAGCATCAGATAAACATTATTTAATAAAAAATTTATTATATTTAACCAACTTATATAGAAAATAAAATACAATTATCAATTTTTCTACCATTTTCTTTTTAGTCAACTTCAATTCTCTCACCTCTTCTTTTTTTTTATTATATTTAACCAACTTATATAGAAAATAAAATACAATTATCAATTTTTCTACCATTTTCTTTTTAGTCAACTTCAATTCTCTCACCTCTTCTTTTTAAGTACACCAATTTCAGATTCCAAACCTATGTTTTCTATCAAATTCTCACAAAATATTAGGGTGATAATTTCTTAAAATAGTATATATTACCAAAAAAAAAACATTAAATAATTATTAAATAATATAATAAATTTAAAATTATATCAATAAGAAATAATAATAATAATTTAGTTTTTACACTATAGGAAAGGGTTCTGCAAATTTAGTTGTATGATTTAGCTTATAGGTCTAATAACTAATCATTTAGTTTGGGTTGTTGTTTCTAAAAGGGTATGGCCCAAAGCTTAATTATGTCCAATGTCACTTCATAATCTAATGATATGTAAGAAAGATCTATTCCACTTGAATTAATAAGACACTAGAAACCTCACATACTCAAAACAAACCTATTGAAAACCAGTTTGATTCAATAGCCCTAATCAAAACAAATATACAAGAGAATGTAAAAATGAACATTTTATCATGAAAGGCTGAAATGTTTAGAAATTTTCTTGAATAACTATTTCAAATACCATTTTAAGAAAATATTTTCATTGATGCTGCTCTGTGCAAATGAATGACAGAATATTAAACTAATTTTTGTTGTTGTTGCTGCAGCAGTAGCTTTAATGTCTTTGGGCGAAGAGGTAGGAGGTCGAGGCACGTACTGAATCAAATGGGGAAAATTGAGAATAGCAGAGTTCCCTTTCAGAGCAAAAGTTGCATGTAATCAACAATTCAGTATTATATAACGGGGAGATATGTTGCTTCACTTCATATATTCAACATCTGTCTCGCAATGTGATGTGAACTGTGTTCAGTGGGTTCACTTGAAGAAGCCGTACACAATATCATTACATTTTCATGGTGACACTTTATGTTGATCATTTAATCAATATTGGGAGTAGTGTTGAACTTTCTCTCTTACATTGCTTTTGAGTAGTGTTAACCTTTTTCTATTACATTTCGTAGATGGATGCAAAATATTTCTCCCTCGAATTAAATATGATTTGTCCCGCATCATATTCGTTAACAGTGAAGTTGACTTAAGAATTAGATGTTTTAAAAGTTAGAGTTATTTTCAAAATGCCATAGAAGGTCATTCAGGAGTGAAAGGATTAAAAGTTAATGTTACTTCCTAAAGGAAATTTGTGTGCAGTCTCATTTATTTCATTCGTAATCAAATTAAATATATATATATATATATATATATTATAGGATTTAAAAGAAATCCATTTAAAAACTATATAGATAATGGCACATTCTTTAGAAGACTCCTTCCCTATCAACCACTTAAGAAGAATATATAGCAAAGTAATGTGGAGTTATACGTCATGCGCACATGGGGCGACTCTAAGAATCGCCTGGTGGGGGCAATTTTTAGAATCGCCCCATCTGCTACAAATTGCCCCAAACAATGCTTACTGGGCATCCAATACAATATTAATTGAAGAAATCCTAGAAAAGGAGTTCCTCTTCCTCCTCAGAGACTAATACCTGTATATCAAACTATGCATATAGATCAAAATCTATATTCATAAGCGAACTAGTAATTAATAGTTGTTTGTGGTTGAGAGTGTTTGTACTAGTTGGCAGATCAAAATCTATATCCATAAGTGGGCTGAAAAAGCCCACAATAAGCCGACCTTCCTTCTCGCTCATTTTCAGGGCAGCTGAGCCATGTCTGACAACTCTATAGCATATCCTAGATATTTTATATAAGTTATTAATCACCAATCCTAGAAAGGAATTGATTTAGTCATAAGCATATATATTCTTGCTCCTTGAACAAGGAATTAATTAGCAGCTTGGTTTCATGGTTGAATTACTAATTACCTGGTCGCTTCAATGGTGGGAACCATGCCTTCAATCGTGGGAACTACTTCTATATCTTGGACTTCTCTATCTCTTGAATCATAGAGGAGCAGCATTTATCAATTAATTGCAAAAAGTGCAGTGAGTCGTTCGAGGGTAGACCCCACTCACTGTGCTAGGAGGCCAGGTTCTATTCTTTCTACAACTAGGTAGGATTTGAAGGAGCAATTAGCCAGGTTCATGGTAGGAGGAATTAGCCAAGTTTCAAACCATCACACGTTGGTGGAACCCATCCATCTTGGGCTACCTCCCGACATATTTCTTCGGCGTTAGCTCATCAGATAATATGGAGCCACCAAATTGTCCTTTTCGATGAAAATTTGCAGCGATGCTAGGCGATTCTGAGAATCACAGGGTGGCTGGGAGATTCTCAGAATCGCCCCACCACCAAGTGTGTATGTCACCAAAAAATTTATATGAAAATCCCAATGTCAACATTGTAAAACCACAAAAAATTTCGAAATTTTTGACGTAGTGACAAAATAATTTCTGCAACCCATCCCTATATATCACACGGTGATATCATAAGACATGCCAAAATGATACGTTAACTAATCTCTTTGAGTAAATGTTTTCTTTTATTAACATTGAAAGTACCAAAAGATGCGGACATATGGGACATCATGTAATTTGTCTCAGTAAATGTTTAATTTCTTAGCAATGGAAGTGCCATAATTTGACTATGGAAGCGCAATTGAATAATTGTCCTAAAAGTATATTGCATGGATAATTAAGTCACACCAAATCACGTAAGAAAAGGACTTTTCGAGTTGTCAGATAGCATATTTTGAAATATTTTTTAAGATTCATCACATAAAGATTTAAAAGGTGTAAATGAATTAAATAAGCTTGTATTGTCATAGTAAAATGAATATAAATTGTCTACCAAATAGGGTCGAAAGGGATGTTACCCCTTGCTCTATGAGCATTGGTGGCATGAAATTTTTTACCGTCAAACTTCGTGTACCATTGGTCTTTCGAAAATTCTTCTAGGGTCGTATATTTACCATTACGCACACTTTGGAGTGATAGTTACCAAGAGTATGAAGTATTCTTGCAATTGTAATGACAATTTATGGCTAGGCGATTTTGAGAATTGCCAGGTGACGTCGCCCCGCCACCAAGTGTGTATGTCACCAAAAAAATTATATCAAAATCCCAATGTCAAAATTGTAAAACCACAAAAAAATTCGAAATTTTTGACGTAGTGAAAAAATAATTTTTGCAACCCATCCCTATATATCACACGGTGATATCATAAGACATGCCAAAATGATACGTTAACTAATCTCTTTGAGTAAATGTTTTCATTTATTAACATTGAAAGTACCAAAAGATTCGGACGTATGGGACATCATGTAATTTGTCTCAGTAAATGTTTAATTTCTTAGCAATGGAAGTGCCACAATTTGACGATGGAAGCGCAATTGAATAATCGTCCTAAAAGTATATTGCATGGATAATTAAGTCACCCCAAATCAGGTAAGAAAAGGATATTTCGAGTTGTTAGATAACATATTTTGAAATATTTTTTAAGATTCATCACATAAAGATTTAAACTGCATATTATTAAACGTGGAAATGAATTAAATAAGCTTGTATTGTCATAGTAAAATGAATATAAATTTTCTACCAATGTGGCATGAAATTTTTTACCGTAAAACTTTGTGTACCATTGGTCTTTCATAAATTCTTCTAGGGTCGTACATTTACCATTACGCACACTTTGGAGTGATAATTACCAAGAGTATGAAGTATTCTTGCAATTGCAATGAGAATTTATGGCTATGGAGTCACACTCATGTTTTCAATGATTCCAATATGGAAAGTAGAGTTCCCATTCAGAGCAAAAGTTGCTACGTCATGCGCACATGGGGCAATTCTGAGAATCGCTCGCCCCATCTGCATTCAAGATCATAGAATACTTGATGTTGCTGCTGTTGGGAATTGATCGTGGGGGCTACCGTAGTGTCTTGCTGCATCATTCTGAAATCTTTAAAAGAACATGAGCAAAAGAATCCCAAATACAATAACGGTGCACTCCACTAAATCAATGGCAGCGCGATGGGTGCGATAAAATTGTATTAAGGCTGGGGAAATTTTGAAGCAGAAAAAATTCAGAGAGCCACAACTTCTCTCCACTTATATGCGCTCGCAAGAAATGATAGAAAATAAAATTTAATGTCCGTCATTGAATATGTGTAGGTTCTATAAATAGTCTCTTTCAATTACTTCCTAGCTATACTCCTTACGTGCTGACTTGTATTATCTATTCTATTTATGAGGGCCAGTTAGTGTTACTCAAAATTGTGTGGGAACTTCATTTTATTGGAGTTGGTTAAAGTTTACTATATTAATTTAAATAAAATGTTAAAATATATTCTGAGTTTAATATAAATTTAAAAATGATTAAATTTTGGGTATAAAAGATTATTATTTTCAATAATTTGATTAATCCAAAATATATTATCAAAATAAGATTATTATTTTTTAAATTTGAGCACATGAAAGTATTTAGAGATTAGATTTTTTGGTTGGAGAAAAATTTGTTGAAAAAAGTAGTTATTTTGAATAATCTTTTATCTTTCAACGTATGTATGATCTTATTTCTAGGAGGATAGTTGAATTGGTTTACATATGAGATGAGTGAGAATGAAATCAAATGAGGAAATATTTGTTATATTTGTTATTGAGGAAATCTGTTATTAAGGAATTTTTTGTGTTTTAGATTGTTTCAAAGACTCTCATACCTTGTAGCATGGAGTAATTATGCTTTTGAAACTCTGACATAGAGATCATGTTAAATAAAAATGTTTTTTTTTTTTGTTTTTTTTGTTTTTTTAGGATTTGTTATGTATAACATTAAAAGTATGAACACTTTCGATAATTAGGAAGAGTTTTTCCAGTAGAAATCACATAGGATAAAATTTTGCTGAATTGTTATCTTGAGTCATATGCATGGTTATGTTTTTTTGAGGAAAGTTAAATTGGATCTCTCTTGAGTGATAAAAACTTAAGCAATTTCCATGGCTCAATACCTTTTTTCCAGAAGAAAAAACAACTTTTATTAAAACTAAAAGAGGTTGCAATCACCTGAGTAAAAAAACGCTCATGGAAGAGCACAAAACATCCAAAAACTTCACCATATATTGTAGAGGAACACATTGCAATAAAAACCAAATGTAAACCTCCCATATGATGGCAAAGAAAGAAGATTGAAAATGCAACGAGTGCAAAAGGATCACACAACAGAAAAAACAAATAGATAAAGATCGCATGCAAAAATAGAGAGAAAAACTGGGAGGAACCAGGAGAGTGACTTAACAGTGGAGGCATGTAAAAACCACATGGAACAAAAATTATGGGCCATCACGAAGTAACAAAAGCCCCTGATCCAATGGGGAGACCATTGTCCAGGAATTCATAATAAATAAGCCCAGGAGAGACAGTGACTCCACGTTTTGAAAGTTGATCAGCCAAAACATTCTGCTCCTAGAAAATGTGGCAAAAAGAGATAAAGGAGAAGCAGGCCTTTAAGGAAGAAATCTTCTCAAGCCAGTGGAATAGAGAGGGCACGAAGAGAGAGTGATGCCCCAAGGCCTAATCTATAACAACCTTTGAATCCCCTATAATAAGAATCTCATCCACTATAATCCAAGAGGCACAATGCAAAACTCCCCATAATGCAACACCTCAACTCGCATGTTGGTTCCATGCCCACCGGACCAACATCACTTACCTGGTTTGATTTGAGCACTATTTTCACAACCCGAAGATCACTTACCTGATTGCTAAATCCAACGCCGACGCCGAGAAGAATGCGGCTGACTATAAGCATGCCGAGATTCACAGCTCCAGCATTCAAGATCGCTCCTAGGAGGAAACTGAGGCCGCCGACGATTATGCTTACTCTTCGCCCCTTGGTTTCCTTCTTGTTGGGCACACTCATGACCATATTGATCAGAGGTTCAGTCGTTTTTCAGTCACATTGAGGAGGAAGGAAGTTGGGAGCTTGCCATCACTAATTGAATGTATTAAGAAATCATACATGCCAGAGCCTACTTTTGATGTGTTGGAAGAAACTGTTGACATGCGAAGGTTTATTATGGGATCATATGGTGAGGGGAAATGCATTGAACAACTTAATGACATTAGTTTCCAACATCAGTTTCGTATCAAAAAAATTGATGGGAAAACACTAATATGGGGCAAGAAGTATTCAACTACTGCAAAATGGGCGCCGTCATTAGGTTTGCAATTTTTTAAGTTCATTCCAGATCATCATGTCATGGTCTTTTAATTTTATAGTTGAAAAAATTTTAATTTCTTTTGTATCTAGCATGTTATGGTTGAGAACATGTTGAATTTATACTTAGGAAAGAAAAATGGTATTCTACCAAAAACATTAATGTGTTTTTCCCCTCATAAACAACTTTGTTTGGCACATAAAAATTTGGTTTTACTAGCATTTTTTAAAAAGTTTGAAAATTTACCCTAAAAAGAAATCATCGTTCCAGTATCATCACTTTTTCGTTTTGAAGCTATATTTTACACGAAAATTTCGTAGTAAATTTCGTATTCACTGCCATTTTTAAAACATGTTCAAAATTGACCTCTAAAAAATAAAATCATCGTTCCAGTGTACACACTTTTCTTTTTTAGCACTGTTTTTGATGTTTTTTCGGGGTTTTTTTGCCAGAGTTCCTGTTTTGAGTTTATAGTTCCCGTTTCAAAGTTTACATTGTTCTTACATGCACATCTACCCAGTCGTAAATGCAGATTTCTTGAGATTGTTTGAACCTTCAATGATTGAGGACCCTAAAGAGCAGAGTCAATTGCCTTCTATCGATGCCCCGCTACCTAAATATCTTAATGAATTGCAGGAAGACACAGTATTGGACAGGAAGGTGAGGACGACACGTAGGGGAGATGTGGAGTACCTCAGGATTGGGATCAAAGGTTCAAAGCCAAGCAATGCAAAGTGGATTGAGATTGGACAAGTGAGAAACCAATTCCCTCACTTAGTCGATGCTTAAAAACCAACTTTTGGTGGTCCAAAAGCTTTTCAGTGGGAAGGCCGTGATCCGAATTGGATCTATGAAGAACTGTCAGAAGAACCATGATTGTATCAGGTCGGGACATACATCAAAGAATTAAGAAAATAGTGGTCAAAAAAACCTATGAACAGTGGCAGTTAGCAGCCAGTGTGGAGCGACGAGGACCTCGGTCAATGCGCGCTGACTGAGGCCCATGGAGACTGCGTAGGAGGCAAAACTAGCCCCTAGGAGGCCCAGATCGGGAAATAGAGGCACCAAATTTATAAAATTTATAACCCAGAATAAAACATGCTCAGTTCATATTAACTTCAGGTAATTACAGACATCCAAATATGAGAATAACACTCCGTGATGCAAGCAGATCGAGAAAACTTCTCGCAGATGCAGAGCAGGGAGACTTAGTCTCAGACAGACTCAAAAGACTCAAACTAACATCACAGACTATAGAGTTAAAACTCCGTGGTGCAAGCAGATCGAGAAAAATTCTTGTAGATGCAGAGCAGGGAGACTTCACTCAGACTCAAACTTCTCAGACTCTCTAAAACTCTCCAAAAAACTCCTCCCCAAATGAACTTACAATTCTAGTATTTATAATATCCTAGCAGGTCATCTAGTGAAAACTTTTACCGGGAACTTGAAACCAAAAGAATCCAACTTTCAGCTAGAACATCATGCAAGATGTCTATCATGAAAGGACCTTGTACAAAAGTAATGAACAGTTCTAAAGATTCGGGCAAGTGGGGACAACCACTTGTTATCTCATCCCTCCGAGGCTAGGCCATATGGGGACCGAATCATTATATATCTAAAAACGAAAAGATGGCCGGAATCTAGGACATCGGATCTCTTACAAAAGTAATTACACAGAGGAGATTTTATTCGGACTAAATCCCACGGAAACCAGAAAACAATATATGTACAAATAAAGCAGGATATGGAAGGATATCATCTAAGATGGCCAGAATCTAGGACATCGGCTCTTTTACAAAAGTAATTACACAGTGGAGATTTTATTCGGACTAAATCCCACGGAAACCAGAAAACAATATATGTACAAATAAAGCAGGATATGGAAGGATATCATCTGAGTGATCCTTCCAATCAATCACTATTAGCTCTGCCATCATAATCATGTGCATGAGTATCTGGGACAGCTGGATCAATATGACCAAGTTTGGTTTGGTCAAGTTCTATTAGTTCATTAATTATTTCTTCATTATCTAGAGCAAGCACTTCGTATGGTACAGATTCATCTAGCCAATATGGTGCAGCATCTCTGGTACAACAAAAGAATGGAAATGTGTACATGAATGGAGGCCTGTCTTGCTCATCCACTGATATCAATCCTCTAAATCTGATGGAAAGCTTAAAGGATCCATCTTCTTCATTTGGAATGACAATTGTGTGGCGGTGGATGAACTCAAACTCTATGACATAATCATTCTCGATAGCTACATGCATTTCCCAATGGATAATTTTGACAAACTCAGCAAAAGTCCTATCAAAAATACTTTTAGATCTGGGCAAATACCTAAACATAAATAGCTTAAACCATGGACTCCACCAATTGTCAGCAGGGTCTATAGCTGCTGCATAAATTATGACCTTAATCGAACCATGTATCCTAGCTCTCTAATGAATAGAGAAATAGTCTGACCATGTCCAGTCAGTATTTTGAATGCATCCAAAATAAACAGGATCTAGTTCTCTAGACAATGCATAATAAACACGCCATGGCCTAATCCTATATGGTAACTCGTTTATATATGACCATCTAGACTCTTCAGAGTCAAACCATTTTTGCAAAATGATCTGTCTCAGGCATAATGGTAAGGTTAGGCATTGTTTTGAAAGACATTCTAGACAAAACTCATAATGACAGTTACTACAGACTGTGACATACGTGACTCTGCTAGACTTGACATGACTGGACTGGCTTGTAGAAGCTTCATGCTGGTGAAGAGGTCTGAACATCTTGATCTCTTTGATTTCTTGAGCACCTTCTCTGGTAAGCATGTCAGCAAGATAATTTTCTGCACCAGACTTGTAAACAATATCAAAATCAAAACCCTCAAGCCATAGTGCCCACCTCAGCACTCTGGTACTGCCTTGTTCTAACAATCTTTTGTTTGCCAGCATCTGTTTCATATGCTTTAAGTCTGTTCTGACAATAAATTTAACACTTTTCAAGAACAAGTGAAATCTCTTTATTCCTCTCTTTACTGCAAGTATTTCCTTATGAGATGAAGGATACTTTTTCTCTGTATCATCAAAAGATCCTGAGGAATAGGCACAAACCAGTTCTTTTCTTCCATGCTTTTGTAACAAAACTGCAGCCCAAGTGTGATCAGAAGCATCTGTCTCAAGTATAAAAGGAAGATTAGTATCAGGAAGCTTAAGTTTTGGCAAATCATTAAGCTTACTCTTAATACTAATTACTGTTGTTGTCATCTCATCTGTCCAACTGATAGCTTTCTTCTTTAGTCTGTTCAACAATATCTTTGTGTCTTCTGATTGCTTAGCATAAAAATTCCTTATGTAATTTAGACATCCCAAAAATCTCTGCAGTGTTTTCACATCAGTAATAATATCAGGGAATTTCAATAGATGGGTTAGCACATGTGGCTGAAGTTCTACATGTCCTTTTTCTATGTGTAAACCCAAGTAGTCAATCTTGACTTTCCCAATTTGAAATTTTTCTTCTGTATCTGAAAGTACCAAGCCATGCTTATATACAAGTTGGTAGAACTGTTCTAAATGGACCTTGTGCATATTTACATCTCTACTAAATAAAAGCAAATCATCAATATATATAATAATGTACTCTACCCCACCAAAAATGTCTTCCATTCTTGTTTGGAATTCAGATGGAGCATTTTTCAGACCAAAGGGCATCACAGTCCATTGATATTGGCTGTGAGGAACAGAGAAAGCTGTTTTATATCTATCAGCAGGAATAATATCAATCTGCCAAAATCCACTTTTAAGATCAAACTTACTAAACACATTAGCATTAGCAATCTTAGCAAGTAACAGTTCCTTGTTAGGCAGAGGATATCGAATAGGGAGAAGAGCATCATTCAATGCTTTATAATTAATCACAAGTATTTTCTTACCTCTTTTTTGCTCACTGTGCTTATTGACATAAAAAGCAGGGCAAGCCCAAGGGCTCTTACAAGGTTCAATAAGCTTATGTTCTAACAGTTGTTCAATTTCTGCTTTGCACAATTCTTGCTCTTTCGGACTCATATGATTTGCACTAGCTTTTTGTGCCCTAGGAACATATCCTTCTTTGTAAGGTAGTGCAAAAAAATACTTTTCCCATACCCAAAAGGCATCTGGCCTACTGGAAGTACAATCTACATGAAGCCTATCATAAATCTGTTGCAAAGTTTTGGGACCATGTAACTCTACATTTTTTACAATCTTATTAATCTTGGTCAGATCTTGTAGACTATACTGGAGAGGATCCTCATCTTCAGGCTGCACATTGATTTTGTAGTCACTGGAAGCAGGAACTATGATAGGACCAACAGTGGTGGAGAATATAACATAATCTTTCCCAAAAGTGACTGGAAAATATTTCTTCAGAAAATCTTGTCCTAACAAAATGTCAGCACCAGTATCAAAACTATACAAAGTGACAAAAACATGTACATCATTCAAGAAAATGGGAAATTCAGGAGCTATGTGACCTATTTCCATTAAATCACCAGTGATAGCCCTGAATTAGAGTTTAGTAGGCTGCCAATAATAATGTGGAATGGCTTTGTATTTGCAGCAGCTACTCATAGCACCAAAATCTATTTGAGCATCCAAAGTATAAGGTTTAATGCTAGGGACTTTAATTCTTATTGGAATAACCACTCTATCTCCAATGCCCATAACATTAAACAGCTCAACATTTTTCTTTGGGGATATCTCTTCAATAACTGGAACATTTTTCATCAGTAAACTTGTTAATTTGGAATTACAATCATCATAATCATAAATAAGTAATTGAAGCGTGGACGACAACTGTATCATTTCTGAACTTGTATGATGAATTGAAGATTCCAAATCTGTGATCTTTTTCTTGAGAGCATTAATTTGATTCATACCTGGAGATACAGAAATCTGCAAAGGTATGAACATTGAATCGAACTCTCTTTTGATGAATTCATCCTCATCTCTTTCTTCTTCTGAAAATCTTTCTTTCTTTTTAGATGGCAGTTGTTTCTCAAGATTCTCAATTTTTTCAGTCAATCTTCTTCTTGCTATAAACTAGACTGGATCTAACTGTGTGAGATCAGCTTTGACTGCTGCAATCTTTGCTTGTATATCTCCTGAAGATTTTAAACTGAACATTTTAATATCAGGAATGAATGTTTCATCAGAATCAGATGATTCTGAATCAATTGTTAATTTCCTGATTTCAAGAATTTCATTATCTGAAGATTCTGAAGAAGAACTTGAAACTTCAAAATATTCTCCCTCAGAGTGAGATATGAGATCCCAATCTTGCGGATCGTGGATTGTCGAAAAGATATTCATTACCTTCATCTGCTTCCTATATTTTCTTTCTCTGCAAGTGTTAGCATAATGACCTTCTTTACCACAAATAAAACACACAACTTTTTTAGAAGGTTTTGATCTTTTCCTAAATACTACCCTTCTTCCTTTAAATGATCTTTTGGAAGGAAAGTACTTTTTCTTCTTAGGAAAGTATTTATCATTCTTGCAAGAGCAGGACTTGTCAAACTTTGTCTTTTTAGAAACCTTTCTTTCACTTTTCTTATGACAACCAAAATTATAGGTTTCTTTGAAATTATTGCAAAGCTTTGTGCTAAAGTGCATCTGTTTGGAAAAATTCTTCTTAGCTTTGCTTTCTGCACATTCTTTCTGCAAAATTGTGACAATCATTTGGTGAATAGCTGCAAATGATTGTCCTTCCAAATTCACTTTATGATCTGCTATGTACTGATTAATGAGATTAGGAATTTTACCAGGCATAGACTGAATGTAATACTTCAGATAGGAAACATTATGTGGATCACTAGCCTGATACATAAGTTTCTGCATAACACAAAAATACTCTTGCAAATAATCAATGTTGCATAATTTCTGGGAGAGAAATAGCTGTGAATGATGGGCTGAGTCTTCAGGGACTAATCCAACAAATTCATGTTTTAAAGCTTCAAATAGTGCTCTTAATGGATCAGTAACTATTTGAT
Source organism: Pinus tabuliformis (assembly GCA_031772625.1). Lineage (NCBI taxonomy): Eukaryota > Viridiplantae > Streptophyta > Pinopsida > Pinales > Pinaceae > Pinus > Pinus tabuliformis. The sequence continues at coordinate 1,519,739,698 of CM062818.1, read as the reverse complement.
CTTTCTCTTCTTCTGCAAGCCTTTCCCACCATTGCTTTAGTATGCCAGTAAAAGACCATACAATTTGAGTGACTATAACAGACCATGGTGCTTTGGTTTCAGCTTTTATCTGTAGTGCCCAAGCATGGACATTATGCAATACAACAATCACTTCATTATAATCAAGGCAATCAATATTTACTAACAATGAATTTCCATAGCCTCTGGAAGCAGGATTGTCTAATCTTACAGATGTAGATTGTAGATTTTCAGTATATCTACTAAACGAGCTTGATGTTGATGCTTCATGTGCAGAGGTATCCCCAACACCTCTTTTTCCTTTGTTAGAATAGAAAAAGGAATCACTTCTATCTCTTTTAGAACTTGGTTCACCTTGTGATTGTTCACCAGTTACTCCTGACATGGCCATTATTGTAGGAGCAGATGATTGGCCATTTTGTTTCATTAAAGAACTAAGGCTGACATAGTTCTTTGGCAATCTTAGACTTTCAACAAAAGGAAGATCAGCTAGTATATTCTTCATCAACTCTGTTTTTTCTCTAGCTAGATTGATTCCTTTCTGGATTTTCTCAAGTCTGACTTTATCTATATTCTCTACCCCCTTAAAAAAATATGCTTCAATTCATCAGAACTGGAGGAGAATTTCAACTTTGAACTTGAAACATCTACTTCTCTATAATGAGGTGGAGAATTAGGAGTGGGGAGTGCATCTTTAAGATGTTCCAAAGACTTGGAGATGATACCCATATTTGACTGAATATTATTTAACTTCTGTGTGTGTGCATCTTGGGTTCCCAATGTCTCAATATAACCAGTATGCATCTTTTTTATGTGTTCTTTAATTTATAAAACATCCCGGGCTATATCATCAATATTATAAAGCATACAAACTATTTGGTAGTTTGTATAATTATGCAGCTTTTCATTTTCGTTTTGATCTGGATCAGAAGTTTCTCTCATAGATAACCATTGGAAATCTGCTTTCTTTGTTCCATTGCTAAATGTCCTTCTAGAATTTCCAGATTCTAAATATCTTTCTGGTATTTTTGCAGTGACTTCTGACTGAGCTCTAGGAAGTGAGAAACTTTTAATATCAGGTATAAAGACTTCAGAGCTAGGGGAATCATCAATCTGGAATGTAGAAGATGAAGATGGAACGCAGAACTGACAATCATCAGGTTTATGAGAGGTAGACTTTGTATGATCCTCTCTTGGAGTAGAATGTCTTGATGATAAACTTCTGGGAACAGAGGGTATATGTGGATTCCTACCACCCAAAATTGTAGATCTAGGGAAGGATGACATAGATCTAGTAAGTGAAGGAGTGGTAAATTTAAGACCAGAGGATCCGTCAAGATGTTGGATGAGAGACAATTGTGGAGGAACTTTAGATGTTTGCAGTTGAGGATATTTCTGTGAAAGTGGAATATAAGTACTATTCCATTCATCTGGAAGAGTACATTCTGCAAAACCAATCTGTAAGGGAGTAGTGTTACCAGGGCCAACAATAACACCTTCTTTTAAAGCTCTACCAGCTAACTTTGGATTGAGAGGAGGCATGGAGGTAGAGACAAATCTCAGGCATATAGAAGCATGGAGCTGAGAAATCTGTGACTGTGGGGCAACATTAAAACCATAAAACTAAATATAAGCATTCAAGAATTCATTGATATAAGGGTCTGTCAGTGAAACTTGATATCTGGGGATAACTGATGACCAGACAGGGCCATTATTGAGGGGACTTTGGAATCCTCCCAATAAAGCATCGTTGAAGTTATTCATTCTGGTATCAAGGACACATGTCAAGCATGAAGTATTTAGACCAGGACGGACTAGTGGATTAATTCCAAATTGTATGATACCTATATGGATATATCTATAACCATTTTCCAAACCCCATTTGATATTTTCTGGCTGTATCAGTGGGATTTGATATACGGACTGGCCAGTGGAAATAGGAATATTCACAGATGTAAATCTAAATAACTGAGCAGCTCGAAACTGGAATACAAGCATTTTATAAAGCTTATCAATATCAATCTTTGGCAATGTCTAGTTTGGCTGTGCAAAACCCCTCAAAATGGGAAGGCCCCAAGCACTCGGTCGCATGAAGAGCCGAGAGAACTGTGGGGAAAAGGTTAAAGGACAAGGCAAGACCCGCACTCCGAAAACCGACAGTATTGATCGGGGGCACCCTCAAGCGGTAAGCGGAATTGGTGAAAATGGAGCAATCCCACTCAGCGCCCAACGCATGGCAAGAGAAGGAGAGAGAAAACCACCGTTGATCACACGCTAACGGTCGGGCAAGTCAACCGTGCGAAACGTGCGAATGGCATTGGATCTGGAGGCCCCATATCTAACGGTTGAGATCACGCCCGATGGGAAAGCGGAATCGACGGGGGATTAAGCCACAATTTGTAAAGATTTGACGTCCGATTTGACTACCAAGGTGGCAGAAAACTCATTCCACGATGTAACGGAAGAACCATACCGATGAAGCGAGTTGGCACAACTGCAGGAGGACATGCGGCCACTCCATGTGAGCCTGATGATGACGCCAAACAGGGAACTCCAAGCAAAGTTGTAGCAGGTGATCCGACGGGAAGTGGAAGAGGAGTCGAACAACCATGAGAACGAATGGCCTTAAAGCCATGCACAGGTAAATCAGAAAGACACCAGAACCCCGAGAGGAGGACGAAACACAGAAAGGAAGAAGACAGAGAAAAACCAAAGAAATACAGTGAAGCAAAAGCAGAACGGAAGACAGAGGGCCGAGCTAACCGAAGGCAGCATCGAGCACCAGAGAGCTTGAGAGATTCAAGCTATCCCTAAGAGGATCTGTCTGGACTGAGCACCACATTGGGCTCTCTCCATTGAAGACCAGAAAGGTCACTAAGCTGGTAAAGAAAAGAGTTTGTGTACTCTAGTGGCTTGGGGCATCCGAGAACGACCTGCCAAGCAAATTTTGTTTCTGGAGACTCATATTGAGCTCCTTCATTGTAATTCTCTGCTTTAAGACACAATAAAAGAAGGCCACCACTGAGAGCTGGACCGGAGACGTAGCCCTGGAGGATAGGGTGAACTCCTTATTAAATTTTTGTGTTCTTATATTGCTTACTGTATTTCTCTATTGTTTTTCCATTTCAAGTGTCTGTACATTTGCAATATGATCGATCCGTTGCCTAAATAACATAGAAACACACTAACACATGAGTCTGTAATACCTTCATTTATTAAATCTTTAACTGAGGTCACTCATAGGGTGATTATCAGATCATACATTTGCCATGATATTAATCTTATGGATCCTCCAACCAATAACTTTAATGACTCCTTAATCACGAATATAATTTCTCAAGCAAAAGTCATAAAGTTATATTGAACTTCACAAATCAAAAATATTATTAAACAATGTGTCTCCCTCCTCCTTTTTAAGTTATATATATAATTTTTATAATAACAACCAAAACATGATTTCATCAACCAACCATCAATCTTTCTTACCAACCACCAATATTTTAAAAAAAGTTAGGAAGCCATTTATTAATCAAAACCAAACAACACTTTTCACTTAATTGCAAACTTCCACGAAACTTAAGAGCCCAACTTCCAAACAACTACCACAAATGTATTTTTACAACCGCTATTCACTTTTCTTTTCTTTTTACTTATGACCAGAATTTACAATTTGTTTTTTTACTTACTCATTAACAACACCTTTTTTATTTTTTTTATTTCTATATATATTTTATTCCACCATTCACCGCCATAGATACATAACTTCATTAATCATTTTAAGCAACTTCCATAATTCACTTTTCACTTATTTTTAACCTTTGCATTAAACATAAAGCCTTTGAGATTCATAAGAAACGATTAAAAAAAAAAAATTACCCTTAAACGAAAACATTGGAAAACATATCCAATAACCAAATTCTATCAATGACAGAACCTTGCCCACTCTTTGATTTAAAAAAAAAACTAGAGGCCGATTTCTTGCCCACTCTTTGATTTAAAAAAAAACTAGAGGCCAATTTCTCTCTAACAGGATATGAAATATCTTGCTTTAGCACAGTCAACAAATACTATAGAGTTTATATCAATCTCCAAACACTAGACGTCAAGGATTTGCCAGGCTTCTTCGGCCCTCTCTTACAAGCACACTTCAGGCAGACGTTCTTAGCGGTTCGGCTCCCTCCAATGAGCCTAACAAATCAATTCTCCACAGGAGCACACTCTTACGCAGAAGCAGACGAACTGCAAGTAACCTCAATCCTTTAGCCAGCTCGCCCTTCACTGGGACCTTAGGCACTGCACACAAACTTTTGTTGTCACACCATCACTACAACACAACAAATTTTATGTAACTTTCTGATACTTCTCTGCAACACAAGGTCTCTCAGACCTCACACAACGATCTCTAACTCTCACTCTGATCACTCACACAACACTTCAAGCTCTGATACCAAATCAGAGAACGCAGACACAAAACTAGAACTGAACACAAACACTCAGAAACTTACTCATTCGATTGCTAAAGAGGGTTTTTATACATAGTGGAGATGTTTCTGGAGTCCGTGACGGTGGCTTCTTAAAGAAACTATCTAAGTCTCGAAACTTCCCCCAGAATTCTCTAGAAGGAACTAGACTATGCTTTTTCAAGAAACTATCTAACTCTCGAAACTTCCTTCTGAATTCTCCAGAAAGAACTAGACTATGCATTTAATGCAAGTGATTGGAATTATTAATGTTTTCCAACAATTAATATTTAAAAAAAATGCTAAGAGATATTACATTGCAGTCTTAAAAGACTTAAATAATCGTTTTAATGTTTCGTGTATATTCCATATTATTGTCAACTCTTCCAAAATATATACACTCAACCTTAGAAATATAAAATTATGATATCAAATTCCCTTTCACTTATCAGCATATTCATTGCAGGTGTTTGAATAGTTTGATTAGAAAGGAAGCAATCAACGTATAAATATTTTTTGAATCATTAATATTTAAAAAAAAAGGAGCTAAGAGCAATTACATGATGGTAGTCTTGAAAGACTTGAATAATCGTTTTAATTTTTCATGTGTATTCCATATTGTTGTCAATTCCTCCATCAATTCTTATTGCAATTACTTATAAAAAAAATTAATAACCATAAATTCTGAGAATTTAATTTTGCAATTACTTATAAAAAATAAAAAATAAAAAAAAAATTACCAAATTTAAATTTACATCATTACTGATGGTATACATTAACTCAACATCCTACCACAATTTTTAGATAATTGGAATATGACCTCCTTCGAATTTTCGTCACATTTCAAATGTGAGAAGTCTCAATAGTTTGTCAGTATGAGTCTCAATTATTATTTTATAGCAAGTCACAACACTATTTCGAAAACCATTTACTTGCCGAATTTGAATTGGGTACACATAATATGAGGGTAATGTGTTCAACGAGTGTCACCCTCTGCTCTGCTAAAGAGAGGGCATATTATTTCTTACCTTCCACAGTTGGGTTCATTGAGCATCCACCTCTAGTTGCTCAACATCGATGCTCTGCTTCTCATGAAAAAAATAAAGGGCATATTATTTCTTACTTTCCACGGTTGGGTTCATTAAGCATTCACCTCTACTTGCTCAACATCCCAAATGGAATCCTTATAGCATGAGAAGCAATTGGTGATGTTGCTAGTGACCCTTACATCCTAGATGGAATCCTTACAGCATGAGAAGTGATTGGTGATGTTGCTAGTGACCCTTACAGCATGAGAAGCGAGCAGCCATTGGTGATGTTGCCAGTGATTCTTACACCATGAGAAGCGATGGGAGATGTTTCTATACAACATGAGAGAGTAGCAAGAAGCGATTCCTGATGTTTCTAGTGATCCTTTAAATCAAATCAACATTATACATGTTCACAATTCAAAAGAGAAAAGTCTCTTTTGACTAAGTTTCAAAGACTCGTGATCTAAAAAGTTTGCAAAAGATTATGGCCAATCCAAACTTGGACATCATAATGAATTAAAAATACCATTCCTTAAGGGCAAGATACGATAATTAAAACCTTGTACATAACTTCGAACTTAGATGTAAATCTACTAAGTATGCACTAAAGAAAAAAGTCTAACATAAAGATCATTATCAATGCATCATCTTCAAAAATAAATTTCATGTTTTGTTATGAAACCAGCTCAAGAAAAGATAGAAAAGATAGATCAACGCCTTAGAATTCAGCCTCTTCGAGGGGGCAACCTCCTTTACATTACATAAATGAACAATTCTTGGATGATACAAATGACAAAACCTCCTTTCTATATATAGGAGTCTAAGGAGTCACAATATAATCCAGCCGACCTAACAATAATAATATAAAGCCACAAAAATAACAATAGAGGGATTCTATGGGGCACAGAAATAACAATATGGGGGTAATAGGGGCACAACAATATAAATAAGGGGTATAACTACAATAGTAATGGGGTAATCACTAGTATTATAGGGACCCAACATGCCCCTCCCCTTCAAAAAAGTGTTGTCCTCAACGCTTGAGTAGTTTTGGATACTTCTGCATAAAATTTGCATCCTCCCATGTGGAATCTTCAGCGGATAAGTTCTTCCACTTGATAAGATACTCTGAAATTGATCGATTTCGTAGCTGTCGAGTTCTTGTTTCTATGACTGCTTCCGGTTCCAATATAATTTTTCCTTCCTCGTCAAGTTCTAGCAATATTGTTTGAATTGGGAGCTTGTCATCTATAACCTTCTTTAAACATGAAACATGGAAAACTGGGTGCAATCGAGAAGCTGCAGGAAGCTCCAATTTGTATGCCATAGTACCAATCTTTTCCAACACCTTGTACGGACCATAATAATTTGGTGATAATTTATTATCCTTCTTAGCTTGCTTTAGGGACATTTGCTTATATGGTTGTAGCTGTAGGAATACCCAATCACCTACATCAAAACTTCTTTCACTGCGATGTTGATCTGCCTGTTGTTTCATTCTATTTTGTGCCAACACGAGGTTATCCTTTAAGAGTTGGAGGACTTGTTGTTGATGTTCGATGTGATGTTCCACTGCCTGAACCTTAGAATTTTCTCTTAAATATGATGTGATGGATGGTGGTTGATACCCATAAAGTGCCATAAATGGGGTCATTTTTGTTGCTGTATGGAAGGAAGTGTTATACCACCATTCAGCCAGAGGCAACCATTTGACCCATTGTGTCTGTTTATCAGATACAAAGCAACGAAGATATCCTTCCAAACATTTGTTTACTATCTCAGTTTTCCCATCAGATTGAGGATGATAAGATGAGCTATGAGCTAACTGAGTACCAAGACAAGAAAATAATTCTGTCCAAAAATTTCCAGTGAAAATGGGATCTCTGTCACTTACAATAATCTTTGGGTTTCCATGTAGCTTTTGAACTGTTTCCATAAATGCAGTAGAAACTGTACTGGCTTTAAATGGATGTGATAATGCACAAAAGTGTGCATACTTGGTAAGTCTGTCAACTACCACCATGATGACACTCTTTCCCTCAGACTTGGGTAAACCTGTGATAAAATCCATTGAAACCTCCTCCCAACGTTGGCTTGGAATGGATAAAGGTTGTAATAGACCTGGTGTCTTAATTGTTTCAACTTTATTTTGCTGGCAAACCAAACATTCCGCCACAAACTTTTGAATATCTGATTTAAGGCCATCCCAAAAAAATTCCTTCTTAACCCTGTGGTAAGTTTTTAAAAATCCTGAGTGCCCTCCTAAGGGAGAAGTGTGCAATTCCATAAGAATCTTTTGTTTTAGCTGGGAATTCTTACAGAGGTATAAGCGATCTTTGTACCATAACGAATCATTTTGCCAGCTAAATGTATCAGAAGTACTGGAATCTTGTTGTAGCTTTTGAATAAGTGCCCACACTTCTTCGTCATTCTTCCATTCCTCCCTTGCTTCGTTTATCCAATCTGGTTGGATAATAGAAATGGCACACAACAATGCTTCCACATCCTCATCCTTTCTTGAGAGTGCATCTGCCACCACATTTTGCTTCCCTTTTTTGTAGATGATTTCAAAGTCATAACCCAACATCTTTGTGACCCACTTTTGTTGCTCTTCAGAGGATAATCTTTGTTCTAAAAAGTATTTAAGGCTATCATGATCCGTTTTTACCTTGAAGTGTCTTCCCATTAGGTAGGGTCGCCATTTCTTAAGTGCATGGAGTATTGCCAACATTTCCTTCTCATAAATAGCTTTGCTTAAAAACTTTCCCTTGATTGGACGACTTTCAAAAGCAATGGGTCTTTCATCTTGCATTAGAACAACACCAATTCCATTTCCTGAAGCATCACATTCCACAATAAAGGTTTTTGTGAAGTCCGGTGTAGCTAAGACCGGTGCTTGGCACATTGCCTCTTTAAGATGTTCAAAGGCCTTTGTTGCTTCCGGAGTCCATGAAAATGAATCTTTCTTCAATAATGTTGTTAGAGGTGCTGCTATTCTCCCATAATTCTTAACAAACTTGCGATAATACCCTGTCAACCCAAGAAATCCTCGCAGATGCTTTATGGATGTGGGGATTTTCCATTCCTTAATGGCTTTAATTTTGCTAGGGTCTACCTTAACTCCTTCATGAGATACAATATGACCCAAATATTCCACCTCCTGGACTCCAAAGAAACATTTGGATCTTTTTGCATATAATTGTTTCTCCTCCAATAGTTGTAGCACCCTGTCAACATGTTCAACATGATCCTTCCAAGACTTGCTGTAGATTAGTATATCATCAAAAAATACTAACACAAATTTTCTAAGGAATGGTTTGAAAATTGAATTCATCAAACCTTGAAATGTTGAAGGTGCATTGGTAAGGCCAAAAGGCATGACCAAAAATTCATAATGACCCTCATGAGTTCTAAATGTCGTTTTCGGAATGTCTTCAATCTTCATTCTGATTTGATGATATCCCGAACGAAGATCCAACTTGGTGAAGTAAATTGATCCATGCAATTCATCCAGTAATTCATCAATAACAGGAATGGGGAACTTATCTTTAATAGTGAGCTTGTTGAGCTCCCTATAATCCGGACACATGCGCCATGATCCATCCTTCTTGTGCACCAATACTACTGGAGCTGAGAAAGAACTTTGACTTGGTTGAATTATACCAGCCTCTAGCATTTCTGCAACCATACGTTCAATTTCACTTTTTTGGGCATAGGGATATCTGTACGGCCTGATGTTTGGAGGAACACTTCCTGGAATCAGATGAATAGCATGATCATGATCACGCATAGGTGGGAGACCTTTGGGAGTCTCAAATACCTTGGAATGATTGTCCAGGACTTTTTGGAGATCTGGAGAAATAGATGATTCCAATGTGGAAACATCTAGCGAACATAATTGTGCAATTACACCTCTTTGCTCCTTTTTTAGAAGCTTTGTCATGCCATTAGAGCTGATTATCTTTCCTGGTTTCCCTGCAATACCCCTTAATTCAACTTCCTTTCCTTCCGTAGAAAATTTGATGAAAATTTCTTGAAAATTAAAAGCTATTGTACCCAAGGATTGTAGCCATTGGACTCCTAGTACAACATCAACACCTCCCATTGGAATGGAAAGCATTGGGCTAGTCAATACATATTCTCCCATGGATAGCTTGATATTATGGCACTTTCCAGAGCAATTTATTGTTCCTCCATTTGCAATCATCACTTGACACTCTGGTGCTGGATATAGGAAGCAATTCAATTCTTTTGCTACCCTACAATGAATAAAATTGTGGGTGCTTCCTGAATCAATCAACACTATTACCTTTTTCTTCTTGATTTGTCCTTCTATCTTGATGGTTTGAGGAGTGGTAATTCCCGCCAATGCATTACAAGATATGGTCGGATTTATTTGTTCTTCATCTAGGCTTTGTTCCTGGAGTATATCTTCTTCTTTTGACCTTTCTTGCTCCTTTTCTTCTTCCTCTTCACAATCTATGTAGAATAATTTCTTCTCAGCACACTTATGACCTTTAGTGTATTTGCTATCACAACTGTAACAAAGCCCTTTTGCTCTTTTTTCTTCCAATTGTTGTGGTGTCAACCTTATAGGTTGTGGAAGACTAGGGGCAACAACACTTCCGTCTTTATAGTTGTGAGTGGTATGCTTCCTCGTTGCCATAATTTTGCTTTCCATTTTTCTTGCTAACCTGAATGCCTTCTCTAATGAATCAGGTTCCCAAAGGCGAACATCATGTTGGATATTATCCTTTAAAGACCCTATGAACACATCAATCCTATGCTCCTCTGGAATATCTTTTACCCTTATGTTCAATTTTTGGAACTCCTCAATGTGCTCCATTACTGAACCCTTTTGTTTGAGACTTATCAATTGGCTAAAAAAAGTGTTGCTTTTTGTATCTTCATAATGTGCTATCAATTCTTCCGTAAAAATTGCCCAAGTGATAAATTGTTTACGAGAGCAAAGCCATTGATACCATACAAACTGATTTGGTTCCAAATATACAGTTGCCATACGTACCTTTTGTGCATTTTGCACATTATTGAGATCGAAGAATTGCTCCATCTGTAATATCCATGTGGCGGGATCCTTGCCATCAAACTTCCTCATATCGATTTTTGGAATATGGTGATTCTTCGATCCAACATTAGTGTCTATGGAATCATGATTAACATTTCTTTTGTTCTCATCATGAGTTTCCTTTACTACCTTTTCACCATTAGTGACCCTTTCTTGTAGCAACTTCTTCAATTCTTCCATGTCTGTCTTCAAATCTATCTTCAAATTTGCCATCGAATCCTCCATCTTAGCTTCCATGCCCTTTATCTTAGATTCCACGCCATTTACCTTAGATTCCATGCCATTTATCTTAGATTCCACGCCACTTATCTTAGCTTTTGTTAGCTTTTGTGAGCGTGACATTTGTTGCACTTGTTCTTGTAATTTTGATATATCATGTAGCATTTCTTCCTCTTCTTCATGAGTCATGCTAGAGCTTTCAGGTTCCTTACTAGGTGTTTTCATTTTCTTTCCTCGGGGCATCAGTTACCAATAATAATGCTTTACTATGCCCTTTGAATTCCGTTAAACCAAGCTTACACAAAAATTTAAAAAAAAAACTACACACCTTTTTTCACTTTATAGAAGCCTGATATTGAATCTGATGTATCTCTGTAATTTTGGATCATCCAGTTCTGAAATTGCTACCTGTAGTAGCCTTCTGTGTTCTCTTTCCAATGCCACAAGTCTGAGCCAAATTGGATTCTCCAAGGAAGAGTTATGTGAAATCTCCCACAGTGACTTGCTTTTAGACTGGTTCAGTAGAGCGAACTTGTACGACGTGCCACGAGTCACTGTTTCAACCTTTGAATCTAAAACACACACACAAGAAACTACAGTCTATCCTATTTCTGTAACTTCTTACGAAATTTCAATCCGATCCCCAGAGAGAAAGTTATGACGATTTTCCCCAGGTCACCTGTTTTGAATGTAATTCAGGAGTCTGCAAAAAGACCAACTTCCTCAGATCATATCTCCGCAAATATCGCGCAAAACGCTCTGAAATTCGGACCCAAGGTTCAGCGCGCTTTCTTCTCAAATGGGTTTTTTTTGCGACTTCTGAAATGTCACAGAAAAAAAGTTATAGCGAAAATTCCACGATGACCTGTTTGGAGCAGCGAAACCCTAGAATCCAAAGCTCTGATACCAAATGTTATGAAACCAGCTCAAGAAAAAATAGAAAAGATAGATCAACGCCTTAGAATTCAGCCTCTTCGAGTGGGAAACCTCCTTTACATTACATAAATGAACAATTCTTGGATGATACAAATGAAAAAACCTCCTTTCTATATATAGGAGTCTAAGGAGTCACAATATAATCCAGCCGACCTAACAATAATAATATAAAGCCACAAAAATAACAATAGAGGGATTCTATGGGGCACAGAAATAACAATATGGGGGTAATAGGGGCACAACAATATAAATAAGGGGTATAACTACAATAGTAATGGGGTAATCACTAGTATTATAGGGACCCAACATGTTTGTACAAATAAAATGATTGAAAACAAAGATAAAGACTTGTTTACAGTGGAGTAAATAGGCATAGGGAAATCTGGAAAGCTAGAAAAATAGCATTATTTTTTATAACATTCTCCACAATCACGTACACCTTCGGTGTCTCTTAATGATACATATATCTCCAACCCAAGTGGTTTTTTTGATGGAGCTGAATAGGGAGGTAGATGTGGATGGGGGATTTGAATTTGGATTTGTATGGACTTTAACATGTAGTATAGGATCCACGGGGGATGTGGAACTAATATGAAGGTGGAGGCTATGGCAATTTGGGGGTTGCTCTGATTCATGGCATTTCTAGACATTCACAACATAAACATATATGGAGACTCCCAAGGCATCATCAATCATGTCTTGGGATCCTCCACTATTTCACACCCCCATCTATAGGGCTGGCTAAGGAACATCACATATCTTCAGGCACTCTTCAGGGAGTCACTATACAACACATCCACAGAGTTCACAACACTGTTGCAGATGCCTTGTCTAAGCAAGGTCTACTCGACACTTTGGATGGGCTTCATATCACTCTGGAGGTGGATGGATGCTTGATAGATGCTGGTTTTATGCCTTTTCCTTGAGTTTTTGCCTACACTGTATTTTGTATTTTTGTTGTGTCCACATCACATAGATGCTCATTGTGGAATTCACATTTCTGGGTTTATTTTGTCTTGCACTAGATAGCTATTTCACTGTTATATGCTTCTTCATCTGATTTTGTTTTTGGTACACTGACTATTTTTATGTGGACTCGGTCTAATTGTAGAGATTGAACCTGGTCTTTTTTAATATGATACACTGGGCCATTGTTGGTCTATGTGGTAATATGTTGCTTTCATGCTGAATCTAGATGGATCTTGATGTATTGGTTTTACTATAGTATAATAAAATCAACATTTTTTCATTCCTGGAAAAAATTAAAATCATCGATAATAGTCTTTATTATTTTTAAACATTGATGAGGAGCAATTCCAAATTGAAAGTAGGCAATGTTAGAAAATAAACCACAATTGTACAGTTGCTTATTTTTCCATACATGAAAATAATGGCAATAACCAAACCCTAGTTACCAGAAACGGGATGATGCCCGTCGTTTCTTGGAGAAACCCTCGGAGAAACCCAACGACACTGGAAACGCCATCTTAAACGGTTGTTTCATTTTCAGTGGCCAGAAACAGTTTCCTGTGAAACGAAACAGTTTCTTCTCCAAAACGAAACCGTTTCTTCTCCGTTTCTGGATAGACTTCCAGTTGAATTTATTTTTTCGGGTAGACTCCAGTTAAATTTATTTTTTTCAAACCGTGGGTTAAGTCCAGTTTAATTCACAGTTGACTACTAGTTTTCTGTAAGTTACATATATAGAGGGTTAAGTCCAGTTTAATTCGCAATTCACTGTTAGTTTTCTGGAAGTTACACATACAGAGCGAGAGTACTGCAGGGTATTGTGAGAGAGCAACGAAAAGCACTAGTTGTATTTGTGAGAGAACACAGGGTATTGTGAGAGAGTAGCCAAAGAAAAGCATCAGTTGTATTTGTGAGAGAATACATGCAGGCTCCAATAGTTGTGTTATGCCATTAAATTCTATCTCTAGACTCTAGTTGAGTAGCATTGTTATTGTGTCTCAGAAATTTTTATTTATTAAGACAATAGTTATATTTTTTTTTAACTGGGTAGCGATCCATGCAAACCAATGGCTTTTTTTAGTTGTGCAATTGCTCATGGTTTTTCAAGGCTTTAAGCAGAAGAGGAGAGAAAACCCATCACTCGTCAAATGCAAGCAAGGCACAGATCAGAGCCAAGCAGCTTGACGCCCCCATCGAGTTATCTTCAGCAGCATCGTCAATTTTATTGTCAAAAGGTACTACATACAAACTTCAATCTCTGATTTTTCTTATGAATGTTGATTGACAAACGTTTTTCATACCAGCTTTCTTCATCCCACCTCTTTATGCAATAGAGGAAAGTTCTAGTTTGTAACCTACTTTGAATTATAGAATTTAAGGTTCATTTAATTCTCTTATCAAAAGGGTTCCATGCTTTGTTGTTCTTGCTTGTAGCCTGTAGGAATATATCTGCAAAAGGTCCAGATTAATTTAAGTCCACAATCGTTGATTATGTGTAACCTGAAGCATTATGTGTCTGTCATAGTTAATTTAGAATGTGTAGCCTAGTTACTCAGGATTATGCCAAGCACTAAGTAGACCCTCATGGATAAAATAGAACAATAGGTTCAAAAGGATGTTAAAAAAAACAAAAACGCAGGTATCAATGAACTTGCAAAATTGAACTGGTATGGAATTTAAGCTTGAACTGTCTCTATCTTAATTACATATATTTTCTATCGAATTTAAGCGTTGGGAATCTAGTGACATTAAAAATAATTGTATTTTGTTTGAGGATAATTCAACATGTTTCGACAAGAATAATTTCTCTTTCGAAATCCCCAAAACTGAATTTGAAGCCAAAATATGCCAAAACCAATTTTATTTTATTTTATTTTAGAATGTTAAGGCTTGAACATATATAGATAATTTTATGTATTTAAAAATTAAAGAAAATAAACAAAAATAATTATAAATTTTGGAAATTTTCTTTTTCATTTTCACTTTAAATTTTTACTTTTCTTTTATTTTAGAATGTTAAGTGCCGAACATATAGATAACTTAAAAAAATAGAAATAATTGTTAATTTGGAAGATGTCCTTTTTCATTTTCACTTTTACTTTTATTTTAACAAATTCTAAATTAACAAGTTTAAGACAATGATTTTTGTAAAAATAAGTTTAAAATAAAAAAATCTACTTTAAATTTAAATTTAAGTTTTTGGAAAGAAGAGAAAATGTGGATTTTTTTTTCTTGGTTGAATTGTAACTCTAAAATTGTTATATTATCTAGGGTTATTAGAAATGATTTAAAATTTAAAATAAACTATAAAGAAAATCATATATATATATATATATATATATATATATATATATATATATATATATATATCCAAGTATTTAAGATAATTGGAATTTTTTCATTCCAATTTTTATTGTATCGAATCCAATCCGAATTGAATTCAAACTTGGTAACTATGGTTTTAACCAATGTTTGTTATTTGAACCGTAGATACCCAATCTAAATGACTCACAAGACCTCCCTAAAAAATAGTTAATTTATTGTTTAAGAATAGATAAATTCACAAGTTTAATAATATATATTTAACATGCGAGAGAAACACTCTTGAAAATAAGAAATAGCATACCCACATATATAATTTGCTACAATTGATAACTCATTTTCAGCTTTGGTGAATTTCATAAATCCTTTTCCTTTAAAAGGCTTAGCTTCAGTGTGGCCCAAAAAACATGATATTAAATTCTAATAAAAAAACATGATATTAAATTCTAACACAAAAATCATGATATTAACTAATAAATTAAATTAAAATATAAATATTTCAAAAGCCCAAAAAACATGATATTAAATTCTAATAAAAAGCAAGATATTAAATTCTAACACAAAACAACATGATATTAAATTAAATAATAAATTAAATTAAAATATAAATATTTCAGAAATTATTTATATATCTGTTTTAAAACTACTTTTCAATTTAACAAGAACTTTTATTTTATTATGTTTAATTGTTATTAGTAATAAACTAAACTTATCATATATAAAGTTTTAAGTTTTATGGTAAAGGATTACTATCTAGTTCTAAATGATATAAATAACAATTATATATTATGCATTCATCAAAGTCCTTATCATAGACTCTGATGACGTTTTAGATACATACACGAATTATTTGTAACTGGCTTGTATTATTATACTGTGAAGTTGTATGAAAATCTTGAAAAGTTACGTACTTTGTGCAAAGTCTTGAGATCTTCTAGAACATAATAGATGAAAATGATATGCATTATTTTAGGAATTTAAGTGAAACATATTTACTATGCTAAAATTCCATTTAGTATTTAGGCAATTATTTACTTTAATTGAATGAAACTAAAGAAGGCAGTGGCTCCATAGATTGGCTATGTATATGAATGTTTTTTTTCATTTTTATCTAGCAAAGCACAGGGCTGAAATATAACTCCATGCATAATAGGTACCTACGTTCTCATTGTGGCTTGGGAGGTGCACACAATACACCTAAATTTTTGGATCAGGGACTATCTTCTTACAATTTCACTTGAAGCAGTGCATCACCATGGCCCATCCCATACATAAAAGCACCAATAATCATAGAGATAATCCAAAATTGTAGTCATCAAGACTAAAAAGTCCAATACAGTGCAACACGGCTGAAGAACGACATTGGCATATGCAGAGTAGTGTGCTATCAGTGATTTGGTCCTATGACCTTGCGATGAGAACAAACTAACAAATCCAACTGGAGAGACAAAGTTTATTCTTCAAATTCATGGTGGTTGTATAGAACTTAATGTCTTATTACACACATCATCTTTCCAAAATCATAGGTGTTTGCTTTCGAAGGTTACTGAGCTGCTAAATCAAAAAATTGTAGATTTCGTTGCTGTTCATCATCGATGCAGGGTAATTTTCTCAATTCCTTAAAAGCATGCATTATTTCTTCATCAAATCCTTGTGCAAACTGAAATTTAGATAGAAATATAACAAGAGAAGAATCATTAATAAATCTAGTATAAAAGTATTTGAAATCATAAAGTCCTTGTCTAGGTTGTACTTGTACGCCTTTACAAATATGCTAGCCTTTTCTTGAAGTGCTTTAGCTACTCCTCTTCGTTGTTCATGAATGAGGAGTAAGGTCACCATCCTTGGTCTTTCGTACCTTAGCAGCTCAGGCAACAACCCTCTCTCTATCACAATCTCTTTGATTTCCGCAAGTCATGGTGAAAAACTGAGCTTGAAATACAACTTTTGAATGCCTTGTCCCTAGCCCAGAAGGGCTTCAACAATATTCTTGTATAAAATAGTATGGTAGCTACTCCGCACTTGTCAAATGGAGATAATTTTATTTTAACCAATAATATATATATATATATATATATATATATATATATATATATGTCAAATAAGAAAAAAAATAGAAATCTTAATAGAAATCTTAGGGGAATTGATATTAATCTACCCATTGCTTTTAGAATTCAATACTTGGCTTTTGAAAACAAGATACATAGAAATGAAATACTACATATTTGGTATTATATGCACATTGTAGATGATTTTTCCATTGCTCAAGCATCATAAAAAATTGTCAGCAACCATTCATCATATAGTACATCAAATTATACATGTGAATAAATTTATCTCTTCAAATGTTTAATTAATTATATTTTTCTAATTAGGTGTCAATTTTTTATTTTTACTTTTTGTAACTAATTTTCAACTATAAATTGTGCAGATTAAAATTGGTTGCGAAGGAGAATCATCTATTTTTTATTCCACTCATTTCTCATTGCAATGGAAGAAAGTTCATCAATGTCACAAAGTAGACCACCCATTTTCCAACAGAAATCTTCCATAGAGGCATCCAAAAAAATCCAAAGCAAAGAATATCAAGAAGCAAAAAAAGCCTTTGAAGCAAGGTTATGGGCAGCTGTGAAATGCACTCAATCTTATAGCGGAGGATCAAGTGGATGATCTGGTTCAAAGGTTTGGTTGAGCCCTTATTGTAAAGAACAAAAATCAGGGAATATAGTAAGAGTTTGATGGCTTTTACTTGGAATGGGGAAAAAGAACAATCAGCGTTTATGTGACAGTGTACCTAAAACAAAGAGAGCTTATCTAATTAAGAAATTTAATGAACTTTAAAAGCTTAGACATATTGTTGAAGGTTTAGTTCAAACTAACAACAATCCTAGTGGATTGACAATTGGTGGTCCACACTCTTATTCTCGACATCAAGTTTTTGTTCCCACCTTCAAAACTTATGGGATGTAAAAGGGAGGGGAAATCTCGATGCATCCATTGGACGATTTTTTTTCGTAAATGGCATATCTTTCAATGTTTGTAGGTCTCCTTATTGGAAGGAAATGGTAAGGAATCTAGTTAACAATGCTCTTAAAGGTTACAAGCCTCCTAGTTATAAAAAGATGAAGAAAACAGTGTTATCCGAAGAGAGGGCTCAGGTTGAAGCTACATTTCAAGACATTAAAGATAGCTAGAAAGAATCTGGGGTCTCCATTGTCTCAGATGGTTGGACAGATGTTAACCATCGTCCCCTTATATATATTTTGGTTTCTAGCCCAAAATGAGTTATGTTCTTAAAATCCTATGATACTACAGGAAAGACAAAAGATGGTCCATATCTAACAGGTCTCCTCAAAGAGGCAATAAAGGAGGTTGGAAGAAAAAACGTGATCCAAATTGTTACAAATAGTGCCTCAAACAATGTCCTTGCTGATGGGTTGATTGAGGATGGATATCCAACAATTTTTTGGACTCCTTACTCTGTGCACTACTTGAATTTGCTCCTGAAAGATATTAATAACATTGCATGGGTTGATAAAACTAACATTGCATGGATTGATAAAACTATAACTGAAGCAAAGATGCTACAACACTTTATTATTAATCATGCAGCGTCCATAGTAATTTATAGGAAATATGCAAAACTTCAGTTTCTTCGATGTGCCGAGACTAGATTTGCATTTTCATTTATTATGCTTCAACGCCTTATTAAAATGCATTAATCTTTGAGAGAGATGGTGGTATCAATGGATTGGCAAAGGTGGAAGAGTTCTCATACTGGGGATGGCCTAAAAGTTGAGGACAAAGGTGGAAGAGTTCTCATACTAGGGATGGCCCAAAAGTTGAGGACATTATTATTGGTCTTTCTTCAAAGAATTTTAGAGAAGAGTGGAGGATATTGTCACCCTTATAACATCTATTATTTCCACCCTTTGCATATTTGATAGTGATCAACCATGCTTAGGGGATGTGTTTGAGAGCATGGATCAAATGAGAGAGAAGATTCATAACATAATGGAAGATAAAAATTCTAAGATCGACAAAGACACCAAAAATGAAACGTAGGAACTTAGTTTGACAAGGTGGAAAATGTTTCATAGCCCTCTTCATTCAATTGCATTCTTACTCAATCCTAAACGGTTTCATAAGAAACCGTCGTTAGATGTAGAGGTGATGCAAAACTGGAATAATTTTATAAATAGGTGTTACAATCATCAAGATCGCACTGCTTTACGGTTTGAGTTAGGAAAGTATTTGAGATCAAAAGACCACTTTGCAAATGAAAATTGTGCATACAACAAACAACAACTTAGACCCATCGACTTCTGAATACAATATGGTACATGGACCCCCTTTCTTCATCAGTTGGCTATCTGTTTCCTTTCACAGGTATTCTCAATAAAAAATACTTTTAAAGGATTGATTTATGGTTTAAACAATTAATTATAAAGCTCATTTTGGATTATTTATTTTTTAAGATTTCAATTGACTATGACTAACATAATTTTAATTTTATTTTACAGTTGACTAGTTCTTCTGCATGTGAAAGAAATTGTTGTGAATATGCTTTCATCCATTCAACAAAGAGGAATCGCCTGGCACAAAAGTAACACAAGATTTGGTGTTTGTACACTCAAATCTACGTTTGTTATCTCGACAACAACTAGTATACAAAACTAGACCTATGAGAATGTGGGATTATAGTGGTTCACAAGATGATGAAAATGATGAGCTTCTACTTGAGGTGCTATAAGACAATGCTGAAGACATGCTTGATGATACCATGAAGTCTATTGACTAAAATAATTCTTTGGGAAGTGGTTCAAGCTCAACAACTATTCAAGAAAATGAGCTTGAAAATCTAGATTATTAGGTTTACTTGCATTTTGATATGAATTGTTGAAAGTGACTTTAAAGATACATATATATTCAAAAGTATAAATTTAATTATTTATATTTCAAATCTCAAAAGTATAAATTTAATTATTTATATTTCAAATCTCTTAATGTTTACTCTTTTCTTTTCTTGGAATTAATGATGGGTAAATTTTTGGATCTACAAAATTATCACTTCTTTCTTAAAACTAAATCCGTGTTTACCAATGTTTCTTTACAATTTCATAAGCAAAAACATTGCAGATTTATGATTAATCACCTTTAATATTGTGTTTTTCTCTTTCCTCATTTCTATTCGAAACCTCCAAACTTGGTTTCTAAACTTGGTTTCTTGTACCGTTCTCATTTCCCGTTCGGTTCCTATTTCCCATTTCTGGGAACATAGAAATGGGAACATTGAAATGGTAAAACCCCACTCACTTAAAAATAAATATAATACACATTTCCAATTTCGAACACACTTACTATTATTTCGAAACAGTGTTTACTATTTCTCAACAGTGATGAGGAGCAATTTCAAATTGAAAAAAGTAAGAAATGTTAAAAAATAAACCACAATTGTACGGTTGCTTATTTTCCGTACATGAAAATAATGTCAATAACCAAACATGAAATGGTAAAACCCCACCCACTTAAAAATAAGAATAATACACATTTCCAATTTAGAACACGCTTACTATTATTTCAAACACTTAATATTTTTGTTAGAAGTTTTTCCGTTCTTAAGAAACTCTTACAAAAAATACGCCTCCAATTCTTTTGGATTTCTTTACGGCCTTGCCTCTATGGAAAATTAATCACCATTTCAAAAGATATTCAGTGTGCATGACACCATTAAATACTTCGGTCAATATAACTGCAATTTAAGAAATGTATAGCTCCATTGTCTGCTTCATTCCATAGGCAATGAGTCATACACATTTTCTATTTTTTACACATTATTTTGTTATGTTTTTTCCCATGGGTAATTTTTTTTTAATAAAAATGCACCTTCAGTTGATTGATTTTCTTTATTGCCTGGTCTCTATTTTAGAAAAATATTCAGGGGGTATGATACCATTAAACCCCTCGGTCAATACGACTCCATTTTCTGAAATGTACAGCTTCATTCCATCTGCATTGATTTAAAAATAACATTAAAATAGATTTAAAAGGACGAAAAAAAGATAAAGAGATATGATATAGAAAAAAAACAAAAACAAAAACCATTACCATTTAAGGTCTTTTGAACATCCAAATGTATCAAGATTTGAGCGTCATCTTGTACTCCTGGAAAACAAACATCTTTTAAATATCCCTTCAAGTGTAATTATTAATTTATGATTTAACTTAATCTCCGGAATATCCAAATCCACATCATGATTTTATGGAATTTCATCATAGAATTGATTAATTCCGCACTAAACTTTACTATTGTATTCCACTGAAATTGCATTCTAAATCTGCAACAAATTCATATCAACGTTTTTATTTTTCCTTTACAAAATCGTTTATATACACCTTCTTGGAATTGAGAGAATCAAAATTTCCATAGTAAAGTGGAATAGTAGCTAATAATGAATAAAATTGTATGATATAAAAATCAAATGCAAGATGCACAATTCTACCTAATCTAAAATAATCTAAAAACCACATTAATCTAACCATCAAGGATCAAGTATAGTCATACGAAACTATACTAGCATATCATCAAAATAAACCCTCCCCTTGCTTGATCACGAGATAAAATAATGATATATCAAAGGACAAGTTGATCACAAGTTGGTATAGATACATAATGAAGAAAGAAAGGATTTGTTACCCACCAAAATGGTTGACCCCATAAGAAAAAACATTTTTCATAAGAAAAAACATTTCTCATACATTTGAGAGCCAACCAGAAATTGCATTCTAAATCTGCAACAAATTCATATCAACGTTTTTATTTTTCCTTTACAAAATCGTTTATATACACCTTCTTGGAATTGGGAGAATCAAAATTTCCAGAATAAAGTGGAATAGTAGCTAATTATGCAATAAAATTGTATGATATAAAAATCAAATGCAAGATGCACAATTCTACCTAATCTAAAATAATCTAAAAGACACATTAATCTAACCATCAAGGATCAAGTATAGTCATCGAAACTATAAAATTGTATGATATAAAAATCAAATGCAAGATGCACAATTCTACCTAATCTAAAATAATCTAAAAGACACATTAATCTAACCATCAAGGATCAAGTATAGTCATCGAAACTATACTAGCATATCATCAAAATAAACCCTCCCCTGCTTGATCACGAGATAAAATAATGATATATCAAAGGACAAGGTGATCACAAGTTGGTATAGATACATAATGAAGAAAGAAAGGAAAGGATTTGTTACCCACCAAAATGGTTGACCCCGTAAGAAAAAAAATTTCTCATACATTTGAGAGCCAGAGCCAACCAGCAACCCATGATATTCACTTATTCACTTCTCAATGTTGATATACCATGTGCTTCTGCTATCTGCATCAACCACATACTTCTCACCAATGTAATTTCCTCTTGGATAAAGGTGGTTACTTCTCACCAATGTGATGTAATTTCCTCTTGGATAAAGGTGGTTACTTCTCACCAATGTGATTTCCTCTTGGATAAAGGTGGGTTACTATTCAAAAGGTACTTTAATCATTATGCAATCAAGTTCTTATATTTGTTTGTTTTGCACATTTAGTGTTGTTTGTTTTGCACATTTAGTGTGGATAAAGAGGTAATTTGGAAAATTGACCAATTTTGATTGTAAATTTGTTCTTTTTGATTGTAAATTTGTTCTTTCACCTTACCAAGGGGATTTGTTTGTTTTGCACATTACCCATGATATTCACTTATTCACTTCTCAATGTTGATATACCATGTGTTGATATACCATGTGCTTCTGCTACTGGGATCAAACACATACCTCTCACCAATGTGATTTCTTCTTGGATAAAGGTGGGTTACTATTCAAAAGGTACTTTAATCATTTTGCAATCAAGTTCTTATACTTTTGTTTTGCACATTTAGTATGGATAAAGAGGTGATTTGGAAAATTGACCAATTTGAGGCCTTAGGGTTATGGGAGGGGGACTACTTGGAAGACTCAGATTGAAATAAGCTGTTCATTTTCCCCTACACCATACTTTTTCACTTTTCATGTCACATTACAAACCCATTTATATACCACTTCCATTCTTTGAATCTAACATGTCATTGATAATCATGGAAAGTGGCATGTTAGGAGATGAACATGTAGGGAGAACTGGTCAAATCAATATGTTCTCCATGGAGGATCAGATATACACCATTGAGAGAAATCAAGAGATTGGCCACATGCCTAATAATCTTGGGGTTTACAATATGATTGCAAATTTAGACGAGGTCACTAAGATTTTTGGGGAAAAATCTACATCTAGACAGAGTCTTGCTATGGCCAAACATAAAGGGATAACTTGTCAGAGAAGGGATATCCAAGACCGAAATAATCACAGAGTTTTTCCTCCTCCTACTTCAGAATCCTATTTCAGAATTGAATTTTGACTTAGGCAATTGGGTGAATAATGCAAAGGTTTCTATTCTAGTGAAAAAACTTTTAAAGATACCATCTCACATGGCCAAGTTACTAAGTCCCATTGAAGTTACTCAAAGGGAAGAAAAGCTTAGTGACGAATTGGAAGATGAGGAAATTGTATTGAAAAGTATGAACTGTTATGTGGGGAATGAAAATCATCTACCATTTTATGTTTCTTTGATAGTGAATGATCGTCTTTTACACAATTGCATGCTTGATTCAGGGGCTTCATCAAATGTCATGACCAAGAAAGTCATGGAGCAACTGAATTTAAAGGTTTTTAAGCCCTATCATAACATATGTTCAATGGATTCTAAAAGAATTGAAGTGTGTAAGATAATTAAAGATTTACAGGTTTTCCTAGCTGCATACACAGATAGAATAATGACTATGGATATTGTTGTGATAGATGTTCCAGATTCATGGGAAATGCTCCTATCAAGAAAATGGGCATCAAATCTAGGTGGCAACCTTCAAATGGACTTATCATATGCCACCATCCCCATGCCTGATAATACCTTTGTCAGACTTTATCGCGAGTTAGAAAAAAGATATCATGTTGAGGATCCAAGGAAACCCAACAATGAAATTATCTATAGATCATGCCAGACAAGAAGTGATGCAGTGCTGACAAATTTCCTTCGCCCCTTAACAGAACATATTCAAAACGAAGAGATTAGGCATAGCTCAAAAAAATTGGGTACTTCAGATTTTCCATCAGAGCAGTTTCAAGACAAAGTAGTAGGATTGGAAATAAATGCATCATCATCACCAGAGCAGTTTCAAGACAAAGTAGTAGGATTGGAAATAAATGCATCATCATCACCATTGCAACTAACCAAAAAGAAAATAAAAAAACGAAAAAAAAAAAAAATGAACCATCAGTTATGAGCAGCATCAATAGTTGGAAAAACAAAAGGAAGAGGTTTGGTTTATCTGATGGCCACAAACATGTTAATATCGGGGCAAGTCATAGTCCCAAGATAGTCAGAATTGGGCAAGGCACATCAAAGAAAGAACCTATGGACTTGCCTGTGAGTAGGCAGGTTCTCAAGATGGATTTTATTGAAGACATCTGATGCCATAGGGCATCTTTGTGTATCATATTTCTAACCTTATCTCGTGTCATTTTTGTTTAAGTAGTTTTATTTCATGAATAAATTGTCATTTATGCTCTCAGAATAAATTTTTATTTCTTCGTTTCTATACTTTATTTCATTTGATAATATTTTGAATGGACACTACTGATATATGTCTTTTGTCAATGGATGCAGATTCCAAGTTCTTGCACACTATCACTTCATATTTAGCATGCATCCCCAAATGGAGCCAAATGTTGACCACTGGAGTGGCACCTGATGATTATATGAAGACTTCATGCCCAAACATGATCCAAAAGACACTTGTACCATTAGATATTGTCAGTCAACAGAGTTTTTTTAACTCTACTTCTATCTTCTCATCACCTTTCTTGTACCTAGATTCCACACCCTACGGTGAATTGTAATATATTATACTAGTAATGATGAGTTTTGAGTCTGTAACAGGCCTAGGATGTTGGGACTCTATCAACAAACGAGTACACCTTGGAGTGTTTTTTTAATCTGGTTAATTATCCCTTCTTTTTCAGAGGCGGATAATTTTCTAGGTTTTTTCGCTCATGTTTTACCCCAAAGCCGGGGTGACGGTTTGAAGATTGAGCCCCTAACACATCTTAGTGTCTAGAGTCGATGTATATTACCATACTAGATCACACAGAAAAATTCGTGGAATTTGTTTAGGTCTAGGTAGTCATTTTTTAATTTTTTAGATTTCCCACAGGTCAAAAAATGCAAATAAAATTGTAATAAGTGTAGTCTATAGAAGTTGTATGGGGTATGAGTAATCAAAATTACACCTCACCCTCAAATTTCTACCCTCAAATTTCTACTATGACACACTTTGAAGGGTTAATAATGTGTTTTGGACTCTCAAAACCTATTTTTCCTAAGTTTAGTGGGAACTTTGGCAATTAATTAAACCATAAAATAAATAAATGAAGAAAAATAAATATCCACACATACTAAATGTTGTGAAAATGAGGTGAAAAATTATGGGGGAGTTAAAGTGAAGTCCCAAGGTGATGTGGACTCCTAAAATCAAGGAAAGAACGTGCTCAAATAAAATCGAATTTCTGGCATTAAATGAAAAAACTGTTTGGAAATTCGAATTTGTGAAGTTAATGCATATTTGGGAGGGATTTTGGAGAATATTTGGTAGAGATTTTTGTGGAAAATTGTCCCCACATGGGTTACCACCCATATACACTTGTCATTCCACCATAAAATTCAAATTTTGCACATAAGGGAAGAAGAAAATGATGTCCACTTACCAAAATTCGATTTTTACACTTGGCATTGGAGCTCCATTCAACAAATTTGAATTTCTCTTTGGGATTGTCACCCAATGCCATTTGTCATTGGCATTATTCATTGGAATTTGCTCTAAACTCTCTATATAATAGAGCCATGGACTCTCACATTGTGTAATATTGTTACTAGCTATTGTGCTTGCGGAAGCGCTGCTGCCTTGTACACTTTCAGAAATATCAATAAAGACTTTGGGGTTTCATTCATGAGGTGTTCCCCCTTTTCGAGTGTGATGAATTGTTGAGCATTGATATAATTTTTTTAACTCATGCTTTGATCTAATTTGCTTCCATATGCTCTTGTAGATTTGTTAATGTAAAGCTATCTTGCATTGACATTTGGTTTAGAAGTATGCTCTAGGTATAGAATGCTCTAGATGGTTTTAAATAAATCTCTAGAGTTTCTTATAATTGTTTATTACTAAATCTATATAGAATTAATTTTTGATTGAAGTTTTGTAGAGGGAACATCTTGATGGAATTATAGAATCAAGCGTGAGAAGGAGTCTTTGGAAAGACCAACCCACTCTTGATACATTCTTAAAGGAGTTCTCATTTGTTCTTTGAACCTTTATAGTCTTATCTTACAAAGTGGTTTTGCAGGGATTTCGGCACATAGCTTGTACACAAACCGAGAACTTCTAAATTTAAATCTCTTTTAAAAAAAACATTGTACTTCATTTCTTTCATTTGTTATCTAAGAGCTTGAAGATGGCTAAGTAAAAACGAGAGTTTACTCTCACTCTTTAGCTTAGCCTTTTGTAAATTATAATTGTACATATATATTTTATCTTGTTGATTTTTCCATTAATACTTAACTTATTTTGCAGCCATTGTTTGGATTGTTTGCTAACTCTTGTGTGGCAGATTTTGAAGAGCAACTTCCTGCAACATCTAACAAGTGTTTGCAGGACCTTTGGCAAGTTGGCAAGTGTTGGGGGTTCAATTTCCAAGGATGTCATGAGCCCTTTTGAGGCTTATTTTGGCCAAGTCGAATTCACTAGAGGGCTGCCAATTTTCCTCTTTACACTTTGGGCATTTGGAGGAAACTCGCACCTTGTTTCCCTTGCATAAGTTTTGTGCAGAGATATTGTCACTACTTTCTCAAGAAAGGAGGTCTAGTGTCCAAATTTCAAGAGATTATTGTGAAGACTCTCCTTGAAGTATAGTTGAGAACTTTGAAGGGCCCTCTTCTCATTGTAATATTAATAAAATATCTAACTTGCTTGTGGGAGCTTGGGATTTCTCCCACAGTATCCTATCTCCCTATTTAGAGGGAGACTTCTCTTGGGTGGATTGACATTTGCATGGTTTAAGATTTCATACTTCATTCACTTACATGCATGCTTTAATTGGGAATTAACACAACCTCACTATCACATTTCATTAAGTTAAAGTTTGTTACAATTTCACATGAGCTTTGCATTTTCTTTCTCATTGTTGTTTGGAGCTACAAGCTTACACTTAAATTTGGGCAATTCATCCTTTACATGTAAGCATTTTATATTCTTAACAAACTTTGATTCGTTTCCATTTACCTTAGTAAATTGTTTCATGAGCACTTGAATACATGCTTCAATTTTATGCTACATTGTTATCTTGAATATTAGAGCAATTTATTGGCATTGTCTATTTGAAACAAATTTTACTTTCAAGCAAATTACTTGTATCATTTTACTTCATTGATGAAACACATGCAACACTTGTAAGCTAATTTTATTCCTCCAATTGAAGTTATAATTGCAACTTATGTTGAACACTATTTCATTTTCAAGCATTGCAAATCAATCTTTTGGAAGCATTTGCATGTATCATTATTTTAATTTAGGGAATTAACACAATTTGCATATTTCATTTTCAAGCATTGCAAATCAATCTTTTGGAAGCATTTGCATGTATCATTATTTTAATTTAGGGAATTAACACAATTTGCATTTCATCTAGGCATTTTAGTGTAGGAATGCCCCAAAGCCTCATTAAAATTTTACCTCCAACATAAGTTGGTTGAAATAGACATCTTAAGGATCCTCTACTCCTCTATTGACTTCTCACTGTGAGATCCATATTATTAGGCGAGGGTGAGGTCTGAGGATTGAAGAGTTAAATTGTAATCTTGTTGTAGCGCTAATTAATAAAATTAACCTAGAGCACTTTCCATTACATTTACTTTTCTTGTTTCTTGATGGTTTGAGTTTTCATATGCAAAGTCTATTGCAAAAACAAGTATTGTAATCATTTCAAACAAGTGTTTTTTTTTTCATGTTTCAAGTCTAATTGCATATTGATGTCTTGGTTTAGCACTTCCTTTCTTTTACATTTCCAAGTTAATTACTAATTTCTGGGTTTTGGCAAAATATGTTTCACATGTTTTGATTTATAAAGTTGATTATCTCAAAAGCATTTTGTATCTTACATATCTTGTACTAATAATTCTTATTTACATTTCAGGGTTACTTTGTTTTCTCTTTTGAGAGCATTGCATTTTACTTTGAGCAAATATATCTTTAAATTGTTGAGCAAATTCCTTGTAAGGCACTGGTTTTATGGTTTTTAATCATATTAATGATTGACATTGTTATTTCAAGTTGTTAACTTTATATTTGCTTATAAATCTTTAAAAGTAATCCATTTTCACTATAACACTCTCCTAGAAACTCACACCTTTTAACTTAACTTTTCATTAGGGACCACCCCCCTAGCTAACCTAGGAGATAGCTCAAACGGAGAGAGTTGGGATTAGTGTGGCAACCCCTTCTCTGAGTTCCCTGCCACCAACCACACCTTGTGGGGTTGAAGGCTTTTCTCACTGACTTGTAGGTAGGTGCAATGTTTTAAAACTCCGACTCGGTATCGACTCGGTTGGCTCGATTTCAATGACTCGGTCATTGTAAAAAATACATTAAATATTTATTTTTTATAAAAACACATAATTTTAAAGATTTTCATTCATGTTTCCAAACACACAGCATTAGAATATAGATAGAAGACAACATATGGTCAAAGTAGGCTCACGAATATATCCATTATATCAAAATGGCAACCAGTGCATTGTCCAATACATACACGATGATGATATAGAGATCAAAACAAAAACACATAACCAAAGAGGCTATAAATGGCCTCTACAACAAAATTCGGTGACCAGTGCTATTGGCTACTACTAGAGTTGCCAACATCATCTGGCTCAGTGTTACTTGGGAGCGGGAGCAAAAGTGGGGATCAAGAGCGAAAATGGGAGCGAAAGCAACATTTTCAGAAGCTTCTGGTTTGGGAGTGAATCCCAAAGGAGTTCGACAACCAATGTCACTAACATCAAGGTACATAGAGGGATTGGTGGTCTTGATTAAATACGAGTTCCATTCCCTAATACATGACAAAATTCAATGGAAACATTGCAAGCTCCAATCCTGAAATCCTGAAAAACTGATAAGTCTACTAAATTTTGAATGAAATCTAAAATTCTATTTTCTCCATATGAAATCCAATGAGGCTGGAACCACTCGCAAACATCCTGAGTCATTTCATGGTAATGTTAAAAATTTAAGTAAAAGGATGAAAATGAAGATTAAAGAGAATGTCACTTTTACTTTAAGAATTTAACATTACCATGAAATTTGAATAGCATATCAATAGTAGGAGAGGGGAATGGACCCCAAATAGCATTCAACTAATTTAGAAAACACCTTGGAGTCCCCAACACTTAGCTAACAGTTAATTTTTTTTTAAATATGAAAAATCACATTTTTTTTGGGGTTACAGGCCGCATTCATTGACTCGGCCGAGTTATTGCAGAACCGGCCGGGTTGACCGAGTCATGACTGACTCGGCCAAGTCATGCAATAACTCGGTCGAGTCAGTCATGACTCGGCCTCCCGTTCCATTTTTTCTGCCGGGTCACAAAAAATCCTGACGACTCGGATCAACTCGGTCGTTTCGGATTCGATTCGACCGTTTTTTAAAACATTGGGTAGGTGTAGGCGGCAGGGTCAACAACATTGTCACACCAAGAATTGCTGACCCTAGGGTTAGGGATAGCCCTTGGTCACATGGTGGGCATGTGACCTGGTAGAAGGTCCAAAGAGGGGCCAATAAGGTGCCCAATATGCTGCCTGTGAGTGACGTGTGAAACCGTGATGACATGGATCAGAATTGGAGGCCTTAGTCCTAAGGGCCAGGTCGTTGAACCATATAACCATATATCGCAATCAAGGGTGAAAGCTCGAGCTTCTAACAGAGAATGGAGACTAGTTCACGGAATCAACGGTTGGCAAGGCCTCCAACCATATGACATAAGCCCGGGGTGGGGGGTGTCTCTATTGAATGGCGACCATTGGATGAGTCAGAGGTCGATGGAAGTCGGATTGCTACCCCAAAACTGTGAACGGAACCAAGATAGAGAGGCCTCCCCCGTATGACACAAGCAACGGAGGGAAGTGTCACTATTGGACGAGGACCATCAGATGGTCCAAAGGGCGGTGGATCGTTGGATCTCTGCCCAAAACCTCAAAGAAGATCCGTGTTATCAGGGATTCCCCCCTCTAACGTCAACAAGGGGGATGTGGGGGTAGTGCATTTAATCTTGGTTGTAGATCCACTACTGTCGAGGGCCATCGGATGGTGGATGACAGTGAAAAAGGGAAGCCTAGGATAAATTTAGGGTGGTCAAGGCATACGCATTCCTCTAATATATATATATATATATATATAGAGAGAGAGAGAGAGAGAGAGAGAATGTGACCACAAGTGATGTTGGAAATAATGTAAGGTACATGGTATCAAGGCATACTACATAATCAAGTACCCCTAGACCCATAAGAGCCACCACCATGTGGCAGTGTAGAAAAATGTCACATCAGCACCATGTGGGAATTTATCTCCTAGATTTGTCTCCAACTGATAGCTAGCAGCCCTGGACAACCACCAATGTAGTCGATGTATTGTGCCATTTGATCTATGCTTCTTGAGACATTTATATGTCCCCTCGCCCATATATCGAGAGCATATGTTTGAAGGTGGGCAGTCCACTCCTAAAGGTATGTGTTTCATTGTGCCATCAAGTGGTCATGCTTGTTTTGCCTTAGGCATTTTGGGCATGGATTATTGTGTGACTTGGAAGAAGGAAGGGTTTTTACTGTAGTTTTGTTCCCTCATCTTAAATGGGGGGTTAATCCTCAACCCTAGTCCTGTGGGATCTCCCTTATTGGCTTATAGCTTTAGGAAGGGAACTACTTGGGAAACCACAATTTTGGCAGTGTTGTCCCATTTTTCCATTTCACATTTTTCACTCCCCTCTACACATTACAAGCCCTATTTCATCATCTTCCCTCCCTAGGTCCACATGATCACTAGGTCCACAAGGCACTGGTACACCCCCTCCCCCTGTCCACATGTTTGGGTCGGGCCTGAAGATGTTTTCCTGTTGAAAAGTGTGCAACAAGAAATGCTTGTTTAGAATGCAACAAGATGATGGAGCTTAGTGAAAAGAGTCGCCTTCACTAAGTGGGCCCGTAGGCAAATTATGGCGCAAGTTCTTTTTTTGGATCCTAGCAGGGATGATCACAACAGGAGTGACCACAGCAGGGATGATCACAGTATGGGTGACCACAGTATGAGTGACCACAGTATGAGTGATCAAAGTCTATTTTTAGACTGGCTGTCAAAAATAAAAAAGTCAAATACTATTGTCTCATAATAATATTTAGACTATAAACTTGATCTTATTCTCTTGGAACACTTCAGTTTGAGCTATAGATGTGGCACATGCAGCTGTCAAAAGGAAGTACGCTTTCTTTGTGGGTCAGTTGAGTTGTTGCATGCATGACTTCAGTTAGAACTCAAGTGAGT
Organism: Pinus tabuliformis; assembly: GCA_031772625.1. NCBI lineage: Eukaryota > Viridiplantae > Streptophyta > Pinopsida > Pinales > Pinaceae > Pinus > Pinus tabuliformis. The sequence goes on along the minus strand of CM062818.1, from coordinate 1,519,707,931 downwards.
TGAGTTTAGTGGACTAGAGGTGGAGTTAATGGAGTTGTGTTCAGTTTAACTTTGTTAAACTAGTTGTATTTAGTCTAACTGATCAATAGACTAGAGATGAGTTGGGTGAATTAGTTATTAATTAATTCACAAGTTATTAACTCATAATGAAACTATAGAATACATCAGTTAACTTAGTTGCATGTCAGTGCATGTTCAGTTCAGCAAGGACAGGTGTTAGAGGATCAGATTGCTATCAGTTGTGACTATATCTGTGCATGATGATTTGCACAATCAGAGGGATTGAGTATGCCAATGAATTGGCCAATACCAAGAATTGTAGCCTGTGCTCACGTCCAACACAGTGTGAGTGATTATTTGCAGGTCAAATATGAGTTTGGTAAACCATTCTCATCAATTCTTGAGCAGGTATTGAGCTGTGGAGGCAGGCAAGCAGCGGGGGAGATTTGGAGATCAGATCTGAGCTGTATTTTGTGTAACAGGTGGAGATACTTGTGAGAAGTATTATGCTGTGTAATGTTACCTGATTCAATCAATATAATATATAGATAGTTGGGGTTTTTAGCGAGATGCTTTCCCCGGGATACATACTGTGTTAATGAGTTTGACTGATGCTTCTATGTGCGCCTGTGAATGTTTCTGCTTTTGCAAATTGATGATCAACGTAGAGGAGCTTATGTATTGTGTATGTATTCCGCAATAGTACATGATCAGGATAATCTCCATTGAATATGTGTCATATTATTCAAAATTTCGACATGGTATCGGAGCTGTTGATCATCAGATCTACTATTCAGGAAGTGTTTACATTCTATTTCTTCAGGCAGAGTCTGTAATCGGGCCAGGTAGCCTCTGGATTCATCCTTCTTTTGGAAGGTGAGATATCCGGTGAATGCCCATACAGTCGATCTCTGTACAAGAAATACTTTGTTCTCACGAATTCTAGATCGGAAGTGGTTGAGTTTTTGAGCTGGTGGAATTCGAATTTAATTCCAAAGCAAGAGATAAAAACTCAGAAACATTAAGTGTGAGAATGGAGACAGTATGCCCTCACGAAGTTCACCCAATGCCGGGATGAGCTGGGAACTGTGGGGGTGACTGTCGGATGAGGATGCTGAGTCTAGCACTCCTTGACCTTCCTAAGAGTTGGCATAGCTACCAGGACTCGGTGAATGGAAGGGAGAAACTGCCAGGATGGGAGAGACTTTGGTCGGATCTTGTGCAGGAGGAGATTAGACGGAGCACCAGAGACGGTTCTTCATCCATGCAGGATGAGGAGAACTGTGCCTTAGCGAGTAAGGTGAAGAAGGGGAAGGAGAAGGGTTCTCTTTCCGAATCCAGTTCTTCCAGTGGTGGGAAGAAGGTTGACAAATCGAAAGTGCGATGCTTTCGTTGTCATGAGGAGGGTTCACGAGTCAAGAACCTGTATGCTCTTGAGGTTCAAGATGCATGCAAAGCCTTGAGCAGCGAGGCAATTGATGGAGACTTGGTGGTTGAGAGGGAAGGTATGTTACCTTTCAACATGCAAAGCCAGAAGAAGTGTCAGACGATTGTGGAGGAGCCACGACTGGTGCAGCAGCTTCAGGAGGTTGTGGAGGAGCCACAACAAGGGAAGCTGAGAGGAGATCGAGTAGAGACATCTACTCATCCAGAGACCTCCAGTAGGGGGAAACTTAGAGCCAGGTGGGCTGAGGGATCGCATGCAGCCATACCTCCAGGTAGGAGGTGGGGTGATGTGGATTGATCGTCCTAAGGAGGAGGGGCAAGATCCTTGAGGTACCCAACCTTTTGGATGAGACCTTACTACGGGAGCCCCAGATGTGTAGTAGCAGGAACTGACTGATTGGGTAGAGACAGATGCGGATGGAGTGACAGAGAGAGCGACAGTGCAGGGAATCCCAGGACAGCACATAGCTAGTAAGCTGCAGCAATGCGAGAGGCACAAGTGTTTTGCACAGTGCTAGGTGGCACAGAGAGGTGTGCAATGGTGCGAGATGCATGGAGATGTTGTAGTAGCGCAGATGTCAGAGAGGGAGCACTTGTCAGCAGCAGGTAGAGCTTCAGCATCAGAGGGTGTTTCTAGCCCAACAGGGAGGTCAGTTGGGAGGTGCAATGCGGATGCAATGCTGGGAGATAGAACCAGCAGCAGCACGGATGCAGTCAAAGATCAAAGTGACAAAGGCTAGAGCAGTCAGATACTGAAGAGCACAGAGATGCAGAGTTTTCAATCGACAGAGGCAATAGCAGTCAAAGAATTTGATGACAGAGCAAGTGGACCGGCCAGATGTGTTGCATGGAGAACATTCCAGAGTTTCAGGATCGGGTTTGAGAAGAAGCCTTTCTTGTTGAGAAGGAGTGTTGAAAAGTGTGCAACAAGAAATGCTTGTTGAGAATGCAACGAGATGATGGAGCTTATTGAAAAGAGTCGCCTTCACTAAGTGGGCCCGTAGGCAAATTATGGCGCAAGTTCTATTTTTGGATCCTAGCAGGGATGATCACAGCAGGAGTGACCACAGCAGGGATGATCACAGTATGGGTGATCACAGTATGGGTGACCACAGTATGAGTGATCACAGTATGAGTGATCAAAGTCTATTTTTAGACTGGTTGTCAAAAATAGAAAAGTCAAATATTATTGTCTCATAATAATATTTAGAATATAAACTTGATCTTATTCTCTTAGAGCACTTCAGTTTGAGCTACAGATGTGGCACATGCAGCTGTCAAAAGGAAGTACGCTTTCTTTGTGGGTCGGTTGAGTTGTTGCATGCATGACTTTAGTTAGAACTCAAGTGAGTTGAGTTTAGTGGACTAGAGGTGGAGTTAATGGAGTTGTGTTCAGTTTAACTTTGTTAAACTAGTTGTATTTAGTCTAACTGATCAATAGACTAGAGATGAGTTGGGTGAATTAGTTATTAATTAATTCACAAGTTATTAACTCATAATGCAACTATAGAATACATCAGTTAACTTAGTTGCATGTCAGTGCATGTTCAGTTCAACAGGGACAGGTGTTAGAGGATCAGATTGCTATCAGTTGTGACTATAGCTGTGCATGATGATTTGCACAATCAGAGGGATTGAGTATGCCAATGAATTGGCCAATACCAAGAATTGTAGCCTGTGCTCACGTCCAACACAGTGTGAGTGATTATTTGCAGGTCAAATACGAGTTTGGTAAACCATTCTCATCAATTCTTGAGCAGGTATTGAGCTGTGGAGGCAGGCAAGCAGCGGGGGAGATTTGGAGATCAGATCTGAGCTGTATTGTGTGTAACAGGCGGAGATACTTGTGAGAAATATTATGTTGTGTAATGTTACATGATTCAATCAATATAATATATAGATAGTTGGGGTTTTTAGCGATATGCTTTCCCCGGGATACATACTGTGTTAATGAGTTTGATTGATGCTTCTATGTGCGCCTGTGAATGTTTCTGCTTCTGTAAATTGATGATCAATGTAGAGGAGCTTATGTATTGTGTATGTATTCCGCAATAGTACATGATCAGGATAATCTCCATTGAATATGTGTCATATTATTCAAAATTTCTACAGTTTGCCCCAGAGGTTGATGCAGCTAAAGAAAAAGTTAAAAGCATAGCATGGCCACAAGCAAGAAGCAAAAGAAAAAAATATTATAAAATGCAAAAGATGGTTGGGACATTATATTACCACATGGGAAAATTCCAAACATGAGCTTTGCCCCTTCATTATGGCCATCACCCTGGTTCCTAGTGCCCCATGAGTGCCCCCACATCATTAAGGAACCCATTCATGTCTCAACCCCTAGTGGGCGATGAACTACCCCAACTTAAGGGGCTAATAATTTCTTATATCATACATAACATGCTATCATTTCGTAGAGTGCCAAGCAATGATATAAAGAAAAATCAAGAAAAGGAAAAAGGAAAATAAAGAAGGGTGGAAAAACAAAGGTTGGGATAACTCATATATCCATGATTGCTTCCTCCTACATTTATACAACTAAATATGTGGACATCCCTCATCATTACCATCCTTGAACCCATGGCATTTGGCTTTGAGAGCCCCGTGTCCCCATCCATCTCATCATTATTCACATGACCCCTATCAATTGAAGGATGTACCTTGGAGTTGTCTTTCCCTTTAGGGGTTAGGAACACCTAATAAGATTGTTTATTAGCCACTCCTACCTAGGGAGGTAACACTATTACAAGCTTAAAGCCCCAAATTTTGAAGGGAATCCCATTATGAAGTCTCAATGTGCCGTTGGTTAGAAAGCTTGATTCACTTAGATGCACTAATAAATTATTGTACTTGATGGTCATGAAGTGCATTGGATCTTATATGTAGTTGGAATGTAGTTTCATCATGGGCTGGGAAAGTGCATTGGGTCTTATATGTAGTTGGAAGGTAGTTTCATCATGGGCTAGGAAACTTAAGTGAGGTCCAAGGCAACCAAAGGATCATATTGACACCCCTAGGGAATGTGTTGAGATCCATGGGACTCCATCATGTGTTTGTTCATTGCCTCACATCAATATTCCACCAAAGTTCCCGGACGAGGGGGCGAGGATACGTGGGAGCGGCCTATGCAAAAGCTCCCCACCAATTTTTAGGAAATGTGAGGGGACGTCAGGATCTTAAAAACTTATAACTATAAAATATAATTTAATAATTTATAAATTGAGACCACTATGAAAATTGGATTTGAATTGAAAAGCTGCAAAGCATGATCATTGATATGAATATAATTATCTAATATAATAATATCATATAATAATAAATTTAAAATTCTAATTTATTATCATACATCATACATTATGATTAAAGTTTAAACCATATTGATGTTTCACTTCCTACTATGAACATTGAACACTGAACATTGAACAATGAACAATGAATATTGACATAAAATTATAAAAGTCAAGTTTGATACATCATATATCAAGAGTCAAAATTTTATAGAATTATAAAAGACTAAAGTCAAGTCTGATACATCAAGAGTCAAAATTTATAGAGTCAGAATAACATAAGAACATCAACATATCAAAAGATAAACGAGCATAATTTTGCTCAAGCCTCAAGATAATGCCCCGCTAGTCTCTGCATACAGCTGCTGCATGAATAAATCAGGATGAACCATATGGTCCATATCACCATCTGAATCTGAATCTGAATCACTAACATTCTCAAACATGCTAAGTGGCACACCAACTAACCCCCTCTATCTCTCATCAAGTCTCTCCTCCATATCTACCTATGCATCATCCTCTGGATCAACATCCCATAGTGTCGCTGGTCCCTTCAAATACTCAGGTATCTTCCTATGCTCAAGACGTAGGGCACTGTGCACAACAACTAACTTCTCCACTCTTTTAGAGGTAAGCTTGTTCCTCTTGATAGAGTGAATGAAGCTATATGTGGACCAATTCCTCTCTGCTGCAGAGGAACTAGCAATCTGAGACAACAAACGCATAGCTAGATCTTTGAGCTCTGGAGCACCATCCCCATGCATCTTCCACCAACCAATCGGGTCATCTTGGGCTAGATCTATGCAATCTGCTCGAGCACCACGTGTGTTGAAGGGGCCACTAAGAGATGCAAACTGAACAAACTGTCTTCGAAATCTTGACCCCTCCTCACTGTACATATTTGCAATTGCATCTAGGAAGCCATTCTTTACCTTTGGATCATCAATTAGAGGCACCCTCCTAGGTCTCTCAACATACCATTTTGGGTTTAATGCATATGCTGCCATGTGCAAAGGTGTGTTCATGCGATTCCACCTACGCTGAATGATGGGTCGAATCTGGGAAGTATAAAACTCTAATGAGGGCACTCTGCTGAATGGCTACCTTCACATGACCCAACATGATATCAAAGGTCTCAGATTTCTCCAAGACTAGGAGCATCTGAATCAGTGTAACAAATGACCTCCACAATAGGGCCCAAGAATGACACCAAATAAGAACAATCTTCCCACCAAACATTGTCCAACACCTGAAGAGAGATTGCATTGCCCCTCAGTCTCTGGATATTCCTGCTACATTTTGGCTCGTGTGGGAACTCTTTGCCCGTACTTTACCTTCCACTATCTTAGGCTCGCCGATCTTATTGCTCACTGAGCGAGGGATCAGGTCGATCTGAAAAAGCTTCCTCTCAACTAGTTGTTGAGACTATAAGCCGGTAGGAAGAAACTTTTCCTAGCGAGTATAGGTTAGCCTCATACCTTATCTCCATGGTTGGGGGCCTAGCTAGCATTAGTTCATGAGGTAGTGGGGTTTGATTCTGAGCACCTTCCCCACTTTGAGCTCACAACCAAGGATTTTAGAGGTGCTTGTACCTCTATCATCCTCTCCAATAAGAGAAAATAACTAGCATATCTAGTATCAGTGGGCTTGAGGAATTCCTTCCTCATGTGAGCCCTGTACATAGCCAAGGAGGTGTGGTGGTAGAAAATAAACATCTACACATCTCTTGCCGCTGTCACCAAGTTTGATATCCACTGAATCTTGCCAATGTCCTTCAGTGCATTATTGAGTGCATGCACACAACAAGGAGTCTATAAAATATGTTGATACCTGTTTTGAATCAATAACCCAACTGATCTACAAATTGTTGTTGCATCTGTCACAACCTGCACCACACTATCAGACCCAACATCCTCTATAGCTTCTCGAAGAAGCTCAAATTGGAAAGATGCATCCTTGCGCTTTCCAGAATAGTCAACAGCTTTAAGAAAGAATGGACCTTCTGAAGATGTCACTATGATGTTGATTAGTGGATGTTTTCGAATGTCAGTCCATCCATCCATAACAATAGAGCAACCAAACCTCAACCATGTTTGTCTCATTCTTTCTTTCTACACATTAATTTTGGACACTTGTCTATCTAAAATTGTTGTTCATAGTTTATGTTCTCCGGGTGGTACATATGAAGGCCCTATTTTTGCAATTGCTTCAACCATTTCCTTGTAATAATGAGAACGAACAACATGGAAGGGAATTCCATTGGCAAAAAGAAATTTGCCAGTTACATCATATGTGTCATCTCGATCTATAATGTTGTACATCCCAGACACTGTACCACCCATTGCACAAGAACAAGATGCACTAGTAGAAACCCTTGTCTTTTTTGATGAAGCACTGGATGGAGAAATATTTGTGGATGGATCAACATGTCTGCTAGAAAATAATCATTTTCCAGTGGCTGCCCTTTCTAGTCTCCAAATTTGCTCTCTTTGAGTTGAATTCAGGTTCTTTGAGGGACACATATTCACTCCTTTACCTGTAATAGCCAAAATGTGTTGCTTCACCTTGGTATAGCTGCCAACAAAATGATGCCCACAAATATTGCAGACCCAATCACGTGAGCTACCACCAACTTTTGGATTCCTTTTCGGTAGTAGTCTGGTTGCATAGATTAGAAGTGGTTTTAGAGGATTAAATGTCCCCTTTGCAAATTTTTCCAGCTCTCTTGGTGGGTCTCCAGAATCTACACCACGCCTATTCTGGTATCTTGCCCCCTTGTGACCGCTTTCAACTTCTTCTTGTGCATCTTTTGGCTCACTACCACTGTAGCTACTGTCACTGCTCTCACTATTCCCAGAAGAAGTTTGACTCTGACTCATAGTTGTAAGTTGTAAGTTGTAACTTTGTTAGTTGAATGACAAATTAAAATGTAAGCTGCAGCCTATAATGAAAAAAAAAAGAAGTAAAAACATTACAGTGTACACAAGCTAGTAGCTACAACACACATTGAACACTGAATTTTTATTTTTTTATTTTTTACAAGAAAAAATTTAAAATTACTACACAATGAAAAGTTCTAAACAATTTAAAAAAATTAAAATTTACAAAAACAGTTTCAATTTTTTTTTTAAACAGAGTTAAAACTGAAGAAACAAAAAAAAAAAACGCAGCAGGCAAGACTTCTTACATGGGTCTAAAAATTTAAAAAAAAAAAAAAAAAATTTACAACAAAAATTGAAAACAACAATGAAGTTTCTAATTTTTTTAGAAATACATTATGTTTAAAAATAAATAAATAAATGAAAATGAAAAAAAAATGCAACTACAAAATTACAAAAAAAAATAAAAATGAAAAAAATTTACAAACAATTCTGGTACTTACTTGAGATGCAGCAGTCAGCGTTCAGGCAGAGCCGTAGGTGACATTGGACAGTGGACCTGAATGGCGATGGTGGACTGCTGCTTGACAGGGAGGAGTTTCTTGCGATGGACCAGTGGACTACTGCTCGACAGGGAGGAGTTGCTTGCGATGGACCAATGGACTGCTACTCGATAGAGGGTGGAGTCTGCACTGCTGCTCACTAGAGGAATGATGCTCGACGGGGGATTGTTCTAGTGTGCTCGATTAGTGGACTGTTACTCAAGGGAGGACGGGAGGAGTGAGGAGCGAATGGTGTGAGGGGGCGCAGATATTAAATGTTTAAGAGTTAAAACCCTACATAATTACAAATAATGTGCTCCCAAATTAACAGTTAATTAAATTTGGTTTATATTAAAACTTAGTTATTTTAGAATTTAAGTTAAATTTTAGTTTTAAACCATTTTTTTTTTTTAATTGTGCCTCTCATCCCCTCTTGTCCCCCCACGACCCCCTTCGTCCCCCTTTTCGGAAACGACTCCTCAAGACAGGGAAACAATCCCCTAGCACGTCCCCCTGCGTACCCTGATTTTTGGGAGCATGGGGAAACGGCCCCTTCTCTTCCCCAAGTGCTCGGAGCACGGGGTAGCTAGGAAACTAGACCCGGGGGGGAGTCCCCGTGGAACACTGCCCCACATTATTCGCGAGATGACGCTATTGGGCTAGTGTGCCCTAATCGACTTAGCATGATCATGGAAGATGATCCAAGGTCCAGAGGAGGTTTGTCTCACCTTCAAAACTTGGGAGGGCAGGCACCATCATTAGAGCCCTCTTTTGGAGCAGTTTATAGACTTATCTTTCATCAAGACACCCACAAGGCCAGTGTTTGTGCCTCAAACCCATTATGGGGCACCACATGGTGACTTGCATAGAAAATTCTAGGCCATCCCCTAATTCATCTTTATTGGATCTCTCTCTCTCATCATGGCACTTAGAGGGACTCAACATGGCCCGCCAATGACCCTACATCATCGACTTGGGTTGCATATGGATGGCTTATTCATATCTTGTGATAGCTACTTAGTCAGCTTGTGACTAAGGCTTGTTCTAAGAACATTATTTTATAATTTTGGGGGTTCATGAGGATAATTCAATTTAAAGAGACTCATATAAATAGAAGTGCTTGTTCTAAGAACATTATTTTATAATTTTGGGGGTTCATGAGGATAATTCAATTTAAAGAGACTCATATAAATAGAAGTGATTCTCATTTGTGAGAATTGATCATCATCACTTGGATTTTTCTCTCATAAAAGAACTCACACTTTTTCTTTGGATGCTATTAAAGATTCTTTGATGCATTTTGACATTTGGAGCTGTAATTTTCGATTTTCTTTGGAGCTACTTCATGATTTGTGGATGTATATATCATATTGTCATCTTGTAAGTGCTTCTTGTCGAATACTATCATTTCTGAGAATTGATCATCATCACTTGGATTCTTCTCTTCTAAAAGAACTCACACTTTTTCTTCGAACGCTATTAGAGATTCTCTAATGCATTTTGACATTTGGAGCTGTAATTTTCGATCTTCTTTGGAGCTACTTCATGATTTGTAGATGTATATATCATATTGTCATCATGTAAGTGCTTCTTGTCGAATATTATCTTGGAATAATGTCTAATGTATGGAATTGTTGCAGCTAGTTAATGCTCTTCTACCCTAATTTGTTGAATATCATTTTGGAAAGCTATTTGGTTGAAAATTACATATGTTACTCATTGCATGAAAAATAATGAATGTTCCTAGTGGATGAGATTTGTCTTTCTTCCTTAAAACTCCTTAAATATTGAGTGGGTAAATGTTGAAGATTGATAACTAGGGCATCAATCTTTAGCCTCCTTAAGGACCATTTTGGCCAATCTAGAATCATCTAAGACTCCATAGCCCAAAGGACTAGGCACTAGTCCAGGGATTTTGGTGATCAAACTCTTCTTTCTCCATATTTTATCCTCCTAAATTTCAGTCGATCCCCTAAAGGTAAGGCGGAAATCTAGGACTTGCAACAAAATTTGAGGGAGGTGATTTTCTAGGATTCCAAGAGTCCAAACATCAAGCTCAGATTCTAGGCTACCTATGCTTCAAGTTTGGTGGGTATCCGCCTGATTTTTATAATATTATCTCTTGCCATAGGTGCTACTCCAAGAGCCAAAACCTAGGTCTTTCTATCTCACCTTGGGGACTTCTTTAGGAGTTGTATGAACTTAGTATTCACTAGAATAAATCATAAGAAGCCCTTTCTCCTCCCTTTCCTTGACCTAGTGAGTGCCTTGGAAGTATTTCTTCCCACGATTATTCATAAAACCCTAGGTATAGCACAAGCTTTTCCTAGGTCTCTCAAAGGGAGCAAATAACCTTTTAGAATTGTTAAAACATCACATAGAGCTTCTTTGAGAGGTCTACCTCATAACCTAGAGTTTTCATTAGGGGACTTTTGAGGTCTAAAATGGGCCTCCTAAGAAAAATGTACAACAAAAATAAACTTTATAACAACCAATAGGATTCAAGATAATGATGTCAACCATTGGAGATGATTCACCATTTTTGAAGTAAAAAAGTAAAAATATTAAAAAATAATAAAATAATAAAACTACTTTTTCAACTCGTTTTTTCAACTTATCTCCCTAAGGTTTTACTCAAATTTCGAGCAGAAGTACTCGTTGGATGCAAAATTTAATTCCTCATCCAAAGAGTACCCATGTTTCATACTTTCGATGGACCCTGCTACACGAAAAATGAGAAATGCATGAAAAACGTTATTGAAATAACGTTTTTCATGTATTTCTCATTTACGTGTGGTAGGGTCCATTGAAAGTATGCAATATGGGTACTCCTTGGATGAGGAATCAAATTTTGCATCAAATGAGTGTTGTCGCTCGAAATTTGAGTAAGCCCATAGGGAGCTAACTTGATAATACGAGTTGGAAAAATAGTTTTTTTCTTTTTTCCCTCTAAAATTTGATGATGTAATCTAATCTTATTTTATTATTTCCACTATTATTTTATAATTCCCTTTGGAGGCCCATTTTAGGCCTCAAAATTCCCCTAATGGATCTAAGGAATACCTATTATCATTGCATATACCAAAACTTTAAGCCTTGAACTCCTTATCTCAAGGCCTTTCTTGGAGAGTGTTTTAGCTTCTTTGAAACATTAAACAATTCTTGTCTCTCCTTGAATGGACATTGTGGAATCACATCATACCTAATCATTGATCTACCTATTCTAAGTGATTCCCTTCCCACCTAGACCCCTCCCATCGATGAAAGTTCGTAAAGAGCACGAGAATTTGACTAGGATGATAGTTGGTCATTGTCCCATTGTTGTCACTTAGTCTAGTAGTTGTCCCTTAGGTTTTCTATTCCTTAGGACCCTGCCAGATTGTGTGGTAACAGGGACCACGTGAGTGCCACATGGCAGGGTCTGTGCACTGGTACATTTAAATTAATGAGCCCCTAAAGAATCATAATTTGCAATCCTGGAAACTGATTGGGGCCAAATTTATACACTGGAAAAATCTCGTCGAGACAAATAAAATGATGACACCCAAATTGAGTTTTGGAAACTTGGAATAAGTAAAAAAAAAAAAAATCCCCATTTCCCTCAAATGATGACACCCAAATTGAGTTTTGGAAACTTGGAATAAGTCAAAAAAAAATTCCCCATTTCCCTCACTGTACCAGAGAAGTTTGGTTAACATAGTATATAAAGTCCCAAGGGTAAGGGGGTGTGTTTACAATCATGGTTCGAGCAAGGCTAAAAAGTTTGTACTGAAGGACAAGCTCAAGAGCATTAAAATGTCCAAGTCATATACGATGGTTTCTTACCTTACCAAGTTTTCCAAAATAAAGGAAGAGTTGGATGGTGTGGGTGAGACAATTCCATATAGAGATCTAGTGAATTTTGCTCTGTTAGTTTCACAAAGTCATGCAAGCCTTCACAGATGGGATATGTGCCAAAGAAAGCTTTTCAGAATTGGGAGTGTTTATGGGGTCATTGCATCCAAGAAGAGATTCACGAACAAGCTCAAGTTGGATCTCGTGTTAAAAGCAAGGATGATGAAGAAAAAATCACTCTAGTCGGCAAAGGGTAAAAATAGCGGTGGTGGTGGTGAGCCAAATTTTAAGGGAGAGAAGAAGAAAAAAGATCTCAGTAAGATCAAGTGTGGTAAAAAGAGCGGTGGTGGTGGTCAACCAAGTTCTAAAGGAGAGAAGAAGAAAAATGATCTCAGCAAGATTAAGTATTTTTCATGCCACTAGTTTGGGCATTATGTTACTAAATGCCTGAATAGGAAGAAAGGGTCCAAGAACGACCAAGTAGCAGCCTCAATAGAGATAGATGAGATCTCTTCTCATTTTGAGAGGGAGTTTTCACTCATTGCCTCTAGCAAGTTTAATGGCTACCAGTTTATGGTGTGTGAACAGCAGTGGGTCCTATCGTATGACAGGGAACAAGAAGTATTTCAGAAAAATGCTAGAGAAGGGCATGCAGTTCAACACTGAGATGGGAGACGATGGGAAGTACTGAGTCGAGGGTACTAATACAATTCATTTTGAGAGGGAGTCTAGAAACCCTCTATATCTCAGAGATGTTCTTTATGTACCTGGAGGTTGGGCTCAAGAAGAATCTCATTTCAATTTTAGCATTGGAGGATAAGCGGTATGAGGTGAACTTCAAATAGGATAGGATTACAGTTTACAGTTTGAGACACAAACAAGACCCTGTACAGATTACAGTTTGAGACAAAAACAACATTGACTAGCAGAGGAGCCTGTGACTTAGGCAACGAGCTTGGAGAGTTGTGGCATAGGAACATGGGGCATTTGCACCATGTAACGCTGAAGATTCTTAAGGATATAATGACAAGGTTTCCTCAGTGCAACATGGATCAACATGAGGTGTTGAAGGATTGCACACTTGGCAAGTAGTCCAAGTCATCTTTTCCCAGTAGAGACATGTAGTGTTGAAGATTCTTAAGGAGATAGCGACAAGTATGCCTCAGTGTAGCGTGGATCAATATGAGGTGTACAAGGGTCCTAGGAGGGGATCCTATGGAGCAACTACTAGGTCAAGGCAAACAATGGAGCGATAGCCCGCTGTCACCTTAGCTAAGGCTCACTGCTCTTCAGGGACTTTCATCGATGGGAGGAGACTTAATATGATAGGAATCAATAGATGAATGGATCAATAGAAGGATGAGGAGTGATTCCTAAGGCATATTCACAAGAGAGACTCAATTATATGGCTTTCTTGCTTGGGAAGCAAGGTGATATGCTCTCTAGGAAGGGCTAAGAGGATTTTCAACGCTGGGGTTTGTGAATATATCTCGTAAATATGACTCCTAAACCTAGTAATCCTTATGGATAATTGGCCTCTATGTGATCTTTGTGAAATTAGAGTTATCAAATTGCGGGTCCACAAAAGGCCAAGTGGACCTAGAATTAGGTCAAGGATATGGAGTTGATTAACCAAGGGGGGGCTTGATTGATTAGGAAAGAGAAGAGGATCAAAGGACAAATTTTATTTTGAAAATTGAATGTAATGATCCAAATGAGGACACTAGCCAAGGAAAACCTAGGGCAAGAAATGATTCTTGAGCTAGGTCTTGCAATACCTTAAGATCCCACCAAATTCCCTGAAATTTGGGGGAGCCCTAGAGAGAACACTAGCACGGTTATGGACAAGAGATGAAACCTTTTTGATGGTTATAATGGGAGAAAAATGATGCCCTAGGTGACCTATGGAGGCTAGGCCTAGAAAGAGAAGGAGAGGTGAGAGCAATATTCCTTAAAAGTGATCACCTATGGAAGGATTAGTGCCTTATCCTTTAGGAGAGATCGAGTCAAAGAGAATTTATTATTTGGAAAAGATTTACCCAATCAAGGAGGCCTTCAAGCAACTTCGCATGACATTAGGGCATGAGAGCAACGACTCAAGATATTTATACTTTGATATGTAATAATTGATGACTTATCGAGATGAATTCAATTACAGTAGTTTCTAGGAACATTCACTCATTCATACATGGCCTATACAATGATGCAATGCTACAAAAGATCAAAATTTCCACAATTTCGCATAGAAAAGTAGTAAATTTCAAACTTGTATAGCAAAAATCCCAGCAACATTTCATGTGACAAAGTAAATACAAGAATAAGCATGAAACATGTACAAATGAGTATATCCAATCATCAAATTATGTCAATAATGAAGCTCCAAGACAAGATAAATAGATCCAAACATAAAAATTTATCCATGTAATCCAAACTCGTCCTTCAAATGGAATGTGAAATTCTCAAGTGGCTACTAAATCCCAATCCAAGTGATGATGAAAGAAATGAAACACCTCTCATCTATTTATATCATCTCTAATGAGTTCGATTTGTCTAAGTAGCCCTAATTTAGCCCCAAATAATAAAATAATGTGCAATAATAGCATTCCTTGGTGACAAGCCCACCAAGGTAGCTCAATAACATAAAAGAAGCCTCTCAAGAGGACAAAATAATCAATATAATGAGTTGTTGGGCCACTGAGAAGGCCTAATGAAGTCCAAAGTGTACCATGTTGAGAGAATGGACTTCAAACATAATGGACAAGGGGTTGGTCCCTTGTTTCCCAAGTAAGTCACATATGGTAATCCCAAGTGGGTGTGGGGGCACAATGACATCCTCATGGGTCTCCAAGTGGATTGATAATGTTTGCTAACCATATGTAAGGGCTAGGATGATGACCTAAGCCCTCCCTTTGCCTCCTGCAGTGAGACACATCCTCATTTGGAAACCTAGAACATCTGCCCAGTATATGGTGCAAGAGTGGAGCTGGTTGGGCATGGCGAACTAGGTGCATCATCTTCATCCAAAAGATGGAACACGAGCAATCATTGAATGGTGTTTGGGATCCATGAAGTACTCTTTACTATGGTGGAGGCCCATGACTCTCAACGTTCACTCTACAAGTGCCAATGTGGCTCTCTTGAGGGCTTGGACCCCGTATAGGGAGGCCAAACCCCAAATGGAGACCCACCTGCAATCCTGCATCAGATCCAATGCGTCCCCCTGCCCTCAAATACAATAAATCATTAGAGTAATCAAGTAAAAGAGTTTACAAATCACGAAATCAAGTGGGCGCTTCATGGTGGCATGCATTTCCATAGTGGGCTTTGGCATGTACAGGTGTCACCAAACTCAATGGGGGTTTAACCAAGGACCCCATTAGGTGGTTTCAACCTCTAAAGGGGATGACATGTCCATGGTACATCCATCAATGGGTAGTGTTACAACTCAAACTAGCAGGGGCCCTAGGAGGGGGGGATCCTATAGAAAAACTAATAGGTTAAGGGGCAACAATGGAGAGATAGCCCATTGTCACTCAACTAAGGCTCCCCACTCTTTATGGACATTCACCGATGGGAAGAGACAGAGTATAAGAGGAATCACAAGGATGAATAGATCATTCAATCGATAGAGGGGTGATTCCTAAAGCTTATTCACAAGAGAGGCTCAAATAAATGGCTTACTTGTTTGAGAAGCAAGGTGATGGGATCTCTAGGAAGGGATAAGGGGATGCATTGGCTTTTATGCAGGATGGCAGGTGGGTCTCCATTTGGGGCTTGGTCTACCTATACGGGGTCCTATCCCTCCAAGGGGGCACATGGGCACTTGTAGGGTGAGCGTTGAGAGCCATAGGCCTACACCATAGCAAAGATTACCTCATAGATCCCCAACACTGCTCATTGATTGCTTGTGTTCCACCTTTTGTATGAGGATGAAGCACCTAGTTTACCATGCCCAACTGGCTCCACAGTTGCACCATACACTTGGCAGATGTTGGAGGATCCAAAGGATGTCTCCCGTTGCAAAGGGAGGGCTTATGTCATCATCCTAGCCCTTACAGATGGTCTACAATCATTTTCAATTCATTTGGAGACCCATGAGGATGCCCATGTGCCCCCACACCCACTTGGGAGCACCACAGGTTCTTGCTTTGAAAACAAGGGGCCAACCCCTTGTCCTCTATGTTTGGAGTCCTTTTCTACATCATGGCACCCTTTGGACTTCATTAGGCCTCTGAGGAGGCCCAACAACTCATTCTATTGATCATTCGACCCTCTTGACAGGCTTATCTTTATGTTATGGAGCAACTTGGTGGGCTTTGTCACCAAAAGTATTCTTATTATGCACATTATTTTATTTTAGGCGCTCAATTAGGCCAATTTAGCTAAATTGAATTCATTAGAGAGGGTATAAATAGAAGTGAGATGATTCATTTTCATTATCATCACTTGGATTGGTTTATTCTCTCTTGTGAGATTTTCGCTCCCTTTTGGAGGACAAATTTGGATGACATGAATGAATTTTGATGTTTGGATCTTCTATCTCATCTTGGAGCTTCACTATTGGCATAATATGATAGTTGGATATATATACTCTTTTACACATGTAAGTGATATTTTCATGTATATTCTTGTTATTTACTTTAATACATGAATTTTGCAGGGATTTTCGCTATACTAGGTTTGAAATTTATTGCTTTTCTTATGCGAAATTGTGGAAATATTGGTCTTTTGTAGCGTTGCATCATTTCATGTATCATGTGTGAATGTTCCTAGAGATTGTTTCTTTATTGAACACATCTTGATAAGTCATCAATTATTGCACATTGAAGTATAAACTCTTCTAGCAGCTGCTCTCATGCCCTTATTGCCATGCGAAGTTGTCTAGGAGGCTCCTTGATTGGGTGTAGTTCCTCTAAATCATAAATTTCATCTTGACTCCATCTTACCCAAAGGACAAGGCATTGATCCTTCCATAGGTGATCATTTTCAAAGCTTATTTCTCTCACCTTCCACTCTTTTCCTAGGTCTAGCCTCCATTGGTCACCTAGGGCATTATTTTTCTCACAATTTATCAATCAAAATAATCTGATCTCTTTCCCACAACTGCGCTAGTGTGTCCTCAAGAAGCCCTCCAAATTTCACAAGAATTCAACGATGGGATCTTGAGATATTTCAAGCCCTAGCTCGAAGATCGGTTCTTGCCCTTGGTTTCCCATTGGCTAGTAACCATATTAGGATCATAAAATTTCATCTTGACTCCATCTTCCCCAAAGGAAAAGGCACTAATCCTTCCATAGGTGATCATTTTCAAAGCTTATTTCTCCCACCTTCCCCTCTTTTCCTAGGTCTAGCCTCCATTGGTCACCTAGGGCATCCTTTTTCTCATGATTTATCCATCAAAACAATTCAATCTCTTGCCCACAACTACGCTAGTGTGTCCTCAAGAAACCCTCCAAATTTCACGAGATTTCGGCAGTGGGATCTTGAGATATTTCAATCCCTAGCTCGAAGATCGATTTTTGGCCTTGGTTTCCCATTGGCTAGTAACCTCATTAGGATCATAAAACACATTAAAAGAAAATTGTTTCTCTGATCCTCTTCCATTTCCTAATTAGGTCAAGTACATCCTTGGTGACCAAATCCATATCCTTGACCTAATTTTAGGTCCACTTGGCCCTTTGTGGTCTCGCAACTTGTTGACTCCAATTCCACAAAGATCACTTAGAAGTCAAGCATCCATAAGGCCTTTTGAGACTAGGGGCTACCTTGACAAGGCATACTCTCACACCCTATCCTCATAGGCCCTCTTAGCCCTTCCTAGAGAGCCCATCACCTTGCTTCTAAAGCAAGCAACCCATTTAGTTGAGTCTCTCTTGTGAATAGGCCAAGGAATCACTTCTTTATCTTATCATTGACCATATATTCTCATGATTCCTCATATACTGGGACTCCTCCCATCGATGACAGTCTGTAAAGAGCAGGAAGCCTTACCTGAGGTGACAGTGGGCTATTGCTCCATTGTTGCCTTTGACCTAGTAGTTGCCCTTTAGGATCCCCCCTTGACTCCTGCTATTTTGAGCAATAACATTTTTGGCAGCATTGTTAGGAAAACGAGACGCGTGTCTTGTTCTCCATACGAAAATATTGATATATCATTCTTGGCAACTCCATTTGAAGAACGAAGCCCTAGTTATTCATTGTTCTATAAGGTCAATGGTTGTAGTGTGCAAGCATTTGTCAAGGCATTTTCATTCACCCTGGCAACTCCCATGTCATTAAAGACCCAGCAACATGTTGAACACATATATTCCCATCATAGATATGACAAGGACCTCAAGATATCCCTCATCGAAATCCATGAAGAATATGCCAATGTTCAATGGGGATCCACATTCCGCAGCCAATCACGTTGTAAGGTTCATGAGGTATCTTTCAAGACAAAATATAACTCAACCTCGTGACCAAATGGAATTGTTTACCTTATCCATCACCCCCAATACCGATTGGCTTGAGTCATGTGAGCCTAAAAGCATTCCTTCTCTCTCAAAGTTGGTTGTGCATTTCGTGTTGCATGAAGGGTTGGGTTTCCAATCTCATGAAGACATATGCCAAATGTTGGACGTGGCCCTTCGAGAGGAGGAAGTTATTGAATATGGTTTTATGCTTGAGGAACGATATCTTGATCATCAAGGTCAAGTTATTAATGCATACCTCAAGGATTGTACCGAAAAGGAGGCTCATGAATTGGAAAACATCTCCTTTGAGGATGACAAAGAGTTTGATCCTAAAAGCCTCCAGAATCTGCAAGAAAGAATGAACGAATATAGTACTTCATGGAGGAGGTTAGTAAGGGAATATAATGCTAATGAATTATTCTTTGATTTATACAAGCAAGAGGAGGAGCTATATAAAATGAAATGTGAATATGGTAAGAACCCCATTGATGCTCTCCTCTTAGAAGCATTGTACCAAACTCATGTAACAAATACCATAGTTGTTGCCCTCCAAGAGGAGAGGAAAGAGGAAAAGTCCTTGCATAGCAAAGAAGAAAATGAATTGCAGCTTAGCCAACAACAAATGCATGATGAGGAATGGGATGATCCTGAGGCAGATAATGACCATCAAATGAATGAAGAACATTAAGGGAATTTTGAGGTCTAAAATGGGCCTCCTAAGAAAAATGTACAACCAAAATAAACTTTATAAGAACCAATAGGATTCA
Source organism: Pinus tabuliformis (assembly GCA_031772625.1). NCBI lineage: Eukaryota > Viridiplantae > Streptophyta > Pinopsida > Pinales > Pinaceae > Pinus > Pinus tabuliformis. The sequence continues at coordinate 1,519,688,718 of CM062818.1, read as the reverse complement.
AGATGATGATGTCAACCATGGGGGATGATTCACCATTTTTGGAGTAAAAAAGTAAAAAAATAATAAAATAATAAAACTACTTTTTCAACTCGTATTTTCAACTTATCTCCCTAAGGTTTTACTCAAATTTCAAGTGGGAGTACTGTTGGATGAAAAATATAATTCCTCGTCCAAATAGTACCCATGTTGCATACTTTCGATGAACCCTACTACAATAAAAATGAGAAATACATGAAAAAACATGTTTACAATAACGTTTAAATTTAGGTATGTTCTATGCTTAAGAGCAATTTACTTCAATTTTTTTATTAGCCCAATATCAATATCCAGTTTAGCAATCACATCAGCATGATAGTAAAATGCAAATAGAATATAAACATAAATAGTGGAAGACAAGCCAAGACAAGATAATACAAGATGTGGCACCAGCTAGGGACAAACCCCAATGTGGGGAAACCCTTGATCAATTCTTCTTATATTCTTTGTTAGTTCAGCAGAGAGAGAGATAGTACAAATATACAAAACTGATATTTTATGACAGCAACAGCAAACTGTAAAAGTCAACGTTGGTCAAACAAGTCAGATTTGACCTCCAATCAAGCTTAGTCAAAGCTCAGTCAACTCAGCCTCCAACAGCAAGATGTATCATCCCAAACACTGCTCATGAACTTGCTGCAATACTGCAAATCTGGGACTAGTTAGGGCACTAACCACAGTCCCTAATAGCCCATCAAACTGGCCTAGAAGAACTCCTATTGACTAAAGTTGTCCTCCAATGGAACACTGCCCTCCACGCTACTCTTTTAGGGCAGTTTCAAGCCTAAAAGTAAGGACTAGTCTCCCTAACTCAGCTGCAGCACTCAACAGGACCTTGACTAGGCCTGCAACAGCTTCTTAGGAGGATTGTCCACCCTCTAGCAAGTCCTCAAGCATACCTCCTAGCCTCAGCCTCCAAGAACAGGGAATCGGCTCTCCAACCAACAGTTTTTTCCTCTAAATGGACCCCTGAAACAACACTTAAATGAATTCGTTGTCACCTACAGCACACCCGAAATTCACATGCTTCTTCCATGCTGTCAATGGACTTCTTCTTCTTGCTGCGGCTAGGGTCTCTCCTTTGACTGTAGATTGAGGCCTTCTTTTTCTGCATATTGACTACGAATAAGAGCCTTTCTTGTCTGCGGATTAAGGGCTTCTTCTTAATTGCGGATAAGGGCCTCTCCTTGTTGTGGCTAAGCTTCCTTTTGACTGCAATTAGGGCTCTCCTCCTTTTGATGGAGGCTCGGGGATTTTACCCTCCACATAGTCCAACACTTCTTATTCTTCTAATGTCAGATCAAGAGACATCTTCCATCCATGATAGTCAGACTTTTCACGGAGCTTGTCTTCAACTGAGAAGTGGGATGAGGAACCCATTGAGCCTTTTGTCCTTTCCAACTGGCTTCGGTGATTGCTCTTTCACTCTTGCTTGGGCTTTGTCTTCACCTCAGCTCTAATACCATGTTGAATTTAGGTATGTTCTATGCTTAAGAGCAATTTACTTCAATTTTCTTATTAGCCCAATATCAATATCCAGTTTAGAAATCACATCAACATGATATTAAAATGCAGATAGAACATAAACATAAATAGTAGAAGACAAGCCAAGATAATAAAACACAAGATGTGGCACCAACCAGGAACAAACCCAAATATGGGGAAACCCTTGATCAATTCTTCTTATATTCTTCAATAGTTCAATAGAGAGAGATAGTACAAATATAAAAAACTGATATTTTATGACAACAACAACAAACCCTAAAAGTCAACGCTGGTCAAACAGGTCAGATTTGACCTCCAATCAAGCTTAGTCAAAGCTCAGTCAACTCAACCTCCAACAACAAGATGTATCAACCCAAACATTGTTCATGAACTTACTGCAATACTGCAAATATGGGACTGATTAGGGCACTAACCACTGTCCCTAATAACCCATCAAACTGGCCCAAAATAACTCCTATTGATTGCAACTATCCTCCAATGGAATGTTGCCCTCCATGCTGCTCCTTTAAGGCAGTTTCAAGCCCAACGCAAGGACTAGTCTCCCTAACTCAGCTGCAGCACTCAACAGGACCTTGACTAGGCCTGCAAGTCCTCAAGCATACCTCCTAGCAAGTCCTCAAGCATACCTCCTAGCCTCGGCCTCCAAGAACAGGGACTCGGCCCTCCAACCAACAGTTTTGTCCTCTAAACGGACCCCTGAAACAGCCCTTAAATGACTTCATTGTCACCTACAGCACACCTGAAATTCTCATGCTGTCAACAAGCGGCTTCTTCTTGCTTCGGCTAGGGTCTCTCCTTTGACTGCAGATTGAGGCCTTCTTTTGTTGCATATTGACTATGGGTAAGAGCCTTGCTTGTCTGCGTATTAAGGCCTTCTTCTTAATTGCGGATAAGGGCCTCTCCTTGTTGTGGCTAAGCCTACTTTTGACTACGATTAGGGCTCTCCCCTTTGACTACGTTTAGGACTCCTGCTTGACTGCTTATAGGGCTTGCACTTCACTACTGATCAGGCCTCCTCCTTGACTACAGCTAAGGAACCTTTAACTGCAGCTAGGGCACCTTTATGACTGCAACTATGTCTCCTTTAATACTACAGCTAAGTCTCCCTCTTGACCTTTCTTTCCACCAGGTCCTGTTTGTGAGAGGACGAACCTAAACCAGTGGAGAGAGAAATCAAGAGTAATGTGTGTCTCAAATGACCTGAGGTCTCCTCTATTTAAATGCAGGGTGGGGATAATTTAAATTTTCTTGCTAGCTGTCCTTGACAAATTGTCAATAATACAAATAAATTCATATCTCCATAAATACATGTCAGAATCGGATGATCTTTAGATCAATCCTACACCTCTCGGAGTGAGGAATCCAAGAAAAAAATCAGCTACCATAAATAAGATGACGCACATGGAGTTTGGCCCTAGTTGCCAATTTTAACAATTTTTCATGTATTTCTCATTTTTCGTGTAGCAAGGTCCATCGAAAGTATGCAACATGGGTACTCCTTGGATGACGAATCAAATTATGCATCCAACGAGTGTTTCCGCTCGAAATTTGAGTAAACTCATAAGGAGATGAGTTGAAAATATAGTTTTTTTTTTTTTTTTGTTCCTCTAAAATTTGATGATGTAATCTAATCTTATTTTATTTTTACCGCTATTATTTTATAATTTCCTTAGGAGGCCCATTTTAGACCTCAAAACTCCCCTAATGTCTATGAAGGCCCCATGATGTCTCAAACATGAAAAAAATGAACCCAAGGAAGAAGAAAGTTCTCCATCACCTCTGATTAGCCGTTTTGGTCCTTATAACACCCTTCCTAATGATTGGAAAGGTCACTTTTCCATGTTCCAAGATGATGACAATTTGGCCAAAGAAGAAATTTCCACAATTTCGGATAATTATGATAGCCCTTGTGCTAATAAGATTGAGAAATATGCTTCCTTTAGCCATGCCACCGATAAATATTTTTTCTTCATGTTTGAGCATTCCTCCCCTTGTTGTGTCCCTAGCCCTGATATAGATGTTTGCGATGATTTTTATTCCCCTAGCTTTAATGAAGCGTTGGTTTACCCTATGAGAAATGAAGAATCATGGTTTTTCCCAAAATACAATGGTGATTGCAACTCTTGTTTTCCCAATAACTGAAATAATATCATCCTAAATATGTCTAAGTCATTCATTCCTTCTTACCCCGAGGATGATAGGCCTGAGATAGTTCTTCATCAAAGATTTATGTACTTGGTCATTGACATTTCCATCCTCTAGTTAGAGGAGAAAATTCAATCTTCTTGGTTGGTGTCTTTTCCTTGCCTTGGGATTTCTTTTTGTAGCATATGGGTCTCTCATTTTCCCAGCCCTCACCCTCATAATCCCTCATACTTTTTTTCCCATTTGTGTTTTTGGATCTGCTGTAATCATAGAAGCACATGTTTTATCACTAATCAAATGACATGTTGGTTGCATTGGATCTATGATTATACTTAGAACTTCACATTGTATCATATGCATGTTAGAGTGGGATGCTGGTTGCATTGGATCTATGATTATACTTAGCACTTCACATTGTATCATATGCATGTTAGAGTGGGATGCATTGCATGCTCATTCTCTCATTAGAACTAACATCATATGATATTTTCATGATAGATTAGGTGCATTTAGATTAACATTTCATTTTTACTTTCTTGTTGATTTTTTATGGCCTAATACTAAGCATGGGTGATCATAAGACACCATGAAAACATGTTGCTTTGTGTGCTTGGTCTTTAATATATGTAGGTAACAAGTCTGTGGTACCAAGAGATTGTTGGTGTTCTCATGACCTCTTGTTCGAGTAACTTCATGCACCTTTTCGAGAGATCATGTCTTAGTTGGAGCTAGATGTTACCCACCACCTATGGGTAGTGTATATAGGAGAAATTTTTTCGACTAGATGGTCCTCAGCCAACAGCCAATTGTTGGCATTATGATACAGATGTTGTCTTTGATGGCAACTCACTCAGATGAAAGTTCACAATGCAGCAGGTCAACAGCAAAGGATTATAGATCAGACTCCAAAGAATGAAGAAAGAGAGGTATATGCTGGTTCACTTTGTCCAAGGCACATATACATGCGGTTTAACAGAACAAAAGTAGCGTATAACGTATACATGCACTTACATGTTGGAAAACCAAGTTTTTGGTCCAAGGTATTTGATCCAAGGTATTTTGGTCCAAGGTAATTGGTCTGAGGCATTTGGTCCAAGGTATTGACCCTAGGTATTAGGTCCAAGGTATTAGTCCTAAATTGTTTTGGTCCAAGGTATTGAGAAAGGCCTAAGAGTATATAAGGAGGAGAAGATCATTAGGCCATGAAGTGCAAGCAATGAGAAGAATACTTCTATATGAAGTATATATTATGTTGCAGGGTTATGTTTAGGACTGGATCTGAAATATTCATGTGCACTTTGAGTTCAACACTGGATCAGGAATCATGAGACTTGAAATGACTTATTCTTGAATGCTTTTATATTGGTTGAGCCCAGATCTGATGTTTTGCGCTTGTTCTATTTGTTATCTATCATGATCTGGGTTATCTAAAGTCTGGAATTGCAACAAAGTTTCGAGTCAAAATTTGCAGATATGTACACAGGTTCGTCTCGGCCAAAGGGTGTGTACACGCAGGTTCGACTCTTTCAAATAGCGTAGACAAAAAGAAAAGCTTCTTTTCATATCTGACTGATCTATCTGATCAAATTCTGTTGTTTTACTATTGTATGTCAATGAAGTCTTCTTAGATATGAACATAGAATTGTTGTATAAGGAAACTGAGTCTGATTGATTGATTGATGAAGAAGGAAGGGTGATCATTATTGGTATCTGTTTTGAACTCTGTAATATGACAGTGGATCTTCAGAATGTCACTGATTAGTACAGCCTATGGTTCAGAAGTTTATGATTCAGTATCTTTAGAGATATACATAGGTTGGGTTAAAAGGAAGTAGCGTATACACGCAAGTTGAGTTCAACCAAGTAGCGTATACACTCTAATGCATGATTTTTTAGGTTACAGCTGGTTTTAGATGATGTTGCAGGGTTCTGAGTTGAACACAAAGTTCTGGTGTCAGTGATTTGATTGTTCAGATTAACTGAATATTGGTTAATGCAATTTAAGTTTAAAAGCTTTGATGGGTCCAATGTGAAAATTTGATGAAACGTAGCTTTCAGATTGTGGTGTTGTGATCCAAGAGTATCCATTCTGAAAATTCATGAAATGTGGTCCCTGGTGGAAGAGTGAAGTTTTCTGTAAGCTGGCACCTACGTACTAGTAAATATATTGGCTAGTACAAGAGCTAGGGGGTTGTAGCTCCCTTTCAATATAAGCTGAAAAACGAGAGAAGGTTGTAACCTTCTGCAAGTAGAAGCCTGCGCACTAGTATGAGTCTGCACCAGTACAAGATTGTTAATAGATTTTCTTATTATTAGAAAAAGGCAGAGACGACAACAGTAGGTGGTTTTTACCCACATTGGGTTTCCACCTTAAATCTTGGTGTTCATGTTTGTTACTTATGTGTAATGCTTTATACTGCTTTTACTGCACTGTCTAATAAATCTCTGATACACTGGTTTAAGCTCAACACATGATAAACTGTCTAAATCACAAGTTCTTTGCATATACGCTGGTTTCTTTAAGCACGGTCGCGTGTACACGCTAGTTCACTTCACTAAAGTAGTGTATATAAATCTGTTTGGGAAATAAAATTATTGATCTAATAACACTGATTCACCCCCCTTCTCAGTGTTATTTCCAACAATTGGTATCAGAGCAGTTCCTTCAGAAGAAGCTTAATCACTTGAAGGGAGATCCACCATCATGAATAATCAAGAAAGCATGGGATCCATTAAACCGCCAATCTTCAATGGGAGCAACTTTGTTTATTGGAAAATAAGAACCATAGCTTATCTACAATCGCTTGGAACGGATGTCTAGGAAATTATGGAAGGAGGATATACATTTCCAACAACAATTCCTACAGATACAGTAGGTAAAAAGAAATATGAAACCAATGCCAAAGCTGTCAATACTTTATTGGGAAGTCTGTCACAATCAGAGTTTGTCAAAGTCATGCAGCTCAAATCATCCAAAGAAATATGGGACAAAATCGTTCTAAGCTACGAAGGAGACTCTCAGGTAAAACGTGCTAAGCTTCAAACTCTCAGAATTCAATATGAAACTCTTAAGATGCATAGTGATGAAAGTATAGCTAGTTACTTCCTACGTATAGATGAAGTTGTCAATTGTATGAAAAATCTGGGTGAAGAAATTAAGGAAGTTACCTTAGTTGAGAAAGTTTTGAGATCCTTGTCTGCTAAATTTGAATCCAAAGTGTCTGCCATAGAAGAAAAATAGGATCTGTAGAATATCACTATGACGCAGCTTCATGGAATCTTAACAGCCTCTGAGATGAGAAAAGGAGGACCATCAAATATGAGAGAAGCCACATTCAAAGCTTCAGCAAAAGGAAAGGAAGAACACAATGAATCAGGACATATTTCATCAGAAGAAGATGAAGTAAACTTTGTCAAAAAGCTTCAACGAGGTTCTGGAAGGTTTAGAGGTAAGTTACCCTTCAAATGTTTTTCTTCTGGCAGAGTCAGTCATTATGTTGTCATTATGCTGCTAGATGTCCTCATAAAGATAAATTTGAAAAAGGAAAGGAATATGCAAAAGGGAATAGAAAACAAGTTGTGAATAAAAGGAGCTATTATACTCATGAAGATAGCAATGGTTTATCTAATAGTGATGAAGATGAAACTGGACAAGATTACAGACTTCTCATGGCTTATGAGAATGATAATTTCTGGGATGCTTTAGAAGAGGAAGACCTTCATGAAGAAATATCTAAACTCAAAATCTGTTTATAAGAAAAGAATGTGATTACAGATACCTTGACATACCAACTTGCTGAAAAGGAAAAACACAAGGAAAAACTAGAAGGTGAAATTGTGGGTCTAAGAAAGGATCTTAAGAAAACGAAATCTCTCAATCTTAGATTTGCTAAAGGATCAAAAACTTTAAATGAAATTATCAAAGTTCAGCATTCTCCTCTGATGCTCCTCTGATAAAGACAAGTCTTGGATATACTGAAGAAGCATCTCAATCACAGAAGCCGTCAACCTCCACCAAAAGCTATCTTGATGCAGCAATGACCAGTGAACAGTATGACAATCGTCAGTAAAGGCATAAAGTAGATCACAAAGTAAATAAGACTCAATTTACTCCAAGGATAAATAGAAGCCACAACCAACCTCAGGTAAATCATACTCAATTTTCTCAAAAGATGAATATTAATAGAAACTATAATCACCAGGTCAATAGATTCGATAGTCGCAGGAACCTCTTTAATGGGAAATGTTTTTCATGTCATAATTTTGGACACAAAGCTGCTCAATGTGTTTCTTACAAAACCATCATGACTAGAGAAGCACGAAATTGAAGGAATGTAACAAGAATCAAGAAAAGTTCCTATAATAACTTTTCCCTTCTTGAAAATGAAACAGAATGCTCAATCTGTAACAACTTTGGTCATAAAGAATCTGAATGCAGGAGCAAATTTCGGCAAACATTTCAAAAGGGGCAAACTCCATTAAATCCCAAGATATGGAGAAGGAAAGAATCTCAAACAGAAAGATGTCGTATAGCCTTGTATGCAAAAGGGCAAGAAAATCAGTGGTACATCGACAGTGGATGCTCAAAACACATGACAGGAGACAAAGAAAAACTTCACTCATATAATGCCTTAGAAAAGGAAAAGAATGTCTCATTTGGAAATGACACTCCTGCTATCATAAAAGGTAAAGGCTCTGTTTTCTTGAAAGAAAAGGTTAAAACTGGAAATGTTATGTATGTAAATGGTTTAAAGCATACCCTGTTGAGTGTCAGTCAAATGTGTGATAAAGGAAATGAAGTGGTGTTTCGATCAAATGGATGCGTTGTTCGTGAGCTTGATATAGGAGAGACCGTGATCAAAGGTACAAGAACTCCAAACAACTTATACATACTCAAGGGAGGACAACAACAGTGCTATCTAAGCAAAAATAATGAAAATTGGATGTGGCATAGAAGATTGGGACATCTAAGCTTTTCTCAAATAAGAAAAGCATGCAGATTCAAGGTTGTTCGTGATCTTCCAAATATCAACATCCTAGAAAATACAATATGCAAACCATGTCAAATCGGCAAACAAACCAGAGTTCACTTCATGGAAAAAAAGGGTCAGCTAGTAAGCCTCTTGAACTTGTCCATACTGATTTATGTGGACCATCAAGGAAAAAGTCACCTCGTGGAGAAGAATACTTTATTTTGTTCATTGATGATTTTTCCAAAATGTGTTGGATAGGTCTTCTAAAGCATAAAGATGAAACTTTTGAAAAGTTCCAAAAGCCTTCAAAGCTTTGATTGAAAATGAACCAGATCGAAAAATCAAATGCCTCAGTTCTGATCGAGGAGGGGAATTTACCTCGGATGAATTCTTTGACTTTTGTGAACAACATGGAATAAAAAGACAATTCTCCACTACAAGGACTCCTCAACAAAATGATGTGGTAGAAAGAATGAACAAAATAGTCCAACAAATGGCTCGAGCTATGCTAGATGAATCTAGAACTCCTGCAACCTTCTGGGGTGAAGTTGCATTCGCTGCCGTAACTATTCTCACCCAAGCAAATGTTCGGGTAAACAGCACTCAAACTCCACATGAACTTTGGTATGGTAAGACTCCCACTGTAAAATACTTTAAAGTTTTTGGAAGCAAATGTTATATCAAAAAGACTGATGAAAAACTTGGTAAGTTTGAACCCAGAGCAGATGAAGGCATTCTTCTTTGGAAAAATTGTTGAAAGCATTGATGTTGTAGTAGATAAAACATGCAAAAATCCAAAACAGATAAAATCAACAGAAAAATATGATAATGAAGAAGATTGGGATTATTTTCCCACATCAAATCAAAATCATATTGAACAAGAAAACAATGAAGCACGAGAAGAAGAGATAATGGTACAAGAAAAGACTCTGTCCAGGTATGTTCAGAAAAATCATCCAAAAACTCACAGTTTAGGGGAAAAAGAGGCAGGTGTACAAACGAGAAGAACTATTACAGAGACCTCAAGCTATCTAGCATTATTATCCTCCACTGAACCTCAAAATGTAAAAGAAGCATGCAAAGATGAATGTTGGGTCAAGGCCATGGATGAAGAACTTGAGCAAATTGAAAAAAATGATACTTGGGAATTAGTTCCTAGACCTCCTGATAAAAACATTATAGGAACTAAATAGATATTCAAAAACAAGCTGAATGAAAATGGATAAGTCATTAGAAACAAGGCCAGACTTGTTTGTAAAGGGTATGCTCAACAAGAAGGTATAGATTTTGAAGAAACTTTTGCACCTGTTGCCAGACTTGAAGCCATAAGGATGTCTCTTGCTCTTTCTAACTTTCATAAATTCAAAGTATACGAAATGGATGTAAAATCAACCTTCCCGAATGGAGATTTAGAAGAAGTTTATATTGAACAACCAAAAGGATTCATTCTTGGAAATGATGCAAAACTTGTATGCAGACTCAAAAAGGGCCTCTATGGTCTGAAACAGGCTCCAAGGGCCTAGTATTACCGCCTTGACAAATATCTACACCAACAAGGTTTTACAAAAAGTTCAGTAGATAGCAATCTATATACAAAAATTGAAACTGATAAATTGCTAATTATTATTGTTTATGTTGATGATATCATTTTTGGTAGCAATGAAGAATCCATGAGTCAGAATTTTGCTTTAGCAATGCAGTAAGAATTTGAAATGTTCTTGCTTGGTGAACTTACCTATTTTCTTGGTCTACAAATTCAACAAAATAAAGATGGTATTTTTCTTTTACAAACCAAATATCTCAAATAGATCTTAAAAAGGTACAGAATGGAAGATTCTAAACCTGTATGTACTCCAATGGTAACAAGATACAGTGTCAGCTCAAATGATGAATCAGCAACAGTACATCAACCAACTTACAGATCCATGATTGGCAGTCTACTTTATCTAACAGATACCCAATCTGACTTCATGCATGCAATAGGAATAGTTGGAAGATTCCAAGCAAATCCAAAGGAATCACACCTTCAGGCAGTCAAAAGAATTTTCAAATATCTTCAAGGAACTCAGGACTTTGGTTTATGGTATCCTAGAGATGCAGATATTACTCTTCATGCATATACAGATGTAGATTGGGCAGGAAGTGTTGATGATAGAAAAACACTAGTGGTGGTGCATTCTCTATGGGTTCCAGATTAGTGTCTTGGTTCAGCAAGAAACAAAGTTCAATTGCTTTATCTACAGCTGAAGCAGAATATGTGGCTACTGCATCTTGTTGCACATAGCTACTTTGGATGATGCAAACCTTGCAAGACATTCAAATCACATGTACTCCACCCATCTCCATTCTATGTGATAATATAAGTGCCATCAGTATTTCAAAGAATCTAGTCATGCACTCCAAGACCAGCACATGCCTATCAAATACCATTTTCTACATGAACAAGTGCTTGAACAAAAGGTCAAATTGGAGTATGTTCCCTCCAAAGAACAGGTCGCTGATATATTCACTAAAGCACTGCCCAGAGAAACATTTGAATATCTCATACAAAAGCTAAGAATAGTTGCTACATCATCCTGCTGTTAAATCCAATTTTTCAGAGAAAGGTTATTATATGTGTGTTTCATGAAGTACAGTCGCGTACACACACGGGTTTCTGTGGGCCAACGAGCGTATATGTTTTTCAAACAAGAAAACAGTGAGGTAGGCTCTGATATGGGTGCTCTGTCTGATGTTGATGATTACAGTCTATTGATATGCTCCGTTCATTAATTTTTATCTAACTGACAAAGATGCCTTGATCATTGACTTGTTAATAATGCACAGGTAACACAGGTTCAGGGGAGCATTAGCCTTCACTCGCATTCTACATTGTTGGCATTATGGTTGTTGAGTCCAGCTATAGCTTTAGATATTTATACCTTTTGTTGCTTGAGTCATGTAAAAGTCTAGGGTGTGATATGTCTTATCATACATTTGAATGAGTCCTATTGGACAAATGATGTAATTTGTATCCCCACTTTGCATGGATGGATGACGTAATTATATTTCTGTCATGTATAAACAATTGGTATATCCCCACTTGGTTGGATGGATGAGTCAAATTTAGTATATCCCCACTTGGTTGGAAGATGGATGTATATATGATTCATTGGTGATAGGAAGGTCATACTCACATAGTTGAGTTATAAAGTCATATTATTCTTTTGGAGAATATTTTTGCAGACTCTGCTTGTGCTCAGGGGGAGCATGGACGGTTTCAGTGCATCTCAACATATATAAAAGGGAGTTCAATGAGACAATTCAACATGTACTTAGGGGGAGCATGAACAGTATAGGGGAGAGAATATCCTGGTTTTCCCATTGCCCTTGATGTCAAAGGGGGAGAGTGTCTTGGTGTTGTTGTTACCATCAAGTCCAAAGAGGGAGATTGTTGGCATTATGATACAGGTGTTATCCTTGATGGAAACTCAATTAGATGAAAGTTCACAGTGTAGCAGGTCAACAACAAAGGATTACAGATCAGACTCCAAAGAATGAAGAAAGAGAGGTATACGCTGGTTCACTTTGTCCAAAGCGCGTATACACGCGGTTTAATAGAACAAAAGTAGTGTATAACGTATACATGCACTTTCACAGGAGGAAAAGCGTGATCCAAGGTATTTTGGTCCAAGGCAATTGGTCTGAGGCATTTGGTCCAAGGTATTGAGAAAGGCCTAAGAATATATAAGGAGGAGAAGATCATTAGGCCATGAAGTGAAAGCAATGAGATTCTAAGGAATACTTCTATCTGAAGTATATATTATGTTGCAGGGTTATGTTTGGGATTGGGTCTGAAATATTCATGTGCACTTTGAGTTCAACATTGGATCAAGAATCATGAAACTTGAAATGACTTATTCTTGAATGATCTGATATTGGTTGAGACCTGATTTGATGTTTTGCGCCTGTTCTATTTGTTATCTATCATGATATGGGTTGTCTGAAGTCTGGAATTGCAGCAAAGTTCTGAGTCAAAATTTGCAGATCTATACGCAAGTTCGTCTTGGCCAAAGGGCGTGTACACGTAGGTTCGACTCTTTCAAGTAGCATATACAAAAAGAAAAGCTTCTTTTCAGATCTGACTGATCTATCTGATCAAATTTTGTTGTTTTACTATTGTCTGTCAATGAAGTCTTCTTAGATTTGAACATAGCATTGTTGTATAAGGAAATTGAGTTTGATTGATCGATTGATTAAGAAGGAAGGGTGATCCTTGTTGCTATATGTTTTGAACTCTGTAATATGACAGTAGATCTTCAGAATGTCACTGATTAGTATAGTATGTGGTTCAAAAGTTTATGATTCAGTATCTTTAGAGATATACACAAGTTGGGTTAAAGGAAGTAGCATATACACGCAAGTTGGGTTCAACCAAGTAGCGTATACACTCTAATGCATGACTTTTGAGGTTACAGCTGGTTCTGGATGATGATGCAGGGTTCTGGGTTGAGCACAGAGTTCTGGTGTTAGTGATCTGATTGTTCAGATTAACTGAATATGGGTTGATGCAGTTTAAGTTTAAAATCTTTGATGGGTCCAGTGTGGAAATTTGATGAAACGTGGCCTTCAGATTGTGGTGTTGTGATCCAGGAGTATCCAGTCTGAGAATTCATGAAACGTAGTCCCTGGTGGAAGAGTGAAGTTTTATGTAGGCTAGCACCTACGTACTTAGTAAATATATTGGCTAGTACAAAAGCTAAGGGGTTGTAGCTCCCTTCCAGTAGAAGCTAGAAAACGAGAGAAGGTTGTAACCTTCTACAAGTAGAAGCCTGCATACTAATATGAGTCTGCACTAATACAAGATTGTAAACAATTTTTCTTATTATTAAAAGAAGACAGAGACGACAGCAGCAAGTGGGTTTTACCCACATTGGGTTTCCACCTTAAATCTTGGTGTTCATGTGTGTTGCTTATGTGTGATGTTTTATACTGCTTTTACTGCACTTTCTAATAAATCTTTGATATATTGGTTTAAGCTCAACAATGATAAATTGTCTAAATCACAAGTTCTCTGCATATACGCTGGTTTCTTTAAGCATAGTCGTGTGTACACGCTAGTTCACTTCACTGAAGTAGCATATATAAATCTGTTTGGGAAATAAAATTATTGATCTGATAACACTGATTCACCCCCCCCCCCCCTTCTTAGTATTATTTCCAACACCAATAGCCCCTTGCATCCACCCAATAGCTCGATGTTCCATTATCTCAGCCACCTGAACCAACCATGTGGTTCCTCGCCCACTTGTTATGATTGTATGTTTGAATTTGGGCCTCTCAACCCCAAAGGTATGGCTTTTCATTGGTATAGTTAAGTAATTTTCCTTCCTTGTCATGGGCACTTTTGGGCTTGGATTGGTGGGGGCATTCGACGGAAAGAGTGGACTAGGTTTGTACTCTTGTCTCCACTGCACGATTTCATATTTAGCCTTATATCCTAGTCCCGCGGGATCTCCTTTACTAGCCATTAGCTTTAGGGTTGGCACTACATGGGAAATCCCAATTTTGGTTGCGTGGTCCCGCTTCCCGACACCATATACATCACTCCCTTCCATGCATTTTAGTTCCATTCATCTCTTTTCCCATCCAGGTCCACATGTATCCACTAGGTCCACATAGGGTTAGCCTTCCCCCTCCCCTTGTCCAAACCTTGGGTCAAGCCTGAAATGATGCCCAGAGGTTGATGCAGCTAAAAAGAAAAGAAAAAGCATAATTTGGCCACTCTCAACAGGAAATGTACCACAAAATGCAAAATATGGTTGGGACATACAAATTTAGCACGTGGGCAAAAGCCAAACATGAGCTCTACCCCTTACCCATAGCCATCACCCTGGTTCCTATGGGCCCTAAATGAGCGCCCTCCATCATTAAGGAACCCATGATTGTCCCAACCCCTACTAAGCAATGAACTACCCCACCTTCAAGGGGTATCCACTATTATATATCACAAAACATGCTCTCATCCCCTGGATCCCTGAGTAGTTATAAAGAAAAATCAATCAAAGGCAAAAGGCATATGAAAAAGGGTGGAAAAACAAAGGTCGAGGTGGCTCATGTACCACAATTTGCTCCTTCATAGAGTCATATACCCATGTGTGGGCTTCCCTATTATAGCTACCCTTGTACCACGATGTGTGGTCTTGATGATTCCCCTGATCCCCTCTCCATTCATCACTCTGTCATTTTCCACCTACCACTTGAAGGATGTACCATGGGCATGTCACCCCCCTTTAAAGGTCGAAACCATTTAATAGGGTCATTGATTAACCCCCTATTAAGCTTGGAGACATTAGTGTATGCCAAAGCCCACCACACAAGGACATGCCATCATGAAGTGCCCCATTGATTCCATGACATGTAAGCTTTTTTACTTAATTATTCTAATGATTTGTTGTATTGGAGGGCAAGGGGACGCATTGGATCTTATGCAGGATGGCAGGTGGGTCTCCATTTTGGGCTCAGTTTCCCTATATGAGGTCCTAGCCCTCCAAAGTGCCACATGGGCACTTGTAAGGTGAGCGTTGAAGGCCATGGGCTTCCACCATAGCAAAGATTACTTCATGGATCCCCAACAATGCTCATTGATTGCTTGTGTTCCACCTTTTGGATCAGGATGATGCACTTGGTTCACCATGCCCAACTGACTCCAAAATTGCACCATAAACTTGGTAATTGTTCCAAGATCTAGAGGATGTCTCCTGCTATAGAGGGAGGGCTTATGTCATCATCCTAGCCCTTACATATGGTTTACAAGCATTTTCAATCCATTTGGAGACCCATGAGGATTTTCTTGTGCCCCCACACCCACTTGGGAGCATCACAAGTTCTTGCTTTGAAAACAAGGAGCCAACCCCTTGTCCTTTATGTTTGGAGTCCATTTCTATATCATGGCACCCTTTTGACTTCATTAGGCCTCCTCGAAGGCCCAACGACTCATTGTATTGATCATTTGACCCCCTTGAGAGGCTTATCTTTGTGTTATGGAGCTATTTGATAGGGTTGTCACCAAAAGTATTGTTATTAAGCATATTATTTTATTTTAGGGGCTTAGTTAGCCAATTTTGCTAAATCAAATTCATTAGAGAGTGTATAAACAGAAGTGAGATGATTCATTTTCATCATCATCAATTGGATTGGGTTATTCTCTCTTGATATTTTTGCTATCCATTTTGGAGGACAAATTTGGATGATATGAATGAATTTTGATGTTTGGATCTTCTATCTCGTCTTGGAGCTTCACTATTGGCATAATATGATGGTTGGATATACTCTTTTACACATGTAAGTGATATTTTCATGTATATTCTTGTTATTTACTTTAATACATGAATGTTGTTGGGATTTTTGCTATACTAGGTCTGAAATTTACTGCTTTTCTTATGCGAAATTGTGGAAATATTGGTCTTTTGTTGCGTTGCATCACTTCATGTATCATATGCAAATGGGTGAATGCTCCTAGAGATTGTTTCTTTATTGAACACATCTTGATAAGTCATCAATTATTGCACATTAAAGTATAAACTATTCTAGTAGTTGCTCGCATGCCCTTATTGCCATGCGAAGTTGTCTAGGAGGCTCCTTGATTAGGTGTTGTTCCTCTAAATCATGAATTTCATCTTGACTCCCATCTTGCCCAAACGAAGAGGGATTGGTCCTTCCATAGGTGATCATTTTCAAAGCTTATTCCCCTCACCTTCCCCTCTTTTCCTAGGTCTAGCCTCCATTGGTCACCTAGGGCATCACTTTCGTCATGATTTAGCCATTAAAGGAATTCAATCTCTTGCCCACAACTGTGTTGGTGTGTCCTCAAGAAACCCTCCAAATTTCACGAGATTTCGACAGTGGCATTTTGAGATATTTCAAGCCCTAGCTCGAAGATCGATCCTTGCCCTTGGTTTCCCATTGGCTAGTACCCTCATTACGATCATAGCATTAAAACATCAAAATAATATTATTTTTGTGATCCTCTTCCTTTCCCTAATTAGGTCCAATACATCCTTGGTTGACCAACTCCATATCCTTAACCTAATTTTGGGTCCACTTGGTCCTTTGTGGTCCCACATCTTGTTGACTTCAATTCCACAAACATCACTTAGAAGTCAAACATCCATAAGGCCTTTTGAGACTAGGGGCTACCTTGACAAGGCATACTCTCACACCCTATCCTCGTAGGCCCTCTTATCCCTTTCTAAAGAGCCCATCACTTTGCTTCTAAAGCAAGCAAGCAACCCATTTAATTGAGTCTCTCTTATGAATAGTGTTGATTTTTAGTAGCTTGGGAGGTACTCCAAGCCTTAGGGTTTAGGGTTTGGAGGGTGGAGCACCACAAGAGTTACTTGTGGGCTTAGAACCCCAAGTTGGGGTTTTACACCTATCGTTGTTTCGACCAAAACCATGAAGCATTTTGGACATGTGGTGGATGGAGATGATAGAGGACAGTGTGGAGAATCCAACACTTTGAGAATCATCGAATTCTAATATGTCCTTGATGAGTTATGAATTTTTGAAGTTGACAATGAATTTTTAGGTGTTCAAGTGAGGTAGGCTTGAAGTGAAATTAGCCAAAAGACATGTCTCTTCAACAAATTCATGGAGTCCTTATTTTGGTATAAATACAAGGTGTGTGAGGCTCATTTAGAGTATCCAAGTGCATTCATCTCTTATGTGAACACATATGAGGCAGTGTAGGAGTGCAGGGCAAGACGTGTAGGAGAAAAGGTTGGGTTTTGGCATGATTCTTCTTCCAATTACAAGTTTGAGTTACCTTAAGAGCAGTCACATGGAAAAAGGCAAGTGATGAAGGTTTTTGTGTGGGATGTCTCTCCTAAATAGGCCGCAGCCCTAGCTGTGCCTTATAGGAAGGCCATAGGCCTAAAACACATGTACAGGGAGCCTCAACTCTGTTACAGAGAAGCCATAGGTGTACAGGGGAGTTAGAAGATTTGTTTGGGGGTTATTTTAGCCCAGACCTATAGCCTTGCATTGGGAGACCACTATGAAAGGAAGTCGCAACATTGGAGGGTTGTTTGGGTGAATTTAATAGGGCTATTGCAGCGTGCTAGGTGCCCTAACTAGGAATAGTCAAGGACAACAGTGTACATCAGCACTTTATGATATGAGATATGTATGATTGATGTGTTTTGTGTAGGGTTGAATGTTAGAGGATCAGTCCTAGTGTGGATAGAAGTTGGAGCAACCTGTGGGAGCCATTTGGAGGGCTTGTCTTTGTGGATGAAAGCCTATCCTAGGAGAAAATTGTGCAGTGAAGTATTGGGCATCATTGGGCTAGTGGAGGGCAGCGTGTTGGCTACCCAAAGTATCTCGTGACTAGCAATCTTAAAGGAAGTGTGACAACTGAACATTGGGTGAAGATTGGAGGCTAATGTGCAGCACTTTGATGGACAAAATTCACTGCTAGATTGGCAGATTGGAGCTCAAGTATTGGCCAGCGTAGAGAGTAGATTGGATCAGCACGTGTTCATTGCAAAAGAAGCGACTTGCAGCAGTGTTAGGTGGCAGCCCTCTTGAAGACTCTCTGTGATGTCCTCTGATGGACTAAGGGGCAGCTAGCCGATAGGACAAGATGTGACATAGAGTCTGCGGCGTGATTGTCATTGTATCTTGTATTCCATAGATTGTTGTATTATTTAGATTGGTTTAATATAACAAAGATTGGGTTGTACATCATTGTACAATATTTTGTTAAAAACTGTGTATACTTGTGCATATGTGATTTACTATTTTACATTTTCCATTGTGCAGAGTAGTTCTATTGAGATTCTTGGTTTGGTAGTATCATATATTCTAAGATTCTATCCTAGACTCAAGATCGTGGAAATTCAACATGGTATCAGAGCTTTTTGAGCTACTTTGGAAATCAATGAATCAGAGTTGTGCACAACAAAGTACACGTTAAGAGGGAGTTGGTCACATTGTAGGTGACAATGTCAAAGTTGCAGGTTGGTCTCCAGTATGAGGACAGGTTGGAGGGGTTGTCCAACTATAGTCCATGGAGGGAAAGGATCAAGTTGGTCTTGTAGGTCAACAGGATTTGGGAGTTAATTGAGAAAGAAATCAAGAAGCCAACTGACCCAAAGGAAAGGAGCTGGAAGTGTACGAAGATTTGGATACAGGGTGAGATTGATCATTCTTATGGTGTGAAGGATCCCCTAATACCTCATTTGTCCGGAAGAACATAACACATGAGATGTAGATGGCTCTTCAGAATTTGTTCCAAAATAAGGATGAGAACCGGCTATTGGTATTGGAGGATAAGTTGAAGTCCACGAAGATGATATTGGGTGAAGGAGTGACTTCGTATCTAACGAGATTGTCTCAGGTCAAAGATGAGCTTGTTGCCATCAATGTGACTATTTCAGAGAATGATATGGTGAGGATCGCCTTGAAAGGGTTCACCGAGGAATGGAAGCCCTTCATTAAAGGGATCATTGCCAGAGAGAAGTTGCCAGACTGGAATAGGCTGTGGGACAACTTCATTCAGGAGGAGTTGCAAGACGAGGATCTTCATTCGAAGAAGATGGTTTCAGATGATGACATGGCACTTGTAGCACAAATGAAGGGAAGCGGAAGAAGAATTTGAGTAAAGTCAAGTGTTTCAACTTTGGCAAGATGGGTCATTTTTCGTCAAGATGTCCGATGAAGAAGAAGGGAGATGACGAGAATAAGAAAGGGAAGCAAGTCGTCGTTGTTTCCACTTTTGCTGAGATAGATGCTCTCACCAGAAGATTGGAGGAGGAGGACTTTGCCATGATCTCTCATTTCTCGCGAGGTACTATCGATGAGGATGGATGGCACATGGACAGTGGTGTGTCGAAACATATGACAGGGTCACAGGAGATTTTCAAGACTCTAGTTGAATGGGACTCAAAGTTGCACATGGTGTCAAGCGACAAGAATCAGAAGGAGATCTGTGGATCGACAGTTGTGCCATTCAAGATGGAGACAGGACGAGTGATGCGGGTCTAGGATGTACTGTTTGTACTAGGACTCAGATATAGAATGATATTTGTCTCGATGATTGAGAAGAAGGGGTTTGAAGTCTTGTTCCAGCATGGGAAGGCAAGACTTAGGCCCAGAGGCTCTGGGCTCTATCTCCACAGGTATTGTGCTAGGAGTTAGAGAGCATGGTCTATACAGGCTGACAGGAAAGACTATAGATCATGGGAAGAAGAAACAGGTGGACTAGGTACAGGTTCTAGAGAAGCAGTTGCAGGTGCAGGCTTCAAAGGTACAGGTATAGGTTCTAGAGAAGAAGGTCCAGATTCTAGAGACTCAGAGGAAGTCAAGTTCTAGAGGGAGTTTGCAGGTTCAAAGGGAGACTTTGCAACCCCAAAAGAGCGCATGGTCAGTGGGGAGCAAGGGTGCTTCCACATCTGCCAAGAAGGAATCCTGGAGGGATTAGAAAGTGATACAGGAGAAGAAGAAGAAGCAAGATGCTTCTAGTGACAACGACACTTCCGAGAGAGGCGTAGTTCATACTTCAGAGATTGTTGTCGTTGTGAGCGCCAGGAGTTGGGCGAGTGTTGCGAGTGATGATGATGATGAGTTACTTCTTAGTTTTTGAAGTACCTCCCTTGCTAAGAGGGAGTGTTGATTTTTGGGTAGCTTGGGAGGTACTCCAAGCCCTAGGGTTCAGGGTTTGGAGGGTGGAGCACCACAAAACTCACTTGTGGGCTTGGAACCTAAGGTTGGGGCGTTGCACCCATCGTTGTTTGGGCTAAAACCACGAGGCATTTTGGCATGTGATGGATGGAGATGATAGAGGGCAGCGAGGAGAATCCAACATTTCGAGAATCATTGAATTCTGAGATGTCCTTGATGAGTTATGAATTTTTGAAGTTGACAATGAATTTTTGGGTGTTCGGTTCATGTACGCTAGAAGTGAAATTAGCCCAAAGACATGTCCCTTCAACAAATTTGTGGAGCCCTTATTTTGGTATAAATATAAGGTGTGTGAGGCTCATTTAGAGCATCCAAGTGCATTCATCTCTTGTGTGAACACATTTGAGGCAGCGTAGGAGTGGAGGACAAGACATGGAGGAGAAAGGGTTGGGTTTTGGCATGATTCTTCTTCCAATTACAAGTCTGAGTTACCTCGGGAGCAACTGCAGGAAAAAAGGCAAGTGCTGAAAGTTTTTGTGATGGTTTTTGTGTGGGATGTCTCTCCTAAATAGGTCGCAGCTCTAGTTGTGCCTTATAGGAAGGCCACAGGCCTAAAAACACATGTATAGGGAGTCTCCACTCTGTTATAAAGAAGCCGCAGGTGTACAGGGGTGTTAGAAGGTCTGTTTGGTGGTTATTTTAGCCCATAACTATAGCCTTGCATTGGGAGAACACTGTGAAAGGAAGTCGTAGCATTGGAGGCTTGTTTGGGCGAATTTAATAAGGTTGTTATAGGCTGCCAGGTGCCCTAACCAAGGATAGTCAAGGACAGCAGTGTACATTAGCACTTTATGATATGAGATATGTATGGTTGATGTGTTTTGTGTAGGGTTGAACGCTGGAGGATTAGTCCTAGTGTGGACAGAAGTTGGAGCAGATTGTGGGAGTCATTTGGAGGGCTTATCTTGGTGGATGAAAGCCTATCCTAGGAGAAAATCTTGCAATGAAGTATTGGGCATCATTGGATTGGTGGAGGGAAGCATGTTGGCTAACCAAAGTAGCCCATGACTAGCAGTCCTAAAGGAGGTGTGATAGCTGAAGATTGGGTGAAGATTGGAGCCTAATGTGCAGCACTTTGATGGACAAAAGTCACTGCTAGATTGGCGGATTGGAGCTTAGGTATTGGCCAGCCTAGAGAGTAGATTGGATCAACTCGTTTTCATTGCGTAGAATCGACTTGCAACAGTGTTAGGTGGTAGCCCTCCTGGAGACTCTATGTGTTGTCCTTTGATGGACTAAGGGGCAGCTAGAGAGTAGAAAAAAGAGAAAAGGACCAACAGGACAAGATATGACATAGAGTCTGGAGCGTGATTATCATTGTATCTTGTATTCCATAGATTGTTGAATTATTCAAATTGGTTTAATATAACGAAGATTGGGTTGTACAGTATTGTACAATGTTTTGTTAAACATTGTGTATACTTGTGCATATGTGATTTACTGCGTTATATTTCCAGCTATGCAAAGTAGTTCTGTTGAGATTCTTGGTTTGGTAGCATCAAAGATTATAAGATTCTATTCTAGACCCAAGATCATGAAAATTCAACAAATAGGCCAAGGAATCACTTCTTTATCTTATGATTGACCATATATTCTTATGATTCCTCATATATTGGGACTCCTCCCATCGGTAAAAATCCATAAAGAGCAGGGATACTTAGTTGAGGCGATAATGGGTTATTGCTCCATTATTACCCTTGACCTAGTAGTTGACCTTTAGGATCCCCTCCTAAACTCCTGTTAGTTTGAGCAGTAACAGGTAGGTGGCATGTGATATAGTGATGGAACGGAGTGGGGATCAAGGGAAGGATCCAGGCCACATGTCATGGTACAAGGGTAGCTATAATGAGGAAAGTCCACACTTGGGTATATGTGTGTAGGAGGGAGCAAATCATGGTACATGAGTTACCCTGGCCTTTATTTTTCCATCCTTCTTCATATGCCTTTTGCCCTTGATTGACTTTTCTTCATAACTGCTCGGGGCTCCAAGGGATGAGAGCATGATGCATGGGATATAGCAGTAGGTACCCTCTTTTAAGGTGGGGAATTTCATTTTCCACCAGCAGTTGGGACAATCATGGGGTTCTTAATGTGGAGGGGGTTCATCTAGAATTTTAGGAACTAAGGTGACGGCCATAAATAAGGGGTAGAGCTCATGTTTGGCTTTTTCCCACGTGCTAAATTTGTATGTCTAGACCATGTTTTGCATTTTGTGGTACATTTCCTGTTCAGAGTGGCCAAATTATGCTTTTTTCTTTTCTTTTTAGTTGCATCAACCTCTGGAGCATCATTTCAGGCCCAACCCAAGGTGTGGACAAGGGGAGAGGAAGGCTAACCCTATATGGACCCATTGGACAAATATGGACCCGGATGGGAAAAGAGATGAATGGGGCTAAAATAGTGGAGGGGAGTGATGTGTATGGTGTCAGGAAGTAGGACCACAACCAAAATTGGGATTTCCCATGTAGTGCCAACTCTAAAGCTAGTGGTCAGTAAAGGAGATCCTACGAGACTAGGATACAAGGCTAACCACCAAATCGAGTAGAGGAGACAAGAGTACAAACCTAGCCCACTCTTTCTGTTGAATCCCTCCACCAATCCATGCCCAAAAGTGTCCATGACAAGTAAGCAAAATCACTTAACTACACCAATGAAAAGTCATACCTTTCGGATTAGGAGGCCCACCTTCAAACGTACGATCATAACAGATGGGCGAGGGGCCTCATGGTTGGCTCAAGTGGCAGAGATAGTGGCACAATGAGTTATATGGAGGCTACAAGGGGCTGTTGGCTACCAGTTGAGGACCATTTAGAAGAAAAAAAATTTCCTATGCACACTACCCACAGGTAGTGGGTAACAGGTTGCACACTTGGCAAGTATGCCAAGTCATCTTGTCCTAGTAGAGATAATAGGGCCAAAGATATCTTGGACCTTGTTCATTCAGATGTATGTGGTCCTTTCTCTACAGTATCCCTTATTGGGTATAAGTACTATGTCACCTTCATAGATGATAACTCCACAAAGACCTGGATATTTTTCATGAAGAAGAAGGATGAGGTCTTCTCAAAGTTTCTAGAGTTTAAGGTCGTGGTTAAGAACCAGGTTGGTAGGAAGATCAAGGAACTAAGGTCTGATAATGGTGGGGAGTACACCTCAAACACATTCAAGGAGTTGTGTGCCAAGGAGGGCATTAGGAGGGAGTTGACCACACCATATAATCCTCAGGAAAACAGGGTCGCAGAGTGCAAGAATAAGGCCATAGTTGGAGCGGCCAAAGGCATGTTGCATGACCTGGGACTACCTAAGTTTCTTTGGGTCGAGGCATGCAATACAACAGTTTTCTTACAAAACTAGAGCCCACACAAAGTGTTGGAGATAGTTACACCAAAGGAGGCATTTACAAGGATGAAATTGGATGTGTCTTGTTGTCGCTCATATTGTACAAGCATTGTGACAACGGCTCAAGGAGGGGGTTGTCACTCTGATCCCCGACCACTCCATTCTAGTTGTCTCCCAACAACAGGCTATGGGGTGTAGTCCCTATGGAAGTGAGATGATCGAAAGTAAGTTGGGAACCAACTTGCCCAGGAGACACAGTTGAGTGGCCTAACGACTTGGCGAAAATTTAGCAAGATTGAGGATTTGATTAGATTTAGAATTGATACCAGTGCCTTATGGAATCAAATTTCTTGCTTATTATGGATTATGACGAAGTAACCAGATGGACAATCGTTGCTTATATGATTAACTAACCTATATGAGATGCAACTCCTAAGATCTAAATGAGATGCAAGGATCTTGGTTAATTTTAAATTATATGCCTAGTCTAAATGGAACCTTTCCCTTCAATGTTTTGAGAACAGTGTTAAGAGTAGGTTATGGGATGGAAACCAATGGAAAGAAAACAAAGGCTTGATTAACGATACCTCCCCTTGTGTTTCAACCACTCAATGTCTCCAACACTGCAGAGATTGTGGCTCTGACGACTGCAAGGTCACTGTGTTAACCACTAAGAAGGGTTGAATCCCTCAAGTTAGATGAGAAAGGGTTGTCATACAAGTATCAACCAAGCTTATGCTTAGAGGTAAGTTTTTAATGGAAGCTAGGCTTAGAATGCTTATGCAAAAGATTATGAGTGAGATTTTTAGGTGAGATTACTTAAATGTTCCTCTAAGTACTAAGTTATGATTTACTCCAAGTTACAATGTTAAGTACTTCACAATGCTTAGAAAAGGTAATCTCAACCAAAAGACAAGTGCTTAAGTTTAACAGTGCCAACAAAAGATAAAGATATCCACAAGATGCAATTGCTCAAAAATATAGATCCATAATATATAAACAATAGAGCAACAATTAACCAGTGATTTAGTATGATAAGCCAATGACCATTATCCAGAAAAGACAATAAGATAGCAAGTGTTCTTAGCCAATATTCTTCAATAGGAGATGTGCAATTAGATTTACCAATCTTCAAGTTAAGAACACTTAGATGCAATTTAGATCACCGCCGATTGAAACAAGTTACTTCAATGTCAAAAGAAAGAGTTAGGGATAATTGATGTAACTTCAACCAAAGATTTAAAATGTGCTTAGAGAATGAGCTTATTAGATGTGAATTATGAACTTTATAGCATATAAAATCACAAGAAAAACACAACGTTAGCTACTTCTACAATGTCAATGCTAGCAACAAGGAACAATATAGTGCAAAACTATGAAGACACTTATGCAATTTATGTTCTAATGAACCTTTAATGAGTAATAAGTGAACGATATGACAGCAGTAAGGAATTTATGACCGCAGTGAGTAAATTTGCCTTAGATACCGGATTCAAAGTGCATATGCTTGCCCAATGTAAGAAAGAGAAATCCAACTACCAAATCAATTTTTCCAACTCAATAATTTAGATGTATTCAACCTTCTTATGATGAGATTACCACAGTTATATCAGATCTGAAATGTTAATTACAACAGTAGGAAAAGATGTAAACAGTGAGCTATCAATGCTACAACAAGTGCCAAAACATGCCCAAAACTTGGAATAAGATTGCCAAACTAAAAAAAAAATGAATTTTTGAGCGCTTTCAGAAGTCTTATCAGAAAATATCAGATCTGATTCAGTGATTATGCAGAGAATTTTCAGCAAGCAAATTACTAGATCTAAGCTAGATCTTCAATGCCCAAGTGGCCAAAATTTTAGGAAAATTTTATTATGCACATTTAAAGTGTTTTGACCAACTAGATGTGTTTTTAGGGCATTTATATCACTGTTATGAAGATGTTATTACAGCTGTAATAAAACATAGATAAAATGAGAGTTTAGAGAGCAAACCCTAGGCCCAAGGCCTTGTAGATTACTTGCCCAACTTTGCCAAAATTTCTCCAATGCTCTTGCAACCTGAAAACACCCACCTAGGGCTAAATTTTTCTGCAAAATACACGAAGCTTCAATCCCAAAAAAATTCAGAAATAGATAAAGGACAAACTAGGGCTAAATGAGGGCAAGAGGCAAAGGAAAGAGGTCAAGGAAAATCACGGAAGGAGGAAGGAGGCCAAGGAAGGCTAGCGGCTCAAGGAGGAGGCCGAAGGAAGCCAATGCAAAGCCCTAGAGGGTTGTCGCTTGGCTTGAACGAAGGCCGAAAGGCCCTTAGGGGCTGCAACCTAGGCTTTTTAGGTCCTAAAGGCCTGTGGCATCCTAAAGGGAGCCTCAAAGAGGCTACCGCAAGCCTTTTAGGGTTGTGGCCTAGGGAAAAATGGAGGAGGAGGGGGGACAAAGGCCCTAGGCCTCACGATTAAGGCTAAAAGGCCCTAAAAACCAAGATGCAAGAGGAGGAGAGGGAGGCTGAGGGGGATGGAGCCTACGGCTAGCCTCAGAGAGGCTTGAAACTTAGACGCAGAGGGCTAATAGGCTGATGCAAGGGCCTAAGAGGAGGATGTTGGCTTTGGAGGGGCTAGATCCGAGCCCAGGAAGGCTAAAAAATGAAACCCCAACTTTAGAAAAATTAATCTCCTTCAGATCTGCAATTTTGCTCAATTTCTTCAATGGTTGGCCCTTCGAAACATTGGAGACTAGATCTTACCCTCAAGGGCCTAGATCTAGCTCTATTCCAGCTTTCTCCACTTGATCTCACCTGCAAAAATAAATTTACAAATACCCAAAACCCCAATATATACAAAAAAAAAAAAAAAAAAAAACCTTAAAACCCCAAAACCCCAATTAGAAATAATTTACAAAATATATTTTACAAATCTATTTACAAAATTTACAAATATACAAGGGTTTTAAAATAAATTTTGAGAAATACTTTTTTTATACAATTTTCTCTGATAAACGACTAATAATACTTTGGAAAATTAGCGTGTGAGTTTTTGTAGCATCGGTTGTGTTCTAGCCACAAAATTTGGTGGAGAGACTAGAATACATGAGATATCCAAAACTGATAAATCATTTCTGGAAATTCCACCTAGAAGTGTCTCAATTAGATTATTAGCCATTTTTTAAATATTTCCAAAGTCTAAGCTTAGGGAATATGGCTAATTAATTGAGATAAGGTGAAAATCATCTAGAAACTCACACGGATCGATCCAGAAATGATCTGACCCGTCTATTAAGATTTAATCTTGGTCGCTGGAGTCCCAACAAGAAGATATAAGAATGGATCGATGTGGTGATGGAGAATAACCCAGTGCAGATACTCAGTTGCCCATGGAGTTCGATTTTCTCAGTGGCAGAGATTCAACAGAGAAGATAGAGTCAGACGGTGAATCGCATGTAGCAGAGGAGGTTAGCAGGATTCTAGGAGGAAATATTGCAGTCCTGGGAAGAGGCAGTGAGAGGAAGGTCGAAATCCCCAGAGGCTCTATGCAAGCACTGCACAGAGGGTGACACAGAAGGTTCAGCGTGTGGCTAGGAAGGCAATTTCGGTGGCAAAAATTAGGTGTGGGGTGAGAGAAAATTCTAACAATAATTTTTCTAGTATTTTTCTTAGATTAGATTATCAATAGAGCATCGAAATTATTGTACTCATAATTGTTGTTGAAGAATAATAAAGCCCTCATCTGTTGCACCACTTTTTCCACATTAGGTTTTTCCGGGGACAATTATCAAAAAATAAATGTGTCAAAATTCTTCTGTGTGTGCTAGAATTTCTCAGTTTCTAGTATTTTATTTTCTGCAATACTTTTATGGTGAAATTGCAGTTGTGATTTTATTCATTGTTTGTTGTAGTAAATAAACTACATAATTAAATTTACAGTTAGGAGAATAATTTCTAGTTGCTGCAATAGATGAAATTTTCACATGGTATCAGAGTTAGTTTCGCACATTGGTAGCTCAAAAGCAGGAATTTCTTTGTTTAGAGGGAGCAGTAGTGGAAAATTCGTAGAGGCTACGCAAATTACCTAGCCATTACGAATTGCTTGGGAAATTCAATTTTCAGTTGCAGGTGGCAGAAAAAGATCGATTTCTAGAGATTAGTAATTCCAGCAGGTAGAGGGAGCAACAACAAAGTTATTTTCGAGAGCAGATTACTGATCTGTGGTACAGAGAATTTTACAGCAGTTTGCAGTAGCAAAATAAGTGTCGAGGGGAAGAGGAATAACCAGTGTTGCGAACATCACAATTTTTTGAAAATATCATGATTTTTTTGCCAAAACGATTTAATCACCGATTTTTTTGGCTATTTTTTTAATTTTCAAAAAATCGTGAAAAAATCGCAATTCGATCGTTAAAAAATCGTGAACGTTAGAAACAATGAGTTTAAAGGTCTGATTTTTGGTTTTTTTGTCATTTTTTTCAGACAGTGGGCAAGTTTGAGAGCCAAGGAGGAGAAGAAGTCATCCACAAGCACAACAGAGGAGAAAAGCGAAGGAATTTAGCATCCAAAGCAAGAAAAATTCAAGTTTGGACCATGTTTCTTCATCAAAGTGTGGTTTCCAAGTATGGGCATGGACATTTTTTTGTTTCTTTCTTGTTTTTGCTTGGGTTTCTATAACCCATTGATTTTCAATGATTTTTGAGTGGATTTGATTGTGTTTTGTTTTCATTTTTTTTTCATTTTGGTCAAAGATGCAAAAACTTGATTTTTAGATTTATAAGTTTAATTTTTTCTTGTGCCCTAGGTTTTTTGCATCTTTTTTTCTTGGGTTTAAATGTGCGTTTTTTCCATTATTGTTTCATTGAGTTGAGTAATTTTTTTTGTCAAAAATTCAATGTGTTGTATGTAAATTTATTTTTATTTTTTTAACTTGCAATTCTTCTTGTGCCCTAAGTTCAACTTCAAACTTCATTTTACATTAAAACTCGAGATTTCAACAAAGTTACAAACATGCAAAGGAAATTGGACCCTCTGTGGCAATTTGGCGAACCTGATGGAAGGTTTGACAGATCAAACTTGACTTGCAAGTTATGGGGGCATCATATGATAGGGGGGTATACAGATTGAAGTATCACCTTGCACAAATCCCTGGATATGAGGCAGGCCCTTGCTCAAATACAAATTCGGAAATCATTCGAAGAGCCCTCGGATCATTGGAAGAAATATAGCAAACCAAACTATCCAAGTCAGCTCTGAAGAGTCAACTAGCAGGGAGTAGAGTGTTAGGAGGTGAACATGAGAGTGGCACTAGTTCTACTTCAGCATCAGTATCTACAACCAACCCTGTAGTTGCCTCATCATATTTTGTTCCTAGAACCACACCTGGTTCACAACCATCTATCTCTTCAATTATTAAAAAAAATGAGAAAGAAGAAGCTGACAAGTTGTTGGGCAAGTTTCTTCTTTGGAGTGATATTCCTTTCAGCGTTGCAAGGAACAATCCATTTTTCCAGCCCGCTGTTGATGCTATTGCAGTTGTTGGCCCAGGGTACAAAGTCCCTTCTTATGATGACTTTAGAGGGTGCATTCTTCAAAATGAAAAGGTTGACTGCACCAAGAGATTGGAGGAGTTTAGGGCATCATAGGCACACACAGGATGCACTAACTGCTGATGCTATCGCAGTTGTTGGCCCAGGGTACAAAGTCCCTTCTTATGATGACTTTAGAGGGTGCATTCTTCAAAATGAAAAGGTTGACTGCACCAAGAGATTGGAGGAGTTTAGGGCATCATGGGCACACACAGAATGCAGTGTGATGTCAAAGAGTTGGACTGATCAAAAGGTTATAAGCCTTATAAACTTCTTGGTTAATTGTCCCAAGGGGACAATGTTTATGAAATTTGTTGATGCATCTACACATATCAAAGATGCGTGATTATTATGTGATTTGCTGGATGTGTTTATTCTGGAGGTGGGTCTAGAACATGTTGTCCAAGTCATAACGAACAATGCTACAAATTATGTTGTTGTTGACAAGATGCTTATGGAGAGGCATCCTACCTTATTTTGGACACCTTGTGTTGCACATTGCATTGATTTGATGTTGGAGGACGTACGAAAAATTCTTTTTGTCAAAGATATTGTTGACTCATCAAAAGCATTACAAAATTTATATATAATCATGCAAATGTGCTTCATTTGATGAAAACATTTACCAACAACATGGAGTTGGTGTGCCCTACTATTACACGGTTTGCCACCAGTTTTATATCTCTTCAATCCCTCTTGAATTCTATGTGGGATGTGAAGAGTATGTTTCTTTCAGATGAGTGGCGTGACCGCAAACCAGAGGGAGAAGCCATATGCAGATTAGTTTCATACCAGGAAAGCTTCTGGGCGAGAGTGCAAGAGGTGTGCAACATTACTGAACCTTTGGTAAAAGTTCTTCGATTAGTTGATGGTGACAAGCTCGCAATGGGCTACTTGTATGAGGCCATGGACAGGGCCAAAGAATCCATTCAGACCTAGTATGATGATAAGGGAGATGAGGAGTTTCAGAAACAACTCTTCCTCTGAGAAGTGATTGATGAATGATGGAACAATATACTCCATGTCCCATTCATGCTGCAAGAATCTACCTGAACCCCACATTTTCTTACTCTTGTGGGTTCTTATTCGATGCTGAGGTCATGGATGGATTCTTCACCTATGTTCGGAGGATGGTGCCATCTCTGGTAGAACATGCAGAAATCTCCAAAGAAATGGAAATATACAGGATGGCAGGTGGCACATTTAGCTTTAACATGGTTGTGGTTGATAGGAAGACTAAAATACCAGGTATGTTTTAGTTTGTTTCAAATTTCATTGTCTTTTTAAGTTCATAACTTCATACTTTGCTTCAACTTTCAAATTTCATTTTTTTCTTATGTTTATCTTATTTGTAATTTTGTTGTAGATGCATGGTGGAGAAGCTATGGTGGCAAAGTACCCAATCTGCGAAGGCTCTCCATTCGAGTGCTTAGCCAAACATGTAGCTTCTCGGGATGCGAGTGTAACTGGATTGTATTTGAAAAAATACACACCAAGAAGTGCAACAGGTTAAAACTTAAAATATTCCAAATTTCCAATTGGAGTCCCAGCGACTTAATGACATGGTCTACGTCTACTACAATCTTCGATTGTGGGTGAGGCAACTTCAAAGGACACTTGAGGTGGAGGCCATTTTATTGGATGGGATTGACCACTGTTGCATGGAGGGTTGAGGCCGAGAGGTCTCTCATGGAGTTTGCTGCTGATTGGTTAGAGCAGGAGGTAGTGGAAGGGGTAGAGTAGGAGGAGGAGCAACAGGAGGAGGAGGTGACATCACCTACCCAGGCTACCCCTGTCACCAGTAGAGGACGTGGTATACCTCCTGTAGCTCCTATTTCTTCAGCTTCTAGAACACAACAGAGTCCACTGCCAACTCCACTGCCATCTACATCTAGAGGGAAAGCTATTGCATTTTCTCGCAAGAGGGGGCAAAGGAAATCAATAGTATTAGTTATTTGGTTCATTTCATTGTATATGGCATTATGACTCATGATATGAGATACATTATTATATTTTTTTGTTGATATTTTGAGGTTGAGTTGGTACTCAGGACTTACTAATCAGGACATGATTCATTGTTGTGTGATGTAGCACTATAAATTGTTGATTTGGGGTAGCATCGGATGTGCTCTAAGCCTCAAATTTTGCAGAGAGGCTTGAGCACATGCATTCCAAAGAATCCAGAAACCGTTTTGGAAAATTCCACCTAGAGACAATTATGTTAAAAGAATTAATATTTTTAATGGAGTTCCTAAGTCTAAACTTAGGAAAAATAATATATTAATGGGTATTAATTTAATTGTGGGTGTAACTTCTAGAAAAAGACAAATATCAAGTCAAAACGATCTGAGCCTTTAATTAGGAGTTAATCTAGGCTATTGGTTGTCCAACAGGAAGATATAAGAAGGGCCTTGAGGGTCGTTTGGAAAATACACCAAGAGATGAAGAGATCGAATTTCTGAAGTGAGAAGTTCTCAAGAGAAAATTTTGATCGAAAGGATTTCTTGCAATTGAGGGGCAGGGATAGTTGGGTTGGAATATCTTCTCCAGAGCCCAGGATATGCAGCAGAGAGAGGCAAAGAGACACCAGAGGCGTTGACACTAAGCCAGGAGGGCCCACGCAGAGCTTGACGTTGACCCAAAAGGGCTCACGTAGAGGCAGCGCAATCACCCACAAAGAATTCTAAGTTTTGCAGAGGAGCTGACATTTCTGAGCCAGGAGGGCTGGAAACTACTCCAGAAGGCAAGACATTTCCCAGTTGAGCTGACGCAGAGCCTCAGAGAGCTCCATGCAGACCCACGCAGTTACTGTGTAGGGGCAACGTAGTTGTAGCCGGGGACAGTTGATTCAGCTACCAGATCAGCCGGGATTTGCCGAGTAGAGTGAGGTAATCTGACAATTCTTCTCTACCAGTTGTATTTCTCTGTAACTAGATTATTGAGAGGGCATTCAGAGTTGTATTCAGAAACTACTGCTTAATAATATAAAACCCTCAGAGCTACTGCACCGATTTTCCCGCATTGGGTTTTTTTCGGGGACATTTGTCCAAAACTAACAATGTCCTATGTGTTTGTATTTCCTTGTTTAGTTTCTATGTTTCAGAATCATATTTAATTTGGTGTAGGCTGCTTCAGTAATTTGCTTCAATATTTCAAGAAGAAATCTGAAATAAGTTTGTAATGTAATTTACAAAGGTGAAGTAGATTCAGTTGGTTGTAGTAGGACTCCTGAGATTGTTAGATCTAGGAATTTTCACATGGTATCAAAGGCAGGTTTGATGTGTAATAGGAAGAGAAGATCTAGCACTAAAGCAAGGGCCAACTCACTGCAGCAAGCAACAATTCGAATCCCCTGAGGGATTGCACAATTCTAGAGAGGAGGGTTATATTTTTGAGGTTGTCTCTCTCTGAGTGAGTTGATAGAGAGGTAAGACTACCAGATTGAGAATTTTCCAAGGTAGAGGGAGCCACGCAGAGCCTCAGCACTGTAGATTTCCATAACTATTTTGTTTTGACACCCTTTTTCCTCCATTTTCCTGTTTTTCATCATCGTTATCAACTCAATAAAAGCAATAAACCATAGATTTTGATAAGGTAAAAGCTCTCATATGTCTTATTTTTCATATTCGTGAATGTGCCTTATTATTATGTTAAATATTGCATTAGCTACAAAATTATCATGATTTTGCAGCGATTTTACAAATCCACAACTATCTCTATGGTTTGCAGGGTTCTGGTGCGCCAACAAAGCAAATAAGCACATGGGAGGTTGAGGATCGATCTCCTCATGGATCGCCTCCTATTCGCTAGAGCCAATTCACTGAAGGAATCAGACAGTGGCGTTGTCAAAAGCACAAGTGAAACATGTAGCAGCAGAAGTCTAAATGCATCACGTTTCTCTGATTTTCTTTCCAAATGGCAAATCGTCGAGATAACGCTTTTATTGTTAAGTTTCAAATTTGAATAAGGATTGATTGAAATACCTATAGTCGTAGAAGTATCAAACTATTGAGCACGCATTTTATATAAATATGTATTCTCTGTAGAGGATAAGAGGAAGGAAGTAATAGTTAAATTTCTGAAGAATTGTGAAACAGACCTTTGTTCTCATATGAAATTAAAGTTACCTTTCTGTTATCTGATGCATATGTGAGCGTGATTTACACCTACTGTATGTGGAGGACCCCTACAGACAGTCAAGGTTAGTTTACTTCATTTTATTGCTTTTTGTTACCGTATTGTCATTTCATTCTAGTTTAGTTTCCTTCTTCCGCTATTTCATCATTTCGTTATAACTCAGTTAAATCTTGTTATTTTGTTTGAGCATAAATTTCTTCACACTCGTTTAATGGTTTAATTTCTTCAACGTTTTCGCTTAATTACAGTCAACATTTTTATGCTTTTAGAATCAGAACTTGTATATATTCTATAGTCAGCATTAGAAGATTACTTTCATGCTTTTTAGAATCAGAGTTTGTATATACTTTGCAAACAACTTTTGAAGGATCATTTTCTTGCTCTTAGAATCATTTGAATTTCAACACTTTGTTTTATAGCAACCAGGTGTTCAGGATAGATTCATAATGTTAAAATGATTAACATAAGCTGTTCAGAACAACACTCAATATAGATATGACCTAGTAGACTAGTCTAACAATAGCTTAACTTCCACTTATTAATTTGTAGAAATCTAACTCTAATCTAATAGGAATCTAGATAACAACAAAAATCCCAAAACAAATATAACCATCATCTTACAAACTAAAGGAAAGGCTTCTAGCATATATAGTGCACTTGCACTTCACAAATTTACCAACTCGGGTCGATAATTTATGCTTGCAATTTAAGAACATTAAATTGACCAAACAAACGCAGAGCTAGAGGGACACAATTTTCTACAACCTTAGCATAATTGCAGTCATGATCCTAATGAAGACAAAGTCAAGATAGTAATGAAGAAGGTGCAATCATGGTGCAACAACAAAGAAGATCTCTGTAGTGCAGTAGTAATGGACTCAATGGTGCAGAAATGATGATGATCCCAACAGTGACAAAGAAGAGGATTGGTGTCTTGGTCTTGGAGTGGCTTCATAGGTCAAGGGTCATGGTCTTGGTATTCGTTAATTGAAATCTCTATAAGAAGAATTTTGTGTGGGTTTTCCTCTCCAAGAGGGAGAGGTTTTGGCCTTGGCAGGCGTTGAAATTTCTAAGTATCACCCATTAGAAATTTTATCTGTATTCTCTAGTTTATTTCGCCTACTTGTTTAATTACTAACAAGTTATTTAATCATATAAACATTGAAATAAACACAATATAGTCTCAACCATTTACATATAAACAGCTGAAAGAAATAGAAAAGCACACAAGTGACATTGTTATTTTTGGACAATCGTCCCCTAAAAATACCCAACTTGGGAAAACTGGTGCAGCAATTCTGAGGGTTATATTATTATGCAGTATTTCTGAGTACAATTGGGTGCCAAACTGACTCACTTGACAGAGAAAATAATCTAGCAGTAATACTTCTCTATTCGGAAGCAGATAGTCTGAAAGTCTGCCCCACAAAGCCCTCTCCAACATAATCTGAGGCTCTGCGTCAGCCCTCCTGGCCTCTGCGTCAGCGTGAAACCCTCTGCGTCAACCCTCTGAGGCTCTGTGCAATCTCTCTGGCTCTTTGCATCACGCCTGCAGCCTCTGTGTGGATGACATAGGCCCTTCTGGCCTCTGTGCAGTCCCTGCTAGCCTCTATGTCGCACCCTCTGGCTCTGCGTCTGCCTCTGCGCTGGTCTTCCGGCACTATCTCTGCCTCGTACTCACTGCCCCTCACTGCAACTCTAATCACTGATTTGATTTCTCTTACTTAGCAAACCCCGCTCTAGAAAATCGAATGACTGATCACTATGGTGTATTCTCCAACTGATCCTCAAGCCTCTTCTTATACTTTTTATGTTGAGTCTTCAATGGCCGAGATTACATCTCTAATCAACGACTAAGATTAGATTTGGCTTGATCCATGTCCTTTAGAACCTTCTAACCCAATTTTATATTAATACCCATTAATATTTTATTTTTCCTAAGTTTAGACTTAAGAACTCAATTAAAAATATTAATTATTTTAATATCTCCCTAACTCGATAAAATCTACAAAAACCATTTCTGGGTCTTGGAGATCCCATGTGTTTTAGCCTCTCCACCAATTCTCATGGCTAGAGCACATCTGATACTACCCCAAATCAACACTCACTCTTAGCGAGGATTGTGCTCTAGTAATACTCCACACTAAGCATCACCCTGATCATACGGCACCGGTACCTGTGTTAATGCTAGGCCTCCCTGCCCAACATCCTCTGCACTATTGCATTCTATAGTGCTGCCCATGGCTCTACCAATGCCACTGCTACATCTGTACGACAGCTCTCTCTGCATTCGTGTTGCTGCTGGTCCTTTCTCCCAACACTGCATTTGCACTATAGTTCTCTCTCATCATGCTACTGCTACTACACTGCAACTCAGGTACTGAGAAGTAAGTAACTGATCCACCCAACAACTGACATCCTAGTCAGGCTAGAAACCCTCCCGATGCTAAAGCTCTCTCTGTCGCTATCCTGTGCTCCCACTGGTGCCTCTGCGCTACTGCAACAACACTGTGCCTCTCACACTGTTGCAAACCTCTTTGTGCCATCCTGTACTGTTGCAAAATCCTCTGTGCCTCTCGCATTGCTACAACCCTCTCTGCTCTGCCAGGGACTACTACACTTCTAGCACTCTCTACTGCTTTATCTGCATCCATTTCTACCGACATCCGCCATTTTGCTACTCTCACTTCGGGGCTCCCGTAGCCAGGTATGATCCAAGAGTTTGGGTACCTCAAGGATCCTACCCCTCATCACATGCAGTCTTCCTGACTACAGCTCGATGTCTCTCCACCTCTTCTCTAGAGGTACATGAGCAATCATGGCACAATCATCATCCTCCTCTACCTCCTTTTCTGCCTTCATTGGCGCTACTTTGGAGTCAGATGCCTCTCCCTTATTCTTCTTCCTCGGACACTGGTTCGCTTAATGCCCCAATTCACCACAGTTGAAGCACTTTATCTTGGAGAGGTCCTTTTTCTTCCTCTTCTCCTACTTCCCCGCAGATGCCAGAGTTGCATCTTCTTCCTCTTCTTTCTTGACCCCGGCTCCTTTGTTGCTACTTCCCATCTTGGTCAGTTGTCTGATCTCTTCTTGGCGAAGAGCTACCCACAATTCTTCCCAATCTGGAAGATTTGCTCTGCCCAGAATGCTCTAGACGAATGTCTCCCACTCCTCGGAGACTACATTTAGGGCAGTCCTCACCGTCAACTCTTGATCCGGCGTGGCCCCTATGGAAGTCAATTGGTCCTGGATCTCCTGCAACTAATCTACCTGCTCCTCCTTATGCATCTGGTACAACCGCAGCTAATTCTCCAGTAGCATCTTCCTCTGCACGGAAGTGCCTTGATATAATGTCTTCAAGGTGTCCCACATTTCCTTTGTCATCTCTTTCTCGGCAATATGCTAGACCACATGATCCTTGACGCCATCAAGGATTATGCACTTTGCCTTGGCCATCGCATCCCCATACCTTTCATTGTCAGCTAGGTCAACTGAGATAGCCACGGTTCTCAAGATGAAGGCCTTGATGCGATGTCTATCTAGAACGGATAGAATCCTGGCCTTCCAGATGACAAAGTTGAACGCCCCGTTCAGCCTGTCCTGATCCCTCAATCCATTCATGGCCATCTCTTTTCTCTTCCTTTCGACTCCTCTGAGTCTCTACTTCCCTCTTGGAAGTTCCCTCTTCGACTCCCTCTGAGTCGCTACTTCCCTCTTGGAAGTTCTCTACTAGACTACCACTGAGTCTCGATTTCCCTTCTGGAAATCCACCTACCAACCGTCGAATCACACCTCTCCGATCTCCTATGCACCTGCAACACTGATTTGGATTTCTTGACTAGAAATCCGCGTAGGTAGCAACTCCCGCTACCTTGGTTTGTCCCCGTTAGGTACTGTTCTATCTCGGCAGCAACAACACCCCACCAACTTCACTCCCAGCAATCTTCCCATAGCTTCCTATGCCCCAACAATTGAAGCACTGAGCCTCTAGGCTTTGCGCAATCCCGAGAAGGCTAATTGGCTCCCTTGGCCAACTGCGTCAACCCTCCTGGTCTTCTGCGTGGCTCTTCGTGAGCTTCTTCATCCTTCTTCTGCCTCTGCATTGGCCTCTCTCTGGCTCAAATTAATGATGCAGTCCCTCTGCATCAACCCTTCTCTGCTACTCTCCACCTAGGAACAACTTCTGTGACTCGGGACAGTTGTTTCTACTGCAAATTCTCTGATTCAGCTGGTGCCTTCAGCTCTCCTGTGATATGCAATGCTCTGATACCATGTTGAAATTTCTAGGTATTATCCATTAGAAATTTTATATGTATTCTCTAGTTTATTTCGCCTACTTGTTTAATTACTAACAAGTTATTTAACCATATAAACACTGAAATAAACACAATACAGTCTCAACCATTTACAGATCAACCGCTGAAAGGTTGTTGAAAGAAATAGACAAACACACAAGTGACACCGTTATATTTGGACAATTGTCCTTGGAAAAACTTAACTTGGGAAAACCGGTGCAACACTTCTAAGAGTTATATTATTATGCAGTCTTTCTGAGTACAATTGGGTGCGAAACTAGCTCACTTGATAGAGAAAATAATCTAGCAGTAATACCTCTCTATTCGAAAGCAGATATTCTGAAAGTTTGCTCCACGAAACCCTCTCCAACACAATCTGAGGCTCTGCGTTAGCCCTCCTGGCCTCTGCGTCAGTGTGAAACCCTCTCTAGCACAATCTAGAAACTCACATGAAACGATCCAGAAATGATCTAAGCCATCTATTAAGATTTAATCTTGGTCGTTGGAGTCCCAACAAGAAGATATAAGGGATCAATGTGGTGATGGAGAATACACCAGTGTAGATACTCAGTTGCCCAGGCAGTTCGATTTTCTCAGTGGTAGAGATTCAGCAGAGAGAATAGAGCTAGACGTCGAGTAGCAGGTGGTAGAGGAGGTTAGTAGCATTCCAGGAGGGAATACTCCAGTCCCAAGAAGAGGCAAAGGATGAAATCCCTAGAGGCTCTGTGCAAGCACTGCACAGAGGATGATGCAAAAGGTTCAGCTTGTGGCTAGGGAGACAATTTCGGTGGCAAAAATTAGCTGTGCGGTGAGAGAAAATTCTCACAATAATTTTTCCAGTATTTTCCTTAGATTAAATTGCCAATAGAGCATCTTAATTATTGTACTTAGAATTATTGTCATTTGTTGCCCCGATATTCCCACATTGGGTTTTTCCAGGGGAGAATTGTCCAAAAATAACTATGTCAAAATTCTTGTGTGTGTGCTAAAATTTTTCAATTTCAAGTATTTTATTTTCCGCAATATTTTTATGTGAATATTGCAGTGGTGATTTTATTCATTGTTTGTTGTAGCAAGTAAACTGTATAGTTTAATTTACAGTTACAAGAATAATTTCCAGTTGCTGCAATAGAAGAAATTTCCACATAATGCACACTATTGCCTTAGCAAGGTTAGATCAACCGTATAAATATCTGGAGTCCAAACAAGGTCAATTCATGCCCACAGTTTGTGAACTTGGGGACCAAGGACTAGGGAACCTGCATACACTATATATTTTTCTCAAAAAGTTTGTCAAACATATGTCGAATCAAATCATCTAAGATAAACTTTGAATCTATTAATAGAAAGATTTTATCCCCATCTAATGAAAAACAAATTTTTAAATTAATAAGCATAATATAGGCAAGTCTGTACCCAACACATACCACAAATCAATGAACACTGAACACCAAAAAATGCATCGCAAAGT
The DNA here is from genome assembly GCA_031772625.1 of Pinus tabuliformis. Lineage (NCBI taxonomy): Eukaryota > Viridiplantae > Streptophyta > Pinopsida > Pinales > Pinaceae > Pinus > Pinus tabuliformis. The sequence continues at coordinate 1,519,649,525 of CM062818.1, read as the reverse complement.
CTTTATTATGATTCAAATAAATGTTCCCAGCGACACTGTAGTTTTACATCAATTCTTCTGAAGCAATTTCTTAGTCAAACATTAGATGATTTGAGACTTAAAGGACTCTCTATATATAGATAAATCTTCCAAGTGGAAAAATAACGGCTAGTTGACTTAATCCTCATCAAAATAATCTTGGTCGTTGGTCGTTGATAAATCTTTGATGATATTTTAATTTTAACCATCGAAAATATTTATTTTGAGGAATTTTCGAATTTCTCATTAAATTCCTATTTTATTAGACTCAAAATTAATTATTTTGAGCTAATTTCTTCAAAGACTTTGACCTAACTACCAAGGTCCAAGAGTTCAATTTTTCTTGAAATTTCCAATATTCTCTTGGTGGGGGACCTCCAAAAAATAATTTATTCGATACCCAAGAATTTTTCCACTGAAGAAATTAAATTTCTCCAGAGATTTTCGTAAGCTTGGTAGGACTCTTTGATTTTCGAGTTTACATGTCCATTATTCACCCCACTACGAATGAGGGTAGCACAAGATTCGAACCCAAGATCTCCGATTTGGTGAGACTTCATTCCACGACCATCGCCACTTGAGCTACCTCAAGCGGACAATTTCTCCGGACATTCAATTTTGACTCTAATTGATTAAATTTCTGGCTTAGGATTTTTATTTATTTTTGCAAGAATATTTAATTAATTAACACTTAAGGGGATTAAATATTTTTTCCACTCTCTAATATTTTAGCCACGGTGTTTAAGTATGAGGGATCATGCACAAAAATGTTTTTTACATAAGATTTTTACAATTCAACCCTCAAAGGAGGAATACCCATTCGGCTTAGACTCTCAAATTACATACTCAATTCTACGACACAATATGATCTAGTAGATCAAGTGATTTGTAATAAAATAATTTAGCCAATTAGCTTAAATTATTCCCAAATCACTTTTACATATGACTCGACTAAAACACAACGACTCATCTAAGACTTTGACAAAAAATTCCACTCTAGTTTTGAGGTGAGGTTGGAGGGAAAAACTCTACCGACCACCTGTGTTTAAAAACACAAATGAATTAGTGAGATGAAAAACCTCATAAGATGAAACTCTCGCCAAAATAATAGGCTTACCTAGGTTGTTACATACACACACAGTCTTACTAGCATCATTTACATTATAAATTTGCATAATGGGTTTACAAAGACTCAATAAACTGCTCACTAATGATCCAATTATTTGAAAAACCTTTGGCAAATCTGCTTTCTTGGAACTTTGACAAAAAGTCTGCAACATCTAGCTCCATATGGAACTTGTAACCCCTCAAATTAAAATAAGGAAAACAGACCCCAAAAGCTATCTATATATAAGAGAGGAGAAATCATTTTCTCATCACAGTTGATTGGACTTTTTTATTTGTGAGTTGAGTCTCTGAGGGTTTTAAGACCCCTTTTTCTTTTGATTGGTTTTCAGTGGTGATGATCCCAACCTAGTCATCCCCTCTTTCTCTCAACAGTTTGGAATACTTTTCTAAGGCATCTTACATTTGGTTGTTGGCCAAGCAAGGGAGAATTTTGTGGGGTATTGGTGTGGAAAGACATTGGGTTTCTTGTGGCTTTGTTAGCGCTCACTTTGCAGCATCATTGTAGATGCAATCACAAGAACAACAAGGATCAGCTATTCGCAAAATAGCCCTAAACCCACTCCAAGGCTTTCAACTAGACCTGAACGAGATTACCTATAACAATGGAGTAATCCACACTATATCCATTCAAAATCGAAATCATCATGTATACATAGTAAATCTCGCTTGAATAGAGAAAATCTCACTGTTGATAATATCAGCGATATTGGAAAATATCGGGATATTTTAGGCAAAATGATATATCACCGAGAAAATATCGTGATATTTTCTATTTTGAAAATATCACGATATTTTCAAAATATCGGCAAATATCGTAATATTTTGAAAATATCAGCAAAATACCGGCTATGTTTAAAAATTTGAAAAAATTGTTTTTTATGCTTGCCAATATTTGCCGATATTTTCGCCGATATTGCCGATAAGATGTTTTCTGGACCCTCGCCAATATTTTGCCGAAACGATATTATCAACACTGGAAAATCTACTCTAACAAACTGAAATATAAAAGACATAACATGAATGCGTGAAATAAAACTAGCTAACGACATGAAATAAAAAGGAGTAGGGTTAGAGATACTATACAAACGATGCCCTATGGCATCAGATGTCATCGATGTGGCACAATCTCGGACATCTGCTTGCTGATTGGTAGATCAATAGGTTGCTTATCAGATGTCCCTTGCTGAAACTTGACCCTCTTTGGTTGGTGTAACTATTTGTCACTGTGTTGCATATCTCTGTCAAACTGAAACCTGCTTCTCTTTCTGCTCGGAGGAGGGGATGGGTGGTGGAATGAAGAAAAGTGATAAACTAGCTGGACAAACTTTGACTCAAAATACAACGGATGACCCTGAGGCACAACTTCTTCACCATTTTCCAATCAGTTAGGAACTTCCACGTGATATTTTCTTTCCACTTCTCTATATAATGTGGCCATGCCACCAGCTGCTGCAGGAATACTGGAGTAAGATAAATCCATCTGAATAGACCCACCTAAATTAGTGGAAAACTTTATGGAAAGGAGCATTCCCCAAACATCTGGTGCATTAATCACTGTTATGTCCATAGTGATAATCTTGTATGGGTAATCAGGGAATGAGACTTGTAGATCCTTTACAGCACCAAAAATTTCAACTTTTCTCGAATCCATTGAGCTAATGTTATGAGAAGGTCTAGAAATTATTAAGTTTAATTGTTCCATAACTTTCTTATTCATAACATTTATAGATGCATCGGAATCAAGCACGCAATTGTGAAGCAAACTATCATTTATGTCCCAAGTCAGGGAAAAAGACTGATGGTCTTCATTCGGCATGTAGCAGTTTAAAACTTTTAACTTAATTTCCTCATCCTTAGGATTGTTCTCATCATTACTTTGTTGAACCATACCCAAAGCCTTGAAGAAAGATGCCCAAGATGCCCTTTGAGATGGAATTCTTAGGAGTTCAAGCAACGGGACAGATATCTTAATGTTATTGATCCATGCGTCCTGATGCATAGTTTTTTTCAAAGTTCCAAGTGGAAGTACCAATTTTTTCAATAGAATCAGATCATCTATCAACAACTTATGTGTCATTATAAGCCCATTCTGCAAGTTATGTAATGTAAATGATGCTAGTAAGACTGTGAATGTATGTAACTACCTAGGTAAGCCTATTATTTTGGCGATAGTTTTATCTTAGGAGGTTTTTCATTTCACTGATTCATTTGTGTTTCTAAACACGGATGGGCGGCAGAGTTTTTCCCTCCAACCTCACCCCAAAGCTAGGGTGGAATTCTTTGTGAAAGTCTTATGTGAGTCCTAGCGTTCTAGTCGAGTCTTATGTAAAATGATTTGAGAATAATTTACGTTAATTGGTTAAATTATTTTATTACAAATAACTTGATCTACTAGATCATATTATGTCGTAGAATGAGTATGTAATTTGAGGGTCTAAGCCGAACGGGTATTTCGCCTTTGATGGTTGAATTGTAAAAAATCTTATGTAAAAAATATTTTAATGCATAGTCTCTCTTACTTAGACACCATGGTTAACATATTAAAAGGTGGAAAAATAATTAATCTCCCAAATGTCAATTAATTAAATTTTCTGGCAAAATTGAATTAAAATCCTAAGCCAAAAATTTAATTAATTAGAGCCAAAAGTGAATTCATAAAGAAAATAAATTCTTCAAGTGGAATAAATTGTGGCTCTTAAAAGAATTAATTTTTGAAGGTCCTCCACCAAGGGGATATTGAATATTTGAAGAAAAAATGGACCCTTGGACCTTGGTAGTTAAGTCAAAGTCAAATTTTTGAGGAAATTAGTTCAAAATAATTAATTTTGAGCTAATAAAAATAGAATTAAATGATAAATTTGAAAATTCCTCAAAAATAAAATTTCAATGGTTAAAATTAAATGATGATAAAGTATTTTTCGACGACCAATATTATTTTGACAAGGATCAAGCAAACTAGCTGTTATTTTTCCACTTCGAGGATTTATTTATAAATTAGAGAATCATTTGAGTCTCTAACCATATGATTTCTGGTTAAGAAATTGTTGCTGAAGCATTGATGTAACACTATTATCCCACTAAGAACTTTTATTTCTATCATAATAAATACTTTGGGTTGCAATTCAAGGTGTTCAGTGCTCGTTGATTTGTGGTATGTGCTAGCCACGGGTTTTCCTATGTTGTGTTGGTAAATGATAAAAATTGTTTTTCATTACATGGGAATAAAGTCATTCTATTGATAGTTTTAGGCTAATCTTAGATGATTTGATTCGCCATATGATTAAGAGATTTTATTGAGATATATACAGTGTTTGCAAGTACCCCAGTCCTTGTTCTCTAAGTTCACAAACTGTGGGCATGAACTGACATTGTTTGCATCCCAAAAATTTATGTGGTTGATTTAAACTACGCTAAGGCTATTGTGTACATTGGGTTTCTAAAGTATATTTAACCATTTATCAAAGAAAAAATTCCATAAAAATTATATCTTTAAATTTATTTCAAAACCCTTGTATATTTGTAAATTTTGTAAATAGATTTGTAATTTAAATTTGTGAATTATTTTTTCTAATTAAGGTTTTGGGGTTTTGAATTTTTTGAATATATTTGGGGTTTTGGGTATTTTATCTCCATTTTTTACAGGTAAAATCAAGAGAAGTTGGAATAGAGCTAAATCTAGGCCCTTGAGGGTAAGATCTAGTCTCTAGATATTTTGCAGGGCCAGCCACTGGAAAATTTGCAGCGAAATTCAAATCTGGAAGCCACGAAAATTTTTCTAAAGCAAGGGTTTCATTTTTAAGGCCTCCAGGGTTCAGATGCGACCTCTCCAGGGCCAACGTCATTCTCCTCTTGCCTTGCATCAACCTTCTTGCCTTCAGCGTCAGCATCATAGGCCCTTTTAGGGCAGACCGTAAGTCTTAGACGCCTTAACCTCCCCTCCTAGCCCCTGCGCTGAGGGTTTAAGGCCAAATTTGGCCTAGCCTCAACCTCCTTCAGAGACCCTAGATGGCTACCCCTCGGGGCTAGCTGTGGGCTTTTTAGCCCTAAAATCCTAATCGTTGCCTCCTTTTCAGCCTCCTTCCTCCAGCGTCCAGCGATTTAGGGCTTTTCCTGCCTCCTTTCCCTTCGCTCTTCTCTCTTTGGCTATTTTTGACCCCCGATCTGCCTTCCTCTAGCCCTTAGCCCTCAAAGTTGGCCCTACTAGACTTAGCGTTGGCCTTCTTTGGCCCTAGTTTGCCCTAAACCCATCTTTGAATATTTTGGACTGAATAGTTGGTGGTTTTGCAAGTTTTTTGGGCCTCAAAAACTTTGATTTTTAGGGGGCAAGCTCATCCTAAAGTTTCAACAAATTTGGACCAAATGATCTTGAAGGCCTTGGGCCTAAGGTTTGCTCTCTAAACCCTAAATTTTCACTATTTTGCGACTGCTACCATTTTTATTTTATAAAAGTGATACATAGGCCCTAAAATCTTAAAATTTGGCCGCTTAGGTTTCCAAGATCTAGCCTAGATCTAAAATTTTGCTCGCTAGAATTTTCTGTGTAAATAACTGAATCAGATATGTAATTTCTTGAATAATTCACCTAAAAAGGCTCAAGAACTAAATTTTTCTGTTTTGGCAAAATTTTCCTAGTTTTGGCCCTATTTGGCACTTGTTGTAGCATCACTAATTCACTGATTTTGTATTTAATCTACTATTGTAACAAGGTATATTAGATTTGATATTATTCTTAAATTTGCATCATAAGAGGTCTAAAAGTCTGACTTTTCTGTTTGACAAGCAAATTTTAAGTCTTAGGGTATATTGTGGCACTAATAACTCACTGTTGTCATATCATTCACTTGTTTCTTATTAAGAGATCATTGGAACACAAATTGCATAAGTGCGTTCATAGTTGTACATTCTATTGTTTGTTGTTCCTAACATAGATATTGTGGGGATGGCCAACATTGTGTTTTCCTTGTGAATTTATATGCTATAAAGTTCACTATTCACATCTAATAAGCTCACTCACTAAAAGCACTATAATCGTATCTTTCCTAAATATTAATTTTCAACAATTAATGTTAAAGTTTATTAGGGCGCCATTTTTTTTGCTTTGATAATTGCATCTCATCATTAATGCATTAAGTTCATCAAATGTCATCATTACATTATTAAGATCTACACCATTATACATCACTATATGCAATTACATAGAAATAAACAACATCACCATCATCATCAATGCAGCAAAATATAAAAGGAATAGTAGAAAAAAGCATGCACACACATAGAGACACCAGGATTGGTCAGAGACCAGGGCAAAACCCACTATGGAGAAAATCGTTGCAAATCTGCTTCTTCTTCTTCTTAGATTGTCATCAAATGGTGCAGCAAAAGAGAGTACAATGATCCATAACTTTATCTATGCAACAAAAGAATTAATGATATCCATGAAATAGATCTAATCATGTTAGGAATCAGAACTCTCACACTAATGGTTGTAATGTGTTGTCACAAACTAATGTCAATTATTGAATATTATCTGTCTCAGGTGCCCTCCCACCTGCGAGAGCCACCTCTGGGTAAGATTCCTAATACAATGGCTACTAGGCTACCTTCTTCACAAACACGTCCAACAGGTTTCCTGTACCTTCGGCTGAAATCCACGATCCAGGGTATCATCTCACCTGAACCAGAGAACCTGAGCTAGCAAACTCAACAAGGAGAAAGCTCGCTCAAGCTTGCGTCTTCGTGCCTAGCTTCTATCCCGCCTGTCTCCAAAGTTGTCATTGTGCCGAACATCGCTGAGCACTGGAGTCACTGTTAATGAGCCCAATACATGTCTTTGCAGCGTATACTAAAAAATCAGATCTACAAATTTACAGAACTGTATAACAACAGAGAGAAACCCAGATCTACCAGATCACTAAAGTCAACTAAAGCCAAGATGTCAAACCCTAGATCTGAACTCTGGTCACTCTCATCAACACTATCTATGTGCGACCGAAACTCCCCAGTCGCTCTCTCGGACACTGTCTGAGGGCGACTATCACTGTTTGGTTGCTCTCAAGAAGACCCTGTGCATGCGACCAGGGTGAAACACACCTAAAACCCTTGGTTGCTCCCATGAAGTTACTGTGCACGCGTCCGGGATAGTCGGGTCGCTCTCAGGACCATTCTGTGTGACCAACGGGGAACTGATACCTCCAAATCTATCTCTGAAGCCCAAGTTGCTCCTATCAGCCTATGTGCTAGCGTCTATGGTTCTTTGGTTGCTCTCATAGGCTTGTGTGCTAGCGTCCAAGGTCTAAAATGGCCAATTCTGTGCCAGCATCCGAGATCTAGAAAACCCTAACCTAGAGCGAACCTTTCGCTTGTGACTTTGGACCCGTGCGAACTCCTTCCGTCGAACCTGTGTGAACCAAGAAAAAAGAGAAGAGAAGATGTGTCTAAATTATCTTGAGGTCTCTTCTATTTATAGGTTTTCCTGAGGGTTCACTTGGGGATAATACTGACCCGAGCAGTTACTCATGTGGTTAGGGCCAACCCATTCCATAATAAATGTATGAATAAAATAATTCATAACCCAACTTTCGCTTGACCAGATTGGGTAATATTTAGGTTGATTTTCATCCTCTTGAAAAGAGGAATCTAATGCAATCATTATCTCGGTCATTTGAGTTGTCCAAGGTGGAACTTTACCACAGTTGAAAAAATTAACACTCCCTTTCGATTAAAGAGAATTCCACCTATTGACCACTACGTGTCAACGACCCATAGCAGTACACCCCTTTTTTCGCAAAGGGGTAGCGCTTGATCGACGTGTTTGTGCCATTCGACTATCATCATCAGCGTGATCATGTTATGTTGTAAACCCAGTCTGCATGTGTAAATGTGTAAATAATCTCAGCAGATCTGTGTCATGTATGTATTTGCTTAGGTAAACCTAATTTTCTAATGATGATTTACATTCCGGAAGGTTTTTTTGTCTAAACGATCTATAATCGGCAGAGTTTTCCTTCAATTACCCCAAAGCCGAAATGGATTTTATCATTAGAATGTTAGGGGAGTCTTAGTGTGCTAAGTCAAGTCTATGTAAAAGTGATTTGGGAATAATCCTAACTATTTGGTTAGATTATTTTATTACAAATTGCTTGATCTGCTAGATTATATTTGTGTCGCAGAACTAAGTAGCCTGTGAGGGTCTATGTCAAATGGGTTTTCCCCCTCAAGATGTAAAATTGTAAAAATCATGATGTAAAGTGTTTTGAGGGTTAGAAAAATAATTTATCCCCTCATAAGTCATAAGTCCTAAGTCGTAGATATTTTTAAGTTTTCCAAAGGCTAAATTTGATGGTCCTTTGACAAATTAAATCTTAACTGGTCCAGGGACAGATGATTTGATTATTTTGCTAAATTTTATGTTTTAGGTCCTGGGGTTAATTAAAAGTCAAAATTTTGAAGAAATTAATTCAAAAATTAAATTTTTGAATTAATTAAAATAAATTTAAATGATAATTTCGAATTTCCTCATTGTTTTAATTTCGACGGATGAGATTAAAAGATTTTTTTATCCTTCTCAATGGTCGAGATCGCTTTGACAAGGATCACTCGAACTAGTCATTGGGAAATTTTTCTTTAAATAGGAGATCAGTTGTCAGTTGAAGATCATTCGATCTGAGAGTCGTGTGCTAAGGAAAGCTCTCTTGTAATTTTTTTTTCATGTGCAAATAAAGAAAGACTTTGGGGTTAATCTCTGCTGGTGTTACTCTTCAGAAAAATGTTGTAAGATGTTTTATTTTCTTGCATAGATTTACTTTCAGCCATTGATGTTAGCTTATTGAAGAGTGATTTAGACACAGGTATCTTGTCTGATCACTAGGGTGATAGTTTAATTTCTGAATATAATAGCAGGTATTTCCATTTGATCTGAATTTCACTATTGTTTTCTCTCTCTATGTTAATGGTTGAATTAAGTTGTGCAGGAAATCCTTGATTTTGAGATCACTGGGCGTTTGGGGAAGTTCTCGGCTGAACTAGCCAACTCCCAAAAAAGAATTTTCTGAAGAGCCCATTTGGTTTTGATCCCAGGCTTATCATTAGAATTTTTTTGGTGAATGCATATGAAGGGTTTTCTGAAGCACCTCATACTAAATTTAAAATTCTAAAAATATTTCTGTGGCATACTGACAAATCTGGGTATTTAGAGCTTTCAAACTGTGAATATTGTAATTATTTCCCTGGTTTTTGGGTTTTTAGTATGATCCTTGCATATATTGTTTCTGGGTGTTTGTTTTTTCATTGGAGGCTGCAGATTTGAAGGCTAGCTTCAATCTTGAAACTAGATCTAAGCCCTGGAGGGTAAGATTTGGCTTCAGAACCAGTTTTTTGCAGGGGTACGATTCTACTACCTTGGGTCTCATTTTTGTAGGAAAATTTTTCGAAATTTTTTAAGATTGAAACCAAACCCTCTTCTCAGCAATTTACCAAACCACGCTGCCTGCACAACTCTGCAGCTCATCCCTACATAGCCATACAACCCCTCACGTCCGCTCCTCATCTGCTGCCTCCAAACATATTTTCGGCCAGCTTCATTCTCCCACGCAGCTTCGGATTACTCTTCTGCGGTTTCGCATTCGTTTCTCTCTCTACATATCCCTTTGCCGACATTCCCTTCAGCGTGCTACCTCCTCCACATGAGCTGCTCCACATTTGATCTGTGTCGCCCTCTAGCATTCCTCTCCCTCCTCTGTCGAGCCAGCCATCTCACGCTCCAACATTATCCCTATGCGTTCCCTCCTCCTCTGCCAGCGTCTTGCTCTCCTCCACGCACATCCACACCTGCACACGCATTTCTTTTTTTCTCACTGAACTTGCTTGAGCTGCCATCCAAACCTGCACATTTATTTTCTTAGCAAATTTACTCACTGCTTTTCAATTCACCTCACGCTGATGCGATTCTCTGCAGCGTTCAACGTTGCCCTCGTCAGCTATCTCTCTGCCTGCATCCTCCATTCGTCGAGCCCCTCCACATTCCACGCATCTGCAAACAAAAATTAAAACCCGTGGCTCCCTGCGTTGATTTTCCCCAGGCCTGCACACACCAGTCGCGCAAATAAATTTCGATTTCGATTTTCTATAAGCTGCGGTTTGATTTTATGGTTTATGCATTTATGCAAGTTAGGGTAATGTATATTTTTATATAGTTAGCATAATTAGTTTTAGAATTAAGTTTTATAAAATTTTTGTTAGGTTTTAGATTTATTTCATTTTTATTTTGTTTTATTTTAATTTTGAATTTAGAGCTTTATAAAAAAATAACAATAAAAAATAACAAAAAATAAAAAATAAACTAAAAATTTCGATTTAAGTTCTATTTTTATTTTTTTACTTTCACCTTTTTACTTTAACTTTTTGTTAAAAAATAAAAAATAAAAATAAAAATAAAAATAAAAATAAAATTGGAAATTCCTTTTGATGTCTTTTTTCTGTTGTGGTATCAGTATTCATCATTTTACTATAGTTAAATGTACTTAAATTTTTATCTGGAGTTTAACTATTGGAAAGTGATTAATTTCCTAGATTTGGAATTTCAAGCATAATCATTTTAAATTCTAGGTGCTTAGCTTTTAAATTTTGTGGTTATTCAAAGTATTCTATCTTTTGAAAATTTAATTGCTGGAGCTTTGCTAAGTCATTGATCTTTATTGCTTGATTGATTTAGTGCTTATCATATGCTAGACATTTCAGTAAATATCTTCAAGCAATTGTTGAAAGATTTGTTCGTATTTATATTTTCTAAGCAGCGAATCAATTATTCGATTTCCACTTCATCTAGCAAAGGCACTGGTATTAAACATTTAAAGATCTAATCAAGTTTTAAAATCAATCAAGTGCTTGTTTCCCTCGTTGTGTCTCCCAAGCCAGCTGATTACCAGTTGGTCTTCTTTTATCCCATAGGGTCTACCCCCCTTAGCCTAGGGAGACAGCTTAAACAGAGAGATCAGGATTAGGGTGACATCCCCCAGTCTGAGCTTTGTCGTGGTGCGTAGACACTCTGTGCGACAACACCACCTATGAATATCTGTCCATCAAACAATATACCATTCTAGAATCTTCGAGTGTCATCACGTATCATCACGGATCATCTCTATCATGTAGTCGTCATGCCATGTCCATCTCAAGAGTCTCACCATCAAAAATCATCATTGTACATCTCGATCTATCCTTTGCTTATTCTTGCTTATCTCTTTATTGTTCCTGCTCATATGCTGAACATTCTTGGAATTTCTACCAGTGGGCTACTACCCAGAATATCATCATTAATCGTCATCAAAGAGCATATCATGAAGGAGGGCATCTCAACCGAGAAACATCGGGGAGAAATAGCTTCCACCCATTCTGAGCAATAGGACAAATCATCACACAGGGGAGTACACCCTCGACCCTAGAATTTCATCAGGGAGCTTACCCTCAACTCGGAATCATATCGGTTTATCTCAACCCATCCTATTTCCTATTGATCTTCCCATTGATAGCCTTGAATAGTCATGTGGTAGAACCCCTGACTCATAATCGACTTGAGTTGTACACCCCAAGTACACTCTCAACTCATTGGCCAAACGAGGAGTGGTATTTCCAACAAGCTGGCCCGCTTGTGGGTATGATGCCAACAGGGGTATACTCTACAAATACAAAACAGGGGAGCAACATTCTCTGACCCTATGAAGATAGGGGAGCAACATTCTCCAATACTATGGTTAACATATAGGGGTAACGCCCTATTGTCCAGAGTTCCCTTAACCCCAGGAGCCCTTCTCCCTCAATTCCTCACTCTAGGGGCTCAAACAGGAGGGAAGAGTTGGTTGAGTGTCCTCGATCAGTGCTGCTCTCATCATACTCAAAAACGGTATCTGCGTGTCTAAATAGTAGTTATTTCCTGTTCAAAAAGAACATCAAATCAAATATCATGTCAGATCATATATAAGCATATAAATCACAAAACGGTACCATAATCATCCTCCCTCTCAAGGAGGTGCCAACCACAAGCCTAAGCTTGTTTCGAACAACTGCATTGTCTCAATTGTATGAGTATGTCGGTCCCAGTGATAAATATGGGACTCACTGCCAACCAGATCATCACAATGTATCCATTTCATATCCGGATCATACTCAAACAACTCTCTAAGGAGCTTCTATATCTTGCCTCACAGTGAGCCATGCTAGCAACATCATGATGAACCTCTATCATGCTATGGACCTCTCATCCAAGATATCATGGCAGATCTTATACTAAAGCAGTGTCCAAATGTGCTTATCAACAACGATCTCAAATATCAGCAATAGATCTATGCAAACACATGTCATAGGAGAAATATCTCATTCTCAAAATATAACACCTCATGCAGATATTTGAAACCATGCTTAGTGGCAACTCTATGTGAGTGAAGCATCTCAAACATGAATTTATTCAGGTTCTATGCACATCATATATATACAAATGTTCAAAAACGGAACATCAATGCTTCAACCATCGGATGCCATGTCAATTTCAACAACATCTTGAACTTCAAATCAGAGTATCCAAGGATTTTCATTTTCATTATTCAAAAACATTTTCCAATAGCTTTGCAATATGGAATTTCTTTCCCAAATTCCAGAAATCGATTCATCATGCCATGATACATCATTTTGGGCTTCATAAGCCATCTCCCTCTGATTTAGATCATCAAAGGCTCATCACCTATCACAAGTAGATCATCAAGATATAAAACCAAAACCATAATCAATATCAAAGCCATACCTTGGAACTCATCATCCTGACTTCATCATATAACTGTCAAATATAGACATATCTAGATTGCAATTCTCTAAGAATAATGCCTTGCTAAGCCATCATAATCAGCCATACACAACTCAATGTTGTACTATCAACAACAAAGTCAACTAATCGGAGTTTAGAAGCCAAATCATGACCATTATCATAGTATTAATAATTTCAACCAGGAGGAAGGTGGAGCTCATATCAAATCATGAATTCATCATGCCAACAAGTCATGCATTATCAATCCACACTTGATTAAGTCATTCTCATAATCATAATACAAGTCATCCTGTCACTAGGTGCAAATGCATGCATCAAGAATGAGTCATGCAAGTTCCATTTTTCATTCCAAATCACAACTATCATTACTTCAACCATTGTGCTAGGAACAAGAAGGCCAACTTCCACAATAGTCATCATGCCCACATGAAGGCAAATCAACAATCATCAAATCAGATCACTAGACATCAGGTCAAGTGAAAATTTCTATTGTAGAGAGATCTATAGTCAAAGCACATCTCAATCATCAATTCAAAGTTATTATCAAGCATCATGAGAAAACACTTTTCATATGTACGAGTAATGCTAAATCATGCCAACCTCTTATAGCACAAACATAGTGACATATCTATATGTATGTCCGGTCACTTGCAAACACAAGTTTAGTTTGCATTATTCATGTTATGGAAAACATTCAAGCTTTTCCGGATAGCAAATCTTACTACAAATCTACAATACATCTGTGGTACTGACATCTTCCAGGTGACCATCTTATTTCATGCACAATACTTCATTATATGATCAGCAATTTAACTCAACAACTTTAGAAATCAGTTAACAATGGAAAAATATGTTAGGGACATCAAGATTCAGAGTTCACACAGCTTCACTATGGTCAACAACAGTCAAACCTCCGTCGCTCCATTCTTGTTAGCATGAGAGCGACCTTATCAGTTTCGACGTTGTCTAGGCCTTAGCATGCGTGCATCCAGGGACGAGATCTCCTAGATCTGTGACTACGTCCAGAGAAGAAACCATAATTTAGGGCTTCAGATCTAAAACTCTATGATCAATATTGTCATATGCACATAAATCATACTTCAGCAACATAGAATACAAATAGTAATAAGGGTAAGAATCTTGAGAAGAGATTCTCCCTCTAACTAGGGATTTGCATCATTCATCTTCATTCATGTAAGCAACCTATCTCTACTTGAGTCATGCAACAATAGATTTGTTAGATCATAAACATGTGGCTATCAGCATCATGACATCAATCTTTCATCAAAGGTTAGACTCAAAGAAACAAATAGATGCAACATCATATCTCAAAGATTACAAATACAATAGCATTTTCTGTCAGGTCACTCCATCAAGTTACTATATCCATTTTAACCATATGCCATCAAGACAAGACCACAGGAAGTAAGAGATCTAGAATATCAATCTTACACTTATACCTCTCACATCAAGGTTATCATGCTCTTCATGACCAATGAGATCAAATTAAGTCATTCAATAAAGCTTTATCAAAACAACAAGAGTGTCAATCACTCTTTTCATATGCTTATCGCAAGCATTACTAGTAGATTCATGTATAAGAGTCAATGAACTATCATTCTATATGAAATCCATCATGACAAGTATCAAGAGTATCATTTTCTAGACCCAAGGTGCTAGCCTTCTTTATAGCATCACGATATCCAACAGATAGATCATATATGTTAGCCAAACATCAAGATTATCAATGTATCAACATTAGGTAGAAGGTCAAAATGTTCAACACCAAGTGCATAATTTCATCATAGGAGACATATATCCAAGTCACTTAATATGCATGTATGAGCCATTAAAAAGAGAGGCATTCTCATCATACCTTAGGGCTTACCGAGCCAATAGTTGAAACACAACATACCATGCATACCTTGTGGTATTCAAATGCCTGAGCACCTACTCATTAGACATAGGCCGCTTGGAGCACTTTGTCATATTTTCATCAAGTACCTCCTTGTCTCTTTCCAGATCTGCATCTCAAAATGATCCTCAAGAATGATCTACTCATCACATCTCATCAAGGAGGTTAGAAACATCCATATACTCAAATACATATGCAAGAAGTACAAGAAATAAACATATTCACTAGATCTATAAGTCTAAAGGGTAAGAAGAATCATAAGTCAAGAAATACTTATCTTAAATGAGAGGTGATCCTCCATCAATGTCCATGGTCCATATACCAATGTTTTCTTAGGGCTTCATCAAATCTCCCACAAGTGCTTGAGCATTTTCACATAGACCATGCTAGAGTTTCATACATCATATCTCAAGTCTTTGCCATAAACCAGCGTTTTCTCTCCAACCCTAACCTCATATAATCCATCAAACCCTAATCATAAAGATGCCTTGGGTTTTCTTCAAACCTTAGAATTCTTTTAGGTATCCACCACCCTCTTCATGCTTCCATAAAATGTGTCATCATCCCGGTGATCTCAATGACTTTTCTTCAGCCCAGCTTTGATAACATGTTAAAATTTTTTGAGTGACATTGTTCTTTGCTTTGATAATTGCATTTCATCATTAATACATTAAGTTCATCCCATATCATCATTACATCATACATCATCATATGCAATTACAGAGAAATAAACAACATCACCATCATCATCAAACCCTAGATCTGAACTTTGGTCGCTCTCATCAACATTGTTTGTGTGTGACCGAAACTCCCTGGTCGCTCTCTCAGATCCAGTGTGAGGGCAACTGACTGTTTGATCACTCTCAAGAATACTCGGTGTGTGCGACCAGGTTGAAACACACCTGAAACCCTTGGTTGCTCCCTTGAAGTTACTGTGCATCCATTTGGGGCAGTCAGATCGCTCTCAGGACCATTTTGTGTGAGCGACCGGGGATCGATACCTCCAGATTTGTCTCTAAAGCCCAAGCCGATCCCATAAGCCTATGTGCCAGTGTCTATGGGTCTCTGGTCGCTCTCATAGGCTTGTGTGCTAGTGTCCAGGGTCTAAAATGCTCATTTTTGTGCCAGCGTTCGAGATCGAGAAAACCCTAACCCAAAGGGAACCTTTCGACTGTGATTTCAAACCCTTGTACGAAGTCCTTCCATCGAACTTATGTGAACCAAGACAAAAGAGAAGAGAAGATGTGTCCAAATTATCTTGAGGTCTCTTCTATTTATAGGCTTTCGTGAGGGTTCACTTGGGGTTAGGACTGACCCAACCAATTATTCATGTGGTTAGGGGTAACGCCCTATTGTCCAGAGTTCCCTCAACCCCAGGAGCCCTTCTCCCTCAATTCCTCACCCTGGGAGCTCAAATAGGGGGGAAGAGTTGGCTCAGTGTCTTGGCTCAGCGCTGCTCCCATCATACTCGAATTTGGTATCTGCTTGTCTCAATAGCAGTTGTTTCTTGTTCATATAGAACATCAAAGCAAATATCATGTCAGATCATATATAATCATATAAATCAAAAAATGATACCATAATCATCCTCCCTCTCAAGGAGGTGCTAACCACAAGCCTAAGCTTGTTTCGAATAGTTGCGTTGTCTCAATTGTATGAGAGTATCTCGGTCCCAACTATAAATATGGAACTTACTGCCAATCAGATCATCACAATGTATCCATGTCATATCCAAATCATGCTCAAAAAACTCTCTAAGGAGCTATTGTATCCTGCCTCACAGCTAGCCATGCTAGCAACATCATGATCAACCTCAATCATGCTATGGACCTCTCATCCAAGATATCATGGCAGATCTTATATTAAAGCAGCATCCAAATGTGCTTATCAACAACAATCTCAAATATCAGTAATACATCTATGCAAACACATATCATAAGAGAAATATCTCATTCTCAAAATAGAACACCTCATGCAGATATTTCAAAGCATGCTTGGTGGCAACTTTATGTGAGTGAAGTAGCTAAATCATGAATTTATTCAGGTTCTATGCACATCATATATATATACGGATGTGTTGGAATTTCTAAGTTTAACCCATTAGAAATTCTTCCTATAATATCTGGTTTATTTCTTCCTACTTGTTCAATTACTTAACAAGTTATTTACCATGTAAATACTAAAAATAAACACAAATAAAGTATCAACGTCTACAGATCATCAACTAAAAGTAAACAAGCACACAAGTGACACCGTTATTTTTGGACCAATGTCCTCAGAAAAACCCAATGCGGGAAAACTAATGCAGCTATTCAGAGGGTTTTATTATTATGCAGTTTTCATAATACAACGAGGGTGCAAAAATGGCTCACCCAACAGAGAATGCCCTCGGTAGTAGTACCTCTCCTTGGAGACAGATATTCCAGCTGATAAATCACCAAATGAACGATCCCACAGCAACAATTGTAGCTTCCACTGCTCTGCGTCACTCTAATAGGGACTACATCACCCTATTTGGCTCACTAGCTCCCAGTCTGTCCCACAAAATCTTCCCACTGTTGCCTCTTGGCCCTGCGTCAGCTCTACTAACCTTTGCGTCAGCTTCTGGAGCTTCTGCGTCAGCCCCTAGACCCTCTGCGTCTCACACGTTGGCCTCTCCTGGCTCTGCGCAGCTCCTGGCTGCCTCTGCGTCACAATCTCTGGGCTCTACGCTATCGCTCTGGTACCAACTCTGTCTCTCTGCTATGTATTCACTACCCCTCGCTGCTGATCAATGATTCTATCTCTCTTAGCAAACCCTGCTCTAAAGAATAGAATGATTGATCACTCTAATGTCTTCTCCACTGACCCTCAAGCCTCCTCTTATACTTTTATCATCAGTCCATCAATGACCAAGATTAAATCTCTAATCGATGGCTAAGATTAGATTTGACTTGATCCATGACTTTTGGAACCTTTTAACCCAGTTTCATATTAATACCCATTAATATTTTATTTTTCCTAAGTTTAGACTTAGGAACTAAAAATATTAATTATTTTAATATCTCCCAAACTGGGTATAATCTGTCCAAACCATTTATGGGTTCTGAAGATCTCATGTGCTTTAGCTTATCCACCAATTTTCATGGTTAGAGCACATCCGATGCTACCCCAAATCAACAGGATGTTCAAAAACGGAACATCAATGCTTCAATCGTCAGATGCCATGTCAAGTTCAACAACATCTTGAACTTCAAATTGTTAATTTATGGTATGTTCTATGCTTAGAGCAATTTACTTTTTTTTCTTATTATTATTTACAGCTTAGCAATCACATGTGCATAAGTAAAGTGCAGATAGAATTAAACGATCAACAGAAAACAAGCCAAGACAAGAGACACAAGATGTGGCGGCTAGATAGGGACAAACCCCACAATGAAGGGAAACCCTTTGATCAAATCTTCTTTTATCTTCAATAATTCAGCAGAGAGAAATAGTACAATAAATCTAATTTATATCAGCAATAGCAAACCCTAGATCAACAGCATCAGCATTAGCAGCTTCAGAGGAGGTCCAAATGGACCTACAACGCAGTTCAAAGGAGGAGATCTGATGGTCAATGCTAGTCAAACTTTGGATTTGCAATTGCAGCTTCAGGTTTAGCAGCTTCCTTCCACATGTGTGAGAGAAGAGTCACCAACTGCGCAGGAGAGAAGAGCCTCTTTACTGTGCTAGAGAGAGAGAGAGATGTGATGAGTTGAATGAGTCCAAAAGAGGAAAAGTCCTCCTGTATTTATACACATCTGATGATAATTGAATAGGTGCGACTGTTGGGATTCTGAGCCTACATGAGTTATTGGTAGGCTTGATAATAATTCCATAATCAAAATAAATTCATATCTCCATAAATACTTATCGGAATCAGATGATCTTTAGATCAATCCTACACCTCTCGACGAGAGGAGTCTAATAAAAATATTATCAGCCATGAATAAGTTGAGCCACATGGAGTTTGGCCCTAGTTGCCAATTTTAACCCTCCCTCTCAACTAGGAAGAACCCCATCTGTAATCTATTTGTCAATCGCAACTATTCATCCATAAAATGCACTACCCTGTACAGCTTGAGCCTTGCCCTGCTCTGCTTTATTCTGCCTATTCTGCTTTGTCTTGTTCTGCCCTGTACTGATCTGTACTGTTCTACTATGTACTGCTTTGTTTTGTTCTACTCTGCTTTTGCCCGAATTATGAAGAAGAAGAAATGATCGAGGATGTATCATGCTGACTCAAAGTCAGTCTTAGAGTATGTACCACTCGTCCTAGACCAGACTCAACCAACCCGAAGTCAGCGTCATAGTGAGTACAACTCCTACCACTGGTCCCAGACCAGTCTCAGAGTGCGTACCACTGGTCCCAGACCAATCTCAATCGACTCAAAGTCAGCGTCATAGTAGTTACCACTCCTACCACTGGTCCCAGACCAGTCCTTCACTGACCCGAAGTTAGCCTCAGAGTATGTACCACTGGTCCCAAACCAGTATCATTGATCTTAGATCAATAAAGGTAATCCTACCGTAGGGAGTACGGTAGATACAACGATGCGTCCATCGGTACTGCTATGGTCCCTAACTTCATTTCCTTGCTTATTGATCAAATGAGAGGTACTTCCCATGAGTCCCAGACTGAATGGGTAGGATGCCTTGACAGGAGAACTTAATCAATCTCATTCTCACAGGAGAACTAACCATCCTGCTACACAATCGCCATGGAGAACACAACATCCAGGCCTCACAGGAGAGCTAGTCATGCTACTACATAATCGTCATGGAGAACACATCATCCAGACCTCACAGGAGAACTAATCATCCTGCTACATAGTCACCACGGGGTGCACATGTACACCACCAGGGGATAGTGAATCACCCTGTGGTCATATGTCGCTCGAAGAAGTACCCCGCACCCCCTCGGAGCTCCCAAAGCTCAATGCATCATACAGGACCCTCATCAGAGGGTATTTGAACAACACCAAGTTGTTCTCAAAAAGTCAAGAATTTGACTTTCCCTAAGGGCTTTGTCAAAATGCATCCAGGCCTCACAGGAGAACTAGTCATGCTACTACATAATCGTCATGGAGAACACATCATCCAGACCTCACAGGAGAACTAATCATCCTGCTACATAGTCACCACGGGGTGCACATGTACACCACCAGGGGATAGTGAATCAACCTGTGGTCATATGTCGCTCGAAGAAGTACCCCGCACCCCCTCGGAGCTCCCAAAGCTCAATGCATCATACAGGACCCTCATCAGAGGGTATTTGAACAACACCAAGATGTTCTCAAAAAGTCAAGAATTTGACTTTCCCTAGGGGCTTTGTCAAAATGTCGGCGACCTATTCATCTATACCGATATATTGGAGCCTTATATCTCCCCGCTGCACCATATCTCGAATATAGTGGTACCTGATATTAATATGCTTGGAGCAATCATGAAATATGGGATTCTTTGACAAACAAATCCCACTCTGGCTGTCACATAAGATCATGGTGGTATCCAGTGTAAATCCAAACAGCTCACTGAAGAGCTTCCACAACCAGACTGCCTCACAGGAGGCCATGCTAGTAGCAATATACTCTGCCTCGGTGGTGCTCAAAGCCACTGACTTCTGCTTCTTTCTCATCCAGAATATCGAAGCAGATCCCAAGGTGAAACAACACCCAGAAGTGCTCTTATAGTCCACCACACTGCGTGCCCAATCAGCATCAGTATATCCAAATAGTCTCACATCTCCAGCAGTGTATCTTAACCCATAAGTGATTGAGCCACGAAGATATCTCAACAGATTCTTGGCACCAATCCAATGTATGTGGTGAGGTTTAACCATATGTTGACTCAATAAGTTGACTGCAAAACATGTCTGGATGGGCATTCACCAAGAACATTAATGCTCCGACGAGTTGACGATACTCAGTGGAATTTCGTAAAACAAGTCCAGCAGCACTACCGCTTAACTTTTTGAAGTCAAGCTCCATCAGGGTAGTTACGGGCTTGCAATCCACCATACCGAATCCTTCCAGAATCTTCACCACATACAGCACCAGTATGAGAGGTTTGTCATCTTCAACCTTAAAGTAAAGGTTTGGATCAGCTTCACTCCTAGTGAATCCCAGCTTCATCAAGTAGCTATCGATCCTCTCATACCATGCTCGGGGTGCTTGTTTCAGCGCATAGAGGGCTTTCTTCAACTTGCATACATGAGAGTCTCGATCATAAATCTCAAATCCTTCGGGTTGCTCCACGTAGACCTATTCTTTGATTGAACCATGCAAGAATGCGGTCTTGACATCCATCGGATGTAGGTTCCATCCTTGTGAAGCCGCAAGGGCTATGATCGAGCGGATGGTAGTATATCTGGCAACAGGTGCAAATATTTCATCATAGTCTATACCTTCCTTCTGGGAGAAGCCACGAGTGACAAAACGAGCCTTATATTTTTCCGTACTTCCATCTGCTACATGCTTTATCTTGTAAATCCATTTAGAAGTGACAACTTTCTTGTCCTGGGGTCTAGGAACTACTTCCCAGGCATCATTCTTCATAATAGACTCATATTCTTTGGAAATAGCATCCTTCCATACTTAATGCTTGATGACATCTGAGAATGATGAAGGCTCATTTTGTATGATCGTGCTCATGATGGTCAGGTATCCCTGATACCTGTTGGGTTTCTTACTTTCACGGAAGGTTCCTCGGGGTGTAGTGTGTCCTTTAGCATCATCGAGTAGCCCCCTAAGCCAAGAAGGCCTCTTCCTAGAAGAGGAAGGCTCAGGTGGATCAATAGGATCCATGGATTCTTCCACATCAGGCATTGATTCATCATCCTTTTCTTTCGGTTCCCTAGTGCCAGCTTCTTGAGAGTTCCTCAAAGTTGGAAGATTGTCCACCTTGTTGAGATCCATATCTTCGTCAAAGGTGACATCATGACTAATCACGACTTCCCTTTGACTAGCAACATAGATTCTATAACCCTTAGCATTTTCACCATAGCCCACGAAGACTCATTTCTTTCCAGATGCACCAAATTTATTCCTTTTCTCTTTCGGCACATGAAAATATACAGGGCTTCCAAAGATTCTAAAATGAGATACATCAGGTTTCTTACCGGTGAACATTTCTTCAGGAGTCTTGGATCCCAATGCTTGATGAGGGCATCGGTTTTGTACATATACGGCGGTGTTTGCAACTTCGACCCATAGAAACTTCGGAAGTCGCTGATCATGGAACATGGCACGGACAGCGTCCACAATCGTACGGTTCTTCCTTTCCGCCACACCATTCTGTTCAGGAGTATATGGTGTAGTAGTCTCCCTCTTGATGCCAGCCTCTTTACAAAAGTCATGAAACTTGTTAGATTCATGTTTAGTCCTGTTATCAGTCCTTAAGATCTTGATCTCTTTTCGGTTTGATTCTCGATCAAGGCTTTGAAGTGTTGAAACCAAGAGAACACTTCATCCTTCTTCTTCAAGAAATATATCCAAGTCTTTCGAGAATAGTCATCTGTAAAAGTGAGGTAATATAAATATCCTCCCAAGGAGTTTACAGGCATCATACCAGATATGTCTGAGTGAACCAGTTGTAATATGTCGGAGGTCTTGCTTTGGCTTGAGGGGAATGGTCCCCTTTTGAGCTTTCCTTTTACCTTTGCTATTGAATTTGCCATTCCTTTGATTGCCATGAGATGGATTTTGATCATCATCCTGGTGTGAGTCCTTTCTATCAGGGCACTCCCTTTCATAGTGACCTGGTTTATCACAAATGTAACATCGTCCTTTTCTTCCACCCTTAGGTCCAGCCTTTCTTTTTGATTTAGTCCCAGAATTTTTCTTTTTCTTAGCATGAGAAGAAAAAGCAGCAGGAGGACCTTTAGGCATGGGCATTTCTTGCTCTTCAACCCTTGTTTCTTCTTGAATGCATCTAGCCATTAATTCCTCGAAACCAGGAATTACATTATTATTCAGAAGAGTAGTCCTGAACACGTACCATTCAGATGGTAATCCTCCAAGAGTCGTGAGTGCCATTTCCCTATCAATAATAGTCTCCCCAATAGATAGGAGATCGTTCCTGATCTCGGTGATTCTTAAGAAGTATGCTTGCATACTCTCATCTTTGCCCTTCTTAATTTCCTTTAGCTTATTTCTAAGAAACAAAACTTGATTTGCATCATTAACTTTAAATAAACTCACCAGTCTATCGTAGATTTCCTTGGAGGTGTTCAGGTTGGAGATGTAGGCCACCAAGCGCTTGTCGATAGAGTCCCGGATGATCTTCTTTGTTTTGACTTCACTGGTTTTCCATTTGTTCTTGGCAGCAGCGGTTGCATTTGATGGAGGCTCAACAATATTGCCTCTCACATGGTCCAATACTCCTTGATCTTCTAAGGTTAGATCGATAAACATCTTCCATCCGTGATAGTTAGCTTTCTCATGGAGCTTGTCTTCGGCAGTGAAGAGTGATGCCATAGTTCTTTTAGGATAGCCTTGCCAATCTTCTCTTCGGTGATTGCTCTTGCTCTTGCTCGGGCTTTGTCTTCACCTTAGCTCCGATACCATGTTAATTAATGGTATGTTTTATGCTCAGAGAAATTTACTTTTCTTTCTTATTATTATTCACAGATTAGCAATCACATGTGCATAAGTAAAGTGCAGATAGAACATTAAACGATCAACAGAAAACAAGCCAAGACAAGAGACACAAGATGTGGCGGCTAGCCAGGAACAAACCCCACAATGTGGGGAAACCCTTTGATCAAATCTTCTTTTATCTTCAATAATTCAGCAGAGAGAAATAGTACAATAAATCTGATTTATATCAGTAGTAGCAAACCCTAGATTAGCAGCATCAGCATTAGCGGCTTCATCATCAAAACTAGGGCAGTCGATATCTCACAAACGGATCTTCGGATCAGCTTGATTCCACTATCAAAATATGCGGCCTTCAGAGGAGGTCTAGATGGACCTACAATGTAGTTCAGAGGAGGAGATCTGATGGTCAACGTGGGTCAAACTTTGGATCTACAATTGTAGCGTCAGGGTTGGCAGCTTCCTTCGACATGTGTGAGAGAAGAGTCACCAACTGCGCAAGAGAGAAGAGCCTCTTTACTGCGCCGGAGAGAGAGACAGATGTGATGAGTTGAGTGAGTCCAAATGAGGAAAAGCCCTCCTGTATTTATACACATCTGATGATAATTGAATAGGTGCGACTGTTGGAATTCTGAGCCCACATGAGTTATTGGTAGGCTGGATAATAATTCCATAATCAAAATAAATTCATATCTCCATAAATACTTATCGGAATTAGATGATCTTTAGATCAATCCTACACCTCTCGACGAAAGGAGTCTAATAAAAATATTATTAGCTATGAATAAGATGACCCACATGGAGTTTGGCCCTAGTTGCCAATTTTAACACAAATCAAAGTATCCAAGGTTTTCATTTTCATTATTCAAAAACATTTTCCAATAGCTTTGGAATATGGAATTTCTTTCCCAAATTCTAGAAATCGATTCATCATGCCATCATACATCATTTCAGGCTTCATAAGCCATCACCCTCTGATTTAGATCATTAATGGCTCATCACCTATCACAAGTACATCATCAGGACATAAAACCAAAACCATAATCAATATCAAAGCCATACCTTGGAACTCATCATCCTAAATTCATCAGATAACTGTCAAACATAGACATATTTGGATTGCAATACTCTAAGAATAATGCCTTGCTAAGCCATCATAATCAGCCATACATAACTCAATGTTGTAACATCAACAACAAAGTCAACTCATCAGAGTTTAGAAGCCAGATCATGACCATTATCAAAGTCATCATTATCATAGTATTAATACTTTCAACCAAGAGACAGGTGGAGCTCATATCAAATCATGACTTCATCATGCCAACAAGTCATGCATTATCAATCCGAACTTTATTAAGTCATTCTATCACTAGGTGTAAATTCATGCATCAAGGATGAGTCATGCAAGTTCCATTTTTCATTCCAAATCACAACTATCATTACTTCAACCATTGTGCTAAGAACAAGGAGGCCAATTTCCACGTAAGTCATCATGCCCAAATGAAGGAAAATCAACAATCATCAAATCAGATCACTAGACATCAGGTCAAGTCCAAATTGCTATCATAGAGAGATATATAATCAAAGCACATCTCAATCATCAATTCAAAGTTATTGTCAAGCATCATGACAAAACACTTTTCATATATACCAGTAATGTTAAATCATCCCAACCTCTTGTAGCACAAACATAGTGACATATCTATATGTATGTCACAATCAACTACACAAAGAAGTTCAGTTTGCATGTTCATGTTAAGGAAAACATTCAAGTTTTTCCTGCTAGCAGATCTTGCTATAGATCTACAATACATTTGTGGTATTGACATCTTCCAGGTGACCATCTGATTTCATGCACAATACTTCATTATATGATCAACAATTTAACTCAACAACTTCAAAAATCAGTTAACAGTGGAAGAATATGTCAGGGACATCATGATTCAAAGTTTAGACAACTTCAGAAAGCTTTAGATGATGGTCAAAGAGAGTCAAACCTCTTGTCGCTCCCTTAAGGTTAGCATGAGAGCGACTTTAGCTGCCTGGACCTAGGCTTTGGCATGCATGTGTCCAGGGATGAGATATCCTAGATGCGTGACTGTGTTCGAAGCAGAAACCCTACTTTTTGTAAGGGCTTCAGATTTAAGACTCTTTTGCAAATCAATACTATCACTGTCAGATGCACATAAATCATACTTCAGCAGCATAGAATACAAATAGTAATAAGGGTAAGAATCTTGAGAAGAGATTCTCCCTCTAACTAGGGATCTACATCATTCATTTTCATTCATGTAAGCAACCTGTCTCTACTTGAGTCATGCAACAGCAGATCTGTTAGATCATAAACATATGGCTATCAACATCATGACATCAATCTTTCATTAAAGGTTAGACTCAAAGCAATAGATAGATGCAGCATCATATCTCAAAGATTATGAACACAATAACATTTTATGTCAAGTCACTCCATCAAGTTATTGTATCCATTTTAACGTTATGCCATCAAGATAAGACCATAGGCAATAAGAGATTTATCAATCTTACACTTATACCTCTCACATCAAGGTTATCATGCTCTTCATGACCAATGTGATCAAATTAGATTATTCAATAAAGCTTTATCAAAACAACAAGAGTGTCAATCACTCACATTCCATATGCTTTTATCATTCTTATCGCAAACATTACCAGAAGACTCAGACTCCTGTATAGATGTCAATGAACTATCGTTCTATATGAAATCCATCATGACAAGTATCAAGAGTATCATTTTCTAGACCAAAGGTGCTAGCCTTCTTTATAGGATCAAGATATCCAACAGATAGATCATAGATGTTAGCCAAACATCAAGAGTATCAATGTATCAACATTAGATAGAAGGTCAAAATGTTCAACACCAAGTGCATAATTTCATTATAGGAGACATATATCCAAGTCACTTTCATATGCATGTATGAGCCATTAAAGAAAGAGGCATTCTCATCATACCTTAGGGCTTACCGAGCCAATAGATGAAACACAACATACCATGCATACCTTGTGGTATTCAAATACCTGAGCACCTACTCATTAGACATAGGCCGCTTGAAGCACTTTGTCATCTTTTCATCAAGTACCTCTTTGTCTCTTTCCATATCTGCATCTCAAAATGATCCTCAAGAAGGATCTACTCATCACATCTCATCAAGGAGGTTAGAAACATCCATATACTCAAATACATATGCAGGAAGTACAAGCAATAAACATAATCATCAGATCTATAAGTCTAACAAGTAAGAAGAAACATAAGTCAAGAAATATATATCTTCAATTAGAGGTGATCCTCCTTGAACCAATCTTCAAGAGCCATCAATGTCCATGGTCCATATACCAATGTTGCCTTAGGACTTCATCAAATCTCCCACAAGTTCTTGAGCATCTTCACATAGACCATGCTAGAGTTTCATACATCAAATATTAAGTCTTTGCCATAAACCAGGGTTTTCTCTCCAACCCTAACCTCATATAATCCATCAAATCCTAATCATCAAGATTCCTAGGGTTTTCTTCAAACCCTAGAATTATTTTAGGTCTCCACCATCCTCTTCATGCTTCCATAAAAGGTGTCATCATTGGGGTGATCTCCATGAATTTTCTTCAACCCAGCTGTGATAGCATGTTAAATTTTCTTAGGGCAACATTGTTCTTTGCTTTGATAATTGCATATCATCATTAATAAATTAAGTTCATCCCATATCATCATTACATTATTCATATCTACACCATTATACATCAACATATGCAATTACATAGAAAGAAACAACATCACCATCATCATCAATGCCGCAGAATATAAAAGGAACAATAGAAGAAAGCAGCATGAACACATAGAGACACTAGGATTGGTCCAAGACCAAGGCAAAAACCACTATGGCAGAAACCCTTGCAAATCTTCTTCTTAGATCGTCATCAAATGGTGCAGCAAAAGAGAGTACAAAGATCCATAACTTTATCTATGCAGCAAAACAATAATGATATCCATGAGACAGCTCTAATCATGCTAGGAATCAAAACCCTTATACTGATGGTTGTACTGTGCCCCCACAAACTGATGTTAACTATTTAATATTGTTGTCACTGTGCCGAACACTGTTGAGCACTGAAGTCACTGTCAATGAGCCCAATACATATGTTTGCAGCAGATACTAACAAATCAGATCTACAGATCTGTATAACAGCAGAGAGAAACCCAAATCTACCATATCACTGAAGTCAATTGAAGCCAAGATGTCAAACCCTAGATTTGAACTCTGGTCGCTCTCATCAAAATTGTCTGTGTGCGACCAAAACTCCCCAGTCATTCTCTCGGATACTGTGCGAGGGCCACTGTGACTGTTCGGTCACTCTCAAGAAGACTCTGTGCATGCAACTGGGGTGAAACACACCTAAAACCCTTGGTCACCCCTTTGAAGTTACTATGCATGCGTCCGGGACAGTCGGGTCGCTCTCAGGATCATTTTGTGTGAGCGACCAAGGACCAATACCTCCAAATCTGTCTCTAAAGCCCAAGTCGCTCTTATAAGCCTATGTGGCAACGTTTATGGGTCTCTGATCACTCCATAGGCTTGTGTGCTAGCTCCAGGGTCTGAAATGCCCAGTTTTGTGTCAGTGTTCGAGATCCAGAAAACCATAACCCAAAGCGAACCTTTCGTCTGTGATTTCAAACCCTTTTGCGAAATCCTTCCATCGAACCTGTGCGAACCAAGACAAAAGAGGAGAAGATATGTCCAAATTATCTTAAGGTATCTTCTATTTATAGGCTTTCTTGAGGGTTCACTTGGGGTTAAGACTGACCCAAGCAATTACTCATGTGGTTAGGGCCGACCCATTCCATAATACATGTATGAATAAAATAATTAATAGTGCAATTATTATATCGGTCATTTGAGTTGTCCAAGCTTGAATTTTACCACAGCTGCAAAAATTAACACTCCCTCTCAACTAAGGAGAATTCTAGCGTCCAATATTTGTCCATCGAACAATATGCCATTTTTTAATCTTTGACAGTCATCACATATCATCATGGATCATCTATGTCATGTAGTCGTCGTGCCATGTCCATCTCAAGAGTCTCATCATCACAAATCATCATTGTAAATCTCGATCTATCCTTTGCTTATTCCTGCTTGTCTCTTGATTGTTCGTACTCATATGCTGAACATTCTCAGATCTAGAAAAAGAAGAATTTGTTACCGGAGAGGAGATCAAGCTACCACCCTCTATCCATCAAGGTTTTATCTGGAATCTCTGCCAATGGGTTATTACTTGGAATTTCATCATCAATCGTCATCGAAGAGCATATCATGAAGGAGCACATCTCAACCTCGAACCACATCAAGGAGCAATAGCTTCCACCCATACCGAGCAATAGGATAACTCATCACATAGGGGAGTACACCTTGACCTTGGATCACACAAGGGAGTACACCCTCGACCCTGGAATTTCATCAGGGAGCTTACCCTCAACCCGGAATCATATCGGGTTATCTCAACCCATCCTATTTCCTATTGATCTTCCCATCAATGACCCTGAATAGTCATGTGGTAGAACACCTGCATCATAATCGACTTCGGTTGTACACCCCAAGTACACTCTCAAATTGTTGGCCAAATGAGGAGCAGTATTCCTGACAAGTTGGTCTGCTTGTGGGTATGATGCCAACTGGGGTATACTCTGCAAAGACCAAACAAGGGGGCATCATTCTTCGACCTTATGAAGATGGGGGAGCAAAATTCTCCAACTGCTCCCCGATACTCTGCTTCTGTTGAGGAGAGAGCCACTGCCTGTTGCTTCTTACTAGTCCAAGTAACAGCACCAGATCCTAGACTAAACACATACCCAGCTGTAGATTTACGGTCATCAACCGAACCGGCCCAGTCAGAGTCAGTGTAGCCACGGAGAATAGGATTGGAGTTGCGAGTATATAAGAGGCCATAATCAGAAGTACCACGCACATATTGTAGCACCCGCTTTGCTGCTATCCAATGATCAGCTTTAGGAGCTGACATAAAGCGAGAAATGTAGCTTACTGCAAAACTGATGTCAGGTCTGGTAGCAGTAAGATAGATGAGACTGCCCACTAATTGCCTGAATAAAGTTTCATCCACAAGGGGAGAGGATGACTGTGCTGAAAGTTTGAGCCCTGGTTCCATAGGAGTCGTGGTCGGTTTGCAATCCTGCATTCTGAACCTTTCCACAAGATTTTTGGCATACTTGGACTGAGAGAGAAAGATCTGATTTTCAGTCTGCCAAACTTCAACCCCCAGACAGTAATGAAGAAGTCCCAAGTCTGTCATCTCAAAAGTTCTGCATAGATCTTGTTTGATCCCATGGATCAAGTGTGCAGAGCTGCCAGTAATGATAAGGTCATCCACATAGACAACCACAAACAAGATATCATCACCAGTATGCTTGATATACAGGTTTGCATCAGATGGGCTCCGCTGAAAACCCTGATCTGTCAGGTACTGATCAATTTTCATGTACCAAGCCCGAGGAGCTTGTTTCAATCCATAGATTGCTTTAGCTAACCGACACACTTTCTGTTCTTGACCAGCAACCTTGAATCCTGGAGGCTGCATCATGTATACTTCTTCTTGAAGATCACCATTTAGGAAAGCACTCTTTACATCCATCTGATGAACTTTCCAATTGAACTGAGCCGCTAGGGCAAGAACAAGCCTTATGGTACTCATCTTGGCTATAGGAGCAAAAGTCTCCTCATAATTGATGCCTTCCTTCTGTGAGAACCCTCGAGCCACAAGACGAGCTTTATACTTGTCTATGGTTCCATCATCTTTGTATTTCACTTTATACACCCATTTGCAGCCTATGGGCTTTTTTTCGGCAGGAAGATCAGAAAGTGTCCAAGTGTGATTCTTCTGAAGACTCTAGAATTCGGCTTCCATAGCCTGTTCCCACTCAGATGTACCCTTAGCCTCTGAATAGGTTTGAGGCTCAAAAATACTGTGTAGGTTAGCCATAAGAGCAAAATTGACTGTAGACTGTTGTCTGTTCTTATGTCTAGAAGTTCTACCTTCAAGGAGCTCATCATCTCGGAGATCACCTATGGTTTTAGCCCACCATTTAGGTCGAAGAGAAGAAGAACCAATATCAGGAGTAGAGGAACCAATATCAGGAGGAGGTGGAGAAGGCTCAAGAGCAATAGGAACAGCAAGAGGAGGGTTAGCTTCTGGAGGAAGCTCAGATAGAGTATTATCAAATACTGATGCTACATCATCCCTCCCATCAGGTGGATCGACTGGAAGAAGAACACTGTGAGGCTGATCCTCAGAACGCTGCTCAGAAGAAGAAGACTGAAAGAATCCTCTGTCTTCATCAAATACTACATCTCGACTGAAGCTAAGACGACCAGTGGCTATATCTATCAGCCTATAGGCCTTGTGATGATCACTGTAACCTGTCATCATGAGTTTCTGGCTTTTGGAATCCAACTTAGAGCGCTTAGCAGATGGAATCCAAACATATGCAACTGAGCCAAATACTTTGAGATGACTGATCTTAGGCTTACGACCAGACCAAACTTCTTCAGGATTCTTCCCTTTAACAGCCTGAGTAGGTGATCGGTTAGGAAGGTAAACAGCAGTAAATACTGCTTCAGCCCAGAATTTGTTTGGAACACTCCTGTGTTGTAACATGGAGCGAGCCATTTCAACAACTGTGCGGTTGCGACGCTCAACAACACTGTTCTGCTGGGGAGTGTAAGGTGTGGTTAATTGACGTTTGATGCCATGAATATCACAGAAGTTGGCAAAAGCTGAGGAACAAAATTCCCCCCCATTGTCGGTCCTAAGGGTCATGATATTACAACCAGATTCTTTTTCAACTAAGGTTTTAAACTTCTGAAAGGTACTAAGAGCATCAGATTTATTTTTTAAAAAATACACCCACATCTTTCTACTGAAGTCATCTACAATAAGTAAAAAATATTTGCAAGCAGTGATAGAAGCTGTATTCATAGGACCACAAATATCAGCATGAAGTAACTGAAGTACCTTAGATGCGCGCCAAGATTCTCCATTTTTGAATGAAGACCGATGTTGCTTTCCCGCTTGACAGGCACTGCATACCCCCAACTGCTGAGTCTGAATATCAGGTAATCCTGACACAAGTCCCTCCCGAGAGAGCTGAGAGAGATACTGCATATTTAGATGCCCATATCGCTGATGCCATAGAGTGCTGATGGGAGAGACACGTGCTGCTAGAGCCACTTCTGGAAAGTCACCGGTGTCAAGTAGCCTGTATAGACCATGGTCCTCTAGGCCAACAGCAACTGTTAGACTGGTCTCCCTGTCAATGATGGAGCACTTGTGTGCACTGAACACAACATCAAGCTGAGGAGAATTCCTCATAATCTGGCTGACAGATAGCAGATTAATCTCCATACCAGGAACATAGTATACATTTAGAAATATGAGCGTGCGTCCACCAGACTGAATTTGAACTGTACCCTGCCAGCTACATTGTACTTTTCACCTCCACCAAATACCACTGAATCACTGAAAGGTGAGAAGTCAATAAACCAGTCACGCCTATGAGAGAAGTGGCATGATGCACCAGAATCAATGTACCATGCAGAGGAAGGAACATGTTCTGAAGACCTTTTAGCCATAAAGGCGTAAAAGGCAGAATCTGTCTGCTCGGAATGTTCTGCAACATT
This sequence comes from Pinus tabuliformis, assembly GCA_031772625.1. NCBI lineage: Eukaryota > Viridiplantae > Streptophyta > Pinopsida > Pinales > Pinaceae > Pinus > Pinus tabuliformis. The sequence continues at coordinate 1,519,617,317 of CM062818.1, read as the reverse complement.
CGCTGTCTGATTTGGCCCTCCCTGTTTCTTCTGTTCAGAAGCAATCCTCTGTCGGCAATCTTTCTTCATGTGACCGAACCTGTGACAGTAATTACACTGCACACTTTTCTTCCTAGCAGGATCAAAAGGCTGAGGAAAGCCTTTCTGCTGAAAAGACTGAGAGGACTGGTATTTTGCAGCAAATGCATTTTCCGAGGGCACTGATGAAGCACCACTACCAAACTGCTGTTTCCACCGATCCTGCTGCAAAAGTTTGGTACATAAATCTGGAAACTTCAGATCAACATTTGTGGTTGTAATGTTGAGAGTTTCTATGAAGTGTTCATAAGATTTCGGTAGACTTTTCAGAGTAATGACTACCATATCTTCTTCCTCCATAGTCCGACCAATGGCTTCGAGCTGATCTCGAATGTCTTTAATTTTGTTGAGATGTTCCTGTAAAGACATATGTTCCTCCATCATGATGGAGAACAACTGATTTTTGAGAAAAAATGCTCTGCTTTTGTCAGATGTCTCGTGCAGTTCTTTCAACTGTTGCCAGATTTCGGCAGCGGTCTTGCCAGAAGGAATCTGTGGTAACTGATCATCAGCGACAGAGAGCTTGAGAAGCATAACAGCCTCCCAATTTCGATCATCAAATTTATCTTGATCGGTACCAGCTGTACCGGGACGAGGCTCTTTGCCCAAAATGAGCTGATCAAGACGCCTGTATTCAAAAATGGTCAGCATTCTTTGTTTCCAAATGTTATAGTTGCTGCCATTAAAGCGTTGATTTCCTTCTAACATCAGATTGGTGTGCGTGGCCATTTTCCCAAAGTCAATACAGAAGTCTGACACACAAAAAAGTGTAGCTGCCTGCTTAAAAATCTTCTTTCAAGATGACTGTACCAAACCTTAACAAATTCTGTTGTGAAAGAAATAGGCTTGCACACAAAAAATTACTCAGATCTGTATCAGTGCACCAGATCAAAAAACACTAGACCAAAAGAAAAAATAACTCAGATCTGATCACGCCACTTTAAAGATAACTGTGATGCTGGTTTGATCACGTGCACTGATGATAACTGTGATGCTGTTTTGATCCCACTTCAAAAATAACTGTGATGCTATTCTGGTCCCACCGCTTCAAATAAAATCACAATAAACTTTAATCCAATTGCTAAGAAAACACGTGAATCTGGAAAATACCTTTACGTGAAAATGCCAGATATTTTCAATGCCGTCACTATAATCTGGAAAATCCCGTCGCGTGATACAAGCGGGGCTTAAATCACTGGAAGATCTCGATCTGTGGAATACACGAGCCAAAATACGTGAGCCAAAATGGTGACGCAAACACTTCAATCTTCGGTTTCCGCTACCGCTTCCGATTCTGATTTAGGCTCACCGCTTCCGCTTACTGTAACTTGATATGTTTCCGGCGTGCGATTCCCGTGTGGTGAAGACTGTGGAGACAGTCAATAGATTGACATTACCATAACTTGATATGTTTCGGGCGTGCAATTCCCGTGTGGCGAAGACCGAGTGGGCGTCGGGCGTGTAGACTGTGTTGCCACGTTCCCGTGTGGCAAAACAAATCCTCAGCTGAGACGTTAAATGAGGATTCCTCGCAGCGAACACTAATATGCTCAGTGGCTAGGGTTCAAGTGCCACGATGAGACAACAAGGCTTCAAACAAAATAAACTGTTCAACCGACAAATAGACTGCTGCCCCTGGATTCTAAATGCCGGATTTTAATTTCAAAGCAATTTCACGATTCCGCCACAAAGTTAATTCCTCATAAAATGATAATGCAGGAGAAGAATCCCTTTCTGTATCGAGATTGACGACTGTAAGCTTTTATCACAGTGAGCAAAGCCGAGGCTAAGACTCAGTGAAGGCTACCTGGCTTACAGAGGGCTCGACCTTAGAAAGGAATGAAGGAACTCAAGAGATTAGGATACGAAGAGGATAGCTGATCAAGAGATCTACAGACCCTGAGAGCAGTTTCGAAATGAACTCCTGAATTTTTCAAACTATGAAAAATTATTTCGAAAAAAAATCCCTGTGCTCTGATACCATAAAAGAATATCGAATGAATTAATTAGAAATGAGCAAACAGCTCAATGATAATACAAAGATATTTACAATAATAGAAACATCAGGTTTCTATGTAGAATATGGAAACAAACAGTTTCATCTAAGAAACTGCTAAAAGAATAAAAATAGCAACAGCTAAAAGACTGAGCATTAAATACTAAATAGAAATATTCTAATAGGTAACACCCTATTGTCCAAAGTTACCTCAACCCCAGGAGCCCTTCTCCCTTAATTCCTCACCTTGGGAGCTCAAACAGGGGGAAGAGTTGGCTCAGTGTCCTCGATCAACCCTACTCTCATCATACTCGAATCTGGTATCTGCTTGTTTCAATAGTAGTTGCTTCCTGTGCATACAGAACATCAAATCAAATATCATGTCAAATCATATATAATCATATAAATCACAAAATGATACCATAATCATCCTCCCTCTCAAGGAGATGCCAAGCACAAGCCTAAGCTTGTTTCAAACAGTTACACTGTCTCAATTGTATGAGAGTATCTCGGTCCCAACTATAAATATGGGACTTACTGCCAATCAGATCATCACAATGTATCCATGGCATATCCAGATCATGCTCAAACAACTCTCTAAGGAGCTTTTGTATCCTGCCTCACAACTAGCCATGCTAGCAACATCATGATCAACCTCGGTCATGCTATGTACCTCTCATCCAAGATATCATGGCAGATCTTATACTAAAGCAACATCCAAATGTGTTTATCAACAACAATCTCAAATATTAGCAATACATCTATGCAGACACATATCATAGGAGAAATATCTCATTCTCAAAATAGAACACCTCATGCAGATATTTCAAAGCATGCTCGGTGGCAACTCAATGTGAGTGAAGAAACTCAATCATGAATTTATTCAGGTTCTATGCACATAATATATATATGAATGTTCAAAACAGAACATCAATGCTTCAACCGTCGGATGCCATGTCAAGTTCAACATCTTGAAATTCAAATCAGAGTATCCAAGTATTTTCATTTTCATTATTCAAAAACATTTTCCAATAGCTTTGCAATATGGAATTTCTTTCCCAAATTCCAAAAATCGATTCATCATGCCATGATACATCATTTTGGGCTTCAAAAGCCACCTCCCTCTAATTTAGATCATCGAAGGCTTATCACCTATCACAAGTAGATCATCAGGATATAAAACCAAAACCATAATCAATATCAAAGCCATACCTTAGAACTCATCATCCTGACTTCATCAGATAACTGTCAAATATAGACATATCTGGATTGCAATGCTCTAAGAATAATGGATTGCTAAGCCATCATAATCGGGCATACATAACTCAATGTTGTACTATCAACAACAAAGTCAACTCATCAAAGTTTAGAAGCCAAATCATGACCATTATCAAAGTCATCACTATCATAGTATTATTACTTTCAACCAGGAGACAGGGGGAGCTCATATCAAATCATGACTTCATCACGCCAACAAGTCATGCATTATCAATCCAAACTTGATTAAGTCATTCATAATCATAATACGAGTTATCCTGTCACTAGGAGCATATGCACCCATCAAGGATGAGTCATACAGGTTCCATTTTTCATTCCAAATCACAACTATCATTACTTCAACCATTGTGCTAAGAATAAGGAGGCCAATTTCCACATAAGTCATCATGCCCACATTAGGACAAATCAACAATCGTCAAATTAGATGACTAGACATCAAGTCAAGTCCAAATTGCTATCGTAGAGAGATCTATAGTCAAAGCACATCTCAATCATCAATTCAAAGTTATTGTCAAGCATCATGACAAAACACTTTAATATATACCAATAATGCTAAATCATGCCAACCTCTTATAGTACAAACATAGTGACATATCTATATGTATGTCTCGGTCACCTGCAAACACAAGTTTTGTTTGCATGTTCATGTTATGGAAAACATTCAAGATTTTCTTGCTAGCAGATCTTGCTACAAATCTACAATACATCTGTGGTACTGACATCTTCCAGGTGACCATCTGATGTCATGCACAATACTTCAGTTTATGATGAACAATTTAACTCAACAACTTCAGAAATCAGTTAATAGTGGCAAAATATGTCAGGGACATCATGATTGAGAGTTCAGGCAACTTCAGAAAGCTTCAAATGATGGTCAACAATAGTGAAACCTTTGGTCGCTCCCTTCATGTTAGCATGAGAGCGACTTTAGCTACCTGGATGTTATCTAGGCCTTAGCATGCGTGCGTTCAGGGATGAGATCTCCTAGATCTGTCACTGTGTCTGGAGCAGAAACCCTAACTTCTGTAAGGGCTTCAGGTCTAAGACTCTACTGCAGCTCATTGTCATATGCACATAAATCATACTTCAACAACATAGAATTAAAATAGTAATAAGGGTGAGAATCTTGATAAGAGATTCTCCCTCTGATTAGGGATCTGCATCATTCATCTTCATTCATGTAAGCAACCTATCTCTACTTGAGTCATGCAACAACAAATCTGATAGATCATAAACATATGGCTATCAGCATCATGGCATCAATTTTTCATTGAAGGTTAGACTCAAAGCAGCAGATACATGCAACATCATATCTCAAAGATTATAAACACAATAGCATTTTCTGTCAAGTCAGTCCATCAAGTTACTATATTTGTTTTAACCATATAACATCAAGACAAGACCGCAGGTAGTAAGAGATCTAGAATATCAATCTTACACTTAAACCTCTCGCATCAAGGTTATCATGCTCTTCATGACCAATGAGATCAAATTAGGTCATTCAATAAAGCTTTATTGAAACAACAAGAGTGTCAATCACTCTTTCCATATGCTTTCATCATGCTTATCACAAGCATTACCAGCGTACTCATGTATAGAAGTCAATGAACTATCATTACCAACCTTACCTTATGGAGACATCTATTCACATTCACATGTCGGCCTATAAATATGTGTGAAGGGTCCTGGAATTAGGACAGTGAAAAAGTTTGGATATCTCTGAAATTTTCGAAGGACAAGCATAGAAGTAAGTTCAGATAAGAACGCAGAGAATGTTTTGGTGAAGGATCTCAGATAAGGGTACTAAATTGCAATAGATAAATTCGGTATTGTCTCACAGTCAAGGGTGAAACCCTATCTTCGTATAGCAAGGAGAAAATTCGATGAGACTACAGTAATCAAGGTTTGGTATAATCACAAGAAGGGTCTCTCTCTATTTCGGTGTAATTGCAGAGGTCATATTTTGGATTGGAGTAGAGAAGCTAGACAAGATTTTGGTGATATCACAGTGACATCCCCTCACTGTCTCGGTGTTGTACCATAGTAATGATCTCGATATAATCCCTGTCTTACAGTGAAGAGAATTCGGTGCTAACACAGGAAGAAGATCACAAATATGCGACAAGGTCTCGGTACTACCACATGAAGAAGGTCTAGATGCGAAGATCGAAGTGGAAGAGGATCGAAGAAGAAGGTTGACTGTCAAGAGAACTTGTGTCTTGGTCTTAGAGAGGCTACTAGGTCAAGGGTCTTGGTCTTGGTCTTGGTATTCGTCAATTGGAATCTCTATAAGAAGAATTTGTGTGGGTTTTCCTCTCAAAGATTGAGAGGTTTTGGCCCTGGCTCATAGCCTACATTCTGTCTCTTATATATTTATGTTCATGCATTGGTAGTTGTTTGATGAAGAAAAGCACTAATAACTTAAGCAATAAGAAGATCCTAATCTGATGAATTAAAAGGCACTCACAAGAAGTTACTAATCAAGAGAAATCACCTAATTGTTATGCCCTAGATTTCTCAACAAATCAGAGAGGATCTTAAACATCTTTGTACAACGAATATTCTCAACCATCCTCTTATCCTAGGGAGATTCCTTTTATCCATGCTCTTTCTCAATCTAGGGAGATTTCTTTCATTCAAGCTCCCTCTTAACCTAGGGAGATTTCATCCAGGCTCCCTCTTAACTTAGGGAGTTCTTCTTCTTCTTTATGACATCAAAGAATCTTTCGTGGCTTCCATCCTTCTCATCAGAGTTATCATTACCATCACCATTCACATCATGCTTATCACATCAACTTTTCTTTACGAACATCTTCACTATCTTGAAGATCACGTACCTGCACAACTTAGATAGCAAGTACAACCAAATCTATAGAAGCATGAAGTTAACCATATCAAAATCATGGAAGCATTCGACTTTATGTGTCGGATGCCCAAACTTAAGTACAAACAAGAGACACATAATCTTCAACATCTTGCTAGGGACTTTGTCATAAACCCTAGACTACTTCATCAAGGCTTATTTCATAACAACTTTCATTACATCTAAGGTTTCAATGTTTCTTTCCAAAGGTATGACATACCCTACTACAACATATAGCAAACCCTAGAAACAATTCAAACAAATATAGATTTGCAATGCATCTAACAACTTTCAAAATTCATATGTTATACTTTCTACTAGGATTTATACAAACCCTAGATTTCATACATGAGATTCAATAATCAAAACCAATCACAGCTCAATCAGGCTCAATCAACACCATGACTAGCTTCCACTAGGATTTGTTGCAAACCCTAGATTTTCTCAAACAATCAAACATTAATCATAACCAAATCTCAAATTTCAACAATCTTACATAAATCTACATTGTCATCAAACATCAGAGATTTTCACTTCCACTAAGGCTTAACTCCAAAACCCTAGAATTCACAAATACTATCATTCTAGAGAAACAAACTTCGACTAGGGTTTAGTTCCAAACCCTAGGACTCATGACCATCAACAATTAGGTCAATTCATATATCTAGGATATCATGCACAAGCATATCACAACATGTGTTAGTCAAAACCCAACCATACAAATATCAATAAGAGTTAGACATATAACAGACTTGATCAGACTAGGGTTCGATCGGACAAACACACACATCTCAAGGTAATCATTTTAAGACATTATAAGGGTCTTGCTTATACATTCTACCAAACCCTTTGGGTTTCAATACAAGAACATAGCAAACCCTAAATTACCAATACTTCAAAGTTTCAGAATTTCAGACATTACCATTCAACCCTAACAAGTTAGGGTTTCCATAACCATACCAAAATCCCAAACAAAACATCATCAATCAGTTACTTTAGACTTCATCAAAACATCAGATATTTTCTTTCAACAATAACCCTAAGCAGATTAGGGTTTCACACATTATCATTAGCATACCCTTAAGTTAGGGTTTTCCAGAGAACCTTTCAAGGGTTCTATAAAAACAAACAAGGATGCAAGGAGGGTAGATTTATCAAATGATGAACCACCCAAAACAAGAATTTTTATAATTCAATACAGCTAGACATAGCTAGAAATAATGATGTTAGTGATGTAACGCAAATTTCAAAAATAAGATGAACGTACTTTTAAGTCTATAGTCTAAGACATACCTGGAGAAGTTCCTCAACAAACCTTGTAGGAAGTGTTCTCTTTGTATTAAGCCATGATCTTTTATACCTGTAATACATGCTTTCAAGTAGAACATGTGATACCAAGAACATGATTTAATTTCTCAAGTTAGATCTCCTACATAACCATGGAGGATGGAACCCTTTGAAAAATTACTCCTTTCAATTAAGGATGTTTTCTTGAAATCCTAGATTACTCGTAAACCCTTTAAGATTAGATACATTTGAAAATCTAAAAGCTTATGAACATACGTACCTTGTGTTTACATACATCTGGTTTTATTAGACTTGTTGTAGTGACAATACTTGCTTGATTTCTTTTAAGTTGGTTCCTTGTACTCACAGAGTGCTTTCTTCGGACAGACTTCGAATAGTCGTCAAATGAATATTTTTGCTTTATCAAATCCTCGTTACCTAAGTCACCTAACACGGGGATTCGGGACACGTAGGATTCAAGATTCGTGGTGTCGGATTCGGACACGCTGACCCCCCGGAACAGGACACGTTAGGACACATTATATATTATTTTATTAAATATATATATATATATATTTAGAAAAAAATAAATATATATATATATATAATTAGATATTATCATATTTCTTACACAACTTTTAATTAATGATACAAATTTATTGATTCCAAACATAGATCTTCATCTATAGCTATTAGCATGCATAGTACATACAAAATTCAAATAAATGTCGGTGGTACTGGTCACATAAATGATAAATCTATTAAAAATTTAAATCATGATTCATAATTCATAACTGAAAGACAACTTACAACTACAAGATAGTAAGATAAACACACCGACAACTGTAGTTTTCTCATTAAGTCATCAAATCAAAATGTGTTACATAGGTAGTGTTGGTGCAATGCCAATGGCAAATAGAAATAGAAAATATAAAACAACTACAGGTATATAAGCCTCAAGGCATCAATCAGCATCAAAATCAGCATCACTGTCCCCATCATCATGGTCCCCACTGCTCTCATTTGCATCCTCCTCCTCCCCTATATCCATAGTCGCCTCTGCATCTGCTAGTATGGAGGTTGACCCCTCTAAGTCATCAAATCTAACAGGCTCTAGCACTGGATCATTGAGATCCATGTTGGCCAATGCCAACTCAACAGTGGTGTCCAGACCCATATCATCAAGAAAGACATCCCACATCTTTTTCTTTCCCCTCAACCACTCTTCCCTCTGCCTGTAAATAAGACGAAGGTTGGTGTGCACATACACCATTGTCTCTGCCCTGGACTGCTCAAGCCTGCTCTTCTTCACACTACACAAATTCCCATATGTGCTCCAATTCCTCTCGCAACAAGAGGATGAAGTCACTTGAGAGAGGAGCCTCATGGCTAACTGCCGAAGAGGAGGGCTTGTTGCCCCATGATTTGCCCACCAAGAATAGGGCTTCTTAGCCCCCTTGTCTCTAATCACATCATAACCTCCAAATCGACCACTGCCAGTGGAAAACTCTGCAAAGGCATCCTCCACCTCAACAAACAATGCACTATCCTGATAAATCCGCCTAAATGCCTCTTTCCTCCCCTGTGAGATTTCACCATCCATGTGAGGAGGGAATCTACGGGAAGGTCCACCATTCAGCCACTCATGGCTGTAGTATTTGGGGTTCAATGAGTGAGCCAAACAATGTAAAGGTGTACAATTCTTGTCCCATCTGTTGATAAGAATATTCTGTATAGTATCACAAAAGGCCTCTAGTGATGTCTCATACTCGGGGCACTCACTCTGTAGAATAATGCTCCTCACAGACTCAATCATGGAATCCCATCTCTCATAAACCTCTCCTAGGATGGGTTTGTCTGTATCTGCAACTCGAAGCAAAGAAATGATAGGGTCCATGATCCGAATAATTAGATCTACCCTCTCCCACCAACCATCATCTAACACTGTGTCCTTCACTCTTTTAGAGGCTACCTGATCTGTCTTTCTCCAAAAAGACCAAAACTCAGAAATAACCATGGACCCAAGAGCGGTCTTGACCTCCCTCAACCTCTTCAACATCATGAATGAAGATGCAAACCGTGTATCAGCAATCTTCAACAATGATAGATTGTTGTACTCCTTGTAGATAGTGAGGGCATTTGTATGATTTTGCACAAAGTTACGGATATGTCTTGCATCCTCAATAATGCTTCCAATCCAAAGCACATCAGAAGCAATGGATTTTAGTGCTAAGTTCAATGAATGGACAATGCAAGGTGTCCAAAACACTTGTGGATATTTAGCTTCCACAATCATGCCAGCAACCTTGCAAACAAGTGCATTATCTGTAATGATTTGCACACAAGAATCAACACCTACATCTTCAACAACTTTAATAAATAACTCACCCATAAATTGTGCCTCCTTGTATTCGCCAAGTGTATCCACTGCTTTCATGAAAATTGGACCATTCAAGGAAGACACCATGAAGTTGATTATTGGGTGTCATGCTGGATCTGTCCATCCATCAGAAACAATGCTAACCCCAGATGTTGGCCATGATGCCACAATAGGCTCAAGCATTTTTTGCACCTCTTTTTTTCCCTTCGTCAACAATGTGGTTCTCAGCTTCTCTGACCCAGGAGGCACATACCCTGTTGGAGCCCCTTGAGTTAGAGCTCGACACATCTCAACAAATAAAGGTGAACGTGCAACATTAAATGATATGAAGCAGTGTTGATAATATCGCCGAAATATCGGCGATATTCGCAAATATCGCGATATTTTCGGCGAGCCGAAATATCGCCCTCGAAAAATCGCTATATTTTCATGTTTTGAATTTCTCGCGAGAATTCCGAAATTTCGGCGATATTTTAGTAAATATCGCGAGACGAGGGTAAATATCGCCAGGTTAGGTTTTATCGACTTATAAAATGGTTTTTGAGTTTTCGATGCCCGTCATTTTGTTTTCGTGCGAGCTGGAGAGTGAGACGGAACCGGTCGGTGCTGCGAAGGAGGGTTTACCGTTTGGCTGCCAAGAAAACTTAAAAGGTATGAATCATTCACATTGAATCCGACATCGTCTTCACTGTTCAGTGCCGCTGCGTTTACTGTACATACTATATACAAACGCTGGTTTACAACTGTGTTTTATAACATGTTGCATATAGTTCAAACTTCATATTACATAACTTCGTTTTAATCACCGCTACCACTATATAACCGTCAGGAATCCACGAAGACTGTAATCGTTGTCTTTAATAAATAATGTAGGGTGGTATGAATCGTATGATAATTTAGTGACTATGGGAAATTGTGTAGTAACTCGTTTGTATGGGGCAGTACTTTCTACTTGAAACCAACTGCTTCAAATTTTCAAAATGACAATGCTGAAACTGCCTTACTGCTGCATAGTGACAATGATGTAACTGCCAGGCTACAGCATATGAAACCCTAACGCAATTATGCCTCAAATGTACAGTAAAATACTAAAATATTGAATCTTGATACCCTTACAACCTGCTATCCTGTTGCAAATATATAATAGTGAAGCCTAACTGGACAATAACAAACACTCTTACAGGTGAGTCGGTGACAAATGACAATACTGCTGAAAGTGACAGAGAGACTTTTGAAAGTAACACCCTTACTTCTGTAGAGTTGCAATAAGCCAGAGTAGTGACTATGAAACCGTTGCATATGTTCTCAAGGAATAGGCTTAAGATAGTCTAAACTTTAGACTCTAAAGTTTCTAATATCTATTTCAATTTTCCATACACAAGGTGACAGCTTATTGGTGTGAATGGGTTCTGTTCAGTGTTACCCCTCATATTATCTGAGGCCTTATACCTGCGATTTTCATCACAGTGTCATAGTTGTGAATCTTTATGCCATTTAGAGTCTAGACTAATTTTAAATGTTTTTATTTTTTATTTTTATTTTGTGTATTTTTAATGTTTTTAGTTTTTTAAATGCACTGAAATCAAGAAAGATATACAGTTTCTCTACTAAAAAGTAAAAACATAATTACAGCAAGCTATCCTTGCTGTGATTTAACGTATAACTGAATTAAGCAGTGTTGAACAATACCTTGACAAGTCTGGGCAGCAAGGACTGACAGTTAAACAAATTAAGTTTTAACTTTTAACTGTCATTTTCTTAAGAATTTTATATATTAAAAAAACAAGGGTTATATATTACTTAATAACTTATTAAGTTACTAATTCCAAATTTTTTTTGGTGCTGTAGGTTTCCTTTTGAGTTAGCCCACTACAAAATACAAATATGCCAAAAAACTTGGACCCATTTTGGGAGTATGGGATCCCTGATGGTGGGACAAATCGTGCATATCTTTCATGCAAATTGTGTGGGGACAAGATGACAAGTGGGGTTACACGACTGAAATACCATCTTGCTAGACTCACTGGACATGATGTTGGCATTTGTCAAGTTTCTAGTCCGGAGCTTATACGAAAAGCTCTTGAGGCAATTGAAGAAAAGGACAGAAAGAAGGAAGAGGCGGAAAGAAACAAAGCTGAACGTGCAGGTAGATCTTTTGGGATATCTTCTCCTGATTTTGATGTTCAGGGTAGTGGCCCTACTGGCCCTAGTGGGAGGGGCTCCACAACTGGCACACCATCACATGCTAGCGCTACTGCTAGTGTGAATGCGAGGTCATCATTTTTTGTTCCACGAACAGGAGCTGGAGCACAACCTGGCATAAAATCGCTTTATAAAAAAAAGGAGAAGCAAGAAGCAGATAGAGTCATGGGGAGGTGTATTTTTTGGAGCGACTTACCTCTCAGCATCACAAAAACCAATCCATTTTGGCAACCAATGTGTGATGCTATTGCTGTTATGGGCCCAGGGTACAAAAGTGCCACATATGAGGAGTTGCGGGGGCCAATTCTTCAAGCAGAAAAACAGGACATCAACTCTAGATTGGCGGAGTTGAAACAGACATGGGAAGTCACTGGATGCACAGTGATGTCTGATGGTTGGACAGATAGGAAGGGTAGGACCCTTCTAAATTTCTTGGTACATTGTCCTAAAGGTACCATGTTTATTAAATCGTTGGATGCATCAGAACATATCAAAGATGCAGCAACGATATGTGAGTTGTTAGATGGGTTCATTCAGGAGATTGGTGTGCAGAATGTGGTGCAAGTCGTAACAGACAATGCAGCTAATTATGTGTCTGCCGGTAGAATGCTTATGGAGAGGCATCCCACATTGTTCTGGACTCCATGTGCAGCGCATTGTCTTGATTTGTTGCTTGAGGATATGGGGAAACTCTCCTTCATCAAGGAGGCAATTGATATGGCTAGGAGCATCCCCAAGTTTATTTATAACCATGCTTTTGTTCTTAGCCTTATGAGGAGGTTCACTAGAAACAAGGAGTTGCGGCGTCCTGCCATCACGCGTTTTGCCACAACCTTTATTACTCTTCAGTCTTTGCTTCGATGTCAGTTCGAGTTGAAGCAAATGTTTGTGTCTGATGATTGGCGTGCTTGTAGATACAGCAGGAGACCTAATGGGAGAGCCATTGAAAAAATGGTGTACTCTGAGACATTTTGGCGTGGAGTACAAGAAGCATGTGCAGTTAGCGAACCCATAGTAAAGGTTCTTAGATTGGTGGATGGAGAGAAGCCTGCAATGCCTTATTTGTATGAGGGCATGGATAGGGCCAAGGAGGCCATTCGTTCCTATTATGCAGACAAGGGTTCTGCTGGCCTTAATAGGCAGATGATGTTATGGGATGTGATCGATAGTCGGTGGACAGGGATGCTTCATCGACCCATTCATGCAGCAGCACTCTTCCTCAACCCTGCATTTGCATACAAATGCAAATTAAGTTTTGATGGCGAGGTGATGGAAGGGCTCCATTCCTGTATTCAGAGGATGGTACCTGATTCTGAGCTTCGTAGCAAAATCAAGCGCGAGGTACAGAGTTATCAGGATTGTGTTGGCCTATTTGGCTTTGATGATGCCATTAAGGAAAGGGCCCTCTTCATGCCACGTAAGTGACAAGTCATCACTCATTAGAAATTAGAAATTTGAATTTAATTATGTTTTAACTTTTAACTTTTAACTTTTAAGTTTTTGAATTTTTTATTTCATTATTTTGTTGTAGATCTTTGGTGGCGAAGCTATGGTGCAAGGGTACCAAATTTGCAAAATTTGGCTATACGAATCTTGAGTCAAACATGTAGCTCTTCAGGGTGTGAGCGCAATTGGAGTGTATTTGAGAAAATACACGCCAAAAAGCGCAACAGGTATAACTTTGAACTCAAGCCTTCAGTTGAGCAATTACACTTATTGTAATTTTTAATTTTTAATTTATGACCTTCAAGTGTCAAGAGTCAAGAGTCAAGACTCATTACTTTTTTTGACACTCTTATAGGTTGGAGTTCGCACGCCTCAACGATTTGGTGTATGTGCATTACAACATCCGACTTCGAGTGAGGCAAATAGAATCACCAGTGGATCCAGATGCCATTTCCTTAGACAATATTGATGTATTGTCTCCGTGGAGGGTGGAGTCTCAGGAGCCCATATTGGAGGAGTCACCTTCATGGTTAGAGCCAGTGGCAGATGATCCATTAGAGCAGGGGCAGCAAGAGGAGGACTCGAAGTCAGAGGAGGAGCAGCACTTAGAGGAGGAGCAGGAGGAGCAGGAGGAGGAGGACACTGCGGGAGCATCAGCATCAACACCATCTGCTATAGATATAGGAGAGCATAGCTCCATGCCTATCACTCATTATTTGACATTAGGTGCAGAGGCAGTGTCAGGGCCTTCTACTACTAGGGGCAGGCCTGGCAAACAGCCCATCATGTTTTCCCGTAAAAGGGGGAGAGGGCAGTAGAATCTAGATAGATAGCTGCTAGTTTTATTTGTTATGCTACATGTAACTCATGATGATGAGATACTTTTATTATTATATGTGATGTTATTTTGTATTGGTTCTCCACATTTGAGTCCTTGAATGGACAATTATCAGGGATTAGCACGATTTGGTATCGCCTTTGATATATCATTTCTATTTGACATCATATATATCAGTGTTTTCTTCATATTTATGTGCCAATGTGTTTATTAAATTTCATGTTGTTATTGCTTTATATGTTTAAAAATCTGAAAAAAAAAATGAATATATTATGCATTTTTTTAGCTTGCTTTTGTTGTTTAAATTCTGAACATGAAGATGTTGCTTTAAAAATTAAAATAGTTTCTTGAGTGTTTGCTGGGCACTGTATAGTTATACTCATTTAATGCCAATTTTTTGTTTTTTTTGTGCCCTAGGTTTGAATTAGTTCACTACAAATGTCAAATATGCCAAAAGCCTTGGACCCATTTTGGGAGTATGGGGAGGCTGTTGGTGGGGCAAATCAGGCATATATATCATGCAACTTGTGTGGGACCAAGATGTCAGGAGGGATTACACGATTGAAATACCATTTGGCTAAACTCTCTGCATATGATGCAGATGTGATGCCTTGTATGGTTTCTAGTGCAGAGGTTATACAAAAAGCTCGTGAAGCAATTGCTGAACAAGACAGAAAGAAAGCTGCTAGGGAGAGGCCAATGGTCTCAGATAGATAGCTGCTAGTTTTATTTGTTTTGCAACTTTTGCTACATATAAGTTTATAACTCATGATGATGAAATACTTTTAAAGTTTTATATATGTGATGTTGTTTTGTTTGAGTCCTTGATTGGACAATTATCAATTTATCACTATCAGGGATCAGTAGGATATGTGATGTTATTTTGTTTGAGTCCTTGATTGGACAATTATCAGGGATCAGCAGGATTTGGTATCGCCTTTGAAGTTTGATGTATCATTTCTATTTGACATCATATATATCAATGCCTTCTTCATATTTATGTGCCAATGTGTTTAGTTCATGTTGTTATTGCTTTATATGTTTAGAAATCTGAAAAAAATGAATATATTATGCATTTTTTATGCTTGCCGATATTTGCCGATATTTGCGCCGATATTGCCGATAAGATATTTTCCGGACCCTCGCCGATATTTTCCCGATACCGATATTATCAACACTGAGATGAAGTTTTGATAGAAGAAGGCAATGGTGAGATCAAACTCTTCCCGCCTCTCTTTTTGGAAAATCTTGTCCACTGGACCAAGTGCTCTTCTTTTTTATGCTTGTCCCCCAGTAGAAGTAGAACTCTCAAATGGAAATTTGGTGTTGGCTTTCCTCAAAAATGGAAGGGGGTCTTCATTCTTGGGTTTTTTTATTTTGAAGCCAGTGCCACATGTTCCATACCAACATTGGCCTCCTTTTCCAATTCTTTTCTCTTTTGTGAAGTAATAGCTCTACAAGATCCAACCCCACAACCAGGTAAAGCCAACAAATGTGATTTCACACGATAATATGTGCTTTTGAAAGAAATGTTACAAAAATTGCATTTCCATTGCACATTGCCTCTTCCCTTTCCCTTGTTTGTCTGGCCCATCCTCTCTTGTGACATATTTCCACAATGGATATTTATCAGTCTTTAAGTTCTCTTCCCTCAACATTACTTGCAGCAAACTCTGATGATATTGGGGGAGGAGGGGCATCTCTACCCATGACATTCTTGCCCTTCCTTTGCCCCCTAACTGCTGCCTTTGATTGAGCCATGAACACTGTTACCTGTAAAAAAAATGAAAAAAATTACAAAGCATGCACAAATTTGTAAATAAAAAATGAAAATCATATACAAATTGTTGTAAAAAATGCAAAAAAATGGAGGTGAAATGCCAGTCTTAGAACAGAGACAGTTTTAGCATGTCTTTTGGAAATTCAAGGTTGCAACTTGCCAGAGTATTCTGAGAAATTCAAGGTTACAATACACATAAATTATAATTAAATAGATTCCACTATCCAGATATAAAGTTATTTCATGACTCACAGCAAAGAAGGGTTTTGATCTTGCCAAGCTCGTACAAGATTTCAGTGTATTTGGGCAGCCAAGTTTTCTCCAAGATTGCAGTTTGATCCTGTGGAAGGAGAGGCCGAGAATAGGCATTATATTCTCTGATCTATGAGAGAATGGCCACAATTCTGTGGAGGAGGGCCAAGCCTCTGTTCACCATGAAAAGGAGGCCATAAAGCTTGGTTGCTGGCAGAATAGAAGCCCGAGTTACCTCAATACACAACCCAGGTGAGAAGGCCTTTTAAGACCGAGATATGGACTCCAAGTTGATATCTAAAGGAAAGAATCCAAGGAAGTTTCGTTATCTATGGTGTGGAGTGGTTGAATAATAGTGTGATTGGAGTGGTTTCGTTATCCAAGTAAGTTGAGGCCCTTGAGAATGAATGGAGTGGAAGAAATGCCTTGACAAGTTGACAAAGAAAAAGGCTTCCTTTTGAAAATGTTTTCATAATGCATTCCCAGACAACAACGAAGGGAATGTTTCTGAAACACCATGCTGCAGTTAGGTGTTCATTCCCTCAACAAGAATGGCATTAAGCAATTTCAAAGAGGATTGAATCTAATCAGTGTTCTCATTATAGTACAACGACGGGAGTTCAAAAGGGACATGACATGTTTTGGGACTGCTGCCTGGGAACCCGAATACCCTCAGATTCCCAACAAGTGAAGAAATATAGGCCACAGACCTGTAGATGGAGACTGAGGATTGTCAAAGGGCTTGACTGGTAATCTGAGGTCAGAAAATTCTGTGGCATGGAGCTGCTCAACGTAAACTGTAAACACTGAACAGTGAGATCAGAAATGCTGCAAATGCACTTACCTGGTGGACCGGTGGTCGATTCTCCTTGTTGAATGCTCTACTCCTTGCTGCAACAGCACAAATCACTTGCCAAATGAAAATATTAATGAGAAAACACACCCTTTTCATACCCACGCTGAGCTTAGCGAGTCCTGGAAACAGGACACGTTTCCCAAAATCGCGACACGCTTTTGAAAATTGTGACACGACCTCAGATTCGACGTGTCAGATTCGCTGGATTCGGGATTCATAGGGGGTTTAGGACGAATCCGGTTACTTAGCTCATTACATTGCTAAGATGCACTGAAATTTATCACTATAATGTCATTGAACCTCCCTCTGAGATTTGCATCAATTCTACACTTTGTCACTTACTGAAATCTCATGAGTTCATCTCTCTGAAGTTGATCCAAACAGTTCACTGCAGAATATCGAAACCTGGTTACTTAAGTCCACTGAAAGTCTTCTCTAAAGTTTGTGTGAGATTTTAGATCCTCATTTTCTCAAAATCTTAATTCCATTAGCCCATAAATGTCCTTGGGATCTTGATCTAACTGACTTGATCTTCAATGCAAACAGAACCTTTCACTGAGAAATCTTCAAAGATGTATAAGTGATCTTAAAAGTGCCTTTGATCATGACCTTAGCTCTGTTACCATGTTGAGAAATCCAAAGTGTGGCAATAAATCAGTTTTTCTTATTATGATATTATCTTGTGATGTTTCATTATTATTATTCTTTTATTTGACTTATCATTTCTTTATCATCAAGACTAATGCCAAACAACAAATAGTGGAGGACACAAGATGTAGGCACTATGCGAGGGCAAAACCCCCCTTGAGGGGAAAGCCCAGTCAAAAATTCTCTTCCTTCAATAGTTTTCTTTGAGAATATTCAACCTAGTCATAGACCAAACCTTCCCTCCATACCAAGTTAGCCCTTCCAGAGCTTTGACCCCTTTGTAGCTGCACTTCCACCCCAGCGACTTCGACTATGCAACAACTTATGGCATCAAGCAACAACTGCCAGCGACAACACTTGAAAGACTTCGATCTCCCATACTAGGGCACAAAAGAGAGAGAGAGTAGCACCAAAACTTTGATTTCTTCCTTCTCCTTGACCTTGACCCAACTTGCACTCCTTTTGGCTTCCTTGATCCACTTCACACTTTTTCTGGCTTCTAGAAAGATATCAAACTAGCTTGAGATGAGATGCACCAAATGAATTCGATCTCCTTCCTTTTATAGGCTCCAGGTGAGGTCGAATAGGTGTCCTTTAGGCCGACTTGATCTCCATTAGGCCGACTTGGTGTGAAGGTTACATAAATCATATTTTACTCAATAATAAACCTTTTTACATAATTCCAAAGCCCAAGAAGGGTCTCTTTAATTGTACAATGACTCTATTGACTCAATATTAATCCTAGGAGTCCACAATGGGGACTTTGACTAATATAATGATGACCCATATTAATCCTAGGAGTCCACAATGGGGACTTTGACTAATATAATGATGACCCAAGCATGAAACCCATGCTTTAATAAGTCATTGATACAATAATAATAATAAAAAATTTCATGCTTTAATAAGTCATTGATACAATAATAATAAAAAATTCCTTAATCTTTCGATACATACATTACATGATGATTCAAATACATTTATGAAGACCGAACCTAGTTACATTGTTCAACATTAAGGAGATTGTAAAAATCCCATCCCAAAGAAGCCAAGTAAATAAATCCTTAGGACTTGATGATGAAGATCCACCTATTATATTGCAAAATATTCATTTCACTAGGACTAATCCTGGCCATGACCCATTTTTGGTGACTCTAGCTATAAATAGGATTCTTCATAATTGCGAATTAGATTCGGGGGATTTCGCAAACATTATGCCACTAAAATTCATGAATCAACTTGAATTGGACATTACTCAACCCTATAAGAATGTGTGTGGTTTCGATTCCAGGTCCTAGAAAGATATCGAACTAGATTGACATGAGATGCACCAAATGAATTCGATCTCCTTCCTTTTATAGGCTCCAGGTGAGGTTGAATAGGTGTCCTTTAGGCCGACTTGATCTCCATTAGGCCGACTTGGTGTGGAGGTTACATAAATCATATTTTACTCAATAATAAACCTTTTTACATGATTCCAAAGCCCAAGAAGGGTCTCTTTAATTGTACAATGACTCTATTGACTCAATATTAATCCTAGGAGTCCACAATGGGGACTTTGACTAATATAATGATGACCCAAGCATGAAACCCATGCTTTAATAAGTCATTGATACAATAATAATAATAAATTCCACTCTATTGACTCAATATTAATCCTAGGAGTCCACAATGGGGACTTTGACTAATATAATGATGACCCAAGCATGAAACCCATGCTTTAATAAGTCATTGATACAATAATAATAAAAAATTCCTTATTCTTTTGATAAGTACATTACATAATGACTCAAATACATTTATGAAGACCGAACCTAGTTACATTGTTCAACATTAAGGAGATTGTAAGAATCCCATTCCAAAGAAGACAAGTAAAGAAAGCCTTAGGACTTGATGATGAAGATCCACCTATTATATTGCAAAATATTCATTTCACTAGGACTAATCCTGGCCATGACCCATTTTTGGTGACTCTAGCTATAAATAGGCTTCTTCATAATTGCAAATTAGATTCAAGGGATTTCGCAAACATTATGCCACTAAAATTCATGAATCAACTTGAATTGGACATTACTCAACCCTATAAGAATGTGTGTGGTTTCGATTCCAGGTCCATTCCCATCCACGACCTTATTAAAGACCTTAAAGTAGCCTTGGTTGTCAATGAAGATATCTTTGTGCTCATGGACATTGTTTTTATAGACATACCTGACGTATGGAGAATGTAATTTTCTAGAAAATGGGGTGCTTCTGTAGGTGGGCAACTTTAGATGGATTTATCCTATGCCACCATCCCTCAACCTGATGGGGCTCTGTTTGTTCATTATAGGGAACTCCATATTCCAATTCATGTTGAGGATATTGGCCTTCTCCCATATCTTAATAAGCCCCCTAAATTCAAGGATTCGAATGCCCTTGCCCTTCCTCCTCCCCAAGAAGAGTGTCTCCTTAAAACGCCCAACCCTAAAGGAAATAAGCCTAAAAAGAAGTGGGTGCAAAAACCAAAGAGGGAATTTAAGGTTGGGGAAGTAGTGTTGGTTGATAAAAACCTCGTGCCTATCAAAATCCATGATAAGGTTGGTGAAGGATACTATTACATATAGCTAGAATTGACAGTGAGCTTTGCTCTAACCCCATCGAGACAAGTCACATCACCCCTTTCCTAGAAACTTGACATTGTATATTATGCATGGCATATTGATTTTGCATAGATATTATCATCATATCATGTTCTCATACTAGAATAAGTGCATTTAGAATAGATTTGCATTTTACAATAGATTTTCTTTCTTGTATGGTTTTAACTTTTAATATTTACATGAAAACATGGGCGAAAAAAATACACCCAGGGCACATGCTTCCAACATTGTTTGTGATGTGCAGGATACAGGTCTGCAGTTTTAGAGGATTGATGGTGTTCTCATGACCTCATCATTCGAGTACATGGATTATGCGCTCTGTAGTGAGCTCGTGTCCCAGTTAGAGCCAAATGTTACACATCAAAAGTGGGTGACCCCATAGGAGAATTTTTCTCCTAGTTATCTCTTCAGCTGATGGTCAACAACCCCAGACAGCAACCAACATAGCCAATATATTTTTCCATTTCATCTCCGCTCATTGCATCAGACATATGTCCCCTCGTCTGTTTTTCGAGAGCATATGTTAGAAGGTGGGAAATCCAACCCAAAAGGTAGGTTTTTCATTGTGCAATCGAGTGCTTATGTTTGTTTTTCTTGGGCATTTGGACATGCATTATTGGGTGACTTGCAAGAAGGAAGGACTTTGACCATGGTTTTGTTCCCTCACCTTAAACGGGGGTTAATCCTCAATCCTAATCTCGCGGAATCTCCCCTATTGACCTACGGTCTTGGGAATGGCACTACTTGGGGAAAACCCGATTTTGGTAGTGTGGTCTAGTTTAACATTACAAGCCCTATTTCATCATTTTTCTTCTTTGGGTTCACATGACCACTAGGTCCATAAAGCACTGGCACACCCCCTCCCTTTGTCCACATATGTGGGTTGGGCCTTGTTAAATTTAAGACATGTTCTTTGCTTAGGACAGTTACTACAATTTTCCATATATTTCTTTTCATTAGCAACCACATCAATCATTATCACATTGACAGTAACTGAAGAAAGAACATAAACGAATAATGCAGAGGACAAGCCAAGACAAGAGGACACATGAATATGGCTCAAGCCAGGGAAAACTCCAAGATGGGGAAAACCCTTGATCAATTCTTCTTATTATTAATGTCAAGTGTTCAACAGAGAGAGAGAGAGAGAAAGTACAATAATTCAAGGTCAAGCTTGACTAGTAAAATAGGAGAGCCACTATCACTGCCCTCAATCATAGATGCAATTCTGGAGTTGATGTCATACTGTAGAAGAAGCTGACTAGTTAGGGCTAATAGCTATCTATCAAGGAACTGCTTTAATCAGGTCAACCATTCATCTATCACTCAAGACTACATGAGAACATCATATCTTATGTTTACAAGGGTTGGAGTTTTGTTGCTTGCTGGTCCTGGTTAGGGCATGAAGCACAATGTTACAGACTTTACAAATACACCTCAAACAACCTATTACAATTGCGACCTCCCTTCATGTTGATCTATCCTCCTTCAACTTCTAATATGTTATTGATTCACACCCTAAATAGATCTCCAATGTAGTCTGCCAGGGTAGTAGCTTGTCTTCTCGGCCTATTGTTAAGAAAGATAAGGTATGTGGCCTGCTTGAGAGAGACTTCTTGTAGATGTGGCTTTCTTGGGAGAGAGCTTTCACACCATAAAATCAACCCTAAACACTCCAACTCTTTCATTATGTCTGCGGTCATCTTCAGGAATAACTCGGACTTGTAATATGAAATAGAAAATCCCAGAACAGTCTTCAAACAAGCCCAAACTTGCCTTCAACAGGCTCGGCCTCCTACCAGAGGAACTCGTTCTATCAAGTAGCCCAATCAAGATGCCAATCATGCCCTTCCTCCTTCGTTAGAGTTATCTTCCTTCTGCGGCCATTTTAAAGAGAAAAAGATGTGTGTTAAGATGTGTAAAATGATGATGGAGAGGACTTCCTTTTATAGGAATTGGAAAGGTGTTCTATTTGATTATTTAGCCCCAAGCCGACCTTGACAATTTGTAAATGAATGGGCATAAATTCAAAAAGACACTTCTTCTTGTCCAAATTAGATGATCTTTATATCAATTTTGGTCCTCTCGAAAAGAGGAATTTAATGCAATCATCATCTCCATCAAATGAGCTATACCAAGGTGGAATTTTGCCCTAGTTGCCAATTTTAACAGGCCTGGAAACTTTGCCCTGAAGGTTGATGTAGGTAAAAGAAAGTAGCATATCATGGCCACAAGCAAGAAACAAAAGAAAACGAATATTATAAAATGCAAAAGATGGTTGGGACATTTAATATAGCACATGGGAAAAAGCCAAACATGAGCTCTACCCCTTATCATGGCCATCACCCTGGTTCCTAGGGCCCCATTTGTGCCCCCACAACGTTAAGGAGCCCATGCACGTCCCAACCCCTGGTGGGCGATGAATTGCCTCACCTTAAGGGGGTAATGACTGCTTTATATCATTCACAGCATGCTCTCATTTCCTGAAACCCCGAACAGTAATACAAAGAAAAACAAGAAAAGGCAAAAGGCAAAAAATTAAAGGTGGAAAACCAAAGGTCGACATAACTCATGTCAGGGTTGCAGGAATCGCCCCCCCCCCGGAGGATCCAAACCCGGAACCGCGGATCGGAGCGAACCGTCCCGGAATCCAAGTCGGAAGCGCGGTTCCGATTTTAAGGTTGCGCGGATCCTATTTAAAAAGGCGATTCCTGCCTTTTGGGTTGCGGCCACCCCGGAACCGCGGATCGGAGGGCGGTTCGGGCACGGGGTGGCGCCACGCTTCCGGCCCGGAACCGCACGCCACCCGCACGCCACCCAGGCGATTCCGCAAGCAACCCCGCGGCCTCCTTTTTTTTAATTTATTTTTTTTAAATTTGTTTTAATATGTGACTTAACTAGCATGAGGGGGTGGGTTAGGTTAGTTTAGGGTGAGTCTAGGGTGACTTTAGAAAAGAATAAAGCCCCCATTCTCTTCTCATTTTCTCACTTTGAGTTTATGAGAGTTGGAGAAGAGAAGAGAGGAGAGGAGAAGAGAAGAGAGGAAAGGAGAGGAGAAGAGAGGAGAGCTTGGAGGAGTGAAGAAGGAGGAGCTAGGAGAAGGAGGAGGAGCTAGGAGAAGGAGGAGGAGCTTGGAGCAAGAGCTTGGAGGACTTCATCTACAAGAGCTAAAGAGGTAAGTTCAAACCCCAAACTCCCTTGTTTTTTTGAAAAAAAAATTGTATTTTTCTCCTCCCTCTCCTACTCTTTCCCATTGTTTCTACTTGCTCCTTTATTTACAGGTTGTCCACCACCTATATCCATATTCCAAGATGGTGTTCTTTTGGCTTCTATGTATCATTCCACTCTTGGTTTTAATGATGGCAAGGGTGAGGAATAGAGGGGAAGAGGAAGGGGATGAACTTGGTCCTAATAGTAGTGACCCAATGTATGATGAGGAGGAAGGGTTTGAAGAGGAAGGGGATGAACTTGAAGAGGACACTGAAGCACAAGATGGGAAAGGTACATCAAATCCCTTGTGGAACTATGTGACCAAACTTGAAGGGGGAAAGGGTGGTGGATCTTACAAATGGATGTGCCCTCATGATTGTCATGGAGGAAAACCATATACGGGTTCATATACCCGTCTGAGGAGGCATTTTTGTGGGGTGCTAGAGAGTGATGAAAAAAAGGGTTCTGTGGGGGTAGCCATTTGCCCAAAAATTTCAAGTGAACAAAGACAAAAATACATCAAAATAGAGATGGCTGCACAACAAAAAAACAAGAAACAAAAAACTCATTCAGAATCAAGTGCAACCTCTAAATTTGGTAGTTGCCCATCTCCTTATGGTACTTCTGCAACCTCTGGAGGTAGAAAAACAATAGGGGATTTCCTTAATGTTACTGGGAGGGATGATGTGGATGGAAAGGTAGTCCGTTTTCTTTGTGCTTGCGGTGTACCATTCAATGTGCTTCGCTCTCCCTATTGGCATGACATGGTAAAGGCCATCAATGAAGCCCCAAAAGGATACAAGGCCCCCAACTATGAGAAAGCTAGAACAGTGTTATTAGAAAGAGAAAAAGCTAAGGTTCAAAGAGCTGTGACACGTTTTACACATGAGTGGGTGGATTATGGGGTATCCATTGTATCAGATGGGTGGACAAATATTAGAAACCAACATTTGATAAATGTTCTTGGTGTTTCTTCTAAGGGTGCAGTATTTATTGCATGTCATGACTCCTCCTCCATCAGTGCAACTGCACAAAACATTGCAGATCTCCTATTGAAATCAATCAAAGATGTTGGTCCGAATAATGTGGTTCAAGTGATCACAGATAATGCAGCAAATTGTAAGGCAGCAGGAAAAATTATTGAGCGTACTCATCCACACATCTTTTGGTCTGGGTGCCTGGTTCACACATTGAACCTTTTGATGCATGATATTGTGAAACACAAAGAATGTGGGTGGATTGCTGAGGTTTACAGGAAAGGGAAGCAGCTCATTAAATTCATCACAGGGCATACAAGGGTAAACTACTTCTATGGCACTTACTCCAAGTTGCAATTGCTTAAAATTGCAAAGACAAGATTTGCTAGTTATTACCTCACCTTTAGGCGGCTAGTGAAGGTGAGACAAGCTTTAACTAATCTGGTGTGTGCTGAAACATGGGATGAAATTAACCAGTGTACAGATGGTGCTACTGCTAATGTAGTCAAGGACACTGTTCTTGACACTTACTTTTGGTCACAGGTTAAATATGTTTTGCAATTCACCAAACCAATTTATTACATGATCAAGTTTGCAGATTCAGATCGACCAGTAATTGGGGAGGTGTATGAGCAAATGGATAGCATGTTGGGGCAGATTAAAGACATTGTTGAGCCTAGAGATACCACCTTGTACAATTATATTCGTGAAGAGGTGGAAAAGCGATGGGATATGCTAAATGTTCCATTGCATGCATTAGCATATGTTTTGACACCTAGGTACTATCATCCATCATGGCTTTCAAAACCAGCACCTGGGGGGGAAGCAGGAAAAAACCACACCAAGATAAAGAGGTTCACGAAAAATATATGGCTGCATTGAGTAGATTAATCCCTGATAATGAGGAGGCTGCATTGGTACGGAGACAGGTGAGCAACTATACGCTCAACACTGGTCCATTTGGGAGCATGCATTCAATTGAAGATCGAGAGCATTTTTCTGCTCTTGAGTGGTGGAACATGCATGGAGGGCCTACTCCACTTCTACAGAGTTTGGCATTGCGGGTGCTATCACAGGTGGTAAACACTTCTTCTGCAGAGAGGTGTTGGAGCTCTTATTCTTTCATCCACAGTGTTAAAAGGAACAGGTTGAGTTTAGATCGGGCAGAGAGCTTGGTTTATGTTCATTACAACTTGCGATTGTTGTCCCATTACTGTGAAGATGCAAAGTCTAATAAAGACTTGTTGACTTGGGACAAGCATCCAGAGGAGCCCAATTTGGAGGATGGAGTGTTGCAACTAGAGCAATTAGAGGATGCTCTTATCCAGGTATGTCCATTGTGGTATGAATTTTCCAATTTTCCCTTATAAAGCATTTCTCTAATTCATGTTTTTAATTTTTTTGTTAACTAGTGTTTTTTTTTTTTTTGCATGAATTTTTTGAGCGATTCTAGGATGATGATGACCGTGTTGATATGCCACCACCCCCACCCCCATCTGGTCCTAGGTTCCATGGTTCAACACCAACAGCAGGGGGTTCTTCTTCATCAGTTCCAGTGCCACGACTTACACAGGGACCATCTTCTTCATTGCCACCACGTGGAGGCACGCCATCACGTTCTATTCGTGGTGGAAGGAGGAGAGATTAGTAGATATATTCACAATCTACTTCTTTTTGTCATAGTCTATAGATTACTCATTAGACTTGTAGACTTGTGAATTTGAATTTTGAACCTTTTTGGCTTGGCGGTGACCAAGTGACATATTTTGTAAACATTATTATTTGAATTTTGGACATGACAAATGTTGACAGTTGCTCACTTGCTAGATAAATCATAATATGCTCTATGTTTTATGTTTTATAATATGCTTAAATGTTTTATGTTTTATAATATGCTTAAAAATTTGATGTATGTTTGTAATAGCTAGAATATAGATGATTGTTGTACATACTAGTAACTACAATGGAATCATGGATGCCATATCTATCTTGATTTATGCAAAAATATGCATGTTTTCATGTCTTCTACAATTAATTTGGTATTTGGGATGTTTGTTTTGAGTATAAATGCAAAAAAATATATAAATATATATATATATATAGCAGACGCTTCCGCGGACGCTTCGCTCCCTAGATTTTTGGAAAATGACGCTTCCGCGCTTCGCGCTTCCGCTTCGCGCTTCCGCTTCGCTCCCGCTTCGTGCAACATTGACTCATGTATTCACAATTATTCCCTCCTACATCTACACACCCAATATGTAGACATCCCTTATCATTGCTACCTCTGAACCCATAGCATTTGGCCTTGAGACCCCCATGTCCCCATCCATTCATCATCATTCACAAGACACCTATCAATTGAAGGATGTACCAGGGACCTGTCTTTCCCCTTAGGTGTTTGGAACACCTAATAGGGTTGTTTATTATACACTCCTACCTAGGGAGGTAACAATATTTTGAGACCAAAGCCACAAATTTGGAAGGGAAGCCGCATAGGAATTCTCAATTTTCCCTTGATTAATAAGCTTGGTTCACTTATATGCACCAATGAAATATTGTACCTAATGGTGAGGATATAACATTGGACATTATATGTAATTGGCAAGTGGTTTCATCATGGGATGGGTAACTTATATGGGGCCCAAGTCCACCAAAGTATCATATTGACACCCCAGCTACAATGTTGAGAGCAAGGACTCCCATCATGTGCATAGCATCATTTCACACCATGCACACCTTCAATTCCCTCAATAGTCTACTCATTGCCCCACATTATTCACAAGATGATGCACTTAGACCAATGTGCCCTAGCCGGCTTAGCATTTAAGATTTACCATGTGATGTGGCAGTTGATCCAAGGCCCAGATGAGGCTTGTCTCACCCCTTGAGACATGGGAGGGCAAGCACCATCGTTAGAGCCCTTAGTATTGGAGCATTAAAGGCTATTTTATCATCAAGAGACGAATGACACCAATTTTTGTACCCCAAACACAATTTGGGCCCCCACACGATGATTTAATTAGAGAATTAGGGGCTATCTGGTAGTTCGAAATTTATTGAGCCCCTCACATATTTCGGCACAAAAAGGACTCAATGTTACCTTCCAATGACCCTACATCAACATGATATTATCATTTTGGCTTGCATTTGGATGGCTAATTTATATTTTTGTAAAGCCACTTGGTCCGCTTGTGTCAAGGGATGTATCTTGCCCATTTTTATAATTTTTGTGGCTTCTAGGCTAAAATTACATTTGATAGATCATGTATAAATAGATGATAGTTCATCTGAGCTACCCATCATCATCACTTGGTAATTTCGGCCTCTTTGGCAAATTCACACTTGTTCTGATATTAGTTATTGGAGCATCTTGGATGCATTTTGATATTTGGAACCAACTTTTTATCTTCTTTTGGAGCTATCTCTTGATTGTCGATGGATATATTGCATGCTATCTTGTAAGTACCTTTTGTTGAATTTTTTCTCTTGAAATAATGTCTAATGTATGAAATTGTTGCAACTAGAGTAAAGCTACATTGTGCCCTAATTTTGTGAAGATAAATTTTTGAAAGCTATTTGGTTAGCAATTGCATATGTTATTCTTGGTATGACATGTGCTAGTGGTGAAATATTGTTTTACTCCATAAAACTCCATAATTCTTGAGGGGGTAATTGTTGAGGGTTGGTACCTAGGGCATTATTTCTTGACCTCCTTAAAGACAATTTTGGCTAATCTAAAGCATCTAGGATTCCATATGCTTAAAAGGAAAAGGCATTAGTCCAAGCCTTTGGTGATCAAACTAAATTTTTCTCCATATATTTCTTCTCTCAAATTTCGGTCCCCTAAAGTAGGACGACTAGTCTAGGGCATAGAGTGAATTGCATTAGAGAGTAAATTGGTGAATTCTAGGAGCATAGACACCAATCCTAGGGTCTTATCTACAAGACCTCAATGTTTGGTAAGCATCCAAATGGTTTTCATCCATAAAATCTCTTGCCCTAGGTGTGCCCTAAGAGGGAAATCCTAGTTTGTATTGCCTTAACTTGGGGACTTCCTTGAGGGTTGTATGAGCTTAGTACTTAGTGAAGTAAATCACAAGAATCCCTTTCTCCTCCTTGCCTTCATCTTGGGAGTACCTTTGTTCACGATAATTCATGAAACCCTTGGTCTTGCACACCTTTTTTGTAGGTCATTTAGAGGGAGAGAAGAACCATTAGAAGTGCCATATCATCACACAAAGCTTCCCTTGAGAGGTCCTACCTCATCACCAAGCACCATAAATCCTAGAATACCCATCAAATGTGATTATCTATCTTACCAGGACTCCTCCCACCAGTGACAATCCGTAAAGAGAAGGGGACATTTGTTGTGGTGACAATGAGCCATTTGTTGAAATTTCTAAGTCTATCCATTAGAAATTTAATCTGTATTCTTCTAGTTTATTTCTTCTACTTGTTAAATTCGAACAAGTTATTTAAAACATATAAATAACGAAATAAACACTATACAATCTCAACATCTACAGATCATCAGTTGAAAGAAAACAAACACACAAGTGACATCGTTATTTTTGGACAAATGTCCCCAGAAAAACCCAATGCGGGAAAACCGATGCAGTTATTCTGAGGGTTTATTATTATGCAGTATTTCCTTAAGTACAATTGGGTGCCAACCTGATGGCGGTCTTGGTACAGGCAGGAGCGTTAATCTCCCAAACTGTGCGATTATATCTTCTATAGCGGGTTGCGGGTGTGATTTCTTGTTCAATGGGCTTTTTGTCATCCACCAATAACCTTTAGAGCTTCGTTAAGTTAGCAGCCCTCCAAAAGTCACAGAGTTCTCTAAACTACCACCATACTAGACCCTACGGTAATACAAATCTTAGTTTAATAAAACTTGGAATCCGCCTTCTAAAACCCGTCAGTGCTTCTCCACTATTGATCTGTTCAAGATCCAATGGTCAACAATACTTCCCTGACCTCGAACCTGCTCCACGCCTATCAACCGTTGATCTTTCTCCACCAGATCTAACAGCTCATATGCATATCGGCCGGCTAACCTGCGCACTCCAAATCCACCCGAAAAAGTGGTTTCCCTCTCTCTCCTCACTGCTACGTGTCTTTGTCTGTATGGAATCAAAGCCAACGGGGGAATTACCACTTACCGCCTTTCTTCTACCCAATAACCACTTGTGGTTTCTCCAACCCGCTTCGGCTTGTTAACTGTCGATTAACTTCTCCCGAACATTGTTGATTGGTCTCAACCGAAATCTAACCGTCCAAATTAAATCTTCACACCGCAGGTCTTCCTCCGCTGATCTCAATTGTCCATTCCACACACTCAGGGTTCACGAGAAACACAGTTAAAAGGAAAAACACGAATTTAACACAATCAACATCATTTCATTCAATCTCACAGAACAATAATTAAACTTCGAATTTCACGACAACATAGAGATTTTGAAGGAGATTATCCTTCGGGATTTGACAGGAATTTCTCATTCACATGCACAGAGACTAATTTTCCCAATTCACTAGATTTGCTCCTAGAAAGCCAAATTTCTTTAACAGTCAAAATCCCTTTACAATAGTGTGAAAATTACATAAGTACTGGTTCATCCTAACAACCAGATCCTAATTCAAAGGCTAAAATTTATTAACCCTATTTGTCCTATGAGGCATTCTCCTCGAGAATCTCCACTATAGCTAACTAACTAAAACTTATTACATCATGATCAAATCCTATATTCTAGCTCTATGCTTAACTAGGAAAACATGGAAATTGATGGCTAAAGGATCCCACTCCTTTGCTTGTAAATTTTTTTGTATTTTTGGAATAATTCTTCGAATTTGTCTTCAAGCCTTATGCTCCTACATCAAACTCCTGAGGACAAAATTCTTCATGGGCTCCTATCCATGAGCTCTTCTACAAAACTGCCCAATTTCTGTAGCATGTTTTCTATTACCCAAGTAGCTTCAGCAATTGGCTGATCCTTCCATTTGACCAAATACTGAAAGTACTCCTATCCTCTGGTTTTCTTGAACACTTTCTTGTCTAAAATACTTTCTGACTATACATCCTTTGTTGTAGGTAATTGTTTTACCCAGTCAATTTCCTGTGTCTCTTGGTCTTCTTCTGTATCATTTGCAATTTCACCTTCATACTTGTACAAATCAGCAACATTGAAAATTAGAGATATTCCAACATCAGGGGGTAATTTAATTTCATATGCATTTGCAGAAAATTTCCTTAATACTCTGCATAGTCGAATTTTCTTGAACTTCAATTTGTTATACTTCCTCTTTGGAAATCCTTCCTTCCTTAGGTGTGCTAAAACCAAATCCCCAACTTCAAAGTTCACTTCTCTTCTTCTCATGTCTGCTCTATTTTTGTACTTGATGTTGCTATCCTGTAGTTGTTGTTTCACCTGTTCATGTATTGCTTGTATTTCTGAAGCAAAATCTTCTCCCTCTACACTTCTCATCTCATCTTTTCCCAAGTTTCTTAACTCAGACACTCCTCTTGGATGCATTCCATAAACTATATGGAATGGACTATGCCCTATACTCCTGTTAGGTGAGTCATTATATGCATATTCAACCTGTGCTAATACTTGATCCCATTGCTTTGGATTTTCTGCAGTAAGATTCCTTAAAAGATTACCCAAACTCCTGTTCACAACTTCAGTCTATCCATCATTCTGTGGATGATAAACAAAACTGAAACTCAGTTTAGTTCCCAGCTTCTTCCATAGTGTCCTCCAGAAATGTCCAACAAATTTGGAATCCCTGTCTGAGACAATACTCTTAGGCAACCCATGCAATCTTACAATCTCCTTGAAAAACAAATTAGCAATGTGAGTAGCATCACTAGTTTTATAACATGGAATAAAATGTGCCATTTTTTAAAATCTGTCCACTACAACAAAAATTGAATAATTTCCTCTTTGAGTCTTTGGTAAGCCCAAAACAAAATCCAATGCTTACCATATCCCAAGGCCTATCTGGAATTGGTAATGGAACATACAAACCTATGTTTTGGCTTCTTCCCTTTGCATATTGACAAACTTTGCAATTTTTCACATACTTTTCCACTTCAGATTTCATTTTCGGCCAGAAATAAAATCTATTCAATTGTTCATAAGTCTTATCTATACCAAAATGTCTTGCAAATCCACCACTATGTTTCTCTTTGATTAAATTCTCCCTCATAGAACAATTTGGTATGCACCGTTGATTTCTCTTAAACAATAATCCATCTTGTAAGACATAATCCAACCATTTATTCCTATCCATCAAAACATGATTCTTACAAGCTTCAAATGCCTCTTTAAAATCTAAATCTGTCTCATACAATTCTTTAAGAAAATCAAAACCAAACACTTGAATTTGACTCTCTTGAAATAATGCATTTCTCCTAATTAAAGCATCTACAACTTTGTTTGATTGGCCATTTATATGCTTCAAAATAAAATGGAAACCCTGAAGATACTCTACCCATTTGGCATGCTTCTGGTTACGCTTTGGCTGCTGCATAATATACTGCAATGCATGGTTATCTGAATAAAGTATGAACTCTTTTGACATTAGATAATGTCTCCACTTCTTCAATGATTGCACAACTGCATAAAACTCTTTATCATAAGAAGAATACTTCTTCTTTGAATCATTCAGCTTTTCACTAAAATAAGCTATAGGTTTGTCTTCCTAACTTAAAACACCTCCAATAGCTTCTCCACTGGCATCACATTTCACTTGGAAAGGTTTACTAAAATCAGGTAGAATCAAAATAGGTTTTTTAGTGATCTTCTTCTTCAACAACTGAAAATTCTTTTCTGCTTCAGCAGTCCATCTAAATGGTTGTTTATCCTTCTTTATAGTCTCAATAATAGGAGCATTGATCTTACTAAAATTCTTTATGAATTTCCTATAAAAACTAGCAAGACCATGAAAACTTCTTACCTCAAAGATACTTTTAGGTGAAGGCCACTCCATGATTGCCTTGATCTTCTCTAGATCCATCTTCAACCCTTCAATGGAAATAACAAAACCCAAATACACTAATTCCTCTTTCATGAATGAACATTTCTTCAAATTCAACAATAATTTCTCTTGTTGTAACCTTTGTAAGACATAATTCAGATGTCTCATGTGCTCCTCCTTAGACCTGTTGTAAACTAATAAACTCTTTAAGGACTTCATTCATGAGTTTCATAAATGTACTTGGTGCATTTGACAACCCAAAAAGCATTACTCTCCATTCATACAATCCTTCATTTTTCTTAAAAGCAGTTTTCCACTCATCCCCTTCTCTTATCCTTATCTGATGATACCCACTCTTAAGATCTAGTTTTGTAAAATACTTTGCTCCACTCAAACAATCCATCAAATCTTCAATTCTAGGTAAAGGAAATCTGTACCTAATTGTGATTTTATTGATGGCTCTTGAATCAATACACATTCTCCAGCCTCCATCTTTCTTTGGACTCAACACTGTTGGTACTGCACAAGGACTCAAACTTTCTTTGATCAGTCTTTTGTCAAGCAATTCCTAAACCTGCTTTCTAACCTCTTCATTTTCTGTGGGATTCATTCTGTAAGTTGCTTTGTTTGGTAGATTTGCTCCAGGAATCAAATCTATATGATGGCTAATTCTTCTAATGGGTGGTAACTCATTAGGCAAATCATCAACAATGATATCAAAATAGTTGTCCAACATTTCTTGAATTTCAATGGGTAAATCAAAAACTTTAGTAGAAGTCATTATTACCTTGGGCTTACAAATTACAGCAAAATTTACCTCATTCTCTTCAATCTGTTGTAAGTATTCTTTTCCTCCTAGTAATAGAGTTTTTGGATCAGTCTTCTTTCCTAATGCATCCTCTTCTCCCATAGGCAGCAATGTATGATTGATACCATCTTTACCAAACTTGTAGGTGTTTCTTTTCCCATAATGCATAGCTCCTCTGTCATATTGCCAAGGTCTCCCAAGCAATATGTGACACACATCCATAGGCATCACATCACATACAATTTACACTTTTATCCTTATATTTGCCCAATTGCAACTCCACTTCACACTGCTCATTT
This sequence comes from Pinus tabuliformis, assembly GCA_031772625.1. Classification (NCBI taxonomy): domain Eukaryota; kingdom Viridiplantae; phylum Streptophyta; class Pinopsida; order Pinales; family Pinaceae; genus Pinus; species Pinus tabuliformis. The sequence continues at coordinate 1,519,583,497 of CM062818.1, read as the reverse complement.
ACTAACAACTGATGTCCCTTTTGTAACCATGACACCTTGTAAGGTGTTGGATGTCTCACTGTCTTCAACCTCAATTTCTCCACTTCTATAGAGACCAAATTATCAGTGTTGCCACTATCAATGATCATCTGACAACATTTCCCTTGAACCTTACACACTGTTCTGAACAAAGTCTTCCTTTGTGATGGTTCAACTATCTCCTTTGCTGGCTTGAGCAAAACTTTATTGACTACCAAAGATTCTCCTCTCTCTAGTACATCTTCTTCTGTCACTGCTACTGCTTCTTCCTCAACTTAAGCAACAATCGCATTCCTCTGATTTGTTCCTGCATTCTCTGGCATTCAAAAGCTCTGTGTCTCAGTTTGTTATATTTGTAACATCTCACTTCTCTTGCTCTGCCTCTGCCTCCTCTTCCTCTAGAAAAACTCCCTCTGCCACCTGCATCACCTTCTGTGGTTTCATGCTGGGTTGAGCTACTGCTAGCTCCATCTCTAGGTGTTGTAGATCTTCCTCTACCACCTTGACTTCCTTTCCTCGAAAAGTACCTCTTCCTCTAGCAGATTGCTTCCTCATGAGTTTTTCTTCAGCTTTCAGTACCACCTGATAATCTTCTTCTACTGTTTTAGGAGATAGTATACTTATCTCATCTTGAATGTCCATCCTAAGACCATTCACATAATTGGCCACCTTCTCATCTATATCCTGAGTTTTTCCAGCTCTTATACTTACTTTACAGAATTCCTATGTATATTCTCTCACTATCATAGACCTCTGTCTAAGATTTTGCATCTGTCTAAACAAGGTTTGATGATAATTACTTGGTAGAAACTTACCTCTTAGCTTTGCTACCATCCTATTCCAATTCCTGATGGATTGCTTGCCAAGACTCTTTCTTTCTGCCTGCACTCTATCCCACCAAAGTGCTACATGTTCTTTTAGCTTGGTGACAACAAACTTTGCTTTCTTCTCATCTTCTGTTTCTTCATAATCAAAGAATTTCTCCATGCCATTAATCCAGTCTATCAATTCTTCTGGATTCAATCCTCCTGCATATATTGAAAGCTCAGTTTTTTACCTAGCTGTGGACCTCAACATTGATTGGAAGAATCTCATCTCAAGAGTAACTGCTATAGTTTCCTCCTCTTCTTTAGTTTCAGCCATAGGCTCACTAACATCTCCATCATCTATATTTCTCCCTATTGTCAATGCTTCTAATCTAGCCTACATTTGTTGCATAGCTTCCATCACCTTAGAATTTGCCCCTGGTCGTCCTCTTCTACCATGTCCTCGTCCTCTTCCAACTCTAAAAGCCATATTGGATTTCCTTCTCTTGCTTCTGAGATTCAATTCAATGTCAACAGGTTGCTCTAATACCACTAATGATGGTGGTCTAGGTACACACAGGAGTGTTAATCTCCCAAACTGTGATATTATATCTTCTACAGTGGGTTGCGGGTGTCATTGCTCGTTCAATGGGCTTTATGTCATCCACCGATAACCTTTAGAGCTTCGCTAAGTTAGCAGCCCTCCAAAAGTCGCAAAGTTCTCTAAACTACCACCATACTGGACCCAACGATAATACAAATCTTAGTTTTAAAACTTGGGTTCTGCCTTTTAAAACCCGTCGGTGGTTCTCCACCGTTGATCTGTTCAAGATCCAACAGTCAACAATACTTCCCCGACCTTGAACCTACTCCACACCTATCATCGATTTTTCCCCACCAGATCTAATAGCTCATATGCATATTGGCTGGCTAACCTACGCACTCCAAATCCACCCGAAAAAGTGGTTTCACTCTCTCTCCTCGCTACTACATGTCTCCATCTGTATGGAATCGAAGTCAACAGGGGAATTACCACTTACCGCCTTTCTTCTGCCCAATAACCACTTGTGGTTTCTCCAACACACTTTGGCTTGTTAACTGTCGATTAATTTCTGCGCCCGAACACCGTTGATTGGTCTCGACCGAAATCTAACCGTCCAGATTAACTCTTCACACCACAGGTCTTCCTCCCCTAATCTCGATCGTCCCTTCCACACACTCAAGGTTCACAAGAAACATAGTTAAAAGGAAAAACACGAGGTTAACACAGTCAACATCACTTTATTCAATCACATAGAACAACAATTAAACTTCAAAATTCACGACAACACAGAGATTTTGAAGGAGATTATCCTTCAGGATTTGACAGGAATTTCTCATTCACATGCACAGAGACTGATTTTCCCAATTCGCTGGATTTGTTCCTAGAAAGCCAAATTTCTTTAACAGTCAAAATCCCTTTACAATAATGTGAAAATTACATAAGTACTAGTTCATCCTAACAACCAAATCCTAATTCAAAGGCTAAAATTTATTAACCCTTTCGGTCTTGCGAGGCATTCTCCTCGAGAATCTCCACTACAGCGAACTAACTAAAACTTATTACATCATGATCAAATCCTATATTCTAGCTCTATGCTTAACTAAAAAAACATGGAAATTGATGGCTAAAGGATCCCACTGCTTTACTTGTAATTTTTTTTGTATTTTTGGAATAATTCTTCGAATTTGTCTTCAACCCTTATGCCCCTGCATCACAACCTAGCTCACCCGACATAGAAAAATAACCGGCAGTAATACCTCTCTATTCGGAAGCAGATATTCAGAAAATCTGCCCCACGAAACCCTCTCCAGCAACACCGAAGCACTACGTCAGCCCTCTTGGCCTCTGCGTCAGCCTCAAAACCATCTGCGTCAGCCCTTTGAGGCACACAGCCTCTGGGACCCTCTTCATCACTCATGTTGCCTTCTGCATGGATGATGCAGGCCCTCTGGCCTCTGCACTGTCTCTGCTAGGCTCTGCGTGGCCTGCTCTCGCTTCTGCATCTACCTCTCTGCCTTTGCACTGGTCTCTCGGTACTATCTCTATCTCTCTGTCTAGTACTCACTGCCCCTTGTTGTTGATCACTGATTTGACGTTGCTTAGCAACCTTGCTCTAGCAAATCGAATGACTGATCACCCTAGTGTATCTTCCAACTAACCCTCAAGCCTCTTCTTATACTTTTCTCGTTGGTCCTTCAACGACCGAGATTAAATCTCTAATCAACGGCTAAGATTAGATTTGGCTTGATCCATGACTTTTGGAACCTTCTAACCTAGTTTTATATTAATACCCATTAATATTTTATTTTTCCTAAGTTTAGACTTAGGAACTCCATTAAAAATATTAATTATTTTAATATCTCCCAAACCGGGTACAATCTATCCAAACCATTTCTGGGTCTTGGAGATCTCATGTGCTTTAGCATCTCTATCAATTTTCATGGCTAGAGCACATTCGATGCTACCCCAAATCAACACCATTGTCCCATTGTTGTCATTTAGTCTAGCTCTTGGTCTTGTAGGGTTTCCCTCTTCAATGCTTGCTTGATTTTGTGGTAACATGACCTTTGCAACAAGTCTTTTACTTGGGGATTTATCTAAAGATTGTGCATGTGGAGTCACAGACTTTGACATTGTATCCATTTTGACACTGTTGACCACTACGTGTCAATGACCCATATCAATACACCCCCTTTTTTTGCAAAAAGGATAGCGCCTAATCGATCTGTCCATGTCGTTCAACTATCATCATCAACTTGATAATCATGTTATAATGTAAACCCAATCTGCATGTATATGATATAAATAATCTCAGCAAATTCGTGTCATATATGTAATTGCCTAGGTAAACCTACTTTTCTAGCGACAATCTACATTTTGGGAGGTTTTTTGTCTCACCGATTCATTCTTGGATGGTTGATAGAGTTTTCCTTTAATTTCACCCCAAAGCTGAAATGTATTTTGTCACTAGGATCTTAAGCGAGTCCTAGTGTTATAGATCGAGTCTATGTAAAAGTGATTTGGGAATAATCCTAGCTATTTGGTTAGGTTATTTTATTAAAAATTGCTTGGTATGCTGAATTATATTTGTGTTGCAGAAATAGATAGTCCTTGAGGGCCTATCACAAATGGGTTTCCCCCCTTATGATGTAAAAGATATGAAAATTATGATGTAAAGTGTCTTGAGGGTTAGCAAAATAATTTATCCCCTCGTAGGTTAATTAATTATATTTTTTGGCAAAAAAATTAATTAAACCCTAAGCCAGAAATTTAATTAATTATAGGTCCTATGTAAATTTAAATTTTCCAAATGAAAAATTCGTTGGTTCTTAAAATTCCAATTTTAAAAGGTCCCGAGACTAAGGTAAATTAATTATTTTGCTAAATTTTAAGCCTTTGATCCTTGGAAGTCAAAGTCAAATTTTTGAGGAAATTAACTCAAAATTTTTATTTTTTAGTTAATTAAAATGCATTTAATTGAAAAATTCGAATTTCCTCAAGAATTTAATATTTCGAATTTTCGACGGATGACATTAAAAGAAATTTTAATCCTCATCAATGGTCGAAATTGCTCTAACAAGGATCACTCAAACTAGCCGTTGGAAGATTGATCTTTAAATAGGAGGTCATTTGTCAGTTGATCCATCCGATCTCTGAGTCGTGAGCTAAGCTAAAAGCTCTCGTGTAATCCTTTTTGATAATAAAGAAAGACTTTGGGGTTTATTTTTCATCGATGTTACTCTTCATGGAAATATTGTAAGATGTGTCATTTTCATGCATAAATTTCTTTTTAGCCATTGATGATAACTTCTAAAGAGCGATTTGAATACAGGTATCTTGCTCAGTGGCTAAGGTTTAAGTGATAATCTAAATTTTGAATGTAATAGCAAATATCTCTATTTATCTGAATTTTATTATCATTTTCTCGCTCTATTTTAATGGTTGGATTGAGTTTTGTAGGAAAGTCTTGATTTTTAGATCATCAGGCATTCAGGGAAGTTTTCAGTTGGACCAGTCAACTCCCGATTCATATTTTCTGAAGAGTCTAGCTTGATTTGATCCCGGGCTTATCATAAGATTTTTATTGGTGATGCATGAAGGGTTTAGGGCTAAGCACCTTCTTTTAAATATAAAAATTTAATTTTTTATGTGCTAAATTAATAAATCTAGCTATTAAGAGCCTTAGATTATCAGATCTCGCAGCGGAGTTGGACTCCCACTCACCGGATCTGGTAAATCTGCTATTCCTATGCATAGATCTATAAATTTTTTGGTTTTTCTGACTTGGGTTTCTGGGGTTTTATTTTATTTTTTTGTATATCCGGGTTTTGGGTGTTTTTATTTTCAAGTACAGCGTGCAAATCTCAAGGCGAAGTTTGATTTCAAGCTAGATCTGGCCTCAAAACTAGCTTTTGCAGGGTCATTATTTCGTAGTCCAAGGGTTTTAAAATATTTTAAATCTGGAAATAATTTTACGAGGGTTTCATTGATAAATCTGAAGCACAAGTGTGAAATTCATTTTTCTGGGTTTGTCTTGAGTTTGGGCTATAGTTTCTCTGTCTTCCTGAGGTTTTTTCGAAATCGTTTTTGCTGCCTGGGGTTTTCAACAGAAAATTTCGGATTTGTTTTGCTGCCTTGGGTTTATTCTTGCTGCGTTTTTCTATTCTCTGGGAGATTTCAAATTTTTTCTGACGTTTTTGTTTCATTTCTGCGTCCCCTTGACTTGCATCTGCTCCCTTGTCGTTGCCCTCGCTGCTCCTTCAACCTGCAACAGATCCGTCGAACTTATCTCGCTCACCCTTCACACGGTTCGCTTCCTCATCCGTCAGCTCTCCTTCCCTTGCATTTTGTCCATCCTCAAAACCCCTGCCACCTACGTCCATTGCTTCCATCGCATCCTTTATTTGTCGCGTTAACACTCTGTCCCTTCAAGTAGTCTATTGTTGTAACTCCCTTCCCCATCGCTCCCTCGACCTGCACGAATTCTTCACTCCCGCTTGGTCCTTCTAACTCCCTTCTCCGCAGCCTTTCCAACCTTACTCCTTTCCTCACCATCGTCGTCAAAGTCTGAACTCCATAAGCCGCCAACCCTGCATGTTCCTTCCCACAGCTCCGTCGAGTTGCTAGCCATAGCCATCCACGCACCATCAACTTGTGACAGGCTTGTCCCTTCCTCACTGCGTCTTCCACCGTCAAGCAAACTCGACCTCCTCCGCCGTCCAATTCCTTCCGCCATTGAACGCCCTCGGACCTACACAACCAAACGATAAAAGTCGACTTGCCCTTGTTTCGTCTTGTTTTAATTTTTTTTGCCTTCATTTAGTTTAGGTTTCTTTAGATAGTTCGATTTTTTTTTATGAGCCTTCATTTTTGTTCTTATTTGTTTTGATTTTCCTTATTTAAAAGAAATCTAAAAAAGGGAAAAAGATCTTAATTTTTTTATATTTGACTTTGACCTTTTTGTATTTTTAAATTTCATTTTAATTTGTTTTGATTTGGACTTCGATTTCCTTTTTTATTTTTTTATGTTTTTGGGTGTTTCATTTTAATTTTTTTATTTATTTTGATTTCGATTAATTCATTTTGCTTGAAAATAAAAAACAAATAAATAAAATTGAAAAACCCTAAAAACAAAAATAAAAAAAGGCTTCACTTTTCATGTGACTTTGAGATCGTCTAAATTTTTTTAAATCAAAAGTAAATTTTTTGGAGTTAAAAGATTTAAAAAAAAATTATGTGGCCTCTAGCCCATTAAAAAAATTAAAGAACGTTGTAAATTCTTTTGATTTATTTCGGTCACATTAATAAGGTTTTAATTGATCATTTAACGCATTAAGTCTTGCTTCACAAAACTTAGCCATCGAAAAAATTTCCTAAGGACTAATTAAATCGTCAAATTTTAAAATTCCTTCTTGGTGTATTTTTGTGCTAAGGGTAAAATCTAAAAAGATAACTTTTGTGGTATGCAACATTTTTCATTTCTCTCTAGTTAAACATACTTAAATTTTTTGTATCTAAAGATTAACTATAAGAAAGTGGTAAATTTTCCTAGATTTGGGTCAGTAGGCGTAGATCATTTTATTTCTAGGATTGGAATTGATTAGCATTTGAATTTCATGGTGTTTAAAGTATTTGGATCTCTAAAAATTTAACTGCTAAAATATCTTGCATCTATTGAAATTCATCATCATTGCTTGAATTATTTGATGTGTGTCACATGTTAGATATATTGCGAATATTTTCAAGTAATTGTTAAAGTGCTTTGTCGTGGAATTATAATAGATCGCATATCTTTGTTTCCTAAGCTGAGTACTTGTGAACATCTGTTGACATTGATATTAAATTGCAAAGTAGTTTTTTGTTCTCTTTGAGCTATAATTGTATCAGAAAGATTTGAAATAAGCTTGCGATTTAATTGTAATATTTTCAGGGGTTTATTTTTTAAGTCTTCATCCATAAAGCGAACATTTAATTTTGGGGATTGAGAGCTTTTGCGACACAAGTGCTTTCTAATCCTCGAGTCTAACTTCTTTAAATTGCAAAGAAGTTTTTTGTTCTCTTTGAGCTATAATTGTATCAGAAAAAATTTGAAATAAGCTTGCAGTTTAATTGTAATATTTTCGGGGGTTTATTTTTTAAGTCTTCATCCATAAAGCGAACATTTAATTTTGGTGATTGAAAGCTTCTGCGACGCAAGTGTTTTCTAATCCTCGAGTCTAAGTTCTTCTCAACTTCTGGTGCATTTGCATATAAGTTAGCTTTGCACAATAAAATTTACTTCCAAGCATAGGCTTGGTCGATAGAGACATAGATATCCATACATCTTTGCTTGAAAAGCCTGCTTTTAATAGTACTTAAAACTGTGACCTTGTAGTCATCAGAGCCACAGCGCCGGAGGCATCGAGTATGTTAGATTTTCAAGAGAGGTATCGTTAATCACACCTTAGTGTGCTTCACCTTATCTTCTCTCTGCCAATTACTACGAAATCAGGCTCAACACAGAAAGGATTGAAGGATTCACATTTAAATAGGCATTTAACTAAAATTAACCAAGATTCTTGCATCTCACATTAGTTTTAGGATCTGCATTTCATATAAGATAGTCATTCATCTAAGCAGTAGTTACTAATCGATTACTTGGTCTTAATTTCCCTAACAATATCGTTGACTCCATAAGGCACTGGTATCAATCATTTAAAATCTAATCAAATCCTATAAGTCTTGCTAAATCGTAATCAAGTACTTCATCGCTTCACTGTGTCTCCCGAACTGGTTGGTTCCCAACTAATTCTTCTTCATTCCATTTTTCCATAGGGTCTACCCCCCTTAGCCTGCTGTAGGGACACATTGTAAATGGAGAGATTGGGGATCAGGGTGACAACCCCTGATCTGAGCTGTTGTCATGGTGCCTAGACATTCCGTGTGACAACAGACACAATTGTCCAATACTTAACATATTATGCTTTAATATTTGATACATAAAAGACGTTACAAATACATTTCTCTTCATTTTTCTTAGTCAGGATAGACACAAGTTACAACACCTTTGCCTATGTACTTCACATGATCATCTCCTAAAGTAATTTCAAATTGAATAGAGCTATCAATACTAGAAAATAGCTTATTGTTGCCTATCATATGATTGTTGAAACTGCTGTCCAACAACCAAACATCCTTGTTTTTGTTGAAGTTTCTAAGTTTACTTAGGTAGAGACCCTCCATGCATCTGATTTATTCCTACCTACTTGTTATTTTAATTAAGTTATTTACAATGTAAATAATGAAAATAAACACTAGTGCATGCTCAACATATTACAGATCAACAACTAAAGGAAACAGAAACAATCACACCATATGACACCATTATTTTTGGACCAATGTCCCCAGAAAAACCCAATGTGGGAAAATCGGTGCAGCTATCTGAGGGTTTTCTTATTAAGCAATATCAAAGAACAATCTGGGCGCCGAAACTGGCCTACCCAATAGAGAATTTCCTTGGTAGTAACAAATCTCCTGGCTGAAACCCCGAATAATCCTTCTGGCAACTACTCAGCCCCAATCTGCCACAGAAACCCCAACATCAGCCTCTCTCTGGACTGCGTCAACCCAACGCTGGCCCTGCGTAACCCCGGATGGGTCTGCATCAGCCTTAAGAGGCCCTGCATCAACCCTTCAGCCGTCTGCGTCAGCAACGCTGGCCTCTCTGAGGCTCTGCACAACTCCCGGTCGCCTCTGCATGGCCCTGTGTGAGCCCTGGCTGGCTCTGCATCACTCTTCCCGGCTACTGCGCTACTTTCCCGGCACTATCTCTGCCTCTCTCTCTCTCTCTGTACTCAATGCCCCTCAGCTACAACTCCTGATCACTAATTCTATCTCTCTTAGCAAACCCCACTCTAGAGAATAAAATGACTAATCACTCTAGTGCGTTCTCCAAGTGACCCTCAAGCTTCCTCTTATACTTTTCTCGTTGACATATCAATGGCCGCGATTAAGTCCCTAATCGACAACTAAGATTAAATCTAGCTTGATCCATGTCTTTTGGATCATTCTAACACAGTTTCATATTAATTCACATTAATATTTTAATTTCCCTAAGTTTAGACTTAGGGACTCCATTAAAAATATTAATTATTTTAATATCTCTTGAACTGTTTAGAATCTGCCCAAACCCTTTCTGAGTATTGGAGATCTCATGTGCCCCAACCTCTCCACCAAATTTCATGGCTAAAGCGCATCCAATGCTAATCCAAATCAACCCTCCCTCGTAGCGAGGATTGCGCTCTAGTAATACTCCTCACTCAGTATTACTCTGATCATCCGGCATCAGTCCCTGTGTTGATGCTAGGCTTGCTGCCCACCATCCTCTACACTGTTGTATCCTGTACTGCTGCCCATGGTTCTGCCACTGCCACTGTTGCATCTGTACGACAGCTCCCTCTGCATCTGTGTTGTTACTAGTCCTTTCTCCTAGCACTGCATCCGCACTGCACCTCCTCTCATCATGTTGCATCGTGCTGCCCACCGCTGCACTGCAACTCAATTACTGGGAAGTAAGTAACTAATCTCCCAATCTAACCTCCCTGTTGGGCTAGAGACACCCATTGATGTTGAAGCTCCCTCTACTGCTGACAAGTGCTCCCTCTCTGACATCTGCACTGCTGCAACAACTCCCTGCATCTCGCACCATTGCACACCTCTCTATGCCATCCTGCACTGGTGCAACACTCCTGTGCCTCTCGCATTGTTCCAGCCTACTAGCCTCACGTTGTCTCAAGACTCCTGCATTGTAACTCTCTCTACCGCTCCATCTGAATCCGTCTCTACCCACATCAGCCAGTTCTGTTACTCCTCTTCGGGGCTCCCATAGCAAGGTCTAATCCAAGAGGTTGGTACCTCAAGGATCTTGCCCCTCATCGCCTGTAGTCCGTCTAACTACAGCCCATGTCTCCTCACTTCCGCTCAAGTGGCGCATGTGAACTCATGGCACAGTCATCGTCTATCAAAACTTCCTTCTCTGCCTGTGTTGGCGCTACCTTAGTCTCGAAAGTCTCTCCCTTACTCTTCTTCCTCGGACACTGGGTCGCATAATTACCCAGCTCCCCACAGTGGAAGCACTTGATCTTGAAGAGATCCTTCTTCTTTCGCTTTTCCTGCATTCCCTCAAATGCTAAGGCAACATCTTCCTCTTCCTATTTGACTTTGATCCCCTTGCTGCTACTACCCATCTTCGACTGCCGTCTGATCTCTTCATGGCGAAGAGCCGCCCACATCTCGTCCCTAGGTGGGAGAGTCTCTTTGCCCAATATACTCTGGACAAATATCTCCCAGTTTTCTGAGACAGCGTTCAGGGTTGTCCTCACCATCAACTCCTGATCTGGCGTGGCTTCTAACGCTATCAACTGATCTTGGATCTCATTTAGTCCACCGAGGAAGGTGTCAATCGGTTCTCCCTTCTTCATCTAATACGACCTCAACTAATTCTCAAGTAGCATTCTTCTCTGCACAAAAGTATGCTGGTACACTTTCTTGAGAGCCTCCCACATCTCATATGCCATTTCCTTCTCGACAATATGTGGTACTACATGATCCTTGACCCCGTCAAGGATGATGCTCTTGGCCCTCGCCATTGCCTTCTCGTACTTGTCGTTAACATTGGGGTCGATTACGATAGCTATTACCTTCAAGGTGAAGTTCTTGACATGATTTTTGTCAAGTACGGATAAGATTCTGGTCTTCCAGACTGCGAAATTCGACGCTCCGTCCAGTCTATCCTAGTCTCTTACTCCCTGTAGTGCCATGATGCTCTTCTACTTCCTTCCTAGAAGTTCTCTGTTCGATTGCACAGAGTCTCTACTTCCCGTCTGGAAGTTCTCTTCTGGACTCCCTCTCAATCCCAATTTCCCTCCTGGAAATCATTCTGCCACTGTCGAGATGCCCCCTACTTTGATCGTCTTGTGCAACCGCAACATTGATCCAGGTTCCTCGGCTAGAAACCCTCGGCAGCAACTCCCTCCTCTTGGACTTGCTCTGTCAAGTATTGTTCTGACCAGTGTTGAAAATATCGGTATCGGCAAGGATACAGAAAACATCTTATCGGCAATATCAGAGAAAATATCGGCAAATATCAACAAGCATAAAAAATGCATAATATATTCATTTTCTCCATATTTCTAAACATATAAAGCAATAACAACATGAACTAAACACATTAGCACATAAATATGAAGAAAGCACTAATATATATGATGTCAAATAGAAATGATATATCAAACTTCAAAGGCGATACAAAATCCTGCTGATCCCTGATAATTGTCCTGTTGATCCCTGATAATTGTCCAATCAAAGACTCAAACAAAATAACATCACATATATAAAACTTTATAAGTATTTCATCATCATGACTTATAAACTTATATGTAGCAAAAGCTCCAAAACAAATAAAACTAGCAGCTATCTATTTGAGACCACTGGCCACTCCCTAGCAGCTTTCTTTTTGTCTTGTTCAGCGATTGCTTCAAGAGATTTTTGTATAATATTCACACTAGAAACCATACAAGGCATTACATCTACATCATGTGCAGGGAGTCTAGCCAAATGGTATTTCAATCAAGTAACCCCTCCTGGTATCTTGGTCCCACACAATTTGCATGATATATATGCCCGATTTGCCCCACCAATAACCTCCCCATGCTCCCAAAATGGGTCTAAGGTTTTTGGCATATTTGACATTTGTAGTGAACTAATTCAAACCTAGGGCACAAAAAACAAAAAATTGGCATTAAACCCCCCAACACAAAAAATAATAAATAATAACCAGCGCATTTTAAAAAATTACTACATTATTTGCATTTTGCAATGTGAATGAAAAATGGCAATAAGGGGCTGCATAAGAAAGTTGAAAAAAAAATGAAGCTTGCTATCCAAATATGGAGAAAACCCTTGCAATAGCTCATGGGGATGAAAATCATAGCAAATGGAAAAAAAAACAAAGAAACAAAATGTTGGTAAGCAAAGAGGTAAGCAAGCATAACCCTAAATCTATGAAAAAATCATTAACATAGGGGTTTTTAAGAACATACCTGTTAATGGAAGAAATAAAGTTTTTCTCATTATTCTTCAATCTTTGATCCACAAAAAAATCTTAGTTGGTGGTGATAATCGTTGTTTAATCCTCAATCTCTCCTTGACAACCACAACAAAACTCTTCCCCTCCCTTCTCCAACACTCAGAAACAGAAATGAAGAAAAATAAAACGATTTTCCCTTTTTCTAGCCGCGGCATAACACACCCAGTGATATTTTCTACCGTCTCGCGATATTTTGCCGAGATCTCGACGATATCTCAGAAATATCGCAATATTTTCAAGAGCCAAAATATCGCGATATTTTCTCCATGATATTTTGGCTCGCCGAAAATATCACGATATTTCCGATATTCGGCGATATATCTCTGATATTATCATCATTGGTTTTGACTACAGTACCTCACTAGCTCCACTCTGCAATATTCCCACAACCTTCTAAACCCCAGCAACTTGAAGGTGAGAGCTCCTAGGCTCTACGCAATCCCGGCACCAGCAACCCAGCCTCCTCAGCGAACTGCATCAGCCCTCCCAGCTTCTGCGTGAGGCTCCCTTTGCCTTCTTTAGCCTCTGCGCTCCCTCTTCCTGGCTCACCCTTCATGACACAAGCACGACATCACCCTTCCTTGTTCCTTCTATTCTAGAAACAGCTTCTGTCACCTCGGGACAGTTGTTTTCTATTATTATTGCTTTGCATGGCTAATGTCCTTAGTCCTCCTGTGATCTACAAACCCCCTCTGATACCATGTTGAAGTTTGTAAGTTTACTTAGGTAGAAAACCTCCATGCACTTTATTTGATTTATTCCTAACTACTTGTTATTTTACTTAACAAGTTATTTACAATGTAAATACTAAAAATAAACACTACTGCATGCTCAACATATTACAAATCAACAACTAAAGGAAACAGAAACAATCACACCATACGACACCATTATTTTTGGACCAACGTCCCCGGAAAAACCCAATGTGGGAAAACCGGTGCAGATATCTAAGGGCTTTCTTATTAAGCAATATCAGAGTACAATCTGGGTGTCGAAACTGGCCTACCCAAGAGAGAATTTCCTTGGCAGTAATGCCTCTCAGTTTCTAACAACTCTCTTGGCTGAAACCTCGAATAATCCTTTCGGCAGCTACTCAGCACCAATCTGCCCTAGAAACCCCAACGTCAGCGTCTCTTTGGACTGTGTCAGCCCCTCTGCCCAGCGTTGGCCCTGCATCACCCTATATGGGTCTGCGTCAGCCCTCTGGCCCTCTGCGTCAGCGACGCTGGCCTCTCTGAGGCTCTGCGCAACTCCCAATTGCCTCTGCGTGGCCCTGGTTGGCTCTATGTCACTCTCCCCGGCTATTGCGCTGCTCTCCTGGCACTATCTTTTCCTCTGTCGTTTTGTACTCAATGCCCCTCAATTGCAACTCCCGATCACTAATTGTATCTCTTAGCAAACCCCGCTCTAGAGAATAGAATCACTGATCACTCTGATGCATTCTTGACCCTTAAGCCTCCTCTTATACTTTTCTCATTAACATATCAACGGTCGAGATTAAGTCCCTAATCGACAACTAAGATTAGATCTAGCTTGATCCATCTCTTTTGGATCATTCTAACATAGTTTCATATTAATTCACATTAATATTTTAATTTCCCTAGGTTTAGACTTAGGGACTCCATTAAAAATATTAATTATTTTAATATCTCCTGAATTGTTTAGAATCTGCCCAAACCCTTTTTGGGTATTGGAGACCTCATGTGCCCCAACCTCTCCACCAAATTTCGTGGCTAGAGCACATCCGATGCTACCCCAAATCAACAGTTTTGATCATAGTCAATTATTTGACATGAGATCAACAATGAGTCATGATGTCCCTTCTTCAATGTTGGAGACATTTGCTTTGCCCTTGTTCAGATCCAACTGTTTTGAATACTAACCACAAATTGGATAAATATTCAGTATAGCAATGACATTAGTCTTGGATCCTTTCAAGAAAGATCCAAGAACCTCGGACAAGAAGATGGATAAACTTTCGGTGGTACTACAGTGACAATGCTTCACTGTATAGGTGCCATTTGCACAGTAAGTTTGGAACAACAACAATATCAATACCACAGAATGTCATAGTAATGTGCCACACGATATTGCTCGGTGTCAAGAGTAATCTCATCATTCACCTTGTCATTGCTACTTTATTACAATTAATCTCAAAAAGTGATTGGTTTGACCTATATGACAGTACCATAAGATGATCAGTGTCATATGAATCAGATGTATGAGGAGTCAAAGTATCTCAAGGCTCAAGTGATCTCAATAACATATAGTCTGAAGCAGTTTCGGTAATGCTATAATTATGCTATGGTGCTTGATGTTGGACAGTGCAAGAAGGTCTCAAAGGAAGTCTTATAAAAGGATTTCAGTTGTGTCATGCTAGGCAGCTCAAGCAAGGATCTCATTCAAGGAAGTATCAAGGTGAAGATCTCCTCTTCACGTGCCAAGTAAGTATCTTTCATGTTTATAATCAATCCTTGGTTTTAATGACTTTGTGTTTGCAAGGAGTCATTAAAATTCCTTGCATAAGAAAGAAGGATAGGTATAATCCTCGAAAGAGAAGTCAGTGATATCTATGGAAAAGTCTCTTAAGATCAAGCATTGTTTGAATGCATGTAAAAGTATCAAGGGACTCATAGGATTCTTATGAAATTAGTCAAAGGTCCTCTCATCCCTATGTAGTAGGAGAGAAGACATAAAAAGAGATATATGAAATGATAGAAGATATATTCTCTGAAGAATGCAAAAAAAGAAGGTCATACCACTTAGACCTGATCTACACAAAATTGAAGGTATCAAAGAATGAAGGGATATCTTCATGAGATCTCAATTGGAGATCTGGGAGAGATGATAAGAAGATAATCATCATTGTTTTCTAAATACACTAACTGATAAGCAAGGTAACAAATGTCCATAGACAAGAAAGTTACCTCATTCAACTTGCGATCTCTATGCTAGATAGAAAAAGACAAGTTGAGGGCAAAAGTGTTGAAGACATTTGCAGAAAGGAAAGGCAAGGATGGTCCTCAAGCAAAGACAAAAATAAGTATAGTTAAGATTCAATACTATAGAAAGATTTTGGAAGCTCATATCACTGAAAGATGGAGGAAGCTAAAAGGGCCAAGAAAAGAGGGAGTATCAAATCTCTCCTATGAGTAAGATAGTATCCCTCACAAAAGGGTCCTATCATAAGCTCCTAAATCTTGTGTTATAAGAAATGACAATGATAATAAGATGCATCATGGCATCATGGAAGCATTGGAAGCAAGAGCTCGTGACATCACCATGGGAATCATGAAGGAAAAAAGGGACAAAATCCATGGCAGTCAAACATGAAGGATATAGCTCTTGAGAATCTCATTGAACATTGAAGGAAAGAAATATGTCATCTAGGACAAGGCTCATCATACATCAAAAGGGAAACATCTGCCAGATGGGGATATGCAGGATCCTCAAGGTTCTCTGATGGAATCCTCATCGGAGGGTTCACTAATCCAGAAAGGAAGCAAGTGTTTCATCGGAAACTCCAACTTATGGAATTCATGGGATGGTGTGATGACATGAAGCAGATCAAGGGATTGAATATCTTTTCAATCAAGGAAGCTGTTGGAAAAAGCCTAGATGACCTAAAGGAAAAATGAGGTATGTACACTTGTATTTAATATTATAATGTCGTGTCATATGGTTGCAAGTAACATGGATCATTTCTTCTATCTTGAGAAGCATGATCAAGAGAAAAAGGATCTTCTCCTCTGAAAGAATGCAGAAGGCATAAGTCACACTAGATGAAATCAACATAATATGTCCTCATTTAAAGTATGAGGTAGTTGATGAAGAAACTACCTCAACCTGAAAGCTCCTGGAAATGGAATTTGTGAGGAAGAAAGAGATTGTGAGATATGCAACCATGATGAAGACGATCAACATCCAAAATACCAAGAATATTTCACTGGGAAATCTCCTAGAAATATATGAAGACTCTGATGAAAGTCTAAAAAAGATGAAGACCCTTGACAATGGATATCTTTGGGAGATGTGTCAACATATATGCATGATGTTGATACCTAAAGCAAGATGTTATGATGAAGACCCATATCGAAAAGTACAATTTGATTTAATGTTATGTTTTGATTTCTTGAATAATATCTAGATGAGTTCATGCAGGGCTACAGGCACAAGAGTTGTAAGTACAAGTACAACTAGCATCCATGTGGTGGATGGAAATTCCTGAAAGAAACATGATGAGGAAGAAGTATCCATATGACAAAGATTCCAAGATATGTATCAAGAAGGTCACTTTCCATGAAGAAAGGAATGACATAATAAACCAAGAAGGAAAGTGATGAATGGCTAATTTCCTACAAGGAAGAAGCTCAACTAAATTTCATGACATCAAGCTAATCAAGCAGTTGAAGGACCCACGAAAAAGAAGTTGTTGATATATAGAAGAGTCCTTAGCTAAGAAGGAGCTCTAACAGGTCCCTGATCAAGAGGGAGTTTGAATTAGATCACCCCTGATTACAAAGGAGTGACAATTGTGTTTTTCTATTTCATGTGTCATGCGCTAGACTAGGACTAACCGCCGTAAGTCTAGATGAAGGCCGTGAATGGAAATGTAGACACATGATAGACACATCATTTTTGTCTTAACCTGAGAAGAAAGAATGGAGGATTGGGTAATCATCTGGCATCAGATACTCTTTGAGGATGTGTAGGGTATCCAAGATAAGAGTAGGCAAGAGCACCGATATTCTTTGACGGCTAGGAATCCAAGATAAGACGAGTCCTAGAAGATCATACTCAGTGAACACTCGGGTGGGTATGTACCTTGACAGACAATGATGAAGGTGTCTATAAATCATTGGTCTCGCCAGCAATGCAGCTCATGGTCTCGTGAAGAGATGGAGTTGTTATTCAAGGCCTTGCATTATGACAATATTGAATGATATGATGCTATAATAGATGGGATTACCAATCCGACTCTTTTTATGAGATCTCTTCAAAGCAATGTGGAAAAAGTCGAAGTTGGGATTAAATCGGCAAGGGTCGAGAAATTGAAAAAGTCATTAAAGTCGGGTTTTTTTGAAAAATTTGGCAAAATTAAAAAAAATACAAAAAATATTCATTTTTTAAAAAATCCAGACTTTTTCAATAAAATCCCGACTTCTTCAATAAAATCCCTATTTTTTCAAAAATAAAATAAAAAATCGTTAAGGAAACTACCCCATTCACGATTTTTTGGAAAAAGTCCCGATTTAATCCTGACTTTTTCAATTTAATCCCAACTTTTTCAACTGGGAAAAAATCGGCAAAAAATCGGCCGATTTAATTGGCCAGCAAAAAAAATCGCGTTTTGGGGATTTAATCCCAATTTTTTCCCGACTTTTTCCACACTACTTCAAAGTGATTGAGTGTGACCAGGTACCATTATGAATACCTCCCTAGTTAAGAGGGAGTGTTGTTGAAAAGTGTAACTAGGCTCGGTCTTCATAATGACTTGTAATTATGTTAAAATTGGCAACTAGGGTCAAACTCCATGTGGGTCATCCTATTATGGCAGCTAATATTTTTCTTGGATTCCTTTCATCGAGAGGTGTAGGATTGATCTAAAGCACATCCGATTCCAACATGTATTCATGGAGATATGAATTTATTTATGTTATGGGACAATTCGTCAAGGTCGGACAGCAACCAAATTGCCCCTACTAATCCTCCATGTTTTACTATAAATAAAAGAGGGCTTTAAGTCATTTGACATACACACTCTTGTGATCTCTCTTCATTCTGTTTTGGGTTTGATGAAGATGAGATCTAGAGGGAGTGCCCTAGGTGATACGCTGCCCTAATAGGAGATGCCCTAAAAGCTGTGATGAAGAAGGCTCTACGTTGTCATGGACACAGCACTAACGCTGCCATAAATGTGGTCATGGAATCACAGCAAGGATTGGGAAAAAAATGCAGGTCTATGACTGACATCTAGACGCTGATTTAGGAGGGTCATATTATGCCCTAGCCACAGAGAATAGGAGGGCTTATGACTGTATAATGGAGGCCTAAAAGACAAGCCCTAAAGCTGTGTAAGAAGGCTCAACGCAAGCTTGAATAAGGGCACCTATGTGTACCCCAATACGCTGTCCTATACGCAACAACAAGAGGGACTTCGTTGTCCGTAACACAATTATGGAAGGAGCTTAAATGCAGGTCCTATCTACTGGCCTTATTCCACTCATACGCTGGAAAGAACACAACCCTAATGCAAAGTAAAGACCCTTCACGCTATCCTACAAGAGTCCTCTATACCTAGCAAGGAGAAGCATATAATGTTGTCAATGGATGCTACAAAAGGACGCCGTCCTAATGTGAGGATATGTCTCAGTCAAGGATGTATATAGTCACAGCAAAGGAAGCTTATCAGCAGTAGTAAAGATTGTTGTTCTAAGGCATGACTTAGGCACGTTTGGGAGTAGTTGTCTCTATGTTAAGGACTGAGGGCAAATCTGTTTACATGGACCTATTGAAGGAGTCTGCAACTATAACCTACCTGCTCTACTAGGTTGTAAGCCATAGCAAGCAGCTAAGGTTGGTAGTATAAATAGTTGCAGCATATTAGATGTAGTATATTGGGTGCAGCATAATGATGTGATAGATGAAAGCATGATGGGGGCAACATGGTGCAGTATGGTGCAGCACAATGGTACAGCATGGTGATGATGGGCATGGATGTCTAGCAGCAGCACGATGCATTGCAGCAGCTTGTTGATGATGGGTACAACATGATGATGAGGTATTGCTTAGTGATGGGAGCAGCATAGTGATGAGAGCAGCTTAGTGACTGGGTGGTGCAACATAGTGTCAAGTGCAACATGATGATGAGGTGCATCACAGTGATGGGTGCAGCATGGTGATGGAGTCACCTTGGAGGATCAGTTGAAGCAGTATGCACTTCTGAGTGTTGGTTCTCTTTGGGTTCTACTTTGATATCTTGGATGAGCAGGAAGTAGAAGTCAATTGCTTTGAGCACCGTTGAGGCTGAATACATAGTTACGAGTATGACCTCGTGTGAAGCTACTTGGTTGAGGAAGATCTTCAGTGAGCTGTTTGGACACATACTGGATACCATCGTGATCTTCTGTGACAACCAGAGGAGGATTCAATTGTTGATGAAGCCCATGTTCTATGATCGCTCCAAGCATATAGACATCAGGTACCACTTTATCTGGGATATGATACATCGAGAAGCAAGAAGGCTCCATCGCATTGGGACTGATGTGCAGGTCGCTAAAAGTCTATTGAAGCCCCTAGGAAAGATCAAATTCTTGACTTTCCGAGAACGACTAGAAGTCGTGGAGAGACTCTCTCTTGAGGGTCTTGTATGATATGGACATTGAGCTCTGGGAGCTCCGGGGGGCTTAGGGGTACATCTTGGAGTGATGAGAAACCATAGGGTGAGTGGTTCAGCCTTCCCGTAGTGGTCTATTATGTAGGAAGGATGAGTGGTTCATCATTCTCCTATTGAGACACAATCATAGGGTGAGTGGTTCAGCCTTCCCCTGGTGACATGTAGGCAAGATGAGTGGTTCATCCTTCTCTTGCTGAGACATCCTACCCATGCAGTATGGGACTCATGGGAAGTACCTCTCAATTGGCCAATGACTAGGGAAATGAGGATAGGGACCATAGTAGTACCAATGGACGCATCGTGTTACTACTGTACTCCCTATGCTAGGATGGTATTGATCTGGGATCAAATGGAACCGACTTCGGGTCAGTGAGAGTAATATGACACACTCTCTTTATTGGAACTGACTTCGGGTCAGTAAAAGTGGTATGAGACTCTCTTTTATATGGGATTGACTTCGGTTCAGTAGATGATGGTATGATACATTCTCGACCACTTCTTCTTCACAGTTCAGCAGAGCAGTGCAGGGCATTGATGGCAAAGATAGTACATTCTAGCAGAAGGAGTTCTCCCTAGTTGAGAGGGAGTGTTAAAATTGGCAACTAGGGCCAAACTCCATGTGGGTCATCTTATTTATCGCAACTGATATTTTTCTTGGATTCCTCTCATCGAGAGGTGTAGGATTGATCTAAAGATCATTCGATTTTGACATGTATGGAGATATAAATTTATTTGTGTTATGGGACAATTCATCAAGGTCAGCCAGCAACCAAATTGCCCCCACTAATCCTCCACGTTTTAGTATAAATAGAAGAGGACTTAAGTCATTTGACACACACTCACTCTTGTGATCTCTCTTCATTCTGTTTTGGGTTTGATGAAGATGAGATCTAAAGGGAGTGCCCTAGGTGATACGCTGCCCTAATAGGAGATGCCCTAGAAGCTATGATGAAGAAGGCTCTATGTTGTCACGGACATAGCTCTAACGCTGCCCTAAATGCAATCATGGAATCACAACAAGGATTGGGCAAAAATGCAGGTCTATCACTGACATCTAGATGATGATTTCGGAGGGTCATATTATGCCCTAGCCGCAGAGAATAGGAGGGCTTATGACTATGTAGTGGAGGCCTAAAACACAAGCCCTAATGCTATGTAAGAAGGCTCAATGCAAGCTTGAATAAGGGCACCTATGTGCACCCCAATACAATGACCTATACGCAGCAAGAAGAGGGACTTCGTTGTCCCTAACACAATCATGGAAGGAGGTTAAACGCAGGTCCTATCTGCTGGCCTTATTCCACTCATACGATGGAAAGAACACAACCCTAATGCAGAGTAAAGACCCTTCACGTTGTCCTATAGGAGTCCTCTATACCCAGCAAGGAGAAGCATATATATGTTGTCAATGGATGCTACAAAAGGATGCAGTCCTAATGTGAGGATATGCCGCAGTCAAGGATGTATATAGTCACAACAAAGGAAGCTTATTAGTAGTGGTAAACACTGTTGTTCTAAGGCATGACTTAGACATGTTTGGGAGCAGTTGTCTCTATATTAAGGACTAAGGGCAAAGTTGTTTACATGGACCTGTTGAAGGAGTCTGCGACTATAGCCTAGCTACTTTGCTAGATTGTAAGCCATAGCAAGCAGATAAGGATGGTAGTATAAATAGTTGCAGCATATTAGATGCAGTATATTGGATGCAGCATAATGATGTGATAGATGAAAACATGATGGGGGCAACATGGTGCAGTATGGTGCAACATAATGGTGCAGCATGGTGCAGCACAATGGATGCAGCATGGTGCAGCACAATGGTACAACATGGTGATGATGGGCATGGATGTCTAGCAGCAGCATGATGCATTGCAGCAGCTTGTTGATGATGGGTACAACACACTGATGAGGTACTGCTCAGTGATGGGAGCAGCATAGTGATGAGAGCAGCATAGTGATGAGAGCAGCTTAGTGATTGGGTGGTGCAGCACAATGCCAGGTGTAGCATGATGATGAGGTGCAACACAGTGATGGGTGCAACATGGTGATAATGTCATCTTGGAAGATCAGTTGAAGTAGTATGCCTTCACTTGAGTTCAGATTAACTACCTCATTATGTTATCTTCATGGTCAAGATCTCTGCTCTTATCTTGTCAAGTCAAAGTGTTGACTTCTGATGTATATGTACTATCTCTCTCTCTGTTGAACTATTGAAGAACATAATAGGAATTGATCAAGGGTTTCCCCACATTGGGGTTTGTCCCTGGCTGGCACCACATCTTGTGTCCTCTTGTCTTGGCTTGTTTTCTGCGATTTATGTTTATGTTCTATCTGCATTTTACTATCATGCTAAATGTGATAGCTAATCAGGAATTGATATTGAGCTAATATGGAAAATTGAAGTAAATTTTCTCTTAGCATAGAACATACCTAAAAGTAACAAATTATGAATTTATGAAATGAAGAAGACAAACAAACAAAAAATATATTTTGTAATACTTGCATTGTGGGTTTCATGAGCAAGGAGTTTTTATTATAGGTCAAAGACTTCTTCTTAATGTCTATAGGAAGAGTTGTTACACTTGTAAAAGTCCTCCAAGATAGACAAGCACAATGATCCTATGTTGGCCTCAACATGTGCAGAAAGAAGATTCACGTTGGATCCAATATATATATATATATCTATATATATATATATATATATATATATATATATATCTAAGTGACATGTCAGTTCACTTATTCATGTCGGCCTAATATGGAGCCTAACCACTATATATAGCCAGCTCAGATCATTCCACAAAAACAGTTTTTCGGATCACTCTCTGACTTCGGATAATAGAAGGATAGTTTGGGTGTGAGACAAAACTTCGGATAATTGATAAGAAGCTGGAGACAGAACTTCGGATAAATGATAAGAAGCTGGAGACAGAACTTTGGATGGGTGACAGTAAAGAGAAGATTGTTTGGTGCTAGTGCTACTTGAAGACAAGGTCAGCATGATGTCAAGGTCAGTGCTACTCAATGCAGCAAAGTGATAAAGAGAAGAACATGAGGAGGATGACTGTGTCTTGGTCTAGGAGACAGTTCTGGTCAAGTATATTTGTCAAGGTCAGTGTACTCATCTAGTGAAGAATCTATAAGAAGAGAGTTGTGGGTTTTCCCCTCAAGAGGAGGGGTTTTAGCCCTGGCTTGAAGCCTAATCATTGTGTCACTGTTCTTATTGTTTTGATTGCTATTTGATGTACTGCACATAAATAATAAAGGACAACAATAATAGTTACACAAGTAGTAATCATGTGAGAGAATTTAAAATAATGTCGGCCCTACCCAAATTCTCAATAGATTCTTGACTCATAAGACAAGAGATCCCATTAGTACATCTACTATTAGTTTGGACAAATCTTTGGACTCGTCTTTGGCAATCACAGCCATCCTGAACTTATTGGGTAGGCTCCTAAGAACTTGTTACCCACCATTTTGTCAGTGATATCCCTAGGACAAAAAAATTCTCCAAGATGGTCCTCAGTCGGCAGCCAGTAGCCCCTTGCAGCCACCTACTAGCTCGTTGTGCCATTTCTCTGCCACCTAAGCTAGCCACGTGTCCCTGACCCATCTGCCATGATCGTATGTTTGAAGGTGGGCCTCGCAAACCTAAAGGTATCCCTTGTCATTTGGTAATTGAGTATTATAGTTTTCTTATCATGGACACTTCTGGGCATTGATTAATGCAGGGATTCGGTGGAAAGAATGGGCTAGGTTTTTGCTCCTGTCCCCTAGACCTCTTTTTGGATGTTAACCTTGTACCCTAGTCTCATAGGATCTCTTTTACCAAACCTTGGGATTTAGGGATGGTATGACATGGGAAACCCCGATTTTGGTTGTGTGCTCCCGCTCCCTCATCCATATATATTACTCCCCTTCCATTCATTGTAATCCCACCTGGGTCCACATTCCTCCACTAGGTCCACATAGGGTTAGCCTTCCCCTTCCCCTTGCCCACACTTTGTGTCAGGCCTAGAATGATGCCTCGAAGTTGATGCAACTAAACAAAAAACTAAAAGCATAATGGGCCACATTCAACAGGAAATGTACCACAAAATGAAAAAGATGGTTGGGACAAACACATTTAGTATGTGGGCAAAAGCCAATAGATGAGTTGTACCCCATCATCGTGGCCATCACCCTGGTTCCTAAAAGCTCTATGAGCCTCCTTTATCATTTAGGAACCCATGATTGTCCCAACCCCTGGTGGGCAATGAACTGCCTTACCTTAAAGTGGGTATCCACTGCTATATCTCGCACATCATGGTCTTATCCTTTGAGCCCCTAGCAGTTAATTACAGAAAAATCATAAAAGGAAAAACGAATATAAAGAAGGTGGAAAAATCAAGGTCGGGGCACCTCATGTACCACAATTGCTCCCTCCTATACATTATATACCCAAGTGTGGGCTTCCCTTTTTCTAGCCACCCTTGTACCCTGGCATGTGGCCTAGGGCTGTCCATTTTCATTCCCTACTCCATTCATCTCTTTATCACATGCCACCGTCTTTTGAAGGATGCACATTAGACATATTATCCCCTTAGAAGTATAAACCACCTAATAGGATAATTGGTTAACCGCATTTGGAGCTTGGAGACATTAGCACATGCCAAAGCCCATTATGGAAGGACATGCCATTATGAAGTCCCCACCTGTTGCCCATGGTTTGTAAGCTCATTTACTCGATTTCCTTGATGACTTGTTGTATTGGAAGGCTAGGGAACTCATTGGATCTTATGCAGATTGCAGGTGGTCTCCATCTTGGGTTTGGTCTCCCTATACGGGGTCCTAGCCCTCCAGAGGGCTACATTGGAACATGTAGGGTGTTTGTTGAGAGCCATGGGCCTGCACAGCAGTAGAAAACACTCCATGGATCCCTAGATATGTTCAGAGATTGCTCAAGATTCACCTATTGGATGAGGAAGATGCACCTGGTCACCTTTGCCCAGCCAGCCCCACAGTTGTACCATGCACTCGGCGAATGACCCAGGGATTGTATGTTGATGTGGCATCACTTACACTATCATCTGAGCCCTCACAGATGGTCTACAAGCATCTTCGACTTACTTGGAGACCCATGAGGTCATTTGTGTGCCCTCACACCCATAGGGAACACCATTGGTTTATACAAGAAGAACAAGGGGCCATCCACTTGTCCATTACTTATGGAAGTCCTATTTATCATTATGGCACTTTTGGACTTCATCAAGCTTTTTAAAGAGCCTGAAGACATGTATTATTGATCATTTGACCTCTTGAGAGGCTTGTTATTTTGTTTATGAGCTAGCTTGGTGAGCTTGTCACCAAAAGTTAGTTATTTGCACATTATTTTTATTTTAGGGACTAATGTAGGCTCAAATAGCTAAATCAAACTCCTTAGAGGTGTATAAATACAAATGATGAGAGTTCATTTCTCATCATCACTTGGTTTGGACTTGTCTCTCTCTTGAGATTTTCACTATTCCTTCTTGGTGGACGAAATTTTGGAGCATGGATGAAATTTGATGTATGGATTGTCTTTTCTTATCTTGGAGCTTCTTGATTGGCAAGCTTATTGGTGATTGGATTTATTCTCTTACATGTAAGAACAAATTTAATGCTACTACTCTTTTACTTTGTCACATGCATTTATAATGAGATTTTCACTATACTAAGGCAAGTTGTTGTTAAATTATGGTATGTTCTATGCTTAGAGCAGTTTACTTATCTTTCTTATTATTATCCACAAATTAGCAATCACATGTACATAAGTAAAGTGCAGGTCCAACAGCACTACCGCTTAACTTCTTGAAGTCAAGCTCCATAGGGGTAGTTACGGGCTTGCAGTCCACCACACCGAATCTTTCCAATATCTTCACCACATATTTTCCTTAAGATAGGAAAATCTCCCCTGGCTTCTGCCAGACTTCAAGTCCTAGGAAATAGTGCATCAGTCCTAGGCCCTTCATTTCAAACTCAGAAGCCAACTCCCTCTTACATTTGTGAATGAGAGGGTCTGCAAGAGGTCGTCAACATACAGCACCAGTATGAGAGGTTTGTCATCTACAACCTTAAAGTAAAGGCTAGGGTCGCCTTCACTCCTAGTGAATCCCAGCTTCATCAAGTACCTATCGATCCTTTCATACCATGCTCAGGATGCTTGCATCAGCCCATAGAGGGCCTTCTTCAATCTGCACACATGATATTTTCGATCATAAATCTCAAATCTTTCGGGTTGCTCCACGTAGATCTCTTCTTTAATTGAACCATGCAAGAATGTGGTCTTAACATCCATCTGATGTAGGTTCCATCCTTGTGTAGCAGCAAGGGCTATGATTGAGTGGATGGTGGTATATCGAGCAACAGGTGCAAATATCTCGTCATAGTCTATACCTTCCTTCTGGGAGAAGCCACGAGCGACAAAACAAGCCTTATACTTTTCCGTACTTCCATCAGCTACATGCTTTATCTTGTAAAGCCATTTAGAAGTGACAATTGTTTTGTCCTGGGGTCTGGGGACCACATCCCAGACATCGTTCTTCATTATAGACTCATATTCTTCAGTCATAGCATCCTTCCATACTTGATGCTTGACGGCATCTGTGAATGATGAAGGCTCATTTTGGATGATCATGCTCATGATGGTCAGGTATCCCTGATATCTGTTCGACTTCTTACTTTCACGAAAGGTTCCTCGGGGTGTTGTGTGTCCTTCAGCATCATCAAGTGTCCCCCTAAGCCATGAAGGCCTCTTCCTAGAAGAGGAAGGCTCAGGCGGAGGAGGATCAATAGGATCCACGGGTTCTTCCACATCAGCCATTGTCTCATCTTCTTTTTCTTTCGATTCCCTGATGTCAACTTCTTGAGAGCTCCTCAAAGTAGGAAGATTGTCCACCTTACTAAGGGCCATATCTTCGTCAAAGGTGACATCATGACTAATCACGACTTCCCTTTGACCGACTACATAGATTCTATAGCCCTCAATATTTTCACTATAACCCACGAAGATTCCTTTCTTTCCAGATGCACCCAATTTATTCCTTTTCTCTTTCCGCACATGAAAATATACAATGCTTCCAAAAATTTTAAAATGAGAGATGTCAGGTTTCTTACCGGTGAACATTTCTTCAGGAGTCTTGGTACCCACTGCTTGATGAGGGAATTGGTTTTGTATATATACAACGATGTTTACAGCTTCGGCCCATAGAAACTCCAAAAATCTTTGATCATGAAGCATAGCACGAACAGCTTCCATGATCGTACGGTTCTTCCTTTCCGCCACACCATTCTGCTTAGGAGTATATGGTGTAGTAGTCTCCCTCTTAATGCCAACCTCTTTACAAAAATCATGAAACTCATTAGATTCATATTCAGTCCCATTATCAGTCCTTAAGATCTTGATCTTCTTCTCGGTTTGATTCTCGATCAAGGCTTTGAAGTGTCGAAACTAGGAGAACACTTCATCCTTCTTTTTCAAGAAGTATATCCAAGTCTTGCGAGAATAGTCATCTATAAAAGTGAGGTAATATGAATATCCTCCCAAGGAGTTCACAGGCATCATACCAGATATGTCTGAGTGAACCAACTGTAATATATCGGAGGTCTTGCTTTGGCTAGAGGGGAATGGTCCCCTTTTGAGCTTTCCTTTGGCACATCCTGGACATACACCTTCTTGTTCTACTCGAAATTTGGGCATCCCTGTCACCATTTGTCTTACATCGGGTAGAGCTTTATAATGAAGATGAGCAAACCTCCAATGCCATAGTTCGGACTGAAGAGATGTGTCACAAGACATGACACCTAGTGGACTTCCTCCGACCTGATATAATGAATCAACTCGAAACCCAAGAGTGAAGGCATCTTTAATATTGTTTTTCCATACACATACCTTGCCATCGCTGAAGGTCACCTTGTAGCCTTTGTCTTCCATAGCCGAAATGGATACCAGGTTCTTTTTAAGATCAGGTACATATAATACATCCTGTAGGTGGATTGTATTACCTTGATTCAATTTAAGAGAGACATTTCCTACACCTTTCACGGGATATTTCATATTGTCTCCAAGGACAATTTCCAGGTTGGTTTCTTTCTCTATCAGATTATTTCCCCAATAGATAGGAGATCGTTCTTGATCTCGGTGATCCTTAGGAAATATGCTTGCATACTTTCATCTTTGCCCTTCTTAATTTCCTTCAGCTTATTTCTAAGGAACAAAACTTGATTTGCATCATTAACTTTAAATAAACTCACCAGTCTATCGTAGATTTCCTTGGAGGTGTTCAGGTCGGAGATGTAGGCCACCAAATGTTTGTCGATAGAGTCCCGGATGATCTTCTTAGCTTTTACTTCCCCCTTGGTCCATTTGTTCCTAGCAGCAGCAGATGCATTTGATGGAGGTTCAACAATTCCGCCTCTCACATGGTCCAACACTTCCTGTTCTTCTAATGTTAGATCGAGAGACATCTTCCATCCGTGGTAGTCAGACTTCTCTCAGAGTTTGTCTTCAGCAGGGAAGTGTGTTGAGGACCCCATGGTTTCTTTGGATAGCCTTGCCAATCTTCTCTTCGGTGATTGCTCTTGCTCTTGCTTGGGCTTTGTCTTCACCTCAGCTCTAATACCATGTTAAATTATGGTATGTTCTATGCTTAGAGCAGTTTACTTATCTTTCTTATTATTATCCACAAATTAGCAATCACATGTACATAAGTAAAGTGCAGATAGAACATTAAACAATCAACAGAAAACAAGCCAAGACAAGAGACACAAGATGTGGCGGCTAGCCAGGGACAAACCCCAATATGGGGAAACCCTTTGATCAAATCTTCTTTTATCTTCAATAATTTAGAAGAGAGAAATAGTACAAAAATCTTATTTATATCAGCAACAGCAAACCCTTGATCAGCAGCATCAGCGGCATTAGTCAATATCTGTCAGATCACCTAGATCAGCGGCATCAGTCAATATCTATCAGAGCACCTCGATTCCTATGCCAAAAATTTCGGCTTTTCAAGGATAGTTAGCTTCACCTACTACGCAGTCAAGAGAGAGAGAAAGCTAGTCAACACTGGTCAAAGTTTCAATCTACAGTTTGTAAACCCTTAGAAAACTGCGTCCTTCCTTCCCACGTGTGAGAGAGAAACATATTCTTCTTGACTCCAATCTCCCCAAAAGGATTAGGCGCTGGTCTACCATAAGGTGATCACTTAAAGAAACATTTATCTTCACCTCTCCTTCTTTATTCTAGGTCTAGCCACATTAGGGCTCCTAGGGCATCATTTTCCCGACAAGCCAACCATAGAAAAACTTCAATCTCTTGGCCTCAACTGTGCTAGTGTCTCTCCTAGGCCTCCTCCAAATTTGAGGAAATTTTGACAGTGGGGTTATGAGATATCCCAAGCCCTAACCTCGAGATAGGTTTTTTCCCCAAGTTTCCCTACGCTAATTCCTGATAGGGATCATTCTGCACCTTTGAGTGAAAATCACTTCTTTGATCCCTTTCTCCTCCTTGTTTAGGTCAAGTCTATCATTGATTGCTAGAATCCTTCCTCTTGACCTAACCTAGGTCCACTTAGTCCTGTGTGCTCCCATACTTTCGAAAAGTCAACTCTTCAAAAACCACTTGGAAAACCAAGTTAAACCAAGATTTTAGGGTTTTCGAAGCTCCTCTACAATTCACACTCCTTAAACATGGCCCTTAAATCATCATCCCCTTCTCCTAGAAAGCCTTGTACCTTGCTTAAGAAGCAGGGAAGTTCCATTCTTGAGCCTCCCCTAGGAAAGGGTCACCAAGATCACTTCACATCCATCTTAGTTGATATACCCTTTATAAGTGATTCTCTATATATCAGGTCTCCTCCCATCAGTGAATGTCCGTAAAGAGTAGGAAGCTTTCTCTGTGGTGATAGTGGGCTATAGCTTCATTGTTTCCCTTGACCTAGCAAGTGCCCCTCTAGGACCTATTAGCTGTGAAAATTTCTAACAAGAAATTCTACTGCAATAACTGATTTATTTCTCCTACTTATTTTCCACAATAAGTTATATACAAAACCCTTCAGTAAACATTAAAATAAATTCTACTGCACTTATCACATAATAGCATAGAGAAAATAACAGTGATATACAAGCACAAGAATCAATCACATCAACACAGTTATTTTTGGACAATTGTCCCCAAAAAAACCCAATGCGAGAAAACCGATGCAGCAGATGAGGGTTTATTTATTAATCTTCAACAACAATCTCTTTACAAAGAAAGATTCTACAGAACACTGACACACTTTTGAGAGAAAACACCTGAGACGGTTTTTCTCCTCCTTCTAGAGAAGTTCTAACACCTTGGAGACCCTCTACCCTCCTCTACGTTACTTTTGCATCAACCTGCATGAGAACTGCATCTCTAGCTACATTGTCTCACTGTTCTTCCCTCTGTGCTGTCTCTCAGATGCTCTGCTCACCTCTTCCTCAGTCTTTGAATGATGTTGATACCCTCCTCTTCCTTCCCCCTGATACTCTCCCTCTAAAATCGAACTTCTTCTCTTTGAGAATAGATTTCCCTCAAGTTACTGAGTATTTGCCTGGTGTGTCTCCAAATGACTCTCAAGTATTCTCTTATACTTTTCATGTTGATGAATCAATAACTGAGATTAAGTCCTTAATCAACGACTAAGATTAAAACAAACTTGATCCTTGTCTCTTAGAAGCTTCTCACCCATATCTTTATTAATACCCATTAATATTTTTATTTTCCTAAGTTTAGACTTAGGAACCCCATTAAAAATATTAATTATTTTAATAATTCATCATCCGGATGGGATTTCTCCAAACGATTTCTGAGTCTTAGAAATCTCATGAATATTAGCCCTCCACAAAAGTTTGGAGCTAGACCACATCCGATGCTACCAAAAATAACACTCCCTCTTAGCGAGGAATGTGTTCTAGCAATGCCTCCTGTTGTCGCCCAAATTGTCTAGGCAGTGCGACAATGCTCAGAGTAAGGGTTGTCACTCTTAAATCCTTACTCACTCCGTTTAGACTCTCTCCTAGACAAGTCAAGGGGGGTAGTCCCTAGGTAAATGGATGAGAAAGCCTGTGGATCACGGGCTCTAGGAGATTTTAAAGATGGACAACTTGATGAATCTAGATGATTAAAACAGATTGATAGATTAAACGCCAACGTAAACCAAACACGACCACAAGATAGAAACAATTATAGACCAGTGCCTTCGATATTTGAATTAACCATCAATAAAACAAGTTACCCAAAACGATTTTCAATATGTGACGAAAAGTGACGATAATCCATATAAATGCCCAACATTGGATCACGCAAAATATTCTAGATTTTAAATGATTTTCGTTCACTGCCCAGATCTAGATTTAATAAATTTTCTTCAAAAGCCAAACATGATTAAAAATGTTTATCGCACCTTGACCATAGGAAAATCATAAAAAATTGCACTTAATGACCAAATGACACTAAGGAACTTTAGGTTAATTTTTTTTAAATTATTCCTTAGGAATTTAAATTAATCGAAGGGTTAAAAAAATCAAAATTTTTAATGGGCCATAGGCCACATTAAAAAAATTTAACGTTTAAGCGAAAACCCCTTAATTCATTTCAATTTTAATTCTCAAGTCACCAAAAAATTTAAGAGTTTTAGAAATTTTTTAATGTTTTAAATTTTTAGATTTTTTTTATTTTTTAAATGTTTTAGGATTTTTTAAATATTTTTGATTTTTTATTTCTTAGGATTTTTTTTAATTTTTAATTTTTATGATTTAATAAAATCAAAGTCAAAAATAAAATAACCAAAACCAAAAATAAAAAGGAGACCA
Source organism: Pinus tabuliformis (assembly GCA_031772625.1). Classification (NCBI taxonomy): domain Eukaryota; kingdom Viridiplantae; phylum Streptophyta; class Pinopsida; order Pinales; family Pinaceae; genus Pinus; species Pinus tabuliformis. The sequence goes on along the minus strand of CM062818.1, from coordinate 1,519,551,749 downwards.
AAATGGAACCTTATAAAAAATAAATAAAAATAAAAGAAATGCTATCAAAATATATGAAACCTAGAAAGATTATGCGCTAACACCCTAACTACATACAAACCAAAAAACTGAAATAAACCCAAACAATATAACCCAACGTAACACACCCAAAAATCGAAATGATTTGTGTTTGTTGTTGTGTAGGTATACTTCGACAGCGGAAAGGAAGACCGAGGGCAGGCTTTGCGATGAATGGCAACAATAGAGGGTTTAGCTTTTGCAGGTTGAAGGATATACACAGCGAGGAAAGAGAGAGAGCTGCAGGTATGGACGGAGAAGGCAGCGAGGAGCAGTGAGGGTCGGAGGAATACACTGGCAGCATGCAGGTGGAGAGGGCTGCGTGAGGTAATACGCAGCAGTCAAACCGCGGATTAGGGAGAGGGTTTGGATGTAGGGAAGAAGGGACTGCGAGGGAGAAATGGGCGGCAAGAGGACTGCGTGCTACGGATTTTGGGGCTATGGAGAAAGCAGCGTAGGGAGCCAGGATCAATGGAGGGAATACGCAGCTGGAGAAAGGGTTCCAGATGAGGAAACCACAGGCCAGATGGGGAAGATCATGGCTGCAGGTGTAGGTTCGAAGAGCGGAAGGAGGGTTCGGGTATGGCTGAGAGGTTTTGCAGTTGCAACGTGAGAAAGGAGAACTGCGAGTTTCGATGGTTGCTTGGAAGGAGTTTGGAGCAGCGGGAAGTAACCCAGAAATTTTCTAGATCCCCTAAAAAAAATTTAAAACCCAAACCCAGACCATAAAAAAAATTCGAAGCTTTTCAAAAAACGACGATGAACACAAAATCGAAATTTTCCTGCTCAAAAAAAAAAACCAGGCAGCCAATCTGCAGAACTTCCACCAGAACCTCTAAATATTTTCCAAAAATCTTAATAAAAATTTTAACTTGCTCTGCTTCAGATTTCTTTGAAACCCTTAAAAATTCCAGATTTTAAAAATTTAAAACTCTTGGATTGCAAAATCTCTAGACAGAAACCCTGCTAAAAATGATGCTGATGGACTTCCAGAGATCCAGATCTTACCCTCCAGGGCCTAGATCTGGACTCTGCACAACCTTCAGCTTCAGATCTATAGCTACAAAACAACAAAAAACACCCAAACGATATACACAATGACCCAAAAACACTAAAACCCTGAAAACCAAAGTCAAAAAACCAAAATTAATTACATGCTTATGTACAAAATGGCATATCTATCAGATCTAAGGAGTGCGAGTCCGACTCCGCTCCCAGATCTGATGATTTGTGGCTCTCAGCAGCCATATCTAACGATTTAGCACAGAAAATTTAAAATTTTTTGAATTTTAGAGGAGGTACTAAGCTCAAAACCCTTCATGCATCACCCATAAAAATAATATCTTATGATAAGCCCGGGATCAAATTTAAACTGGGCTCTTCAGAAAACACGAATCAGGAGTTGACTGGTTCAGCCAAGAACTTCCCTGAACACCCAATGATCTAATAATCAAGGATTTTCCTGCAAAACTCAATTCAACTATCAACATAGAGCGAAAAAACAATAATAAAATTCAGATCTAATAGAGATACCTGCTATTATATTCAAAACTTAAATTATCATTCAAACCCCAACGACTGAGCAAGATACATGTACTCAAATCGCTCTTCAGAAAGCTATATCAATGGCGAAAAAGAAATATATGCATGAAAATAATACATCTTACAGCGTTTCCATGAAGAGTAACACCAGTAGAAATTAGCCCCAAAGTCTTTCTTTATTGCTCATAAAAAGATTACAAGAGAGAGCTTTTCGCCTAGTACACGATCAAAGATCGGATGATACTTACTGACAAATGACCTCCTATTTAAAGATAAATCCTCCAACGGCTAGTTCGAGTGATCCTTGTCAAAGTGATTTCGACCGTTGATGAGAATCAAATTTTCTTTTAATTTCATCCATCGAAATTTTAAATATTGAGGAAATTTTGAATTTTTCGATTAAATGCATTTTAATAAATTCAAAAATTAAAATTTTGCATTTATTTCCTCAAAATTTTGACTTTGACTTAACCCCAGGGACCCAAGGCATAAAATTTAGTAAAATAATCAAATTAACCTTAGTCCCTGGACCTGTTAAGATTTAATTTTTTAAAGGATCCACAAATTTTACCTCTAGAAATTTAAATTTACCTAGGACCTAGGACCTATGAGAAGATAAATTATTTTTCTAACCCTCAAGACACTTTACATCACGATTTTTACATTTTTACATCTCAAGAGGGAAAACCCATTTGCAAAAGACCCTCACAGACTACCCAGTTCTGCGACACAAATATAATCTAGCAGATCAAGCAATTTGTAATAAAATAACCTAACCAAATAGTTAGGAATATTCCCAAATCACTTTTACATAGACTCGATCTAGAACACTAGGACTCCCCTAAGATTCCAGTGACAAAATCCATTTCGGCTTTGGGGTAAGGCTGAAAGAAAACTCTGCCGACCATCCGAGAATGGATCGATGAGACAAAAAACCTCCCGGAATGTAGATCGTTACCAGAAAACTAGGTTTACCTAGGTGATTACATACACGACACGGATTTGCTGAGATTATTTACATTATACACATGCAGACTGGGTTTACATTATGAGATGATCCTCAGGCTGATGATGATAGCTGGATGGCAGGAACACATCGATCAAGTGCTATCCTTTTTGCGAAAAGGGGGTGTACTGCTATGGGTCATTGACACGTAGTGGTCAACACCTCCCAATAGAAGCATCACACTAATCCACATCATCGGTTCTCTGCGTTGTTGATGCTCGATATGTTGCCCCTCATTTACTGCGCTACTGCACCCTGTACCGCTGCCCATAACACTGCACCTGTCACTGCTACATTTGTACTACAGCTCCCTTTGAATATGTTGCAACATGTTGCCCATAGCACTGCCATTGCTAACTGTTGCATTGCAACTCCCTATACTATTCGCTTCTGCTACTAAAACAGATTCTTAACCATCCCCATGTTCTCCCTGAAATAAACAAACTTTGTTCTTCCTAGATCCTTGGTGAGAATGGTTGCCACCTGTTCTCCTGTCGGGGTGTACCTCAATTGTATGGCCCCTCGTTGGACACAGTCTTTGATAAAGTGACACCTGATGTCAATGTGCTTCAACCGATCATGAAAAACTGGATTCTCAGAGAACTTATGCAACTCTAATTATCACACCAAATATTGGTCGCTTCCATCCTTCTCTTGAATAGATTCACAAGCAATTTGCTAAGCCATATGGCTTCACACGAAGCTGTGCTAGTTGCCATATATTCAGCTTCAGCGGAGCTTAGAACTACGGATTTTTGTTTCCTACACCAGGAGGTCATTCCCGATCCAATGTTAAAACAATACCCAGTGGTACTTTTCCAATCTACTGAACTTTCGGCCCAATCTCCATAAGTGAACCCACTCAGCCTGATGTCATTGCCTTGCGTGTACATTAGTCCATGTTCAACTGTTCTGAGAACATGCTTGGCTATTGCCAAGTATACCCTCTTTGGTTCCACCATGAACTCACTGAGGGTGTTGACAGCGTAACAAATGCCTGGCCTGGTATTGACCAAATACATCAGGGACCCTATGAGCTGCATGTACAAGGTGGGATCAACTTCTTTATCTTCGGATGCATCAATCTTCTTCCAGTTGGTAATCACTGGAGTAGTCATAAGTCTACAGTCATGCATTATGAACCTTTTCAAAATCTCTGTAGTGTATCTCCCTTGCCCAAAGAAAATCCCACCCTTCTACTGCCAAACTTCCAACCCAGAAAATAATGCATTTGTCCCAAATTCTTCATGTTGAATTTTGTACCTAGGTTTTCCTTGCAATCTTTGATGACAAGACTGTCAGGAAAAGATCATCCACATATAACACTAGAATTAGAGGCTCATTCTCTACAATCAGATAATAGAGGTTGGGATTTGTGTCACTCTTAACGAATCCTATCTTCTGCAAGTAACCATCAATTTGACCGTACCATGCTCTAGGCGCTTGATTAAGCCCATACAAGGCTTTCTTCAACCTACATACATGAGTTTTCTTCTCATGTTTCTCAAAACCCTTTGGTTGTTCAATGTATACTTCTTTTTATATAACCCCATTCAAGAATGCAGTCTTGACATCCAAATGGTGAATCTCCCACCCCATTGTGAAAATTCCTGAATCTAACACATCAGAAACCCCTACTGCAATATCTGGTTTCTTATCTCTTACTTGTTCTTTACATTAACAAGTTATTTATATGCATAAATATCGAAATAAACACAATTGCAACCTTCACAAATATACGGATCAGCAACTGAAATAAACTGAGACAACACAAGGGACACCGTTATTTTTGGACAATCATCCCCAGGAAAACCCAATTCGGGAAAACTGGTGGAGCAGATATGAGGGGTTTATTATTATGCAAATTTTTTAATACAACTAAGTTGCTAGAATTGGCTCAGTGTTCAAAGATTATCCTCGGAAATAATAACTTTCTTCGGAGACAGATATTCCAGCTAATCAACAACTAGATGAAAAGCCTCACAGTCACTTCGACTGCTCCCTTAGCTGGACAACGAAAGCTACTCCAAGCTACCTTCAAGGAGTGCGTCACCCTCCAAAGACTGCATCACCCTCTACGGCTCTGCGTCAGCTAACCAGCTCTCAGTATGCCCCACAAAAATTCCTCAGCGCTGCCTCTTCATCCTAGCGTCAGCTCTATAGCCCTCTGTGCTACCTGCATCAACCTCTTAGCCCTCTGCTTCCTCTGCGCTGACCGCCTCAGTCGCTGCGTCAGCCTTCCTAGACTCTGCGTTGTCTCGCTAACACTCTCTCTGCTATGTATTCTCGGCCTTCGGCCGAACTGCCCCTCACTACAACAAATCACTAGCTCGATTTTTCGACAAACCCTGCCTCAGAAAAATCGAATTGACTAATCAACTTGGTGTGTCTCCAACTGACCCTCAAGCCTCTTATATTTTTCTTATTAACGATTCAACAGTCGAGATTAAGTCTCTAATCAACAGCTAATATTAGATTTGGCTTGATCCTCGTTATTTAAAACTTTCTCATGCATATTATATTAATACAAATTAATATTTTAATTTTCCTAAGTTTAGACTTAGGGTCTCATTAAAGACATTAATTATTTTAATATCTCTTCATCCGGGTAGAATTTCCCCAAAACGATTTCCGGGTCTTGGAGATCTTATGTGTCTTAGCCTCTCCATCAATTTTCATGGCTAGAGCACATATGATCCTACCAAAAATCAACACTCCCTCTTAGCAAGGAATGTGCTCTAGCAATGCTTCACCACAGAAACACCACACTGATCCTCCACATTGGTACCTGTGTTGATGCATGACCTACTGCTTCACATCATCTACATTGCTGCTTGTTGTACTGCTGCCCATGACATTGCCACTACCACTACTACATCTGTATTGCACCTCCCTCTCAACATGTTGCCTATGTTTCCCCTAACACTGCCACTGCTAACTGCTGCAATGCAACCCAGTTACCGAGAAGTAGGTAACTGACTTTCCCAAACATTGACATCTCGGTCAGTCTGGAAGCCTCGTGATGTTGAAGCTGCCTTTGTTGCTAACCCATGCTCCCTCTATTGCCATGGCCCACTACACTATTGCAACCTCTACTGCCCTGCTATAGAACTATGCACTCTAGCCCTGCTTTGTTGCTCCACCACACTTTTCTCCACCCGACCACTGTCATCATGCTACTGTCGTTAAGGGCTCTCGTAGCCAGATGTGATCCAATTGTTTGGGCACCTCAAGGATTCTACCCCTATTATGTAGTCCTCCTAACTACAACTCGATGTCTTCCCACCTCTTCTCTAGAGGTGCATGAGCACTCATGGCACAATCATCATCAGTCTCGACCTCTTTCTCTGCCTTCGCTAGAGTTTCTTTTGAATCGGAAGCCTCTCCCTTGCTTTTCTTCCTCGGACACTGGGATGCATAATGTCCCAGCTCCCCACAATGGAAGCACTTAACCTTGGAGATGTCCTTCTTCTCCCTCTTCCCTTGTTGTCCCGCAGATGCTAGAGCCGCATCCTCCTCCTCCTCTTTCTTGACTCGAACTCCCTTACCACTACTCCCCGCCTTGGTTAACCTCCTAATCTCTTCCTGTCGAAGAGTTGCCCACAACTCCTCCCAACTGGGAAGAGTTGCTCTGCCCAAGATGCTTTGGACAAACGTCTTCCAGTCCTCAGAGACTGCATTCAACGCAGTCCTGACCATAAATTGTGGATCCGGTGTAGACCCTACAGAAGTAAGCTGGTCCCGAATTTCTTGCAACCTGAGGATGAAGGGATCTATCTCCGCTCCCTTCTGCATCTGATATGACTCCAACTGATTCTCCAATAGCATCTCCCACTGCACGGAAGAGACTTGGTATAAGGTTGTCAAAGTGTCTCACATCTCCTTTGTTGTGTTCTTCTCAACAATATGTGGTATGACATGATCTTTGACCCCATTAAGGATCATGCACTTCGCCCTCACCTGGGCATCCTCATACTTCTCGTTCTCAACTGGGTTAACTAGGACAGCCACTACTTTCAAGACATAGTCCTTGATGCGATGTCGATCGAGGACTGCCAAGATCCTGGCCTTCTAGATGACAAAGTTGGAAGCCCAGTCCAACATGTCCTGATCCCTCAGTCCGTTCACTGCCATTTCAATTCCTCTTCTAGACTCCCTCTGAGTCTCGGCTCCCTTCCTAGAAATCTCCCTCTGAGTCCTGATTTCCCTCCTGGAAATCCTTCTGCCAATTGTCGAATTGCTACTCTCCAATCCTCCTTTGCGACTGCAACACGGATCTGGATTTCTTGGCTAGAAATCCAATGAGGTAGTGATTCCCTCTACCTTGGTTCCGTCTCCTTAGACATTGTTCTGCTTTGACAGAAACAGCATCCCACTAGCTCCTCAAATTACGATTTGCCCACAGCTCCCCAAGTCCCGACAACTGAAGAAACTGAGCCTTTCAGGATCTGTGTAATCTCAGTAAAGGTTGAATCTGCCCCTCTGGCCAACTGCGTCAATCCTACCTCTTCTGCCTTTACATTGGCCCTTCCCTTGGCTAGAAATGATGACATAGGCTCTGCATCATGTCTTCTCTTGTTGCTTCTACTCTAGAACAACAATATTTCTCGGGATAGCTGCTTCTGCTACAAATTCTTCAGATTTCTCTTGTTGGCGTCTTCAGTCCTCCTATGATCTGCAATCGCTCTGATACCATGTGAAAATTTCTGAATCTAACACATCAGAAACTCCTACTGCAATATCTGGTTTATTATCTCCTACTTGTTCTTTACATTAACAAATTATTTATATGCATAAATATCAAAATAAACACAATTACGACCTTCACAAATATACAGATCAACAACTGAAATAAATTGAGACAACACAAGGGACACCATTATTTTTGGACAATCGTCCCCGGAAAAACCCAATTCAGGAAAACCGGTGCAGCAGATATGAGAATTTTATTATTATGCAGATTTCTGAATACAACTAGGGTGCCAAAAATGGCTCACCCTTCAGAGATTATCCTCCGCAGTAGTACCTTTCTTCAAAAAGAGATATTCGGCTAATCAACAACCAGATGAATAGCCTCACAGTGACTTCGACTGCTCCCTTAGCTGGACAGCGAAAGCTGCTCCAAGCTACCTTCAGGAACTACGTCACCCTCCAGAGACTGCGTCACCCTCTATGGCTATGTGTCAGCTAACCAGCTCTCAGTCTATCCCACAAAAATTCCTTGGCGCTGCCTCTTCAGCCCAGCATCACTCTGTAGTCCTCTGTGTTGCCTGCGTCAGCCTCCGCTGCCACCACGTCAGCCTTTGCTGCCACCGCGTCAGCTGCTTAGCCCTCTGCGTCCTCAGCCTTTGCGTCAATCCCAGCTACCTCTGCGTTAGCCTTCCTAACCTCTGCGCTGTCCTACACATTAACATTTTAATTTCTTAAGTTTAGACTTAGGGTCTCATTAAAAATATTAATTATTTTAATATCTCTTCATCCGGGTGGAATTTCCCAAACGATTTTTGGGTCTTGGAGATCTTATGTGCCTTAGCATCTCCACCAATTTTCATGGCTAGAGCACATCCGATGCTACCAAAAATCAACACCCATCTATGTTGCAAGGGATATCACAGATCTAATAGAAGTATACCTGACTACTAGGGCGAAGGTTTCTTCGTAGTCTATCCCTTCCTTCTGAGCCTACCCCTTAGCCACGAACTTGGCTTTGTAGTTTTCCACACTGCCATCTGCAACATATTTGACCTTGTAGATCCATCTCAAACCTACAAATAATATGTCCTAAAGCCTAGGTACCACTTCCTAGACATCATTGATCATTATGGAACTGTATTCCTACACTATAGCATCTACTTAATTACTTTTCCGATCTACTGAACTTCTAGCCAAATCTGCATCAATGAACCCACTTAGCCTGATATCATTGCCTTGGGTATACATTAGTCCATGCTCGACTATTCCTCGTATCTATCTTAGAACATGCTTGGCTGCTACCAAATGCGCCCTCTTTGGTTCCACCATGAACTGACTGAGGGTGTTGACAGCGTAACAAATGTCTAGCCAAGTATTGACCAGATACATCAGCGACCCCCACTGAGCCTGATGTCATTGCCTTGGGTGTACATTAGTCCATGCTCGACTATTTCTCGTATATATTTGAGAACATGCTTGGCTGCTGCCCAATGCGCCCTCTTTGGTTCCACCATGAACTAACTGAGGGTGTTTACAGCGTCACAAATGTTCGGCCTGGTATTCACCAGATACATCAGGGACCCTATGAGCTGCCTGTACAAGGTGGGATTGACTTCTTTATCTTCGAATGCATCAATCTTCTTCCAGTTGGTAATCATTGGAGTCACCATAGGTCTACAGTCCTGCATTCTGAACATTTTCAAAATCTTTGTAGCATACCTCCCTTGTCCAAGGAAAATCCCACCCTTCCGCTGCCAAACTTCCAACCCCAAGAAATAATGCATGTGTCCCAAATCCTTCATGTCAAATTCTGTAGCTAGGTTTTCCTTGCAATCTTTGATGAGCTTGTATGAGCCTGTCAGGAAAAGATCATCCACATATAACACCAAGATTAGAGGCTCATTCTCTACAACCAAATAGTAGAGGTTAAGATCTGCGTCACTCTTGACGAATCCCATCTTCTGCAAGTAACCATCAATTCGATTGTACCATGCTCTAAGTGCCTGTTTAAGACCATACAAGGCTTTCTTCAACCTGAATACATGAGATTTCTTCTCAAGTGTCTCAAAACCCTCTGGCTAATCAATGTATACTTCTTCTTCTATCACCCCGTTCAAGAACGTCGTCTTGACATTCATCTGGTGAATCTCCCACCCCATTTGTGCTACAAGGGATATCATGGATCTAATACAAGTATATGTGGCTACTGGGGCAAAGGTTTCTTCGTAGTCTATCCCTTCCTTCTGAGCATACCCCTTAGCCACAAACCTGGCTTTGTATTTTTCCACACTACCATCTGCAGCGTATTTGACTTTGTGGAGCCATCTCGAACCTACAACTGACCTGTCCTGAGGCCTAGGTACCACTCGCCAGACATCATTGACCATTATGGAACTGTATTCCTCCACCATAGCATCTACCCATACTTGTATCTGAATGGTCTCCTAAAAACTAGAGGGTTTTCCAGCCTGAGCCACCAAAGCTTGGTATCTGTTTGGCTATCTATGCTCCCTTTTCTCATTCTTGGACGCACCGACGAAATCCTCTCCACCCCATAGTATCTGTCAAAGTTCCCAACTCGTTCTTCCATTAGTAGTGGGTATGTCTATCTGCTCCTCTTCCTGAGTCTCCGCTTGTCGTGACACCTTTGGAGTTTTTCCTTTAGGAGAAATATTGGTGCTAGCTTCTGCTGGTCAAAGTTGTCGGACCAATGGATCATCCTTTGACTGCTCTTCGGAAGGCATTTCTCAGGATTTCGTGAAATCTCTGTCCTCCATGAACTTTACATCTCGTCGACTTATGATCTTCCTATTCCTCGGAAGATAGACTCTATATGCCTTATTAGCATTCTCGCTATATCCCACAAGATATCCTTTCTCCACAGTCTAATCCAATTTCTTCCTCTTTTCTTCGAGTATATGGCAGTATGCCAATGTCCCAAATACCCTGAAATGACTCACTTCAGGCTTCTTACCAGTGAAGACACTCTCCGGAGTAATCTTACCTAATGCCCTATGAGGAGTCTTGTTTTGGACATAAACGATCGTGTTGCATGCTTTTGCCCATAGAAACTTGGGCATATCTCGATCATACAACATTGCCCTGGCTGCTTCAACAACTGTCCTGTTCTTCCTTTTTGCTACTACTCCATTCTACTCCGGATTATAAGGAGTTGTCCACTCTCTTATGATGCCTTCCCTTGCACAAAAATCAGTTATGTCCTTGTCGATGTATTCTCCACCATTGTCTGAGTGCAATATCCTTATCCTCTTTCCTGTCAAATTCTCAACTAGAGCCTTGAACTCTTTGAATCGCCCAAAAACCTCATCCTTCGTTTTTAGAAAGTAGATCCAAGTCTTTCTGGAATGGTTTGATCAAAATTGGGCAATGTTGACTAATATCCCTAGACAATCGAGGTAGAGGCAAAGGCTAGACAAGAGGAGAAGAATCTAGATTCTAGATGGTTGATGCATCTGAATGGTTGATGCTTGAATAATTAATCATTAATGTACAATGGATGCTATATCTATCTTGATTTATGTAAAAATATGCATGCTTCCTTATCTTCTACAACTAATTTGGTATTTTGGAATTTTTTTTAATATAAATGCAAAAAAATATTAAAAAAAATTATATATAGTAGACGCTTTCGAGATGCTTTGCTTCCTAGATTTTTGGGAAATGACGCTTCCGCATCCCCGCTTCCAAAAAACGTCCCCATTTCATCCCTGCTTCGTGCAACATTGATACAAGCACAAGAATCAATCACATCAACATAGTTATTTTTTGACAATTGTCCCTGGAAAAACCCAATGCAGGAAAACCGGTGCAGCAGATGAGGATTTATTTATTAATCTTCAGCAACAATCTCTTTACAAAGAAAGATTCTACAGAATACTGAGACACTTCTGAGAGAAAACACTTGAGACAACTTTTCTCCTCCTCCTGGAGAAGTTTAGACACCTTGGAGACCCTCTACCCTCCTCTGTCACTTTTGCATCACTTCTGCGTCAGCTTGCGTGACAACTGCGTCTCCAGCTCCTTGTCTCACTGCTATTCCCTCTGCGCTATCTCTCAGATGCTTTGCGTCACCTCTTCCTCAGTCTCAGACTGATACTAATACCTTCCTCTTCCTTCACCCTGCTACTCTCCCTCTGAAATCGAACTTCTTCTCCTTGAGAATCGATTTCTCTCGGGTTACTAAGTATTTGCCCGGTGTGTCTCCAAATGACTCTCAAGTCTTCTCTTATACTTTTCCTGTTGATGAATCAACGGCTGAGATTAAGTCCTTAATCAATGGCTAAGATTAAAACAGACTTGATCCTCATATCTTAAAAGCTACTCACACATCTTTATTAATACCCATTAATATTTTTATTTTCCTAAGTTTAGACTTAAGGAACCCCATTAAAAATATTAATTATTTTAATAACTCGTCATCCGGGTGGAATTTATCCAAACGATTTCCAGGTCTTGGAGATCTCATGAATATTAGCCCCTCCACAAAATTTTGGAGCTAGATCACATACAATGCTACCCAAAATCAACACTCCCTCTTATCGAGGAATGTGTTCTAGCAATGCCTCCCAATAGAAGCATCACACTGATCCACGTCATTAGTCCTCTGCGATGTTGATGCTCAGCCTCCTACCCCTCATCTACTGCATTGTTGCACCCTGTATTGCTACCCATGAGACTGCGCATGTCACTACTACATTTGTACTACAGTGCCCTCTGAATATGCTGCATCATGTTGCCCATAGCACTGCCATTGCTAACTGCTGCACTGCAACTCCCTATACTATCCGCTTCTGCTACTGAAATGGATTCTTAACCATCCCCATCTTCTCCCTGAAATAAACAAACTTTGTTCTTCCTAGAGCCTTGGTGAGAATGTCTGCCACTTGTTCTCCTGTCGGGGTGTACCTCAACTGTACGACCCCTCGTTGGACACAGTCTCTAACAAAGTGACACCTAATGTCAATGTGCTTCGACCGATCATGAAAAATTGGATTCTCAGAGAGCTTGATGCAACTCTAATTATCACACAAAATATTGGTCGCTTCCATCCTTCTCGTGAATAGATTCACAAGCAATTTCCTAAGCCATATGGCTTCACACAAAGTTGTGCTAGCTGCCATATATTTAGCTTCAGCTGAGCTCAAAGCTACAGATTTTTGTTTCCTACTACACCAAGAGGTCATTCCCGATCCAATGTTGAAACAGTACCCAGTGGTACTTTTCCGATCTAATAAACTTCCAGCACGATCTGTGTAAGTGAACCCACTCAGCCTGATATCATTGCCTTGGGTGTACATTAGTCCATACTCAATTGTTCCTCGTATATATCTGAGAACATGCTTGGTTGTTGCCCAATGCACCCTCTTTGGTTCCACCATGAACTGACTGAGGGTGTTGACAGCGTAACAGATGTCCAGCCTGGTATTGACCACATACATCAAGAACCCTATGAGCTCCCTGGACAAAGTGGGATCAACTTCTTTATCTTCAGATGCATCAATCTTCTTCTAGTTGGTAATCATTATAGTAGCCATAGGTCTACAGTCCTGCATTCTGAACCTTTTCAAAATCTCTATAGCATATCTCCCTTCTGCTGTCAAACTTCCAACCCCAAGAAATAATGCATTTGTCCCAAATCCTTCATGTCAAATTCTGTAGCTAGGTTTTCCATGCAATCTTTGATGAGCATGTATGAGCTTGTCAGGAGAAGATCATCCACATATAACACCAAGATTACAGACTCATTCTCTACAGCTAGATAGTAGAGGTTAGGATCTGTGTCACTCTTGAAGAATCCCATATTCTGCAAGTAACCATCAATTCGACCGTACCATGCTCTAGGTGTCTGTTTAACCCCATACAAGGCTTTCTTCAACCTGCATACATGAGATTTCTTCTCATGTGTCTCAAAACCCTCTGGCTATTCAATGCATACTTCTTCTTCCCACCCCATCTGTGCTGCAAGGGATATCATGGATCTAATAGAAGTATACCTGGCTACTGGGGTGAAGGTTTCTTCATATTCTATCCCTTCCTTCTGAGCATACCCCTTAGCCACAAACCTGGCTTTGTATTTTTCCACACTGTCATCTGCAATGTATTTGACTTTGTAGAGCCATCGTGAACCTACAACTGACTTGCCCGGAGGCCTTGGTACCACTTTCCAGACATCATTGACCATTATGGAACTGTATTCCTCCACCATAGCATCTTACCCATACTTGATGTTGAACGGCCTCCTGAAAACTAGAGGTTCTCCAACCTGAGCCACCAAGGCTTGGTATCTGTCTGGCTATCTACGCTCCCTTTCTTGTTCCTAAGCGCACCGACGAAATCCTCTGCATCTCGTAGTATCTGTCTAAGTTCTACGCTCATTCTTCCATTGGTAGTGGGTATGTCTATCTGCTCCTCCTCTTCCTGAGACTCCACCTGTTGTGATAACTTTGGAGTTTTGCCTTTAGGAGAAATATTGGTGCTAGTTTCTGTTGGTCGAAGTGGCTGGACCAGTGGATCATCCTTTGACTACTCTTCGAAAGACATTTCTTGGGATTTCCTAAAAGCTTTGTCCTCCATGAGCTTTACATGCTGTCGAATCCCACAAGATATCCTTTCTCTGCAGACTAATCCAATTTCTTCCTCTTTCCTTTGGGTATATGGCAGTATGCCAAACTTCCAAATATCCTGAAATGACTCACTTCGGGCTTCTTATCGATGAAGACACTCTTCGGAGTAATCTTACCTAATGCCTTGTGAGGAGTCCTGTTCTGGACATAAACGGTTGTGTTACATGCTTCAACCCATAGAAACTTGGGCATATCCTGATCATACAATATTGCCCTAGTTGCTTCAACAATAGTCTTGTTCTTCCTTTTTGCTACTCCATTCTACTCCAGATTATAGGGAGTTGTCCACTATCTTATGATGCCTTCCCTTGCACAAAAACAGTGAAGTCCTTGTCAATGTATGCTCCACCATTGTGTGACCGCAATATCTTTATCCTCTTTCCTGTCATATTCTCAACTAGAGCCTTGAACTCTTTGAATCGACCAAAAACCTCATCCTTGGATTTTAGAAAGTAGATCCAAGTCTTTCTGGAATGGTCATCAATGAAGGTGATGAAGTATTCGCACCACTAAGAGCTTTTGTGGACATGGGTCCGCAGATATCAAAGTGTATCAATCCTAGAACACTCTTAGCCCGATTGTTACTTCTGGAAAATGCCGCTTTGGCATACCTGCCTCGTGCGCACCCTCTGCATTGATCATCTCGTTTGGTACTCAACTCTGGAACTCCTGTTACTGTTCTTCCGAGAATTTTTAGAGCCCCTTGGTGCAAGTGTCCCATCCTCCTGTGCCATAGTTCATTCAAATCTTTTTGCCCACTGCTGCCTATCAGTGCCATTGGAGATTCTAGCTGTAATTTATACAGCCTTTTACTTCTGACTCCAATCTAGGCCTTCTTTTTCCAACTCGGGTGTTTAACATATACTTTCTCCTTAATGAAGAAAACATCATAGCCCTTTGTTTTGAAGCTGAGATACAAAGAGTAAGTTCATTCATAATCCTGGCACATGCAGCACATTGGTTGCTCGAAGCCGATCCCCTACTTTTGTTTGAAAGACTACAGTACCTCTTCCTATAGGGGTACATTTTGACTTATTTCCCATGGTGATCTAGAAGTTCATCCTTTCTTCCTGATAATTCGAAAAACATTCTCGTATTCCTGTCATATGCCAAGAAGCTCCACTATCTATATACCAAACCTCAAAGGAGGTAGAACTCGCTAGGCAAGCGACTTCTTCTTCCAGTCTGGAAGCTAACATAGAATAATCATGATCCATGTTCTTTGTGCTCTCTTCTTTCTCTGGAGATCTGCGTGAGTCCCTCTGAGTTGATGCCCCAACATCATGCTCGAACTCATAGCAAATTCTTTAATCCTGTTGCTCGATCTCTACTCTGATACCATGTGAAAATTTCTAACACGAAATTCTACTGCAGTAACTGATTTATTTCTCCTACTTATTTTCCACAATAAGTTATTTACAAAACCCTTCAGTAAACATTAAAATAAATTCTACTGCAATTATCACATAATAGCATAGAGAAAATAACAATGATATACAAGCACAAGAATCAATCACATCAACATAGTTATTTTTGGACAATTGTCCCCGGAAAAACCCAATGCGAGAAAACCAGTGCAGCAGATGAGGGTTTATTTATTAATCTTCAACAACAATCTCTTTACAAAGAAAGATTCTATATAACATTGAGACACTTCTAAGAGAAAACACCTGAGACAATTTTTCTCCTTTTTCTCCTCCTCCTGGAGAAGTTCTGACACCCTAGAGACCCTCTACCCTCCTCTACGTCACTTCTGCGTCAGCCTGCGTGAGTACTGTGTCCTAGCTACGCTGTCTCACTGCTCTTCCCTCTGCGTTGTCTCTAAGATGCTCTGTGTCACCTCTTCCCCAATCTCTGACTGATGCTGATACTGTAATATCCCTAATTAGCCATGGCTAATTGGAATATTCGATTTTGCTCAATTTTGCCTTCTATAGTTATTTATAAATAAAGAAGTGAGGAAAGGGGGGACATAACTCACTTTATGAATAAAGTCACTCCTAGTAGCACAACGTTGTAACTTAAAAGGGGAGCCAAGGGGGCCCAAGGACCATGTAAAGAAGGGGCCCACGTAAACACTTGGAGGGATTGCGCAGATGAGAAGGAACATGTGGCAAGAGAGAGGCTATGTTGGAGGAGGTGGCCTTAGGGTTTTGAGAGAGGCCAAAACTATAAAGGAGAGAGGAGCCTCCTCATTTTGATCATTCGATTATGTTGCATTTGAGCTAGTCACTTCGACTTAGAGCACGCTGGCTGTTTAGCCTATCTGCAACACTGTTTAGTACATCGAGTGTCTTTGTTCGGAGATCTCACCCTTAGCCCCGAGGGACTTCGAGTGCCTGCTCGGGAAAGGTAGTTCCATCAGTATTTTGCAGGAGGAGCGATTTCTGGAGTTGAGGAGGAGCTGAGTATTTTGATGACTGTGCAGTCTTGAGAGGGGAGGACGCAGTTCTTTTGGGTAGGAGCTCCGGATTGGGTTTTGTGGAGGATTTGAGCTGGGAGATTGAGCAGGGGATCAGCCCTTGCATATTGGAGGATTTTGGCAGAGTTTCAGGTGGAGTTTTGGAGGATTCTCTTCAGGAGCAGCGCAGAGCCTTGAGGGATTGCGTAGATCCCCAAGGGGGTGATTTTCGGGGGTCAGCTATTTTAGAAAAGCTTTCTGGGCTTTTCTGGGTTTATTGAGCAGAGGCTGATTCTAGAGTTTCAACATTTTCTAAGGAGGGGAACAACCCCAAATCCTCATTTGATTCCAGCCGTAGCAGCAGCACAGCAGTTCTCCGGCAGTTTGGACGCAGTTCAGAGAGAGGCCATTTCATCACCATTCTGAGTGTATTCCTTCACTTGCCTTGTGCAAGTCGAGGTGCTATCCTTCTGATCACCTCTTGTACTCTTTCCATTACTCAGTATAATAAAATGGCTTAGCATTTCTCTCTGCATTTCTCGAGTATCTGCTTATATTCTATGTATGCATTATTGTATGTTGCACTATTGTTATTTCTCTGGCTGGAGTTTGCTTGTATTTGAGGGATATCTCTGGTAAGGGATATTACAGTGGTATCAGAGCATAGATCTGGCTCAGCCTGTGGAGCTAGCAGTCTATGACACCGAGGGAGAAGCCCTACATCTGTTACAGAGGTAGGAAATACAGAGATATTGAGCGTAGGTTGGAGAACACCTACGGAGAGGGAGACTGTGTTCGGGTGGTGGACACAAAACAGGAGGAGCCTGTGGTGAACACAGAATAGGAGGAGCCTGTGGTGGACGCAGAGCAGGAGGATCCGATGGCAGATGATGATGGGAAGAAATTTGCAGACATGCTCCTCAAATCAGTGCAGGATCTGTCAAGGCAGATCGAGGTGATGGGGCAGAGATTCACGGCGGTGGAGGCTAGACAACGTGAGAGCCCACGGGTTTTCCAGGTTGGAGAGGGATCGGGTGCATCTCACCATTTGCCAGAGCAGGGTGCCACTCAACATGATACTACTCAGTAGGTGGCCTCACATGCCCCTATACACTCTACCATGCCCACTTTCCTTGGAGCAGACACAGGGGCCGGAGCACAGCAGGAGACAAAGCCCGGTCATATGGGCGATTATTTTGTGGAGTACCAGGCCTATGGACAAGAGTTCAGGGATGCTCTCTCCTTCAGAGACTTTGTTCAGCTCGAGCGGGATAGTAGACCCCGCGACCATCACAGAGGATATCGGCATTATCATGATGGAGACACCCACCGTACAGCTAGTAGATTTCACTTGCCTACGTTTGATGGCTCATCAAACAGTTCAGCAAAGTCTTGGGTGGAGAAGCTGGACATTTATTTCCAGCTTAACCAAATGTCGAAGATAGAGGCCATCAAGGTGGCGACATTACATTTGGATGGTGAGGCCCAGGACTGGTGGTTCCATGGATTGGTTACACTCGGACACTCCACAGTGATGACATATGCCGAGTTCACCAGGAGACTGATGGAGAGGTTTGACTGGAGGGATCCGAAACAGCACTTTGTTGAGCTAACGAGGCTCAAACAGACTGGGAATCCAAAGACTTACATTGCAGACTTCTTGAGGATTTCAGTGATGGTACCAGATTTATCCGCAGCACGAAGGATCTACATGTTTGTTGAGGGGTTAGCAGAGCCAGTTCAGGGTCTAGTCAGATCCACTAGACCAGCCACACTCCAGGATGCTATTAGCAGGACCCGGGACTTACAAGATGCCTTACCCAGGACCGGGACACCTTACCCCAGAGACAGGCTTTCTAGCCTAAGGGGAAGGATGTGAGGATTCCGCCTCCAAAGGGGAATCTAGGACGAGCACAGATTCATGATGATGCCAGGAGGGAGTTGAAGAAGAAGTGGTTGTGCTTCACCTGTCAAGAGCCGTGGGCACCGGGACATAGATGTGCTGCTGGCAACGCACATTTTATTGAGGTCTTCTCCGAGAGCAGCAGGGAAGAGGATGAGGAGGATGATGTGGAGGTAGGAGATAGTCATGCTGCGCAAGATCCTTTGCCACCTCCACCACCAGCAACAGGTGGTGCAGCCTTTGCACCTACCAGAGGGGCCCTTGCAGCATTGCGAGGAGTTCCCAAGTATCTAACGTTGCGCGTACGAGGGACAGTACGTGGCCAGCGAGTATCAGTTTTGGTTGACAGTGGGGCAACCCACAACTTCATCGATGCATAGATGGTTGAGCGGAGAGGTATACAGACAGAGAGCTTCGATGGCTTTTCAATTTTGGTCCCAGGAGATCAGACCATGGTGTGTGCTCGTTATGTTCCAGAGTTATCAGTGACGATGGGCACCTACACACTGACTAACCACTTTTTCGTGGTCGATATTCCAGACACCAACATGATACTAGGTGTTCAGTGGCTTATCACTCTAGGGAAGGTCACGACAGATTGGAAGGCCCTGTTAGAGTCGGTCTAGTAGCCCTCCATCAGCGATCAAAGCTCTTTGCATTTGCATAGGTAGGTGTCTCATCAGTGTCATTCTTTGCATTCCGTTAGGCATGCCATAACCCTGATGGAGGAGCTGGTGTCTTTGTCCCCCTCTGGGCACTGCTGGATCAGCTTGTTTCAGTCATTAAACTTTGTCAAGGTTACTTGTCTATTGTCTTGAGATCAAATTTTTAGGTCTAGGGTTTTTGGTCAAGTTTGTCTTCAAGCTCATGTCTCTGAAGGTCAATAAGTACCCAGCAAACCAGAGGGATGATTTTTAAAGTGTTTTTTCAAAAGATTCTATCTTGTACAGTTAATTTTCACCTTGGATTTAAAAACCCTGTTTTTAAAGCCAAAGTCATTTCTCAAAAATTTTGTGAAAATTGTAAAAAATTCAAAATGATTCAAAAGACAGCATATAACCCTGGCTCCCTTGCCAAGATCCCTCAGAGCCTATCCCTGCAAAAATTATCAAAGAAAAGCATCAAATCAATCAGTTTCAGGACAAAAGGAAACCAAAAAGTCAAGTTTATAAAGTGTCATGGAAAAACATTATAAAGTGGGTTATGATATGAAATTAATTCAAACAAGGCTATAAAAGCCCTAATCTCCCTCTATCAAGCCTCATTATGCATCCAAGTGATAGAGCAACTGATTGCAAGAGAGTTTGAGTGAAGTTTGTGAGTTGGGAAGGCGCGCGACCCGTCGAACCAGGCGCGCGACCCGTCAGAGGCGCGCGACCCGTCAGGCACCCTCCGCCAGTGTTAATTTACAACGCGCGCGACCCGTCAGAGGCGCGCGACCTGTTGGGTGAGGCGCGCGACCCATCAGCGCTCTCTCTGCAAAACCGCCAGCAAATTTGCCAAGGAGCCACAAATTGCTAAATTGTGCAAGCATTTTAATCAACAGTTTGCAAAGCAGAAACAGCAATACATTTCAGCCACTTTGCTCCTAAAACAAGATAAGAAACCGAAACCAATTATGAGCAAAGTGATGACCATGCATCAGCTTCAGAGTTTGAGGAACAGAGGAGGCCTCACAAGGGTGGAAAGGGCGGTCATCATAGGAGAGAGGAGCCCACCTCTTTGACCGATTTGCAGGCTTGTCCAATGGCAGTATCATGTTTCCGTTATATGTCTTGTTATGAGTTTTGCGAGAGGATCTCTCGGATTCAGCATCACAGGGAGTTGGCTCGCTTATTTGTTTTGCATTTGCATGATGGACATGTGAACCTTGCTGGGGTGGATTTTACATTGACACCCGATGATGATTGCTCAAGCCACAGGGATACCGAATGTCGGAGAGGTGTGGAACAAGCGCAGGATGTTGGACAGTGTTCAGTTTGAGCCTTTCATTAGACCTGCATTCATGAGACATTTGACGGGTGTATTTCCCTTCAGATTTTTGAGGAGTGAGTATGCTCCCATGATGAGGCTTATCATGCTGTTTTTCACCTGTGAGGGCAGATTTTCACAGATATATTCGTACCATATTCGCCTGATGATGCATTTCACACGGGTACGAATGATGAACATCCCTGTTTTCATGTGCCAGAACATTGAGAGGATGGTGCCCTTGATGCAGAGGAAGAGCCCAGCACAGCAGTATAGGAGCCTCTATCATTACGGTTTGATTCAGCTTGTGGTCAGACATCAGTTGGCTCAGCAGGGCATCACATGGGAGGAGTTCATCTCTCGTGAGTTCTTTACAGCACCACCACCACATCCGGAGATTGTTCATGAGGAGGGAGGACCATCACAGCAGCATGATATCCCCGGGACTAGCCATGTCAGCTCTTCTCCATTAGTCACTTATCAGAGAGGCCACAGGGCCTTATTTGCAGCAGCTAGGCGAGTATTTTCTCCACACCAGGTGGAAGGGGTCTCGCCTTCTTCATCAGCACCACGAGTGTTATCTCCACACCAGGTGGAAGGGGCCTCGTCTCCGACAGCAGCATAGGTATCAGAGAGGGGCAAACAGCCCAGGATTGATGAGGGGCGATCAGGTGTTCCAGATATAGAGCTTGTTGATCTTGATGTCAGTTCTCCTAGCCTAGAGTCAAAGGAGATCATTCAGCACCTTAAAGCTGAAAATGATGCATTGCAGAAGAGATTAGAAGGGGCACAATGGACAATCTCATATCTAGAACAGCGCAACAAGCAGTTGGAGGATGAGCAAACTCTCGATGAGTTGTGGAGGATTCGTAGTGACCGCAACTTGAATCGAAGAAGACCCGGTGATTTAGTGCCAGTTGAGCGAGAGGCTATGCTTATCCGGCTCAATGCTCATTTAGAGAGGCTGTTGGCTAAGGCCAACCAAGATAAGAAATTGCTGAGAAACATGAAGAATCATTATTGGGCACAGATGCACGTGTGCAAAGCAAAGATGAAGGTGCTCCAAAGGCGGTTGGTCAAAGCACAAAAATGGAGAAAAAAGACCCGATCCCCTCCACATCTTGGCCGAGGCTTCCTTGAAGGAGCATGGCACTAAATAGCTCAGCCCCAACACAAATTCCAAGAAATTTTGAGCATTTTGGGTGATTTTTGGTTTTTAAGGCAAAAAACAGGTTTTTCCGCTTGACGGATCTCACCCCCCGCGCGACCCTTTCACTTAAATTATATAGCAATCGCAGAGAGTGAGCATCCCGATCGCTTCGCTCTTAATAGGGATGCCCGTGACGTGTACGTGTGGGATGAACCAAATCCTCATTGAATCTGATTTTTCCATTAGAAGGGGCTCGTACATGTTCTGCAGTACCCCCTGTGACTTATGCCCAGTGTTCAAAACCTTTCTAGTAGAAAGCAAGTAACCGCGGGCAAGCATCTTTTTTGCCTTCTGAAATAATATTTTTATTCCCTAATATCTCACTTTTTTTTTTGAGTAAAGGTGATAGATGGTTTGAAATTTACCTTACCTTAAAGGCTCTAATTTTGATGTTATAATTAATCCTGGAGACACCCCTTATATGGCAACTCTATTTTCAAAAAACTCAGCATTTCTGGATTTGGCATGTGAAAAGTTACACATGCTCACCCATTGCCAAGAGATTTTATGAAGTTAAAAAACAAGCAAAAAATGACTTTCTGCCACATTTTTGACACACAGAAAGCAGTCTTGGGCGATTGCAATTTTGGAGGGGCAAATGACAACCAAATTCAGAAATTCCAGTTGGGTTGGAAAGTAGACTCACAGACCTTTCCAACAAGCCTACTCTTGCCTCATTTGGACACCTGAAAGTGCCCCAAAAGTGCTCTCAAAGGCGCGCGACCCGTCAGGCAAATTGCTCAGGATTTCAGCCTACAGCTCAGCAAAACGCAGTTTTGACTGTGTTTGACTTTTTGGAGTTGATTTTTATCCTTCTTGTTGTAAATGATGTAAATTTATGACACTTTTACACTTATGTATCTCTTCTGGAAGATTCATTCATGAGATAGGTGAAAATTAAATGAATGAATTGATTTCCTAGTTTATAGAGGCAAGTTGTTTTGACTGCCTAGTTTTCAGTGCTTAGTTTAGAATTGGTTGAAACAGCTCCTAGGATAGTGAGCTCGACCCCTAGAGGTAGGGAAAGATGTTAGATGATCTATATTATGTACTCTCTTGCTCATTTTCATGGTTGGACTCTTGAGGGAGAAGCTCTTATTGTATTATTTACTGTATCTCTGCAATTTTTGGCAAAGGAAGACCAGGGTTTTGCAATCTTTTTTGGGATTCTTGTGGTCACATGTATTGATGGTGTGTTTCTCTTTGTACTTGTAAGTGTGTTATGTGAATCATTTCCTTACTTTTCCTTCTGCAAATTAGGCAAATGAAGTGTTAAAGTAGAATTCATGACTGTCATGCTCTGCTTTTAAGTTTGCTTAATATCAATGTTTTCAACTGTTTAAGGGGAATTCAAGGTTATTGCTTGCTCTCCTTAACTCCTCATCGGTCATTCTCATCCATCCATCTCTATCAAAGGCATCAATACTGTTTCCTACCTCGCCCCAAAGAACCCCCTGCGAAAACTGTGTCCAATCCCCGCACCCGAAATTGCCATTTCCCCAATTTTCCACCAAAAACCCTAAAAATCCCAAATCAACCCTTTTGATCAGTTTACTAGCCTAAAATCAGTGTTACCCCATTGGTTATCTCGCCCATTGAAGATCTTTATCGAGATAGACCGGAGAGAGCCCTCTCCTACCCCGTAGGGCTAGCTACGAGGCTAAGTGGTTTGATGTTGCCTTGAGGTTTACCTTTCTCAGCCTGAGGTGAAATTTCAAGTGCTAACAGTCCCTAGAGATGGAGTGGGATGATGAGAAGACAAGGAGGCATGAGAAGATATAGGGACAGCACACATATCCGCCTCAGACTGTTTCAGCTCATCGGATGGAGGCAGCCTTCCGGAAGGGAGACGTAGAGTGGGCAGTGGAGCTACGCGCATCAGAGGCAGGGACTATAGGGCAAACGATGCACCCAGAGATACAGTCCATCCTTGACCAGTATGCCACAGTGTTTGGGGAGATTCCGCCGGGACAGCCACCGGACCAGGGGTTTAAACACACCATTGAGCTTGAGCAGGGCATACAGGCAGTGATTACTACCCCCTATAGGCATCCCAAGGCCTATTGGGATGAGATTGAGCGAGCCATTCAAGAGTTACTGGCTCTTGGACACATTCCGCCAAGCACGAGTCCTTTTGCTTCTTCTGTGGTGTTGGTGAAGAAGAAGGACGGCACATTGAGGATGTGCATTGACTACAGGGCCCTGAACAAGAAGACCCTGAAGAACAAGTACCCCATACCCCAGATCGATGAGTTGATGGATGAGTTGAGAGGAGCACGGTTCTTCTCAAAAATTGATTTGAGATCTGGGTACCATCAGATTCGCGTGAGGGAGCAGGACATTCCCAAGACCGCCTTCAGGTGTCACTATGGGCACTTTGAGTTTTTGGTGATGCTCTTCGGGCTAACCAACACCCCAGCTACATTCCAGTCCTGCATGAATCACATCTTCCGCAGTCACTTAAGGAAGTTTGTGTTGGTGTTCTTTGATGACATTCTCATTTACAGCAGGACTTGGGAGGAGCATCCCCAGCACATTGAGACAGTGTTGCGCATCTTGGAGGAGCAACGATTCTATGCCACGCTCTCCAAGTGTGAGTTTGGGTTGATGGAGATGTTGTACTTCGGACACATCATCGGGGTGGACGAAGTGAGAGTCCACGAGGAGAAGATCAAGGCCATCAGAGATTGGTCGGAGCTGAGGAACGTGATATAACTCTGGGGATCCATTGGTATTAGTACTTACTACTGGAAGTTCGTCAAGATTTTCTCACAGCTTGCTGCACCCCTAACAGATTTGACAAGGAAGGGAGCATTCAGTTGGTCGGATACAACGCAGCGAGCCTTTGACAGGCTCAAGGAGGTTATGAGCAACTGCCTAATGCTTGTATTATCGGATTTTTCGCAGCCATTTGTTCTGGAGTATGATGCGTCGGGAGATGGGATCGGTGTAGTGTTGATGCAGGGAGGTCACCCTATAGCCTTTGAGAGCCGGAAGCTCCTTCCACATGAGAGGTTGTATTCTATATACGACAAGGAGATGCTGGCCATTATGCATGCATTGGCCAAATTCTGGCAGTATTTAGTGGGTAACAGGTTCAGGGTGAGGACTAATCACAACAGCCTCAGGTTCATTTTGGAGCAAAAACAGCTACAGGAGAGGCAGCATAAGTGGATCAGTAAGATCCAATCGTATGACTTTGACATTGAGTATGTCAATGGTAAGAACAACGTGGTAGCAAATGCCCTTTCACGTAGACCTGCCACGTTGTCTCTTATGAGCTTGGACACAGACTGGAGGGCTCGACTCTTAGTAGAGTACTCCAAGGACAGATTTGCATGTGAGATTTTGGATGGGCAGGTGGCGGATGACAGGTACAGGGTGATCGATGAGATCATCTACTATAGGGACCGGATCTTCTTGACTGAGGGATCTCAGCTCAAGAAGAAGATACTTCAGGCATCACATGATTCACCATTGGCCGGCCATCAAGGGTTTACCAAAACCTACAGGGCCATTAGAGAGAGGTTCTCATGGAAGGGCCTCAAGGAGGACGTACTCCAGCATATCCGGGAGTGCGATGTTTTCTAGAGGAACAAGGGGGAGATGAGCCATCTCACAGGATTATTGCAGCCTCTTCCCATTCCGGAGGGGAAATGGGAGAGTATTTCGATGGACTTCATCATAGGGTTGCCCATGGTGCAGGGCAAGGATTGTATCTTTGTCGTCGTTGATCGACTGACAAAGTACGCACATTTTTTCGCCATATCCACACACTACACAGCAGCACAGGTGGCCGAGCTGTTCTTTAGAGAGGTCTTCAGGCTACATGGTCTTCCTAAGACCATCATCAGTGAAAGGGACAGTTGTTTCATGGGCAGGTTTTGGCAGGAACTTTTCCGGTTGGTGGGGATGGAGTTGACATCAAATACTAGTTATCACCCACAGACGGACGGGCAGACAGAAATAGTTAACAAGTGGTTGGAGGGCTACTTGCGTAACTATGTCAATGGGCAACAGCGAACATGGGTGAATTGGTTGCATCTGGGGGTGTACTGCTACAACACTACACATCACATGTCCATTGGTATGTCACCATTCTATGCTTTGTATGGATATCATCCTTTATCTTTTGCTGACGTGATGTTTGGTGCTAGCAAGGCTCCAAGAGCCAAGATTTGGATCCAAGAGAGTCAGGATATCCTCCGAGCTCTCAAGGATAATATGGCTACAGCGCAAAACCAACAGAAGTTGTATGTTGACAAGGGTCGGGTGGAGAGACAGTTTGAGGTAGGGGACTTGGTCTACCTACGATTACAGCCATACCGACAGTCGTCACTGAAGCAGAAGGGAGCTGATAAGCTCAAGCCCCGCTTTTATGGGCCATACAGGGTGATACGCAGGATTGGACAGGTTGTGTATGAATTGGAGCTGCCCCAAGGCAGCAAGATTCATAACGTTTTTCATGTATCATGCCTGAAGAAGGCATTGGGGCAGCAAGTGACAGTGACAGATGAGCTACCACCCACGGATGATGAGGGGCATTTGGTGTTGCAGCCAGAGGCTATTATTGATACCAGGGAGAGGCAGCTACGGAGCAGGACGGTCCGAGAATTCTTGGTGAGGTGGAAGAATTTACCGAATGAGGATGCCACTTGGGAGAGTGAGAAAATTTTGCAGCATCCATCACTTCAGTTGCTTGAGGACAAGCAACATTTTGCCAGGGGAGACTATAATATTCCTAATTAGCCATGGCTAATTGGAATATTCGATTTTTCTCAATTTTGCCTTCTATAGTTGTTAATAAATAAAGAAGTGAGGAAAGGGGGGACATAACTCACTTTATGAATAAAGTCACTCCCTAGTAGCACAACGTTGTAACTTAAAAGGGGAGCCAAGTGGGGCCAAGGACCACGTAGAGAAGGGGCCCACGTAGACACTTGGAGGGACTGCGCAGATGAGAAGGAACATGTGGCAAGAGAGAGGCTACGTTGGAGGAGGTGGCCTTAGGGTTTTGAGAGAGGCCAATTCTATAAAGGAGAGAGGAGCCTCCTCATTTTGATCATTCGATTATGTTGCATTTGAGCTAGTCACTTCGAACTTAGAGCACGCTGGCTGTTTAGCCTGTCTACAACACTATTTAGTGCATCGAGTGTCTCCGTTCGGAGATCTCACCCTTAGCCCTAGGGGACTTCAAGTGCCTGCTCGGGCAAGGTAGTTCCATCAGTATTTTGCAGGAGGAGCGATTTCTGGAGTTGAGGAGGAGCTGAGTACTTTGATGACTGCACAGTCTTGAGAGGGGAGGACACAATTCTTTTGGGTAGGATCTCCGAATTGGGTTTTGTGGAGGATTTGGGCTAGGAGATTGAGCAAGGGATCAGCCCTTGCATATTCGAGGATTTTGGCAGAGTTTCAGGTGGAGTTTTGGAGGATTTTCTTCAGGAGCAGCACAGAGCCTTGAGGGATTGCGTAGATCCCCAAGAGGGTGATTTTCGAGGGTCAACTATTTTAGAAAAGTTTTCTGTGCTTTTCTGGGTTTATTGAGCAGAGGCTGATTCCAGGGTTTCAGCATTTTTTGAGGAGGGGAACATCCCCAAATCCTCATTTGATTCCAGCCGTAGCAGCAGCACAGCAGTTCTCCGACAGTTTGGACGTAGTTCAGAGAGAGGCCATTTCATCACCATTCTGAGTGTATTCCTTCACTTGCCTTGTGCAAGTTGAGGTTCTATCCTTCTGATCACCTCTTGTACTCTTTCCATTACTCAGTATAATAAAATGGCTTAGCATTTCTCTCTACATTTCTCAAGTATTTGCTTATATTCTACATATGCATTATTGTATGTTGTGCTATTGTTATTTCTCTGGCTGGAGTTTGTTTGTATTTGAGGGATATCTCTGGTAAGGGATATTACAGATACCCTCCTCTTCCTTCACCCTGCTACTCTCCCTCTGAAATTGAACTTCTTCTCCTTGAGAATCGATTTCCCTCAGGTCACTGAGCATTTGCTCGTTGTGTCTCCAAATGACTCTTAAGTCTTCTCTTATACTTTTCTTGTTGATGAATCAATGGCCGAGATTAAGTCCTTAATCAACGGCTAATATTAAAACAGACTTGATCCTAGTCTCTTAGAAGTTTCTCACCCATATCTTTATTAATGTTAAGATATTCCAACACATAGGAAATAGTTAAGTATAACTTCGGAATGCCCCCCATAGGTTCTAATGCCTCCTTCCTTTTCCTATTGTGTCATATTTGTACATCCTTCAATCCTATCCCAAGTTGTTCTTAAGGGGGGAAGTTAGGATATTCTGACACATAGGAACTAGTTAAGTATAACTTGGTCTAATGTAGAGTTAGGTAAAGTGTGTTTCTTTACTATGTATTTTTGTAACTTACAAGCCGACGGTCATGATATGTTCTAAACATGAAGTGATCCGACAGTGCATTCTGTCCTTGGTATTACCAACAATTGATCTGTGGCTTAAAACCCGATTGGTCCCTGATCTCTATTTGAAGAGCATGGAGGGTCATTTGTAGGGTGACCGTTTAGGAGAGAAGCTTATGTAAATTTTATTTCTTTTATTAATAAATTGTCTAAAGTGGTCGTGTTGGCTCAGGCCGTGGATAGTTTCCCTCTTTGAGGGTTTTAACCACGTCAAGAATATTGGTGTATTGATCTATGATCTGTTTGTGAGCAGTGTCCTTTGGTATTCTATCTGAGGAACTTACCCTGTAAATTTCTACATGGTATCAGAGCTATTTGAGAGCCGCATCCATTGGTGATCTAAATCGGAAGCCGGTACAACTGCATCCGACTATAGTTTCCTAGATCTATTGTTTCTGGTTGCTTTCGGGCCGAGAGAACTGCTCTATTGTGTTAGGAGCATTTGTTCCAATGTGGAACCCCTTTCTTTTCACGCGAAAATATTTCCGATAGCCCTAGCTACATCATTTTTAAGATTTGGAGGTATACGATCTTTATTTGCAGTTTTAGTTATTTATCTCTATGTTTTTTATTACCGGATCTATACCTTTCATTTCTGCATAGCTCTTTGCCTTGTGACTCTGTGCGATCTGGGCAAATTAGAAATAGAAAGGAAGGATTTTTCTCATGCGTATGCTCTTTTCCACCGTGCCTTAGTGTGATCTCGAAAAATCAAAAACATTAAGGAAAATATATAATTTCTAGCGAAAGCTAACTGCAAGCCATAACGTTTGTTTTTTATTGTATGTCCGTGTTGGGTTGTGTGGTTTTTTGTTTTGTAGGCAAAAAAAAAGCTTTTTCAAGTAAGCACGCACCCCAAAGCTTCAGTGACTAAAAAAACCCTTCCTCTTTTCCAAAAATTACTAACCTTTTAAACTAGCTCACTTGGTCCAAAGTTACTCTATGAAAATAGAGGTCTTGAGTTCAAGTCTTTCTTTTTGTTGAGTTGCTTTTTCAAAAAGCACATGTAACTTATGTTTTAAAGTTACTTTATGTAAAAGTGTTTTCACCCATTATAAAAAGTGAGTCACTTATAATTCTAAAGACTCTTTATCTTTTATTTAAGTCACAATTTAGTGAGTAGCTCATAAAAACCCTTCCTCTTTTCCAAAAATTACTAACCTTTTAAACTAGCTCACTTGGTCCAAAGTTACTCTATGAAAATAGAGGTCTTGAGTTCAAGTCTTTCTTTTTGTTGAGTTTCTTTTTCAAAAAGCACATGTAACTTATGTTTTAAAGTTAATTTATGTAAAAGTGTTTTCACCCATTATAAAAAGTGAGTCACTTATAATTCTAAAGACTCTTTATCTTTTATTTAAGTCACAATTTAGTGAGTAGCTCATAAAGTACCATTGTAAAAGTGACTTTCACTTATTTATAAAAGTGGGTCACATAAAATCTTTTTTTTTTAAGTGAGCTAATTAGATTAAGTTTGGAGGGGGGCGGGGGTAGGGGCGGATTTTTTTTTAAATATAACATTATCTTTCACTTTCGCACATTCATGCACTTCGTCGACATCTTCAACAAATTTTCTTCAAAAAACCATAACTTCTTCATCCGGAAGCTATTTTCAGAGCCATTTTTTTTAATCGACCTAATTTTTCGAGATCTTTCCATTGGAACACTTAGATTTATCATCTACAGCTTCAGTTTCTGTTAGAATGGGAATTCCATGCCAAGTTATTCTTGACAGCACCAACTACTTCCAATGGTGGTCCTACATTATGGGTTTACTCAGAAGTAAAGGTCTTTACAAAATAGCCTTGGGCCAAGAAACTAAACTAAAGATGAAGATAAGGCAACCAAATGGGAAAATAGGCAAGATCAAGCATGTGGGTTGATAGGGAGGTCTATTTCTCCAGACCTTAGATTCCAAATCGCAAAACTTGATACTCCTAATGAAACAATGAAACAACTCACTAAAGCTTTTGGAATTAAAAATGAAATTAGAGCACATCAACTCGAAAATAAGTTTCTTACATTGGACCCCAATAATATTTCTTCCATTGAAGATGTTTTGTCCAAGTTCAAGACCCTTAGACTTCTCTTGGAAGGTGTTAAGGTTAAGAAAGAAGATGGCCTTATCTATTCCATTCTTACTAAGTTGGGACTAGCCTACTCTGTGTTTGTTTCCACCTTCCATTCTACTAGAGAAGCCTTTATTTCTCAAAGTACTAGAGAAGCCTTTATTTCTCAAGGACAAGACTACAAGTCCCCCTCTTTTGATGCCTTTTGTGATTCTTTAATAAGAGAACATTTCTTACATCTTGGTTTTCTTAATCTTGGAAACTCTTCTAAGAAAGCCTTAGCTACCCAGCAACAACCAAATTCAAAGAATCCTAAGAAGCAGTATCCTAAAAAGAATGGTCCTAAACCAACCAAGGGTCCTAAGCACTTTCAGTCTCAAAATGAAAAATCAATTCAACAAAATGATAACGCAAATAAAAACAAAGGGAAGAACACTGATAGACATTGCAACTTTTGTAATCGAGATGGTCACTTAGAATCCAAATGCTTTAAAAAGATGGAAGCCTTGGAAGCAGCAATGAAGAAGCATAACATCCATTTGGAGCACTCTTCAACTTCAACTTCATCTTCAGGAATTTCACTTTCTGCATGTGGTTGTCAAGCATCTCGGTCTGGTTATGCACTAAATGTATCTTCTTCTTCTCATTCTCATGAGTGGCTCATTGATTCTAGAGCTTCTTATCACATGGCCAAAAACAAGGCCATGTTTTCTTATTTAAATGATTGTAACACCAAAAATATATGTTGGTGATGATAGATCTCTTAGTGTTGTAGGGACTGGAACTATTCATCTAGACAATGGTCAATTTAATGATGTATTATGTGTTCCAACCTTATCCTGCAACTTTCTATCTGTATATCAGATAACTCATTCAGGCAAAGATAAAATCGTTGAATTCTCACCTCATGATGTTGTAATTAAGGACCTAAGAGATCCTAGACAGATTTTAGCTACTGTAATTGTTGATAATTCTACAAGGTTGTATAAGTTTAACAACTTTGGGTCATCAACTCTTCCCTCGGTATTTGTTGCTCATAATGATGAAGTGAGCAAACTTTGGCATAACCGATTTGGTCACTTAAACTATCACTCCCTTCAAAATCTAAGTAAAGAAAATATGGTGACAGGTCTTCCTATGGTATCTTGCAGAGATAGTGTTTGTTCCAGATGTGTACTCAGAAAACATCATCGGGATAGTTTTGAAAAATGTGCCTCTTGGCACGCCTCAACCCCTTTACAGCTTGTGCATAGTGATTTATGTGGTCCACTTCCAATTGTTTCATTCTCTGGCTACAAGTATTTCTTAACTTTCATTGATGATTTCTCCAGACGTACTTGGGTATACTTCTTAAAACTCAAGAGTGAAGTATTTAACATGTTCTTAGCCTTTAAGGCCTTTGTTGAGAAACAATCTGGACATCAAATTCTTAAGCTAAGATCTGATAATGGTGGAGAATATGTTAACAACAAATTCATCAACTTTTGCACTGAGCATGGAATTCAAATGCAACATATTGTTCCATATACTCCACAACAAAATGGTGTAGCTGAAAGGAAGAATTGCACCTTAAAGGAAATGGCTAATTGTATGCTTCAATCTAAAGGACTTAGTCTTAATTTTTGGGCAGAAGCAATTAATTGTGCAAATTACATAGTAAATCGCACTCCTACTAAGGTTTTAAAGAATATCACTCCAGAAGAAGCATGGAGCTCAATTAAACCAGATGTAAGTCACTTTCGTGTTTTTGGAAGTGAAGCATGGGCTCATATTCCAGATGAGAAACATAAAGTTTTAAAACCTAAGAGTGAAAAATGTATTTTGTTGGATATTCTGAAGATGTCAAAGGATATAGACTTATTCCACTTAAGTCCAAAAATGTTATCATTAGAAGAGATGTAAAGTTTGCTGGAAATATATCGGCCTACGAGCCTAGTTTAGCGGATGTGCCACCTCTCTCTATCCCTTCTACTTCTGAAAACATTTCTTCTTCAAATGATGATAGAGAGGATGACAATCCTCCCCCACTTTCTGAGGATCCTCCTTCAACTCCTCAGTTTCCCAAATTGGTCCGTGCTACTCGGGATGCAGCAGGTGATCCTATAGGTCAGCGACGTACACGTTCTCAATTCGATAGAGCCCCTTCTTTACTGGCTCAAGCTTCAGCGAACTATGATCCTAACACCTTTGCAGAAGCTTTAGGCCATACAGACTGGGACGCAGCTATGAATGAAGAATATCATTCATTATTGGCAAATGATACATGGGATCTTATTCCTCTTCCAAAGGGACGAAAACTCGTTAGATGAAAATGGGTTTACATAACCAAGGTTGGACCATATCGAAAAGTTGATAAACATAAAGCTCGTCTTGTTGCTAAGGGTTTCTCACAAGTTGAAGGCATTGACTATACTGAAACCTTCTCCCCTGTTGCCAAAATGAACTCTATCCGCCTTGTTCTTTCCCTCGCTGCCTCTTTCAAATGGGAAGTCCATCAGATGGATGTTAAATCTACCTTTCTGCATGGCGACTTGCATGAAGAAATCTATATGGAACAACCTCATGGATTTATACAAACAGACTCCAGCTTTGTATGCCGACTTAAGAAATCCCTTTATGGTCTCAAGCAAGCCCCTCGAGCTTGGTATGTCAAAATGGATAGCTTTCTTTTAGATATTGGCTATTTTAGGTGTCATTTTGACAATACTGTCTACACGAAAAAAGTGGGTAAGTCTCTTATTATTCTTGTTCTCTATGTTGATGATCTTATCCTTAATGGTAGTGATCCCAACCTTATAAACCATGTGAAGTCCAGCCTTAAAAAGAAGTTTGAAATGACAGTCTTAGGACACTTGCATTATTTTCTTGGTCTTCAAGTCTTGCAATCCAAGGAAGGTATTTCCCTTTCCTAGTCCAAGTATGTCTGTGACATTCTACGCCACTTTTACATGGAAGACTGTAAGCCAGCCCCTTCTCCCTTTCAGTCTGGAGCCAAACTTTCAGTCACTTGTACTTCCCCTGAAGTTGATGCTACCTTATACCATCATCTTGTAGGAAACTTTTGTATCTGACCCATACTCGTCCTGACCTTTCCTTTGTTGTTGGCCTTATTGCTCGGTTTATGCAAAACCCACATGAAAGTCATTGGAAAGCAGCTAAAGGAATACTTCATTATGTTCGAGGTACAATTCAGTTTGGGATTCATTACAGTGCAACAGCATCTCCTCTATTGGTTGGTTTCACTGATTTCGATTGGGCTGGTGACCCTGATGATCAGAAGTCTACTGTTGGTTATGTCTTCACTCTTGGTTCTAGACCTGTTACATGGGCTTGCAAGAAACAAAGTGCCATTTCTCTTTTTTCAAGAGAAGCAGAGTATTGTGGCGTCGTAGAAGCTAGTAAGGAAGCCTTGTGGCTTCATCAGATCCTGTCAGAGTTTGGCTTTCAGCAGCAGCATCCGACTACACTTTGGTGTGATAATCAAAGTGCCATTCAACTATGCAAAGATCTAGTCCAACATTAGCGTAGCGAACACATTGAACTACACATGCACTTCATCAGAAAGCTCATTCATGACCATGTTCTTGAAGTGCAATATTGTTCAACAGATGATCAAGTTGCAAACATCTTTACAAAGGCTCTCACAGAGGCAAAGTTTACTAAACTTCGATTTATGGTTGGAGTTTAGGAAGTTGTCACTAAGGGGGGATGGGCTATAATGCCTCATTCCTTCTCCTATCGTGTCATAATTGCACATCCTTCAATTCTATCCCAAGTTGTTCTTAAGGGGGGATGTTAGGATATTCTAACACATAGGAAATAGTTAAGTATAACTTGGTCTAGTGTAGAGTTAGCTAAAGTGTGTTTCTTTACTATGTACTTTTGTAACTTACAATCCGACAGTCATGATATGTTCTAGGCATGAAGTGATCTGACGGTCATGATGTGTTTATTTATCTTATTAATGAATTTCCTGAAGTGGCCGCGTTGGCTCAGGTCGTGGACTGTTTCCCTCTTTGAGGGTTTTAACCACGTCAAGAATACTGGTGTACTAATCTATGATCTGTTTGTGAGCGGTGTCCTTTGGTACTCTATCTGAGGAACTTACCCTGTAAATTCCAACAATTAATACCCATTAAATTTTTATTTTCCTAAGTTTAGACTTAGGAACCCCATTAAAAATATTAATTATTTTAATAATAATTAATAACTCATCATCCAGGTGGAATTTCTCCAAACGATTTTTGGGTCTTGGATATCTCATGAATATTAGCCCCTCCACAAAATTTCGGAGCTAGATCACATCTGATGCTACCCAAAATCAACATTACCCACCATTTGTGGGTCAAATCCCTAGGAGAAATTTTTTCTCCAAGATGGTCTTCAGCCGTAAGCAAATAGCCCCTTGCAGCCACCAACTAGCTCGTTGTGTCATTTCTCTGCCACCTGAACCAGCTATGTGGTCCCTAACCCACTTGCCATGATCGTATGTTGAAGGTGGGCCTCCCAAACCTAAAGGTATGCCTTCTCATTTGGTAATTGAGTATTATAGTTTGCTTATAAAGGATATTTTTGGGCATGGATTAATGTGGGGATTTGGAGGAAACAATGGGCTAAGTTTGTACTCTTGTCCCCTAGACCTCTTTTTGGATGTTAACCTTGTACCCTAGTCCCGCGAGATCTCTTTTAATGACCCCTGGGCTTTAGGGATGGTATTACATGGGAAGCCCCGATTTTGGTTGTGTGGTCCTGCTAACTCACCCATATATATAACTCCCCTTCCACTAATTATAACCCCATTCATCATTTCCCTCACCTGGGTCCATGTTCCTCCACTGGGTCCACATAGGGTTAGCTTTCCCCTTCCCCTTGCCCACACCTTGGGTCGGGCCTGGAATGATGCCCCGAAGGTTGATGCAACTAAAAAGAAAAGTAAAAGCATAATTGTTCACATTCAACAGGAAAATGTACCACAAAATGCAAAACATGGTCGGGACAAACTCATTTAGCACATGGGAAAAATCCAATACATGAGCTCTACCCCATCATCACGGCCATCACCCTAGTTCGTACATGCCCTCGATGAGCCTCCTTTATCATTCAGGAACCCATGATTGTACCAACCTATGGTGGGAAATGAACTACCCTACCTTAAAGGGGGTATCCACTATTATATCTCAAACATCATGGTCTTAACCCCTTGAGCCCCGAGCAGTTAATTAAAGAAAAATCGTAAAAGGCAAAAGGCATATAAAAAAGGGTGGAAAAATCAAGGCCGAGGCAACTCATGTACCATGATTTCTTCCTCCTGTACATTATATACCCAAGTGTAGGCTTCCCTTTTACTAGCTACCCTTATACCCCAACATGTGGCCCAAGGCTTCCCCTTTTCATTCCCTACTCCATTCATCTCTTTATCACATGCCACCACTTTTTAAAGGATGTATCTTTGACATATTATCCCCTTTAGAAGTAGAAACCACCTAATGGGATATTTGGTTAACCCCATTTGAAGCTTGGAGACATTAACACATGCCAAAGCCCATTATGGAAGGGCATGCCATTATGAAGTACCCACCTGTGGTCCATGGTCTGTAAGCTCTTTTACTCGATTTCCTTGATGACTTGTTGTACTGGAAGGCTAGGGGGCACATTGGATCTCAGGCAAAATTGCAGGTGGTCTCCATCTTGGGTTTGGTCTCCCTATACAGGGTCCTAACCCTCTAAGGGGCTACATTGGCACATGTAGGGTGTGGGTTGAGAGCCATGGGCCTCCACAGTAGTAGACAACACTCCATGGATCCCTAAATATGTTTAGAGATTGCTCGAGATTCACCTATTGGACAAGGAAGATGCACCTAGTTCACCTTTGCCGAGCCAACCCCACAATTGCACTTGGCAGATGACTCAAGACTTGTATGCTGACGTGGCATCACTTACACCATCATATGAGCCCCGACAGATGGTCTACATCCATCTTCGACTTACATGGAAACCCATGAGGTCACTTTTGTGCCCTCACACCCATTGGGAGCACCACAGGTTTATTCTATGGAGAATAAGGGGCCAACCCCTTGTCCATCATTTTGGAAGTCCTATTCATCATTATGGCACTTATGGACTTCATCAAGCTTCTTAGAGAACCCAACAATATGTATTATTGATCATTTGAACTCTTGAGAGGCTTTTTATTTTGTTTCTAAGCTAGTTTGGTGGTCTTGTCACCAAAAATTAGTTATTTGCATATTATTTTTATTTTAGGGGCTAATGTAGGCTCAAATAGGTAAATCGAACTCATTAGGAGAGTATAAATACAAATGATGAGAGTTCATTTCTCATCATCACTTGGTTTGGACTTGTATCTCTCTTGAGATTTTCGCTATTCCTTCTTGGTGGACGAAATTTTGGAGCATGGATGAATTTTGATGTATGGATTGTCTTTTCTTATCTTGGAGCTTCATGATTGGCAAGTCTATTGGTGGTTGGATATATTCTCTTACATGTAAGTGCAAATTTAATGCTATTATTCTTTTACTTTGTCACATGCATTGATAATGAGATTTTCGCTATACTAGGGCTAGTTGTTGCATGCATTTACTGCAAAATTGTGGAATTATGTTTCTATATAGCATATCTCTATGTATGGGCCATGTATGTTGAATGAATTCTCCTAGGGATAATTCTATGGTTCAATTTATCTAGATAAGCCACTTCACCTTGCAAAACAAAGTATAAAAGCTTTTAAGGTCACTCTCCTTCACCCTAATGACAAGCGAAGTTGATCTTTAAGCCTCCTTGACCTGGAAACGAAGTCTATCTTCATATTATCCTTGACTCCAATCTCCCCAAAGGATTAGGCATTTGTCTACCATAAGTTGATCACTTAAAGAAACACTTTTCTTCACCTCTTCTTCTTTACTCTAGTTCTAGCCACATTAGGGCCCCCTGGGCATCATTTTCCCGAAAAGCCACACATAGAAAAACTTTGATCTCTTAGCCTCAACTGCGCTAGTGTCTCTCCTAGGTCTCCTCCAAATTTGAGGAAATTCCGATGGTGGGGTTGTGAGATATCCCAAGCCCTAGCCTTGAGATTGGTTTTTGCCCTAAGTTTCCCTAGGCTAGCTCCTCATAGGGATCATTTTGCACCTTCAACTGAAAATCAATTCTTCGATCCCTTTCTCCTCCTTGTTTAGGTCAAGTATTTCATTGGTTGCTAAACTCCTTCCTCTTGACGTAACCTGGGTCCAATTGGTCTTGTGTGGTCCCATACCCTTGAAGTGTCTACTCTTCAAGAAACACTTGGGAAACCAAGTTCAACAAGGATTTTAGGGTTTTGGAATCTCCTATACAATTCACACTCCTCAAACCTAGCTCTTAAATCCTCATCCCCTTCTCCTAGAAAGCCTTGTACCTTGCTTAAAAGGCAAGCAAGTCCCATTCTTGAGCCTCCTCTAGGAAAGGGTCCCCGAGATCACTTCACACTCATTTTAGTTAATCTATCATTCATAAGTGATTCTCTATATATTGAGTCCCATTCTTGAGCCTCCTCTAGGAAAGGGTCCCCGAGATCACTTCACACTCATTTTAGTTAATCTATCATTCATAAGTGATTCTCTATATATTGAGTCTCCTCCCATCGGTGAAAGTCCGTAAAAAGTAGAAAGCTTTGGCTGTGGTGACAGTGGGTTTTAGCTTCATTGTTGCTCTTAACTTAGCAAGTGACCCTCTAGGACCACCCCCCCGCCCCTCCTCTAGTTTGAGGGGTAACAGGACCCCCTGCTAGTTTGAGCGGCAACAGAACTTTCTCCACAATTTTTTAATCTTCCATCATCTCCCCAAGAATCTTGAGCTGATTCATAGCTCCCATCACTTTGGTCATGAACTAGTTAATGTTCTCTGTCCCCATCTTCAATGTTTCAGACTCTTCTAAGAGTTTGGAGCTTCACAGTATTCACTTTGTCATTACCCTGATATGCTAACTTCAAAATATTCCAAGTTTGCTTTGCATTGGATGCTACCAGTATCTTTGAAAAAATTGAGTATCTACTGAACTCTGTATCCAAAAAGTGGCCTTGTTCTCCTTTTTCCTCACTTCCACGTGCTGATTTTTCTGAGCATTACACATAGCCTGCAGAGTTATTTGATCTGGCTCTCCAAATCCATTCTCCACTGGTTCCCAACATTCTTGTACCTATAAGAAAGTAACAAGAGATTTTTATTTTTTAATATCTTGAAATCACACC
Organism: Pinus tabuliformis; assembly: GCA_031772625.1. NCBI lineage: Eukaryota > Viridiplantae > Streptophyta > Pinopsida > Pinales > Pinaceae > Pinus > Pinus tabuliformis. The sequence continues at coordinate 1,519,513,568 of CM062818.1, read as the reverse complement.
TTTTTTTTTCGAAGTCAAAGAAAATCTTGAAAAAAAAAAAGAAAAAGACCAAAACGTTTTTAACTTTGTTTTTCTTGAGAAAAACATAAAACCAAAAAGCTTTCTTTAATAAAAAGCTTCTGAAAAATTAAACTCATCAAATAATACCTTTTAATCATACCTGCTTAACATCAATTCATAGCACTTGCATAGAGACAAAATAGGTCAAGTATAACTAAGTTGATGAAAAACCATTGATGCCTTATGCCGTCAGCTCAAAAAAAATGGGTGGACCTCCTGCCGTGTTTCCAAACCCTCATTGCACCATTTGGCACCTGAAAAAATGCAAACATAACCGTTCTTACAGTGAGAAGAGTGGTGACTCTGGTGGTATATGGTAGCGGTGTACCGTGGCAGGGCAGCAGACGTCTCAAAGCAACAACGACTGAAGCTGAGATTCTAAATTCTATTCCATTGCTGGCAGTGACTCAGGCTCAGAATAACTATGGACACATCGATGGCGGCTGCAGTTGGTGAATGCAGAGGAAAAACTCACTGATGTGTCAATCTCGTGCGTTGATAATCGAACGTTCAAAGTTTAATATCTGCTCTCCACTATGTGAAGAGGCTTAAGCATACTCTGATACGATGCTAAACCTCACAACCAGAAACAGGAAAAATACACGAAGCATTGCATGGCCTTCTCACCATTAAATACATTTAGAATTGTTTAGGATTAACCACTTCTAGAGATATGTCGGATTAACAAGAATTTTCTAAAAATATCTTAAGAGGAGAGATTATAATGGTTTGTAGATTTCTGTGGTGTGGTTTTTTAAAATCTAAATTCGGATATCCACAGTTTTAACATGCATTACTTTTCATATCTTTGGATTTACGGTTGAGAATTAAATATGAGATTGTCCTTTGGGTCTAACTACCTAGTATGTTTATCCGCCAATTCTATAAGATTTTGAAGTTTTGAGGATGTATGCATATATATTTTCCCATGAACAAAGTAACATTACCGAGGAAAGAATTCAAAATGAAAGGAAATTTGTTGAGGTAAAGTAGTTTGAAGAACCAAATTTACCACATGCAATATTGTTTATCAAACAAAATAAGTGCTCAAAATCTATAAGAAATACTTTTCTCTATTGTCATTCACGACAGTCATTACATTTGACAATACACTCATTCAAAAGTATGTAATGTCTAAAAGGGATGGAGTATGAATATGAATATTTGGTGATGAAGAGTTCGTAGACGACCTGATAAAAAAGACAAACTAATAAGATGATATCCGTCTGTGAGCATGTGTCTTTTTTTTCTCTTTCCCCTGCTTTTACATTTTTGTTTTCCTTTTTATTTTCTCTGGAGTGAGGTGTGTAGGATGGGAAGGGAGAAAGTCAAACCATTAATTACACGATTGTCTGTTGGCAAACCAGTTGCAAAGTGAATGTGTACTCGATGCATGCGGTTGAGACCATTTCTACGAATAGATTCCAAATGCTTTTTATAGGATCCATGTACACAAACTGCACTGTTCAGAACAATAACAGATTCTTAGAATTAAAAGGCTGGATAATCCTTGAGCATAGAAAAGCATAAAAACAGATAAATTCTCAAGTTACATATAGAAAGTGAGGATGAGTGGAAACAGCATGTAGAAGGGGGAAAATATATCACGTTTGAATCTTCATTCAAGATTAAAGAAATAAAATTCGTCTCTCACTTGGAACTTCATCTGGGGATTGGATGCGCCTAAATAGTTTTTCTGAATCTACAATCTGCCAAGCACAATCATGGTCATATGAGATCTCTCTGTACTTCATTTTGAGTTTTGAAAGCTATACAATAACACTGTCTATCAAGAGTTCCAGGTCACTAAACAATTGGTTTAATCAGCAAGGGCCTCTAATTTTTTGAATTAAATTTCAGTACTATGGTAACAGAAGAGACATATCCATGGAGATTAAAAAGAATAAATGTTTTTAAATCGAAAATATCAGCTATAATATTGAAAAACTAATCATATCTCAGTTGTCAATATCCCAGAGGAATTAACGGAAAATTAGAAACAGAAATTATCATACGAAGTGTTGCTGATAATAAGAACACATATAGAATGAATTCCAAATGAAATAATCAATAAAAGCATAATACCTCAATGCTGTGTCCCTGGTTTGCTCTTATCAACAACTGACCATTTTCTTCAACTAGCTTAAATCTCTGTTTGTCGTCAAGCCTTACTGCCTGAAAAGGTATACAAATTGTATTAAAGCACTCTCAACTATATTAACAAATTTTTGGAGCAAATTTCTGGAGCTTTATATTCTGAACACGTATAAAAAACTAATTTATGTATAATGTTTCAAATCATATTTTTTGCCACTCCCAAGTGTCCTGTACATGAGAGGTCATGATCATCACCATGTTATAATATGTGATGGTGGCCATGAGAGGTTTTAATGTATGAATGTATGTGTGTGCCTTCACCTCCCTCACCCACCCTTCCTTCCGGGGAACTCAAGGTGAGCATGTGTGCCACAGCACTGTATTAAGAGTGGAAATTAAACTCCGGGACCTTCGTAAGGCATAATAAAACATGGTCTATAAGCACCAGTCGAAAAGCCCAAAGCATTTGAACCAATGATATTGACCAAACTCTCTAACAAGGGATTCCAACCACGGAGTTGAGTAAAATTGCATACAGTACTCAATTTTGGACTTGCTTTCATAATTTCATGAAATTCCAAGCTATGATTTGCCATGTCTGCTCCCAAGAACAAATTATATTTTTCTAAACAGAATTTTCATTCACTCCATACATGATTTGTCGGCCCTCACAAAAATTTTTTTTCCTTAAAACAAGTCTAAATTAGTGCAAAGCCAGTGCTAAACTACACTAAGCTCACTCTATACAAAATGCAAATAATTTTCAAATGCATTGGTTTCTAAAATGTTTCAAATCATTTTTTACCTTTTGAGTCTCTCACACATGCAAGGGAATTGTTATCAATTTTTTAAATGTGAGATGATGGCCATGAGAGGTTTGAAAGGATGAATATGTCACTGTCTATCACAGTACTGTAGTTGATTCACAATGGCCAAAATATTTTGGACTATGTTCTAGTGAACCAAGCCCTACTACATCAGATTGGGGATCTTCATGTCTTCCCTCCACTCCCCCATCGCTGACAATGCCTTCACAGACTTCACTCAATAGAATTCCCCATTTTTCCCCAACCTCCTCCATAGCTCACTGGAACCCATAGACCTTAATTCACTTGAAGGTCAACCGAATGCCTACACTGTTTTCTTTTCCAAATCATTCCTTCTTTCAATCTCTTTTCTTCCCTTAAAAGGATCAAGGCCAAATATACTTAACTTTCTAGTGTCATGTGGCACACTCTTGCCCCATAAGATCTACAACAAGAAATTTATCCATCCCCAAGGTAGTGTCCCTATGAATTGTTGGTTTGATGAAGAATGTTGATGAGCCTTATCATTGGGTAATTATATGGGCCTTAATTCACCTTGTAGTTTAGTCAAACCAACTATTCTCACAAATTATTGCATACCTTTGATTATATTTTGTTTATGAGATGAATTAGAGTTGGATATTTTGCTTTGTGGTCTAATATGCATATAATGCAGGATTAAAGGATAAAAGGAAGGAATTTTAGCAAAGACCTTGCTCAAAACTCGAATGGGACAAGGGAGAGGAATTACATGAGAGAAATCCTCCTCATTTACTACCCCTCCATTCGAATATTCCTCCATCAGCTCGGAGTGCAACTAGCCAAATTATGAGCACTAGAAGGCAATCGAACAAGTGGAAGTCAAAGCACCAGTTTATCTCTAGTTTGAGAGCTAAGCCTCCCTAATTTTAAGGAAGTCGTTGGAGACTTCAGTCGTATAAGTAGAGAGGCCTAGGACCTCAGTAGGATTCAGACTTTTGATTGTAAAACTTTACTTTATTTTTGAGTTGCAAGACTTGTGACAGTTGTTGATGTAATCCATTGTTTTGATAATAAGAATGAGTTTTGTTTTGAGCCAGCATTGAGTTAACTCAGAGGGTTGAAGCTCTTGGGTTAGGGCCCAACCCTAGCAGCTAAGGCTCCTCTTTATTGTACATGTATGTTAGCGTAGATTCATGGTTTAATCGTTCATTTGCTTAAGTAGCTGCATTTCCATTATAGCAGTGTAGTGCATAGATTCATGGTTTAATCGTTCATTTTCTTAAGTAGCTGCATTTCCATTATAGCAGTATAGCGCATAGATTCATGGTTTAATCTTTCATTTGCTTAAGTAGCTGCATTTCCATTACAGCAGTGTAGCATAGATAGGTTGTGTTTTAGTTTTCTTCCGTTTGTGCCTTTTTCTTCAGTTAGCAGGTTAGCAAGGATTATACCCATAGATCTCCTTACCGTCCGATCCACAATAAACCTGACCAATCACCATCCAATTCATTTCAATGCTTGACTTTATGCGCTTTAGATTTCCACCATCGATCTGTCTAGCCCTCGATCCAACGGATATCGCGTCATCTCGATACTTTATGTGCTCCCAACCTCCACCGTTGATCAAACCCGCATGATCTAACGACTATCGCGTCATCTCACGTGAATTCTTGCACAGTCGATATCCACCCGAGAGCATGCGAGAAAAGTGGTTTTCCCGTGCTACTTGTCGTTCACTTAGGCTAATCACATAAAATTCAGAAATACAGCTTACAGCCCTTAGGGCACGCGAGAAACTGCTTACCACCTTTATTCATTTCAACGTTTGACTTTAAGCGCTCCACACCTCCACCATCGATCTGCGTCGCTTAATCCAACGGCTATCGCATCACCCGATCGCCAACTAGCTTGGCTGCTCTCCACTGTTGATCAACCCCACCTGATCCAACGGTTATCGCACAATCTCGCACTCACACAATCTCGCGCGAATTCTTGCACGACCGATATTCGCCCAAGAGCACGCGAGAAAAGTGGTTTTCTCGTGCTACGTGTCACCCAGTTAGGCTAATCGCGCAAAATTTAAGAATTCAACTTACAGCCCTTAGGGTGCGCGAGAAACTACTTACCACCTACGAAGACCGCCACTCATCCTCCGTTAATCATGTTCGTCCATCTATTACTTAATCTCATGCGATAGGATCTCCGCCACTCATCTTCTGATTAGTCTTGTTCGTCCATCTCTTGACTTAACCTCCCGCAATAAGATCTCTGCCATTCATCTTCCGTTCATCTTCTAATTAGTCTTATTCCTCCATCTATTCACCCAATCCCCTACGATAAGATCTCCGCCATTCGTCTCCCGTTAACCCTGTTCGTCCACCTATTCACGTAATTTTCTGCGATAAGATCTCCGTCGCTCATCTCCCATTGATACTATTCCCGATCGATCCAACGGTTCCTATGCACTTTTGCTTCGTTACATCCTCCTTTTACTGATTTCACTCTTCACATGCTCTTCCGCTTAACTCCTTGCATGCTTGATTTTACCAAAACACCCATAATGCAAAAACAGACTTGGTTTAGTTTCTTCGCTTACACATTAGTTTGGTTTGATACTCTTTACTTCTGTAACTTAGATAGCAGCATTAGGTTAGTGTTGATTTAGCAATTCTGCTTAGTATAGTTGTTTAAATGGTTAATTAGGATATGGTGTGATTTAGCATTACATGTTGTTTTCTTCATTACTGCAGTAGAGTAGCTCTCTTAGAATAGATTTTCTCTTCTTCCATCAAAGAATCAAGCTTCTTCTGACTCTATAGAAGTCTGGCTTGGAACCCCTGGGGTCTCTTGCTAGATGAACAAGTGACAACAGGCAGGACCTTCACTTCTACTTGTGCATATAGCACTATCACCTCCAATTTTGTACGAACCCCGGGTTGATAAGTAAAGCTGGTAGCCCAGGAGTTGCAGCATCCTTGCTGCAATACTGGCACTCATCACTTTTTGGCGCCATTGTCGGGGAGGTGTCAGAGTAGAATGTGATTACTGCTTTCTTTTCTTCTATTTCTAGTCTTCAATTTTCTTCCATTAGTTTATTTCTGCAAAAGTAATCTAGTAGCTTCCTTTCTTTCATTTGTCATTATCTGCTTTCCTTTCCATTCTGCAAGTAGAATTTCAATTCAGCAAGTAGTTTCTTTCTATCAGTAGTTTTCATTCAATCAACAATTTCATTTTTGCAAAGTACTTTCTTGCTAAAAAAATCTTCCAAAAACCAACCCAAAAACATTTCCTTTCATGCCTCGTAGGAGTAGGGACAATTTAGGAAAATTCTTGCTAAATACCCCCACTGCACCCAACGGCCAACCTTCTCTCTTCTTCAATGGTTGTGAACTGGAGGAACCTTTAGGTGAGCAACCTGACATGTTTGAAGAACCTATAGGGGAAGAAGAAGAAGAAGAAGAACCAATTCCTACTGAACCAATGGCTGAAAACCGAAACAACAGAGGGAATGGAGAGAGATTTGAGGGTGCCTTCCCCATTAGGAAAACCAAAGGGGAAACCAAGATGAAGAATATAAGCCCCTCTGCCCTACCTCATTTCCATGGCCTCACCACAAAGGAACTTGACACTTTCCTATTTGAGTTTGTTGTTATATGCCGAACCTATGACTATACAGATGATGAGCAACAGTTAAAATTGTTTCCATCTACTCTCAAGGATGCAACATTGCGCTGGTTCATGGGTTTACCTGGAGATAGCATCACAACTTGGGCTCAGATGCAGTGGGATTTTAACAACAAATATAGGGACTACTGTAGGTCAAAGGATACTAAAGAAGAGATTTTCAGGATGACCATGGGCCAGGATGAATCCTTAGAAGACTATGAAGAAAGATTCCAGCTCAGTTACAAAAGGGCCTGGTGCACACTTGACCCTGAGTCACTGACGCTGATCCTGCTTAGAGGAGTAAGGGAAGAACTTTTGGATACCTTAAATTTGTTAGCAGGAGCAGATATCTACCAATTACCCTATGAGGATATCAAGATTGTCTTTAGAAACCATTCTAGGGTAGCCAAGAAAAAGGGTAGGGGTAGTCAACCTATGGCCAGTACATCATCTTCCAACTCATCCATCAAGGGTGAAATTGGAAATATGCTGGAAGATTTCAAAAGTGAGATGTTGCAAACCCTTGCCTTGCAATTGGATACCATGAACATCAAAAGGAAGCAAGAGGAAGCAGAGAGAGCCTTGGCCATCTTTTGTCCTAGATGCACCAGGAGGCATCCTAGGAACGAATGTCCATTGAACTACATTGAGATTTGCTCGATCTGTGAAGAAAACCACTCCACAGACAAGTGCCCTTCTTTACTCGGACTCAAAGTTGTATATCAAGGAGCTGAAGGGGTCACTAAGCAGCTTTGTTACATCAACCAAAGGAGACCTCCTGGGCTTAGACCATACCAGCAAGGTATGCAAGGGTCATCCCATGCATATTACAACCCCAACCAAACCACAACTATACCTTCTTGGGGACCCCATGCTCATCCTTCCTAGTCTACACCCCCTCCTTGGTCCTATGCATCTCAGTATCATTCCCAGCCAGCCAACCAGTCATTTCAACCTTATGTTTAGCCACAACCTCAGTGGAATACCCCACACCAAGGGTGGAGGCCCCAATACAACAATGCTCCATCTCTATTGCCTCCACCACCTACCCAACCACAACTCCTACACTCTGCTCCACCCAAGCAACCCCAGATGCCTGCCCAGCCAAATCCGAACCCGAACAATAGGCAGGCTCAACAAGTATACAGTGGAGAGACATCATACCCAACTTATCTTGTAAAAATCCAAGAGATCAACCTAACATATGGGAGAATTCTGGGAGATCAACTTCCCTCTCCACATAAGGAGGTTGAGAAAGAAAGATAGGAAAGCAACCTTAAAGTAAATCCACCATTTCCTAAGAGATTAGCCCAACCACTCCAGCCTACCCCAGAAGAACTTGAACTTCTGGGAGAATTGAAAAATCTGTGTAAAGATCCCCCTTCTCCAAGCAATAAAAGATGTTCCCATTTACAATAAGTTGATTAAGGAGAAATGCTTCAAGCATCCAAAAAGAAGAAAATGGGATGCCCCTACCATTAATGTCATTAAGCAGCTGTCTGACTTAATGCTGGGGCAGGTAATATGTCCAAAATATTTGGACCCTAGAAGCCCTGTAGTAGATGTGCACATCAATGGCACCATTGTCCCACACACTCTGATTGATCTTGGGGCTGCCATTAATGTGATGACCAAGGACACCATGCTCAAGCTCAACCTCCAAGGGTCATTGAGGAAGACCACAACAGTTCTGCAACTTGTAGACCATTCCACAGTCACCCCTGAGGGAATTGTGGAGGATGTGATGGTCTCCATTGACTCCTGGGAGTACCCTGCAGATTTTCTAGTTCTCCAACCTAAGGCTAAGCTTATTGGTTACCCTCTCATCCTTGGGAGGCCATGGTTTGCCATAGCTGATGCTTACATTAGCTGCAAAGCTGGGAATATGACCATCAAGAATGGGCATATGTCCAAGCAGTTAGTCCTATACCCTCCTGCTCAACCTTCTCTAGAGCATGATTTACCTTTATGGTTGGAGGAGGAGGAAGAAGATGAGGCTTATTCAGCCCAACTTTATGCTTTGGAAGCAACCATAGGAGGAGGACAACAAGATGAGGATGACTTAATTGAACACCTACTCCAAAGTCCAACTCCTAGTTCATTACCATTAGAAGAAGAAGTAAGGGAAACCCAGAAAAATCATCCAATTGACTTATGCTTGGCCAATTCCAACCCACTCTGTGTCAAAACCATAGAATTTGACCCAGAGAAAACTTTGAAAATTAATCCATCTCTTTCTGCTCTTGAAGAGGAAAAGCTATGCAACATGTTGAGAGAAAACCTAGAAGCCTTCGCTTGGAGTTACAAGGAAATGAAGGGAGTACACCCCTCAGTGTGTACTCACCACATATACATCAAAGAAGGTTGCAAGCTAGTCCGGCAACCACAAAGGAGGATGAATCTAGCTCTTAAAGATGTAGTAGTCAAAGAAGAACTGCAAAAACTGCTAGATGCAGGATTCATTTACCCTATCTCTGACAGTGAGTGGGTCTCTTCTTTAGTGTTAGATCCCAAGAAAAACGGTAATGGAGGATTTGTGTCGATTACAGGGAGTTGAACAAAGCCACAAAGAAGGATCATTTTCCCCTACCCTTCATTGACCAAGTGCTAAATGGCCTGGCAGGGAGAAAGTTATTTTCTTTCCTAGATGGATTCAATGGGTACAACCAAATCCAAATATGCCCATAACACCAGGATAAGACCACATTCACCTGTCCTTGGGGTACTTTTGCGTATCGGGTCCTCCCTTTCAGCCTACGCAATGCTCCTGCGACTTTCCAGAGCACAATCTTGAGTATTTTTGTTGAATTAGTACATGATGCGGTGGAAATATATATGGATGATTTTACACCTTATGGATTTGATTTTCAAGAAGCCTTGACTAACCTAGGCAAAGTATTGCACAAATGCATTAAAATGAACCTGTCTCTCAATCCAAAAAAATGTGAATTCTTAATGACTAAAGGGACTGTACTAGGTCATTCAATATCTTAGCAAGGACTGCAGGTGGACCCAAACAAAATAGCAATCATCCAAAGGGTCCCACCTCCTCAAAAGCAGAGGGATGTCAAGAGTTTCTTAGGGTTAGCTGGATACTACCGAAGGTTAATAAAGGACTTCAGCAAATTGGCCTCTCCTTTATTTGGGTTGTTGGCCAAAGATTCTGAGTTTATATGGTCAAAGAGCTGTCAAGAGGCCTTAGACATTTTAAATCCTGCGACTTTCCAGAGCGCAGTCTTGAGTATTTTTGTTGAATTAGTACATGATGCGGTGGAAATTTATATGGATGATTTTACACTTTATGGCTTTGATTTTCAAGAAGCCTTGACTAAGCTAGGCAAAGTATTACACAAATGCATTAAAATGAACCTGTCTCTCAATCCAGAAAAATGTGAATTCTAAATGACTAAAGGGACTGTACTAGGTCATATTGAGTCTTATAAATCATGATTCATCAAATTCAATCTTAAAGTTTCAACTTCAAGCTTTCAGAATTGAAAATTCAATAACATTTATCATCATTGATCACCAAAGTTGTACTTGTAAGCTAAGTTTAACCATTAAAAGAAGTAATATCGAAGATATTTTTAAGTCCTAACTTCTAACAGTTAACATGATATGAAATGTTAAAAATTTATAAAATGAAACATGAATAATGAGATGAAATGAAACAACTTTAGTCTTTCACAAAGCATCATATTCATAATTCACAATCATTACCAATGAGTTATAATTGCCAAGGTCCAACTTCAAACTTCAAATTTTCATTGTCACAGTGATATAATGTTTACAAAAAATATCATTATGATATGAAAGAGTCAAGAGTCAAGAGTCAAGGACTCAAAACTCAACAGTTATGAAAACTAAAGTCTAATAGAAACTAAAAAAGACAAGTAAACTGTAAATCTACATGTGGCCCTTGCCACGAGAGTCTCCAGGAGTATAAGCAGGTCGTGGTGGTCTTCTAGGAGTCTCCCGCACAGACTGACGACCAGAACTAGAACCTCCATGCGAGGGTGTAGATGGAGGTGGCGACAGCAAAGGAACAAGACTCGGACCTCGAGCACTGCTACTGGATGGTGGAGGTGGAGGAGGAGGTGGCATGGCTGTTGCTTCATTTTCATCCCTTACAAGTTCCTCTTCTAGTTCTTCAATATGTACAATGCCATCCTCCAAATTGTCATCCTCTCGGTGATTGTCCCAAATTTTATATGTGGGATCCTCATTAGCCCGATCACAGTGATGACTCAACAACCTCAAGTTGTAGTGCACATAAACCAAGCTTTCTGCTCGGTTTTCATTGAGTCTGTTTCTTTTCACATTATGTATATAGCTGTAGGTGCTCCAACACCTCTCTGCAGAAGAAGAATTTACAACCTGTGAAAGAACTTTTTTTGCCAATTTTGGCAAAAGTCCGTGGCCGCCATATGTTTCCCACCATGTGAGAGATTCAAATTTATCTTTGTCGTCCATTGCATGGAAGTTACCATACAAACCAGTGCCACTGAAGTATCTGCCTATTTCAAGGCGCACAGCTGCACATTCCTCCCTGTCAGGTACCAACTTTTCTAATGCTTCCAAATATCCTTTAGTTACCTCTGGATCTAAATGGGGTTTGGTCCTAACCCCACCCCCTGCTGCAGGTTGGCCCAACCAAGATGTAGAGTAGTATTTTGGCGTAAGGATATACGCCAAGCAATGTAGTGGAAGGTTAAGCTTATTCCACCGTTCACACACACAATCATGAATCAGTTTGTACAAGTTGGGATCTCTATTATGAACAATGTCTTTTATTTCCCCCAACATGGTATCCATTTGCTCATACACCTCGCCAATCACTGGTTTGTCTGTATTTGCAAACCGAATCATGTGATAAATTGGCTTGGTGAAATCCAATACCTGCCTCACACTTGTCCAAAACTGCCCATCAAGAGCGGCCTCCTCCACCATTTCAAAACCTGCCATGTCAGCTACATTTGTAGCCCTTTCCTTTAACACCTGCCAATGTGGACTTGATACCATGCTAGCTAATGCCTCTCTTACCTTCAAAAGGCGCCTGAAGGTGAGGTAATAGCTACCAAATCTAGTCTTCGCAATCTTCAGCAACTCCAATCTCGAGTGACTGCGAAAAAGGCCATGGGTATTGATATGATTTGTAATAGATTTTATCATTTGTTTGCCTTTCTTGTACAAATTACCAATCCATTGGTATTGTTCATTTTTGTTTTTGACAATATCATGCAACAGAAGGTTCAATTTGTGAACCAAACATCCAGACCAAAATATGTTGGGGTATTTATCCTCAATAATTGCTCCCGCTGCCTTACAATTAGGAGCATTATCAGTGATGACTTGGATGACATTGTATGGGCCAATACGCTCAATTGTTTCAAGTAATGCTTCTGCAATGTTGATGGCGGTCTTGAACTTGTCTGAGTAATCATGTGCAGCTAGAAAGATGGGACCACTAACAGACACAGCAAGAACACTTATCAATGGCTTGCCTTTTACATTTGTCCATCCATCAGATACAATGGACACCCCATGGTCAGTCCAAGAACTTGTCATTTTATTCAAAGAATGTGATATTTTTGCTTTTTCATGATCAAGACCAACGGTTCTTGCCTTGTCATACCCAGGGCTCTTGTATCCTTTAGGGGCATCATTTATGGCAGAAACCATTTCGTGCCAATAAGGTGAGCGAAGAACATTGAATGGTATCCCACATGCATAGAGAAACCTGTAAACTTTTGAATCCACATCATTCCTACACCCCTCATCAAGGAAATCTGATATGGTTCTACGCCTTAAAGATGATGACCCTGTGCCTCCATGTCCATATCCACTGCCTTGGGAGGATGTTGAAGGAGTTCTTTGTGATTGTGAGCTTGGTTCAAAGAAACCCCTTGATTTTTTTGTTCTGTATTGGGCTTCCTCCTCTTCCCTTATGTATTTGGCTCTCTCTGCTGTTGACACCGCTGTACAAGTTTTGATTCCTATTTGTTTCTCTCCATCCCATGGCCTTTTCCCGCAGAGGTGTCTTCTAGCACGGGTGTATGAACCTGTGTAATCAGTGTTGCAATGGGGGCAATGAAATTTAGTGGTTCCACCCCCTCTCCCTGTTTCAGCCCTGTTAACATATTTCCACAATGGAGTTTGGTCTTGTTTAGTTTTTTGAGGGTCATGTTCACCCTCCTCCAGCTCCTCCTCACCGGGGTTTTCACCCATTTGACTTTCTCTGGCTTCTTCATCCCCCTCTTCAGTTTGAGGCTGGCCCCTCTGTTTCCTACTCTCCAGCACCATAATAACCATAAAAGGGACCAGGAAGAGGAAAATGCCAAGAAATATAGCCAGGTCCATGGTGTTTGATGTTTGTAGGGTTTTGATTCTTGAATCTGCAAATTAATTTAATTTATTGGGATTAATTAATTTAATTTATTAATTTGATTTAAATACATGATTTTTAAACTCAATAAGCTAAATTAAATTAACTAAATTACTACCTAACCAGCTAAACTAACTAAATTACTAAGTTACTTACCTCTGCAGGCTTGCTCCTCGCTCCTTGGCACTTGCTCCTCGCTCCTCAGCACTTGCTCCTCGCTCCTTTGCTCTTGCTCCAGCTCCAAACTCAAGCTCAATGAGTAACAATGAATATTTTTTTGGCCCATTGGCCTTTTAAAACCAATTTTTTTTTTTTTTTTAATTTAATTTTTTTTGGGTCCGCGGAATTTTTTTCCGCCGACCCGCTCCCGGCCCCGCGCGAATCGCTCCCGGAGCGATTTTTAATGCCCGGGAGCGATCGGGGAGCGATCGCTCCCCGATCGCTCCCGGGCATTAAAAATCGCTCCGGGAGCGCCGGAGCGATCGCTCCCTAATTCGCTTCCGAACAGACCAGGGAGCGCAAATTTTTTTAAGGGAGCGCGCTCCCGAAAATCGCTCCCGTCCGGGAGCGATTTTCGAAGTGCGCTCCCAAGCCGCTCCCGCCCGGAGCGCGATTCGGGAGCGGGTTCGAGGGAGGGTGGGGGCGCTCCCCCGCAACATAGTTGCATACATTGAGCTCTGGGAGCTTTGGGGGCTTGCAGTTCTTACTGGAGCAACGTACAACCACAGGGTGACTCACCCTCCCCTGGTGGTGCGCACTAGGACAAGATGATTTGCTCTCTTGTCGAACAGGATGATTCGCTCTCCTGTGTAGCATGATGATTAGTTCTCCTGTGAGACCTGGATTGATGTAATCTCCATGGCGATTGTACCAGGATTGATGTGTTGTCCTGTGAGGCCTGGATTGATATGTTCTCCATGGCGATTGTAGCAGGATTGATGTGTTCTCCTGTGAGGCCTGGATTGATGTGTTCTCCATGGCAATTGTAGCAGGATTGATGTGTTCTCCTGTAAGGATAGGATTGATTAAGTTCTCATGTTGAGACATCCTACCCATGCAGTCTGGGACTCATGGGAAGTACCTCTCATCTAATCAATGAGTAGGGAAATGAAGTTAGGGACCATAGTAGTACCGATGGAAGCATCGTTGTATCTACCGTACTCCCTACGCTAGGATGACCTCCATTGATCTGGGATCAATGATACTGGTCTAGGACCAATGGTAGGAGTTGTACCATACTATGACACTGACTTCGGTTCGGTTGAGACTAGTCTAGGACCAGTGGTATATACTCTGAGATTGACTTCGTGTCAATGCAGTACTAGTCTGGGACTAGTGAGAGTGGTACATACTATGACGCTAACTTCGGGTCGACTGAGACTGGTCTAGGACCAGTGGTACACTCTCTGAGACTCTGGTACTGGTCTGGGACTAGTGGTACACTCTCTGAGACTCTGGTACTGGTCTAGGACCAGTGGTAGGAGTTGTACCATACTATGACGTTGACTTCGGGTCGGTTGAGACTGGTCTAGGACCAGTGGTACATACTCTGAGACTGACTTCGTGTCAGTGCAGTACTGGTCTGGGACCAGTGAGAGTGGTACATACTATGACGCTGACTTCGGGTCGACTGACACTGGTCTAGGACCAATGGTACACTCTCTGAGACTGCGATACTGGTCTGGGACCAGTGGTAGGAGTGGTACCCACTATGACACTGACTTTGGGTCGGTTGAGATTGGTCTGGAACCAGTGGTACGCACTCTGAGACTGACTTCGGGTCAATGGAGAATGGTATGAGACATTCTCGATCAATTCTTCTTCTTCATAGTTCAGCAGAGCAAAGCTGAGCAGAGCAGAGCAAAACCAGTAGAGCTGAGCTGAGCAGAGCAAGCAGAGTTGAGCAGAGCTGGCAGAGCAAGCAGAGCAGGGTACTGATGTCAGAGATAGTACAGTCGGACTTATGGATCAATGAATGGAGTTCTCCCTAGTTGAGAGCATAGTTTTAAAACTCCAACTCCGACTCCGACTCGGCCGAGGATTGACTTCGACTCCGACTCCGAAACGGTAATGACTCGGCCGGCTCGATATCAATGACTCGGTCATTGTAAAAAATACATTAAATATTTATTGTTTTTATAAAAAAACATAATTTTAAAGATTTTAAAGATTTTCATTCATGTTTCCAAACACACAGCATTATAATATAGATGGAAGACAACATATGATCAAAGTAGGCTCATGAACCAATCCATTATATCAAAATGGTACCCAATGGCAATACATAGTCAACTGTCATACATGATCAAAGACTCAAAACAAAAAACACATAACCAAGGAGGCTAGAAATGGCCTCTACAACAAAAGTAAACTGTGACCAGACTCCAGTACTAGTACTACAGCTACTGGCTAGTAGCGATTGCTAGAGGAGCCAAGATCATGTCGATCAATCTCTGGATCATCATCAGAGTCAGATAGGGGGCCCCATGGCTCCTCCTCATCATCATCATCTCCAACTGCAGCTGTAGAAGTGGTACCACTAGCAGGCTGTGCAACTGTAGCAGATGCAAGCTGAGATAGAGTAGATATGCGGCTGCGCTTCTGTCGTGGCTGAGCAGAGGAAGCACCTACAACTGGAGTCCTTGTTGGCTGTGAGACTGAGGCTGGTGGATTGGGATCTGCATTCAACTGAACAGCATGTTCAAGTTCAACTGATCTCTCAATATCTAAATTTAAATCAAGATCCTCATCAGGATCAAACTCTGCTGGACGACTCTCCACTACCCATTCTGATGTTGGATCAATGTCTTCCAAGTTCCAACACAATGGGATCTGAATCAGGTCTTTTGTTCAGCAAATGGTTTCGTCTGAGCCGGAGGTTGTATTGGACATAAACTAGATCATTTAACCGTTTTTTATCCAAACGATTTCTCTTCTTTGTGTTACTTGGGAACATGAGCGAAAACGGGAGCGAGAGCGACATTTTCAGAAGCTCCTGGTTTGGGAGCGAATCCCAGAGGAGTTCGACAAGCAATGTCACTAACATCAAGGTACATAGAGGGATTGGTGCTCTTGCTTAAATACGAGTTCCATACCCTAATACATGACAAAATTCAATGGAAACATTGCAATCCTCTAATCCTGAAAAACTGATAAGTCTACTGGATTTTGAATGAAATCTAAAATTCTACTTTCTCCATATGAAATCCAATGAGGCCGAAACCACTCTCAAACATCCTGAGTCATTTCATGGTAATGTTAAAAATTTAAGTAAAAGGACGAAAATGAAGATTAAGGAGAATGTCACTTTTACTTTAAGAATTTAACATTACCATGAAATTTGAATAGCATATCAATAGTGGAGAGCATTTGAGTGTGTTAAATAGGGTTTGGTAGGGGGAAATGGACCCCAAATAACATTTAACTAATTCATAAAACTCATTGGAGTTCAAACCAATCAGCAAACACTTCAAAATGTCATTAAAAAAATGTCAAATCGCTGTTTTGATGGGGTTACAGGCCACTGGTTATGACTCGGCCGAGTCAATACAGAAACGGCCGAGTTGGCCGAGTCAGCCATGACTCGGCCGAGTCATGGCTGACTCGGCCTACTGAACCGTTTCCTCCACCGAGTCACATTTTTGGGCAATGAAACGGATCAACTCGACCGTTTCCGTTTCGAATCGGCCGAATTTTAAAACTATGGTTGAGAGGGAGTGTTAAATTGGCAACTAGGGCCAAACTCCATGTGGGTCAGCTTATTTATGACAACGGATATTTTTATTGCATCCCTCTCGTCGAGAGGTGTAGGATTGATCCAAAGATCATCCGATTTCGATAAGTATTTATGGAGATATGAATTTATTTAGATTATGGAATTATTATCAAGCCGACCAACTCTTATGTAGGCTCTAGAAGCCCAAACGTCATGCCTATTCAACCTATACGTTTTTGGTATAGATAGATGAGGATTTGATGTCATTTGGACAGACATTCTTGAGTAATCTCCTCCTCTCCACGTCTTGAGTTTTTGGAGGAGGAGTGAGACTCCAAGAGTAATACGCTGGCCTTATAATGATGCCCTAATCCAACGCATGTCTAGAATACATCTATCCGCTGGCAAATGATTCATTGTTACGATGTTCAGGAAATCTAATACATGGTGAAACTCTGTACATTGTTCATGGAAACCTGATACATGAAATCTCTATACACTATACGTTGTTCATGGTTATATATATATATATATATATATATATATATATATATACGTTGGTAACGAGCTGAAATGACCAGCAATATATGTGTGCATAGCAGGGTTCTATGCGGACATGTAGACTCATGATTCATATGTAGTCAATAGTGAGCGCAGTCATGGCACTTAATGCAGTCTTGGCAATTCATATATATATGTGTGCATAACAGGGTTCTATGCGGACATGTAGACTCATGATTCATACGTAGTCAATGGTGAGCGTAGTCATGGCACTTAATGCAGTCTTGGCAATTCATATATACGCTGGGCATGAGAGTCATATTCACGTTGTTCATGAAGACTAATATTTTGTTCTCATAAAAAGGAACAGCCGCAGTCACATAAGGATCAGCTGTAGTCATCACGAGTATCCGCACTAATAAACTCGGGTATCTACACTAACTAGCCGTAGGTCAATCAGCATCCCTCATCTACGAGTGAAGGAAGCTTCCAGAACACAGTAAGGGGAAGCTTAAATGTTGTCAAAAGAATCTAATCTATTCACTATTGAAGAAGCCCTAATACATCTATGTTAGGACCCTACATTGTCCCTTTTTGACCATATATTTTGCTATTATGTCATCCTTTTTCAACCTATATCTAAAGTCCATATTATGACTTTAATCCATTTTTCCTAAGCTATACAATATTTCTTCTCATTACTATACGTTTAATTTATTTTACATATAATTACATTACCTTCATAGTTAATCATTGAATCGGATAATTGCTGAAACAGTTATCATTGCAGTCTATGTTGCTGAAACAGTCTGGAGACTACAGGGTTATCATTACAGGTTATGTTGTTGTAACAGTTAGAACGATGCGCAAATCCCGTTGCTGAAACAGTTGTGATTTGCATTCTAGATTCGATAGCAACAAAAGAAGATCATCAAAGGAGCTGCTACACTGGCTGTAATGATCACATTCCAAAGTCAGCATTACCATAACCATTGTAACAGTATTTTGTTAATGGGAAAACCGATTACCCTATTTTGGTATATTGGGTTAAAGATAGGACTTACAATGTAATCAATTGTAATAGATGTCTCCTCTTTAAAAAGAGGAGACATCTACATTATGGGAGACAGACTGCTGGAAGGTTTGGAGCTAAAGGAAAAGAACTGGATCTTTTTTGTAACATGACATATTGATGGATGAATAAAATACTGTTCTGAGCATTTCTTTCTAGTTTTTGTTTCCTAGGGAATCTTGTGAGAAGGATAGGGCCCACCTTCATCACAAGATTCACCCATTACATTTCTGCAGTGCGTTAAGTGTGCTTTTTTTTCTATACCTTGATTGAAGTTCTGTTTACTGAATGTTGCTCATGCGTTATTGTTGAACTCTGTTTTTCCAATTGATTGTTGCATTACTTTCTTGAACTCATTTACAATTTATCTGTGAGTGTTTCATTGGCAATTAACTTTAAAGGGTGAATTGATAAGCATGGTAATCAGAAACAAGGGGGAAGGTTCCTGCTTGGGGAATAGGGTCCTGTTCTCTGTTACAGCTAGTGTTTTCTTTTGTGGAGTGACTCATTTTATTAGATTGCTCTTTTCAATTGAAATCAATCATTCCTTGATAAATAGATTTTTTTTGCGGTAACTTAGGGCAGAACTTCAGTTTGCTTAGAACAAGGTGTGACTAATATACTTATTACTACAACTTCTACTTTTTTTGAGATTGAGTACATATAGTGCATAGTTGCCTTTGAAATAACAGACTTCCCTGGGTTGACAATTTATGTAGCACTTATTTGTCTGAATTAATTAACAATTAAAGTGACCAACAATCTACAACACAGTCCTGTTCACGCAAAGGAGACAGTCAAATGGAGCCATCCTAACACGCAATTGTGCAACCTGTTATACGCAGTCCTAGAAGGCTCCCTCAAGCAGTTCTAAAGGAAAGTAAGACGTTGACCAAAAGGAGAGACTTAGCCACATTTAAGGGTGCCCTAGGGCCACAATCAAAGTGTTTTATGCAGCAAAGGAGGCACGAATACACAGGAAAAGAAGAGGCCTTATCTGTTGCTATGAAGAGACCTTGTTGTTATGAAGAGACCTTATCTGCAGCAAATGAAGGACTGATCAGCAGCCCTATACGCTGTAATAAGAAGACTCTGATGCGCTGGTAAGAAGAAGACTAGATCTGTTGTTCAAACCACAGTACAACCGTGTGCCCTAGCCGCAGTGGAAGGAACCATAATACAGCAAGGTTAAGGGACTGTTTGAGCATCCCTATTACAACTGTGTGAGGATGGTTTCTTCTTGTTAGAACACTGAGTTAAAAGGATCAGTGGAACAAATCTGTTGGGGTATCATTGGAAGAACAAGTATATCGTTTATGCTGCTACAGGGAGACTGTGTTAGGCCGCAGGCCATAACACCACAGTCAACATTTCGTATGGGTATTTGAGGGCTCAAATTATTACCATAATATATGAAGTTGTCATGCATTATATTGTTGAGATCTAAATCTATTAGATGGTTGTATGATGTTGTTGTAACATGACATGGACATAAAAGGTAGCATAATGATGAATGAGGTCATGGACATAAAGGGCAGCATGATGATGAACAAGATCATGGACATAAAGGGCAGCATGATGATGAACAAGATCATGGACATGAGTAGAATAATGATAATCATGATTAGTGCAGCATGGTGCAGTATACAGTGGACCAGATGCAGCTCGATGATAGGTGGAGTCACCTTGGAGAATCAGTTGAAGCAAAAAGCCTTCAACTGATCTCATATAGATATAGAAAGTCAAAGTGTTGACTTCTATTGTAAATGTACTATCTCTCACTCTCTCTTTCTCTGCTGAATTTTGAAGAACATAAAAGAAGAATTGATCAAGGGTTTCCCCACATTGTGGGATTTGTCCCTGGCTAGCGCCACATCTTGTGTCCTCTTGTCTTGGCTTGTCTTCTGCGATTTACATTTATGTTCTATCTGCAGTTTACTTTATGCTAATGTGATTGATATATGGAAAAGAAATTAAATAAATTGCTCTAGCATAGAACACATCTAAAATTAACACCCAAGTTGGGCCCTCCCTTTTCACATTCATGCTAATGCCTCACACAAATCCATAGGAGCAGCCTTAAGTCAGGTAGAGGAGAAATTGCCCTATGCCACCTATTTTATCAATAAGAACCTGTCAAACACTGAGCTAAATTATACTGTGACCAAAAAGTAACTCCTGGTTGTTGTTCATTCATTAAACAAATTTAGACATTACATTACAGGCTATCAAACATTTGTGCATACTGACCACGCTGCAATCAAATATTTAATGAACAAACCAGATGTGAATGCTAGAATTATAAGATGGTTACTTTTATTATAATAGTTTGATCTAACTATTGTTGATAAGCCTGATAAGGAAAATGTTGTTGCAGACTTTCTATCTAGGATGAATCTACCTGCAAGTGAAAAAGGAATGGTGGATGACCAGTTACCAAACAAACATTTGTTTGCTATTTCAGTTGTCTCCCCATGGTTTGCTGATATAGCAAACCATTTGTTATCAGCACGGTTCCCACCAAACTTACCCTTCAAAGAAAAGAGAAAGATAGTCAGGAAAAGTGCCCCCTTCACTTGGATTGGGGGAAATCTTTTCAAACTTCACCCAGATCAAATCTTGAGACGGTGTTTAAGGGAGGAGGAAGTTTTTGACATCCTTCTAACCTGTTATGATGGGCCTTGTGGAGGTCTCTTTGCAGCAAAGAGGACAGCATTCAAAGTATTACAAGCAGGCTATTATTGGCCCACTCTTCATCAGGATGTGAAAAAGTACATTAGTCAGTGTGGTCGGTGCCAGAGAATGGGAAAGCCTACTCCAAGAGATGAAATGCCCCTACAACTTCAAGTGACTTTCAAGCCATTTGACAAGTGGGGCATGGACTTCATTGGGCCTATCAACCCTCCTTCAAATAAAAAACAGTACATTATTGTGTGCACTGATTATTTGACTAAGTGGGCTGAAACCAAAGCGATTAAGGCAGCAACAGAAGAGAAGGTGGCTGAGTTCCTAAGGGAGAATGTATTCTAAAAATTTTGGTAACCTAGAGAGCTAGTCAAGACCAAGGCAGCCCGTTTACCTCCAACATGATTGAAGAACTGCTCAGCCATCACAAAATCAAGCATAGGACCTCCACTCTTTATCATCCACAAGCTAATGGGCAAGTGGAGGTGACCAACAAGGCACTGGAGAGCATCTTAACCAAGGTAGTAAGCAACAGCAGGAAGGATTGGGCAAAGAGACTAGTTGAGGCCACCTGGGACTATAATACAACATCGAAGACCACCACTGGATTTACACCCTATGAGCTGGTCTATAGGAAAAAGGCTTTGTTGTCCATTGAGTTTGAATATAACACATTGAGGATGGTAGCTCAACTAGATTTGGATCTTAGTCTTGCATAGAAAGAAAGATTGTTCCAATTGAATGGCTTGGATGAATTCAAAATGCAGGCCCTCCTACATACAGAGATAGTTTAGCTTCAGAGAAAGATCTGGCATGATAGACATAGTAAGGAGAAGCAACTTCAAGAGAGCAATTGGGCATTGTATATGATTCCAGGTATAAAGACTTCCAGGGCAATCTAAAGACAAGTTGGCTCGGACCTTATGTGGTGGAAACATGCCATGATAATGGTTCAATGCAAATCAAAACTATAGATGAAGAAGTCATTTCATTGTTTGTTAATGGACACCGATTGAAAATGTACAAAAGGCTTTTATCAAAGCAAGGGTTCATTGACAATATCAATAAAACAGTGATGATGGTGGAGCAAGTTCCAGCTCCTCTCTCATCAGGTCACTGAAAAAAGAAAAAAAGAAAAAAAAGAATAAGGATTTAGGTGAAAACCTCCATGAGGCGCCTAAGTCCCATCTTTGGGTTGAAAACCTCGTGAGGCGGCCCAATGATGAAAAAAAGGGGGGGAAGAATAAGAAGATCCCTGGGTGAAAACCTTCCTTGAGGCGCCCATGGCAAACATCTAGGGTGAAAACCTCTCTGAGGCAGCTTGGGTGTTTTTCAAAAAAATAAGAAAAAAAAGAGATAAAAAGATGTAATTGTTATTTGCAGGTGGACGAGAAAGACAATCAAGGAGCAAAAAGAGGATCTAAAGGGCACCCTGCCTCACACATATCCATCTCCTCCACTCCTTACCATGCATCACTCCATCATTTCTATTGTTTTCCACTCCACTGCTTCAATTTAGGTGAAGACTATGTTTTCTACAATCATCAACTACAGGTCTTCACTAGGATGATCTAGGAGCTCCAGATAGCAGACAGCAGACAGCAGACTCCAGACAACAGAGGAGGAAGAAGAATGACCATGCAGCAAATAAACAACGCAGCACATCTAATCTTCGACAATTACAACATGGCATCAAGACCACAGATAAGTATCCCGCTCACTCACTCATACGCATAATTTGAAAAAAGTTGTAAGGTTACGAGGTAGTTGGTTTACAAGTGAAAAGGTGGCCAGTTAACTTGGCCACCTTCGTAAAGTCATCACATACAAAACCGGGTGTCCTCTCACACGTGGTTGCAGTCAACTCAAAGACAGAGGAAAAGTAGGACAAGAAGTGGTTAACTACGGATCTACGAGATGGGAGTTGATTACAAGGAGTGGGAAACAAAACATCATTTGCATGCAAGCATGCATTCCACCTCCTCGAAACTCCCTCACTCAAGTCGCGCTTATAACTTTGGCCACCCACCGAAATCAAGGATCCATCGTTCTACAAGAGAATTTCTACAGGAGCATGCACAGGAATTCCTACAGGAACAGTGTACAGGATACACAGAGGCAGTCTAATGGATAAGCAGAGAAGAGTTCAAGAGGGAATATCACGGGAGTGTCCAAGCCACCATTCTAAAGAGGTAGGATCTAAAAATCCATCCCCATTTACAAGCAAATGAACTAGAAATGCTCTAAAAGCTAGTGGATATAACAACTGTGAGAGGTGAATTACATACACAAGAAACTCTATTTTCTCCTGAATTTAAAATTTTTTTGTGTCAAACCTCTCATTTCCTCCTCAAGCTTCACAAGCAAGATGACAGGAGGGTTAAAATGGAGAGAACCCACAAACACTGTGAGGATACAACAACACCACAAGTGCTTGAAATCTTTATAAGACACCAATGGATGGGGTTTTTCGAAAAATTCACAGGGTATGATGATGAGGTGGCTCAAGAATTTTCTCATTCCCTCACTCCACACAACAGAATCCATGCCACTGTTATAGTTAGAGGGCTCACTATAGATCTCACCCCAGAGCTCATCAGTAGGGTCACCACACTTCCCCTAGGAATTCCATGGAGAAAAGAAGACAAAGCAGACAGTCAGGTGGCAAAAAGGAAATTCTTTTTAGAAGGTGAAGAACCCACAGAGGATAAAAATGGAGTAAGGAGGGACAATCTGCCATACCCATGGAGTGAGGTAGGTTACCAACTCATCAAATATATATCATGTGAGGGTAGATACATTGTTGTGCATGGCTACCATTTTATATTGCTTGAAGAATTAAGATTTGGGGTAGAAACACCAGTTCACCGAAGACTCAGCATACCCTATTTCTTGATGCAATCACTCATAGACTCCAGCAACAAAGTAAACGAAGGGAATTCCCAACAACTAGCTCACCATGGGTTGATCAAGATCCTCATTGAGGATGCCCTCCAAAACCTCAAGATCCCTATAGCATGGTCAGTCTTCAAAGACTTACCAGTAGAAGATGACATCAAAACCCTAACCTATGATGTTAGTCCTTTTGTCAATAAGGAGAAGGCAAAACAAAAAGAAGAAGATACAGAGCTAGATGGGGATGAGATGGATGGAAAAGACACTAATGCAGAGGAACATGATGAAGGAGAAGAGAAGGAGGATGATGCTGAGACAGAGGAGGAAACTAAGGAAGAAACTGATGGAGATGAGAAAGAACAGCAAGAGGAAGAAGATAAGAAAAACAAAGAGCTAAGTGCCTTAAGGGGCAGAGAAACAATAATGAGAGATCAACTTGAGAGGGAAAATGCATCTGAGAGGACAGCTACAGAAAAGGGAAAACCAACTAGCATGTATGGCCAGCCTCTCCTTGGAGGCCATCCAATGTAGGATGCCAGCTAAATCCTATGCTCTTTACCTCAGAGAACAATGGTTGCAATTTCATATTAAAACACTAGCACAAAGGGGCACCATGTCATTTCACGACTATAGGCAGTTTATTAATCTTTGTGATCAAAGTACACTAGAGGATAGGGCCAAAATCATTGAGTTTTACTTACACAACATGGCCCTCACAAACATGAATGTTTGGGATCCTAATGTCGAGCTAGGAGATCTACAATTAATGGCTTTGGCATCCTGGATGAACCATGAGGAGTCAAGGGCTGCAGAGATGAAAAGAATATTGGCCAGAGAACAGAATGAATCTCTTTTCATCAGAGTTGAACAATCAAATCCCAAGGCCCTAATCAGCGCCCATAATCTAATTGCAAATGATCCTCAGCTGGCACCTAGATATCTTGCTGCCCAAGAGCAAGCAATTTCACATTTTGAGGATATGTTTACGCTGCTAGGAGATGATAGTATACATGCCTGCCCAAGGAGATGGAACACACTGCCACATAGCTTGAAGATCAGAGAATATCACTCCCCTCAAAGGTTGAGAGAGGCACTCAACAGGACACCTATGTATAAGCAATCAATGCAAAGGTTGAAGGTCAATTGGATAGGCCTAAAACTCAGTCCACCACTACTCCTAGGGATGCTAGAAGGGATAAAAGGAGGAAAAGAGGCAGTGGGAAGAAGTAGAAAGAAAAGCAGGCTTCTATGAACAGGAAGAAGAGACGACATCAAAGGCATAAGATGTCAGAGAGGCTACCAGAGCCATGAAGGACATGGTCATTGACTAAGTTGCTCAGAGGATGAGCAACACTTTCAGTAGGGGGTGATGATGAGCCTCATCATTGGGTAATTATATGGGCCTTAATTCACCTCCTAGCTTAGTCAAACCAACTATTCTCACAACTTATTGCATACTTTTGATTACATTTTGTTTATGAGATGAGTTAGAGTTGGATATTTTGCTTTGTGATGTGATGTGCATGTAATGCAAGATTAAAGGATAAAAGCAAGGAATTTTAACAAAGACCTTGGTCAAAGCTCGAATGGGACAAGGAAGAGGAATTATAGAAGGGAAATCCTCCTCATTTACTACCCCTCCATTTGAATATTCCTCCATCAGCTCGGAGTGCAACCAGCCAAATCATGAGGACTAGAAGGCAGCCGAGCAAGTGGAAGTCAAAGCACCAATTTATCTCTAGTTTGGGAGCCGAGCCTCCCTAATTTTGAGGAAGTCGTTGGATACTTCAGTCGTATAAGTAGAGAGGCCTAGGACCTCAGTAGGATTCGGACTTTTGATTGTAAAACTTTACTTTATTTTCGAGCTGCAAGACTTGTGACAGTTGTTGATGTAATCCATTGTTTTGATAATAAGAATGAGTTTTGTTTTGAGCCAGCATTGAGTTAACTTAGAGGGCTCAAGCTCTTGCGTCAGGGCCCAACCCTAGCAACTAAGGCTTCTCTTTATTGTACATGTATGTTAGCGTAGATTCATGGTTTAATCGTTCATTTTCTTAAGTAGTTGCATTTCCATTACAGCAGTGTAGCGCATAGATTCATGGTTTAATCGTTCATTTGCTTAAGTAGCTGCATTTCCATTACAGCAGTGTAGCGCATAGATTCATGGTTTAATCTTTCATTTGCTTAAGTCGCTGCATTTCCATTACATCAGTGTAGCATAGATAGGTTGCATTTTAGTTTGCTTCAGTTTGTGCCTTTATCTTCAGTTAGCAGGTTAGAAAGGATTATACCCATAGATCTCCTTACCATCCGATCCACAATAAACCTGACCAATCATCATCTGATTCATTTCAACGTTTGACTTTATGCGCTTTAGATCTCCACCATTGATCTGTCTAGACCTCGATCCAATGGCTATCGTGCCGTCTCGATACTTTATGCACTCCCAATCTCCACCATTGATCAAACCCGCATGATCTGACGGCTATCGTGTCATCTCGCGCGAATTCTTGCACGGTCGATATCTGCCCGAGAGCACGCGAAAAAAGTGGTTTTCTCGTGCTACATGTCTTTCGTTTAGGCTAATTGCGTGAAATTTAGAAATACAGCTTACAGCCCTTAGGGCGCGCGAGAAACTGCTTACCACCTTTATTCATTTCAAGGTTTGACTTTAGGGGCTCCACAACTAATCTGAAATGATCTTAAAATAGAAAATAAAGGTATTACAGACTCATGTGCAGGAATGCCTATATTATTTAGTGCAATGGATCGAAAAGATTGCGAATAATACAGACATTTAACAATTAGAAAACATAACATTTCAACACATCAACACAGCAAATAATCAAGGAGTTCACCAGACTTCCTGGCTATGTCTCCTGGTCCAAGCCTTCAGTGCTGACCTCTATATTATGTCTTCATATAATGGGAAATTACAGTTATCAGTTTTCCTTCCCCTGCCCTCTTCTCAATACAACAATGGGATACATATATAGAGCTTTTGCTCGAGATTCTCGAGCCCAGAAAGTAACGCTGCCTCCCAAGGATCCTTTGGAATGCCCTGTCGTTTCTCTTCTAGCTTTGTCTTTTTTGCTCTCTGTCGCTTCATCTCTCTCTGCTGGTCTTTATGACACGTTCTCTATTACAAGGATAATGCTTACAGCGTGGAGCAATATTCATAATAGAAACAGTTTTACAGTCGAAAGGGACCGGTGGGCATGGGTAACCCGACCGTCCGGCCTTTCTGTGTGATAAAGTCCCGAAACAGAGCATTTTCAATAATACACAGAAATACATGAAATACACGGAAAAACCCGACCGCAATGCTTTAAGCCGAAACTCAAAAACATTAAACCCGCATTTATAAAATCGTCGGGTCCGGGCATGTCGCATATCACCTTTCGCTCAGTGCATGGTCCCTTGGCATTGTGATTCGCCAACCTGCGATCCCTGATTGGCCCCATCGACTATCGGCGCATCGGTGGTATCGCTGCTTCAACGGTCCTTTACTTTGTTGCGCTCCCGATCCCCAATCTCCGATCACCCTGATCGTTTTGATCGTCGATTCAATCACAACCGTCCATTCCTTTCATTGATCTGACAACTATGACAAAAGCTCTCATCGCAAGTGTTAAAGTCTATGGGTCTGGTCCTTGCCCCATGGTTCATTGTGATGCGATAATGTGGCCATCACATATCGCTAAGCCTGCAAGCCTTTGTTAAGTCCTCCCTTTGGAATTTGCGATGTGATATATCCTGTTGTCATATCCATCATTGATCTGCGCGCTCGATCAATGGCCCATGTTATATCGTGTTGATCGCTATCGCAATTCCTCAAGGCTACAGTCCTTTATACTCCGCTTTGGCTTTTCTCTAATGCAATTTCTTTGATGCGTTTTCCTCTCATCCATTGATCTTTTGGATCCAACGGTCCTTGAGTGTTAACGCTGCGTTGCAACATGGTTTCCCTGATACTCTGTTTCCACAATTTAAACATGTATTTCTCCGGTGCAATAAAAGGTTGTGATGCGGGACTTTGAAACATATTTTTCCCATTTTAAATACAATTGAAGACTTAAGAGGTTTATCCAAGATCCATTTTGGATCATGCCTCCCCACTGAAAAAGCTTTTGGACCACCAAAAGTTGGTTTTTAGGCATCGATCAAGTGAGGATACTACTCCCTCACTTGTCCAATTTCTATCGTGCCTTGCTTGGATTTGGACCTTTGAGTCCTACTCTCAGGTACTCAACATCCCCTTGACACGTAGTTCTTACCTTCCTGTATAGAACTATGTCCTCCTGTAACTCATTGAGATATTCAGGCAACAAATCCCCAATAGAAGGCAACTAACTTTGCTCTTCAGGATCTTCAATCAATGAAGGTCCATACAATTTCAAGTTTTCTGCATTAATGACTGAATAGATCTACATATAAGCTGGAAAATCAAGGCGAAAAGCATTTTCACCAATTTTATAAAGTATCTTGAAAGGTCCATACCTTATTGGTTTTAGCTTCTTACCTTCACCCTGCATTCTGTCTTTGTTGATGTACAGCCAGACTTGATCACCAACTTGGAAACAATGCTCAACTCGATGCTTATGTCTTGCCTTGTACTTGGCTTGACTTCTTTCCAGCTGTTCCTGTACTGCCTGGTGAATTTCCTGGATTTGTACAATGAACTTGGTTGCTTTGTCCACATCATTGTGTCCATCAAATGCTATGTCTTTACCAAAACAAGTCTCAAAAGGAGATCTCTGAGTAGAAGAGTGCTTGGAACAGTTGTCAGCAAGCTGCACATAACACAAATGCTCATCCCAAAGCTTGGGATGCTTGCTGCAATAACCTCTGAGCAACTGGATCACTGTCCTGTTGACCACTTCTGTCTGACCATCTGTTTGTGGATGAAATGTTGTGCTCTTCTTCAACCTGGTGTCCATCAACTCCCATATATTTGACCAAAACTTCCCAACAAATTGAGAATCTCGATCAGATACAATAGAAGTGGGTAACCCAAAATGAACCCATACATTCTGAAAGAACAACTTTGTTGTTTGTTCAGCTGTAACCTGCTTGTTACATGGTATCAAAATACACATTTTACTGAACCTATCCACAACAACATACAAATAATCATGACCTTTCCTAGATTTTGGCAATCCCCCAACAAAATCCATGGAAACACTTTCCCAAGGATGAGAAGGAATTGGAAGTGGAGTGTACAAGCCTAATTTCCTATTATTGGGCTTGCTTGTAGCACACATAGTACACCCTTTGATATATCTAGAAATTGTCTCATGCATTCTTGGCCAATAACAGAACCTTTGCAATTGTGCAACTGTTTTACTTACACCAAAATGACCTGATATGAGAGAAGTATGTGCTTCTCGGATTATGTTAACTCTTTTAGTTTGTGGAATGCATAACTTTCCCAAATGATATAAGAGTTGGTCCTTTACATAATAATCCAATTCTTCTACTTGCTTTCCATGACTTAAAGTTGCATATACATCTTTAAAATCTACATCT
Source organism: Pinus tabuliformis (assembly GCA_031772625.1). Classification (NCBI taxonomy): domain Eukaryota; kingdom Viridiplantae; phylum Streptophyta; class Pinopsida; order Pinales; family Pinaceae; genus Pinus; species Pinus tabuliformis. The sequence goes on along the minus strand of CM062818.1, from coordinate 1,519,484,175 downwards.
TGAGCATATTGTTCAATGTAACTTTCATGCATTACTAAGTTATGCTTAAGTATAGTAGATGCATTTATGATTGGTCTTGATAACATGTCTGCAACCTTATTGTGTATGCCCTTCTTATATCTGATGACAAGATGAAATTGTTGTAGAAAACCCATCCACCTATAATGTCTTGATTGCTGCAATTTAGTTTGTGAGTGCAAATATTGAAGTGGTTGATGATCTGTATGTATGATTGTTGCTTTACCCATTAGCTAATGTTTCCACTTTTTCACACTTTGTACTAGTGCATACAATTCTTTATCATATGTGGGATAATTAATTACTGCAGAAGTAAATGTTTCAGACTGATAGCATATGGGTTTTCCATGTTGCATCAACACTACCCCCATGGCATAGTCACTGGCATCTGTCTCAATCTCAAATGGATGTTGAAAATCTAGCAGTGCTAGTACTGGTGTTGTACTGATTTTCTCTTTTAAGGTGTCGAAGGCTTTCTGCTATTTGCCTACCCACTTAAACACCTGTTTCAATCCTGTTTAAGCATGTAATGGAGCTGCAATCGAAAAAAAGTTAGCAATAAACTTTCTCCAGTATTGTGCTGCCCCTAGGAAACTCCTAACCTCTGTAGCAGATTTGGGTTTAAGCCAGTTCACAATGACTTCAACCTTAGAGGGATCTATTCACCACCCCCTACAATATAACCCAAATAATTTAAAGATGTTCTGCCAAATTCACATTTTGACAGTTTTAAAAAGAGATTTTCTCTTTTTAAAACATCTAAAGTCTGCTTCACATGCTTTACATGGTCTTCCCATGTCTTACTAAAAACAAGAATGTCACCTAAATAAACAATTACAAGGTCATCAATAAATGGTCTGAGTACATCATTCATGACTCTCATAAATGTCGCAGGAGCATTAGTTAAGCCAAAAGGCATAACCAACCATTCATACAGTCCTTGCTTTGTCTTGAAAACAATCTTCCATGCATCCTGTTCTGCAACTCTGACTTGATGATAACCACTTCGCAAGTCTAACTTAGAAAAGTAAAATGCTTCTTTCAATTGATCTAATAAATCATCAATACGAGGAAGAGGATAACGATTCTTGATCACTATTTTATTTATTGCTCTATAATCAATGCACATTCTCCACGAACCATCTTTCTTTCTCACCAGCACGATTGGAGATCCACATGGTGATGTGCTTGGTCGTATAAACCCTTTACCGAGAAACTCCTGTACCTGCTTCTTTATCTCTACATTCTCTAAAGCTGACAACCTGTACATTCCAATGTTAGGTAATGGAGCATCTTACTGCAAATAAATATCATGTACTATTTCTCACTTGGGTGGCAAACCTTTTGGTTCTTGAAATAGAACATCATACTCTGAAACGACTTTAACTAAATCAGCGTTCTGTTTAGACTCACAACCTTCAAATGCATTGGATTTTTCAAGATCCTTTGCCTTTACAACCATTAGTAAAATCTGTTTACTTGAATTTACAATTTTTTTCATTTGTCATGAATTTATGAGAGAATATTTATCTTTGAGTTTATGAGCTCTTACAATGTATTCTATTTCATTTTTAGTGAGTTGATACTTATTCTCAGCTCTATAGAAAATAGCTTTCCTATCATACAAGTATGGACTTCCCAAAACAATACCACATATATCCAATGGAACTATATCTAACTCAACCTCATCTACAAATGTTGATCCAATAGAAAACCTAAGTTTACATTGTCTCGTTACTTGTAGCTTTGTTTTATCACACACCCAACCTAATGGATATGGCTTCTCATGAGGTTTTGTTTGTAATCCCAACTTCTTTACAATTGTTTCAGAAATCAAATTTACTTGTGATCCACTATCAAACAAAGTATCAATCTTATTATGCTTGGAAATTACTCTAATACGAAAAAGCTCATTTCTTTCCCTCTCATTATTTTCATTATCAACAGATTGTGCAGAATTACTTGTGGATGCTTCAGAATCTTTACCTTTAATACCTGTGGTTGTAACTGTTGTTTCATCGCCTGAATCTGATCCCAAGTCCTGCTGAATAGCAGTAGCATTCTTTTTCTCCTTACCACTGAACTTCTTAGGTTTCCGTTCTGGATGCAAAAACCAACAGTGTGCCTCATTGTGTCCTTCTTTCTTGCAATGAGTGCATGAAGGTTTATCCTTCTTTATAGTCTTTGCTTTCCTCTCCTTCCATTTCAGTTTCTTCTTTTCCTTGCTCTTGCTTATAGAATATTTAAATTTTCCCCCAACCTCTGGGTTTACATTCTTACCTCTAGCTTCCAAATGTGTGGCTTGAACTGATACATCATCTAAGCTAGTGGAATTAAACATGAGAATAGTATGCTTTAAATAGCTATGAAGACCACCTATATACTTCAATAAAGTCTCAGGCGAATCTAATGATATACCTAGAGTTAAAGCTCTCTTTCTGAATTCCTGAGTATAACTTTGTACACTTTGACCCTTCAACTGACGAAGAGTTTGCCAACTCATCATTGCCTGCTGCATGTAAGCTAAAAGATAGAATTGCTTTTTGATAGCGGAAACAAATTCATTCCAGGTAGAAATGATTTTACCATGTTTTTGTAGATCAGCTTGTGTCTTGCCTTCCCACCATACTAGTGTGGTTCCTCCAAGTCGAAGGCTAGCCAGCGAAATTTTCTTCCTTTCTGAATCAACATTCTGTACCTTGCAATATACATCAATTTGTCTTATCCAATTATCTAGCTTTTCTGCATTGAGTTCTCCATCATAAATTGGCAAATCAAACTTCACATCTAATTTGATTAAGGAAGTTTTCTTCTTCTTCTTAGAAGAGCTAGTGTTATGTGAAGAAGATGATGAGGATGATGAAGGTGATGATGGAGGAGATGGTGGAGGAGGCATTTCCCCTTTCCCTTTGCCTTCTGGAGGGGCAACTAGAAAAGGTTCCTTTGCTCCTTTGTCTGGTTTAGGTGTTGAAGTGCTTTCACCTCGACCCTTCTTAAACTCCAGATACATCTCTTCCACCATAGCTCAGATTGTCATAAAACTTTCTATAAACTGAGATTCTGATCCCAATGGAGCTTCTTCTGCCATTCTCCTCTGAGAATAGACTCTTCCAATCTCTGGATTAGCCTCAACAAGTTCTCCTTCTCCTAGTTTGAGCTTTAATCTAGTTAGCATTCAAAATCCAGCACAAGCTTGTCTAACCTTAACAAAACCAAAACCAAAACCAAATGCATTTATACCACTTGATCTGAAATGATCTTAAAATAGAAAATAAAGGTATTACAGACTCATGTGCAGGAATGCCTATATCATTTAGTGCAATGGATCGAAAAGATTGTGAATAATACAGATATTCAATATTTAGAAAACATAACATTTCAACACATCAACACAGCAAATAATCAAGGAGTTCACCAGACTTCTTGGCTACGTCTCTTGGTCCAAGCCTTCAGCGCTGACCTCTATATTATGTCTTCATATAATGGGAAATTACAGTTATCAGTTTTCCTTCCCCTGCTCTCTTCTCAATACAACAATGGGATACATATATAGAGCTTTCGCTCGAGATTCTCGAGCCCATAAAGTAACGCTACCTCCCAAGGATCCTTTGGAATGCCCTGTCGTATCTCTTCTGGATCTGTCTTTTCTGCTCTCTATCGCTTCATCTCTCTCTGCTGGTCTTTATGACACGTTCTCTGTTACAGGGATAACGCTTATAGCGTGGAGCAATATTCATAATAGAAATAGTTTTACAGTCGAAAGGGACTGGCGGGTGCGGGTAACCCGACCATTCGGCCATTCCGTGTGATAAAGTCCCGAAACAGAGCATTTTCAATAATACACAAATACATGAAATACATGGAAAAACCCGACCGCAATGCTTTAAGCCAGAACTCAAAAACATTAAACCCGCATTTATAAAATCGTCGGGTCTGGGCATGTCGCATATCGCCTTTCGCTCAGTGCATGGTCCCTTGGCATTGTGATTCGCCGATCTGCGATCCCCAATCGCTCCGATCGGCCCCATCGGCTATCGGCGCATCGGCGGTATCGCTACTTCAACGGTCCTTTGCTCTGTTGCGCTCCCGATCCCCGATCACCCCGATCGTTCCGATCGTCGATTCAATCACAACCGTCCATTCCTTTCGCCGATCCGACGGCTATGACGAAAGCGCTCATCGCAAGTGTTAAAGTCTATGGGTCTGGTCCTTGCCCCATGGTTCATTGCGATGCGATAATGCGGCCATCGCATATCGCTAAGCCTGCAAGCCTTTGTTAAGTCCTCCCTTTGGAATTTGCGATGCGATATATCCTGTTGTCATATCCACCATTGATCTGCACGCTCGATCAACGACCCACGTTATATCGCGCTGATCGCTATCGCAATTCCTCAAGGCTACGGTCCTTTATACTCCACTTTGGATTTTCTCCAATGCAATTTCTTTGATGCGTTTTCCTCTCGTCCGTTGATCTTTTGGATCCAACGGTCCTTGAGTGTTAACGCTGCGTTGCAACATGGTTCCCCTGATACTCTGTTTCCACAGTTTAAACATGTATTTCTCTGGTGCAATAAAAGGTTGTGATGCAGGACTTTGAAACATATTTTTCCCATTTTAAATACAATTGAAGACTTAAGAGGTTTATCTAGGATCCATTTTGGATCAACATCTCCACCATCGATCTGCCTCGCTTGATCCAACGGCTATCGCGTCACCCGATCGCCAACCAGCTTGGCCGCTCTCCACCATTGATCAATCCCGCCTTATCCAACGGCTATCGCGCAATCTCACGCGAATTCTTGCACAATCGATATTCGCCCGAGAGCACACGAGAAAAGTGGTTTTCTCGTGCCACATGTCACCCAGTTAGGCTAATCGCGCAAAATTTAGGAATTCAGCTTATAGCCCTTAGCGCGCGCGAGAAACTACTTACCACCTACAAAGACCGCCACTCATCCTCCGTTAATCATGTCCGTCCATCTCTTACTTAATCTCATGCGATAGGATCTTCGCTGCTCATCTTCCGATTAGTCCTGTTCATCCATCTCTTGACTTAACCTCCTACGATAAGATCTCTACCATTCATCTTCTGATTAGTCTTATTCGTCCATCTATTCACTCAATCCCCTGCGATAAGATCTCTGCCATTCGTCTCCCGTTAACCCTGTTCGTCCACCTATTCACGTAATCTTCTGCGATAAGATCTCCGCTGCTCATCTCCCATTAATACTATTCCCGATCGATCCAACAGTTCCTATGCACTTCTGCTTTGTAACGTCCTCCTTTCACTGATTTCACTCTTCCCTTGCTCTTCCGCTTAACTCCTTACATGCTTGATTTTACCAAAACACCAAAAACGCAAAAACAAACTTAGTTTAGTTTCTTCGCTTACACATTAATTTGGTTTGATGCTCTTTACTTTTGTAACTTAGATAGCAGCATTAGGTTAGTGTTGATTTAGCAATTCTGCTTAGTTTAGTTGCATAAATGGTTAATTAGGATATGGTGGGATTTAGCATTACATGTTGTTTTTTTCATTACTACAGTAGAGTAGCTCTCTTAAAATAGATTTGTTCTTCTTCCATCAAAGAATCAAGCTTCTTCTAACTCTATAGAAGTCTGGCTTGGAACCCCTGGGGTCTCTTGCCAGATGAACAAGTGACAACATGCAGGACCTTCACTTCTACTTGTGCATATAGCACTGTCACCTCCAAGTTTGTACGAACCCCAGGTTGATAAGTAAAGCTGGTAGCCCAAGAGTTGCAGCATCCTTGCTGCAATACTGGCGCTCATCAAATGTAAGGCTATGCATAAATATCTCTAATTTGCACTTACCAGAGCAAGTAATCAGAGACAGAAAGGGAAAACAGTTATAGGTCGAGACCACGATGCAAAGACATCCACCTCAGGGGACTCATGCATACTTTCAGAAGATTGCACAAGAGAGAGAGATTTCGATTTCTCTATGTTGGCTTCCAGGTTGGAAGAAGTGGCATGTATGACTAGTGTTGCATCATCAAAAGTATGGTATATAGATAGTGGAGCCTCATGGCATATGATGGGAATCATAGAGTGTTTCTCAATATATCGAGAAGAGAAGATGAACTTTCAGATCACCATGGGGAACAGGGCAAAGTGTACTCCAGTAGGAAAGGGTACCATAGTTTTTCAGATAGAATTGGGAGAGCAGTTTCGTGCCACAAATGCGCTACATGTGCCAGGATTGGGGATGAACTTAATTTCCGTGTCACAACTACAAGGTAAGGGCTATGACGTCTACTTCATTAAGGAAAAGGCATACATCAAACACCCGAGCTGGAAAAAGAAAGTGCAGATCGGGATCCAAAGTAATCGGTTGTATAGATTACAACTAGAATCTCCAATGGCACTAATAGGCAGTCATGGGGACAAAGACTGAACGAACTATGGCACACAAGGATGGGTCACTTACACCATGGAGCTCTGAGAATTCTTAGGAGCACTGTAACAGGAGTTCCGGATCTGAGTACAGAACGAGAAGATGTATGCAGGGAATGCGCTCTAGGAAAGTATGCCAAGGCGGCATTTCCTAGGAGCAACCACAGGGCCAAGAGTGTACTAGGATTGATACACTCGGATATCTGTGGACCTATGTCTGTCAAAGCTCTTAGCGGTGCTGAGTATTTCCTTACTTTCATTGATGACCACTTAAGGAAAACTTGGATCTATTTTTTGAAAACCAAGGATGAGGTTTTCTATCGATTCAAGGAGTTCAAGGCTCTAGTGGAGAATCTGACAAGTAAGAAAATAAAAGTCTTGCGCTCAAATAATGGTGGAGAATATGTCGATAAGAACTTCACTGATTTTTGCGCTAAGGAGGGCATCAAAAGAGAGTGGACAACTCCCTACAATTCAGAGCAGAATGGGGTGGTAGAAAGGAAAAACAGGACTATTGTAGAAGCAGCTAGGGCCATGCTGTATGATCAGGATATGCCAAAATTCCTGTGGGTAGAAGCATGCAACACAGCTGTATACATTCAAAACAGGACTCCTCATCAGGCATTGGGCAAGATTACTCCAGATAAAGTCTTCACTAGGAAGACACCTGAAGTTAGTCATTTCAGGATATTTGGGAGTTTGGCATATTGTCGCATACCCAAAGAAAAGAGGAAAAAGTTGGATCAAACTACAGAAAAAGGGTATCTAGCAAGATATAGCGAGAATGCTAAAGCATACAGGATCTATCTTCCAGGGAGCAAGAAGGTAGTAGTACAACGAGATGTAAAGTTCATGGAGGATAGAGCTTTCACAAGATCTTGCGAAATGCCTTCCAAGGAGCAGTCGAAAGTGGATCCGTTGGTCATGCCTCTTCAACCAACGGAAGTGAAGAATCCTTCCTCAGATCAGGAAGATTCTTAGGATGAGGAAGAGGAGCAAATAGAAGCACCTATTGGCAGAGGAAGAACCAGTAAGGAACTTCGTCAGATTTTGCGTGATGCAAAGAACTTCATCGGAGAGCCAAGGAACAGTAAAAGGGAGCGAGAACAGCCAGACAAGTATTAGGCATTAGTAGCTCAGGATGGAGAGCTTGCCAGCTTCAAGGAGGCAGCTCAGCATCAGGTCTAGCTAGATGCGATGGTGGAGGAGTATAACTCCATAATGGTAAATGATGTCTGGGAGGTGGTGTCAAGGCCTCAAGACAAATCTGTGGTAGGTTCAACATGGATCTACAAGATCAAATATGTTGCGGATGGCAGTATTGAAAAATACAAGGCCAAGTTTGTGGCTAAGGGGTATGCTCAAAAGGAAGGGATTGACTATGAGGAAACCTTCGCCCCGGTAGCTAGGTATACATCTATTAGGACCGTGATATCTCTTGCAGCCCAGATGGGATGGGAGATCCATCAGATGGATGTCAAGACGACATTTCTGAACGGGGTAATAGAAGAAGAAGTATACATTGAACAACCAGAGGGCTTTGAAACTCATGAGAAGAAGTCTCATGTATGCAGACTGAAGAAAGCCTTGTATGGGCTGAAGCAGGCACCAAGAGCGTGGTATGGTCGAATAGATGGCTACTTGCAGAAGATGGGGTTTGTCAAGAGTGACGCGGATCCAAATCTCTACTATCTGGTCGTAGAGAGCGAGCCACTTATCTTAGTATTATATGTGGATGATCTCTTCCTGACAGGATCATCCAGACTCATTGAAGACTGCAAGAAGAATCTAGCCACAGAGTTCGATATGAAGGATCTGGGACGAATGCATTATTTTCTAGGGTTGGAAGTTTGGCAGTAGAAAGGAGAAATCTTCCTTGGGCAAGGAAGGTATGCTACAAAAATTCTGAAAAGGTTTGGGATGGGAGACTGTAGACCTATGGCTACGCCAATGATCACCAACTGGAAGAAGATTGATGCATCAAAAGACAAGGATGTCAATCCCACCCTATACCGACAACTCATAGGGTCCCTGATGTATCTAGTCAATACCAAGCCAGATATTTGCTACGCTATCAACACCCTTAGTTCATGGTGGAACCAAAGAGGGCTCACTGGGCAGTAGCCAAGCACATTCTCAGGGATTTACAGGGAACAGTTGATTATGGGCTCTTGTACAAGAAGGGGAAGGATATCAAGTTGAGTGGATTTACTGATGCAGATTGGGCAGGAAGTTTAGTGGATCGGAAAAGTACCTTTGGGTACTGTTTCAACATTGGATCAGGAATAACCTCGTGGTGCAGTAAGAAACAAAAGTCCGTGGCTCTGAGCTCGACTGAGGCAAAATATATGGCAACAAGCACAGCTTCGTGTGAGGCCATATGGCTTAGAAAATTGTTGGTAAACCTATTTAGAAGAAATATGGAGGCGACCAAGATCATGTGTGATAATCAGAGTTGCATCAAACTCTCTGAGAATCCAATGTTTCATGATATAGGTCAAAGCATATTGATATCCACTGTCACTTTGTCAGAGATTGTGTCCAACGTGGAGCTGAATAGTTGAGCTACACTCCTACAGGGGAACAAGTGGCAAATATCCTCACTGGAAAGTCAAAATTTGACTACTTCAGAGAAAACATGGGGATGGTAAAGAACCCGTTTCAAAAGTAGTTTGTTAGTAGCACGAATGAAGAGGGAGCAGTGCAGATGCAGTGTTGGGAGAAAGGACCAACAGTAGCACAGATGCAAAGGGAGTTGCAGTGCAGATGCAGCGCTGGGAGAAAGGACCAACAGCAGCATAGATGCAGAGGAAGGTGCAGTGCGGATGCAGTGTTGGGAGAAAGGACCAGCAGCAGCACGGATGCAGAGGGAGTTGTCATACAGATGCAACAGTGGCAATGGCGGAACTATGGGCAGCAGTGCAGAATACAGCAATGCAAAGGATGTTGGGCAGGGAGGCCTAGCATCAGCACAGGTACCAATGCCGGATGATCAAAGTAATACTCAATGAGGAGTATTGCTAGAGCACAGTCCTCATTAAGAGGGAGTGTTGATTTGGGGTAGCATCGAATGTGCTCTAGCCACGAAATTTGGTGGAGAGGTTGGGTCACATGAGATCTCCAATACCCAGAAAGGGTTTGGGCAGATTCTAAACAGATCAAGAGATATTAAAATAATTAATATTTTTAATGGAGTCCGTAAGTCTAAACTTGGGGAAAATAAAATACTAATGTGTATTAATATGAATCTGTGTTAGAATGGTTCAAAAGACATGATCCCATGGATCAAGCCAGATCTAATCTTAGCCATTGATTAGGGACTTAATCTTGGCTGTTGAGATGTCAACAGAAAAAAGTATAAGAGAAGGCTTGAGGGACACTTGGAGGACACACTGAGGGAGACCAGTCAATTCAATTTCTGGAGCAGGGTTTGCTGAGAAATTGAACCAGTGGTCTGGAGAGCAGTCAGTAGGTAGCAAGTACGGAACAAAGAGACGAGAGATCAGTGCAGAAGAGGCAGAAATAGAGCCAGAGGAAGCCACGCAGAGGCAGCAGAGACTGCAGAGCCAGAAGGGCCTGCATCATCCACGCAGAGGCTGCAGGAGTGACGCAGAAACCCAGAGAGGCTGTGCAGAGCCTCAGTAGGCTAGCGTAGAGGGTTTCAAGCTAATGCAGAGGGTTTCAGGCTATAGCAGAGGTCAATAGGGCCTACACTGGGTTTAGGAAAGTGCTGGAAGTTTGTTTATCTGTGGATAAGCCAGTTTGGCACCCTGTTGTAGAAGAAAATTGCTGAATAATAAAATCCTCCCTTGCTGCACCAGTTTTCCCACATTGGGTTTTTCCGAGGACATTAGTCCAAAATAACTGTGTCAATGTGTGCATATTTTTGTTTCTGTATTACGATGTGATATCTGCAGCAGTGTTTATTTTAATGTTTGTTGAAGCAATTTCATAAATAAATTATGATGAAATAAGTAGGAAAAGTAAATCAGTTGTTGCAGTGGTAGAATTTTCACATTTGCTACGTATCCTTGGTCCTGGAGAAGATACTCCAACCCAACTATCCTTGCCCCTCACTACAATTGCCTAGAATCGAAACTCTCCCGGCAGCTTCTCTACATCAGAAAATTGATTCTCTGAACTCTCTGTGTATTTCCAAGTAACCCTCAGCCTCCTTAAATAATCTCCTCATTGACATTCAATGACCCAGATTATAAGCTAATCAATGGCTAAGATCATTTATGCTTGATCCTCATCTTCTTTTAGAAGTTACACCCACAGTTTATATTAATACCCTTTAATTATTTTATTTTCCTAAGTTTAGATATAGGGTCCCTTTAAAAATAATTAATTATTTGAATAAAATTGTTTTTGGGTGGAATTTCCCAAAACGCTTTTTGGGTTCTTTAGAATACATGTTCCTAAGCCTCTTTGCAAAATTTGAGACTTAGAGCACATCTGATGCTACCAGAAATCAACACTCCCTCTTAGCGAGGAATGTGCTCTAACAATAGACCATGCTGGAGCATCACTCTATTTTGTAACATCTCCCTTTGCGCTACTGATGATGTCCACTAACCACTACACAAACGCTGCATTTGTACTGCTGCTGATCCTACCACTGTCGACACTGCATCCGTACTGCAACTCCCTCCGAAATTCTGCATCCGTGCTGCTACTGGAACTGCCACTGCACTACAAACTATTGTTGCTACTCCACCAGCAATGAAAAAAATCCCAAATTACTGAACTTACTGTGTTCAGCATGATACCATGTGAATGTTGGAACCTTACTGTTGCTAGTCTTTGCGCTGACCCTCTGAATCTACTACATTGTTGCTAACCTCTGCTCTGTGCCATCTGCACTGGTGCCAACTCTGCTCTACGTTATTCACTCTCTAACGCTAATAGCCACTTCAACTGTCTCTCCGACACTCTTCAACACCATCTGACACTAGTCCATCCTGCTACTTCTAATCTGGGCTCCTATAGCAAGGTATTGATCCAAGAGGTGGGCTCCTCAAGGATCCTGCCCATTTGTAGCTCCTTCGAACTACAGCTCCAAATCAGCCCACCTCCCTCCTGGAAGAGTCTCGGCTATCATGGCGAACTCCTCTTCCTCAATCTTTGCGTGCGCAGCCTTCAAATTGTGCTTCTCATCTTTATCCTTCTTCCTGAGAGGACACTCACTTGCGTAGTGACCCATCTCATCACACCTGAAGCACTTTATCTTCAAGATGTCCTTCTTCCGCCTCCACTACTCCTACTGCCCCTTAGATGCAAGGGCTGCATTATCCTCCTCCTTCATGGGCTTTGACCCACTGCTGCTGCTTCCATCAAGTTTGCACTTAACCAAGTCTCTCCTCAGCATCTCTTGTTTGAGAGCTGCCCACATTTCATGTCCCAATTCGGCAAAGTTGTCGTGCCCAGGATACTCTAGACAAAGACTTGCCACTCATATAAGCAAGAATTGAGAGCCAGTCTAACCAACTCTGAGTCTTGAGGTGTAGACCCCACAGCAGATAACTCGTCACGGGCCTCCTGAAGCTTCGTGAGGAATGGATCCACACGTTCCCCCTTCTCCATCTAAGTAGATCTTAGCTTCTGCTCCAAGTACATCTTCCCCTGCTCGAAAGATCCCTAATACAACATAGACAATGCATCCCACATCTCCTTAGCAGTCCCTCTGCTTGTGATGTGACAGACCACAGGATCCTTCACTCTGTCGAGGATCATTCTTTTTCCCTTCTCCATTTCAGCTCAGTACTTCTTCAACGGATTTGCATCTACAGGCACAGCCACCACGTTGTCGACATATGTCTTGAGGACATGCTCATCTAGAAGGAATGACATTCTTGCCTTCCAGATCACATAGTTGGATGCTCCGTCCAACCTATCCTAATCCCTCAGGCCACTGGTTTCCATCTCTGCCACAAATGTCAAAAATCTCCTCTCTGGTTCTTACTGCTACTGCTCAGCCAATAAGAAAGCGGACTTCTTGGCGGGAAGTCTTACTAAGAAAGAAATTCCCTCAACCATGCTTCTTCCTTCTCTTCTGACGTCTTTCTACCCAGCAAAATGGCCTGCAGAAAAATCGCGTTCCACCAGCTTCTCCTCACGCTGAGGCTTCAGCGTTGCTCCCTCTATCAACTCACTCAGAGAGAGACTGCCTCGAAATATCAGTCTTCTGGCTAGGACTGCACAAACCCTTTGGGGTTTCGAACTATTGCCTCCTGCAGCATTTTCGATCTCCCTCTTTTGCTCAGCGTTGGGTTCTCTGGTACTGTTCTTCTTTCTTTACCTGCACTATTTCTGACACCATGTGAAAATTTGAGAATTCCACCCGAATCAACTACTGCAGCAACTAATTAAACTTCTCCTATTTGTTAATTTCTGAAACAAATTATTCACTGCTTCCTACAACAAATATTGAAGCTAACACACTGCAGCCTACACCATTTTAAATTATATACCCAAAACAAGAACATAGCAATAGAGAAAAATTCACACAAGTGAGTATTTTTTGGACAAATGTCCTTAGAAAAACCCAATGCAGGAAAATCGGCGCAACATCTCTGAGTGTTTTATATTATTATGCAGTAGTTTCTAAATGCAACTCTAGATGCCCTTTTATCAATCCAGTTACAAAGAAAATAAACTGGCAGAAAAACTTAGTGAGATTACCTCACTCTACTCGGCACTTCCCTACTGTTCCAGCAGCTGAACCAACTTTCCCCGATTATCTCTGCGCTAGCCTACTTAGGCCCTACGTTGGCCTCAAAAGGCTCTGCGTCAGCTCAACTGGGAAACGTTTGCCCTCTGGAGCAATTTCCAGCCCTCCCAGCTCATAAATGTCAGATCCCTCAACAAACTCGGACTTTTGCGTTGAAGACAACACATCTTTTGCGTGAGCCCTTCTGGCTTAGTGTCAAGCTTTGCGTGAACCCTTTTGGCCCATCATCGACCCCTCCTAGGTCTGCGCTGCCTCCTCCTCGTGTCTCTCTACCTCTCTGCTGTGTATACTGGGTCCTGGAGAAGATACTCCAACCCAACTATCCCTGCCCCTCACTATAATAGCCCACTATTGAAAATCTCCCGACAACTGCTCTGCTTCTAGAAATCGATTCTCTGAACTCTCTGAGTGTATTTCCAAGTGACCCTCAAGCCTCCTTAAATAATCTCCTTGTTGACATTCAAGGTTCAAGATTAGAAGCTAATCAATAGCTAAGATCATTTCTGCTTGATCCTCGTCTTCTTCTAGAAGTTACACCCATAGTTTATGTTTATACTATTTAATTATTTTATTTTCCTAAGTTTAGACTTAAGGTCCCTTTAAAAATAATTAATTATTTCAATAAAATTGTTTCTGGGTGGAATTTCCCAAAACGCTTTCTGGGTTCTTTGGAATACATGTGCCTAAGCCTCTCTGCAAAATTTGAGACTTAGAGCACATCTGATGCAACCAGAAATCAACAATATCTTTCTTTCCTCCAATGTGAGAGGAGATGTCTTGGTTTCCCCCAATGTAAGAAACAATTTTCTTGCTTCAAGTAAAAGCAACTTCCTCTCATCCCTATGCACCTCATCCAAACCAATTCGATGTGTCCTCCTCCCTACGAAAACCCCTTTACACTAACATTAACTGCAACTAGTGGGCTTCTCATGTCACTTCCCACTACAACTCACCTCATAAATTCCTTTGTTCTTGTTCCCCTGCCCCACTTCTTACCACTAATTTTAGGTATCCAAATTTTCAGCTAGATAAAATTCATCGACAGCCAAGGGTTATAGGCCAATACTTTGCTCGAAGTCCCTCCCTCCCCTTCCTTATGGTCAAAACACATGTCCACCTTATTCTTAAATCAAGTTGGATAGTTCAAATCCAAGCAATTACAATACCATCAAGGTTTGTCATACCTTTTCCAAATTTTGGGCAACAACTCTAAATATGTGTATGTCAGAGTACTTTGAGAGGAAAAAACTTAAGGTTGTAGGGCAAAAAGGGTTCCAAAAACACTATCAGGTGATGGATTGCATCTTCATGCCTTGTGTTTTATCGACGAGGCTAGGCAGGCAACAATATTACATAGCATTAAATTGTTTTGTAGGCTCTTAGAAGTCTTTGACCCAATATCAAGGGCATCCTTATACTAGAGATCGTGGGACACTAATGTCCCCGACTCTTTTTGAGACACTAGTAGGACAACTCCATTCACAGTGGAGGGTTTTCTAACTTCATTAAGAGCACCATTATGGTTCTGCTAGTTTGTCCCCTTTCTCCTACATTGATTGGGGTCTACATTTACAAGTTCGAAAAGTATCATAGGGAGAACACTCATGCAAAGAATGGTTACAATGTACACCTTGTCTTGATTGACATACCCTTGTTTGTAGAGGACAAGGTCCTTTGAGCCTCTTCCCCAAGGGCCGTTAGAAGTAGCTAGAGGCTTTCTTTTCCCATCTTTTTGTGAAAAATCAGTTACCTGATTCCTACTGCAGCAAACTGATTATATTTCACCTACTTGTTAAATTAATTGAACAAGTTACTTGCAATTTTCTATAGCGACCACTGAAATACATACATTGCAGCCTACACCAAAATAAAACTGCAGAAGCTAAATACAGCATAAGGAGAGAAATAAACATCACACACATCTACACAGTTATTTTTGGACAAATGTCCTCGGAAAAAACTTGTGTGGGAAAATTGTTGCAACAGTTGAGGGTTTGTATTATTAAGTAGTAGTTTCTAAATACAATCTTTGGATACCTTGTTGGTTATCCAGTATAGAGAATATCACTGACAGAAGAATAGTGAGAAGTACCTCACACTATCCCAAGCTATCCCGAGTGATCCAGCCACAGAATGGCTTGCCCCTTGCTGCCTTTGTGTTTCCTTTGCGCAGTCACTATGTCAGCCCAGTGTCACAGCGTCTAGGGATAGTGTCACTCCCTTTGCTGATTGATTTGCCTCCCAGGAACTTCGATTTCCACCTCTCGGTCTCACACCCCGGCTTCCGGCTTCAGAAATCGATTCCTTCAACAAAAATACGGACCTCCTCAAGGCTCTACGTTAGCCTACACTAACAAACTTAGCCTTTGCGCTACCTCTCTCGGATCTCCCTCTGCCTCCTCTGTTGAGTATTCCCTGTGAAAATTCCACAACCGAAATCCCTACTGCAGGCACTGATGATATTACTCCTATTTGTTAAATTCCTTTAAACAAATTACTTGCAATTTCCTACGGAAAATATCGTAATACATACACTGTAGTCTTCACTTAATTAAATATTATGCAGAAACAAGAGACTGAGAAAGAAATAAAATACAACACAATGGACACCATTATTTTTGGACAAATGTCCCCGGAAAAACCCAATACAGGGAAACCGGTGCAACAACTCTAAGGGTTTATTATCATTAAGTAGTAGCAAATTCTGAATACCTCTCCGGTTATTCAGTTACAGAGAGAAATACTGGCAAAAAGATTTGTGAGATTATGCCACACAATCACTTATAAGATCTCGGCTAATCCGGACTATGGATGAGGTGCCTCTGGCAGGCCCTATGCTACCTCTGCGCAGTCCTCACATAGTCCCTGCGTCATCCTCTCTAGGCACTGCATCACCCAATTTGTTGATCGATTTGTTGCCTAGAGTCTCCGCTCTCAGCCTCTCAGTCTCACACCCCGTTCCTGGCTTCTGAAACTGACTCTCTCTCACCCTCTGCGATGTTGCCTCCGTGTGGCCCTTCGTGGCCCTGCATCAGCCTCTGTGTCTAGGCTACTGGATCAATCTCTGCCTCTCTCTGTTGATGATTCTCCGGCTGAGAAAATCTCTCTTTGAATTCTTTCCCTGCCCCTCAACTGCAAGAAATATCCTCGATCAGAACTTCCTCCCCAGAACTTCTCACTTCAGAAATTCGATCTCTTAATCTCTCGTTATGTTTTCCAAATGACCCTCAAGCTTCCTTAAATAATATTCTCGTTGACATTCGACGACCCAGACTAAAAGCTAATCAATGGCTACGATTAAAAGCTAATCAATGGCTAAGATCATTTTAGCCTGATCCTCCTCTTCTTCTAGAAGTTACACCCACAATTAGATTAATACCCATTAATATTTTTAGTTTCCTAAGTTTAGACTTAGGGTCCCATTAAAAAACATTAATTATTTTAACCAAATTGTTTTTGGGTGGAATTTCCCAAAACGCTTTTTCGGTTCTTTTGGAATACATGTGCCCAAGCCTCCCTGCAAAATTTGAGGCCTAAAGCGCCTACCCCAAATCAACATTCCAAGATCAGGAGAAATCTCCAACCAAAACTATCCCTGCCCCTCATTGCAAAAGATCACTTCAAATTCTTATTCCGGCAACTGCTATGCTTGAAAAATTCAATCTTCTGATCTCTCACTTGATGTTTCTTCCAAATGCCTATCAAGCCTCTTCTTATGATCCTTCTGTTGAGAACCAATGGCCCAAATTAGATCTTAACCAATGGCTCAAATCATTTTGGCTTGATCCTCATCTTCTTCTAGAAGTTTCATCCACAGTTAGATTAATACCCTTTAATTATTTTAATTTCCTAAGTTTAGACTTAGGCACCCATTAAAAATAATTAATTATTTTAATAAAACTGATTCCGGGTGGAATTTCCCAAAACGATTTATGGGTATTGTGGAATACATGTGTCCAAGCCTCCCTGCAAATTTTGAGGCTTAGAGCACATCCGATACTACCAGAAATCAACACTCCCTCTTAGCGAGGAATGTGCTCTAGTGATGCAACTTGCTGAAGCATCACCCTGCTCTGTAACATCTCTCTCTGCACTGCAAATGTCTGACATCGTTGCCCACCAACTACCGCGCAAATGTTGCATCTGTACTACTACTGACACTACCACTGCCAACACTGCATCTGTACTGCAACCCTCATAAGTTTTGCATCTGTGCTACCACTGGTACTGCCACTACCAATACTGTATCTGCACTGCAATCTTCTCCAACTGCTTTTGCTACTACATCAGCAACAGAAAAGCGTCCAAAATTAGTGAACTGGTGTTCAGCATGATGCATCTGTTGCTAGAGTTCTGATTGTTGCTAGTCTCTGCGTTGACCTTCTGAAGCCTCTGCACTGCTGCTGACTCTACTCTGTGCCAACTGCACTGCTGCCAACTCTAGCTCTGCATTGCTCAGTCTCTATCACTCCTAGCCACTGCAACTGTCACTCCAACACCCCTCTGCACCAACTGACCCGCTCCATCCTGTTACTTCTGACCTGGGCTCCCTTAGCAAGGTATTGATCCGAGAGGTGGACTCCTCAAGGATCTTGCCCATTTGTAGTTCTTTCAAACTATATTTCTATATCACCCCACCTTTGGGCGATCATGGCAAACTCCTCCTCGATCTGTGCAGATGCAACCTTCGGATCATGCTTCTCTTCCTTGTCCTTCTTCTTGAGTGGACACTGCGTAGCATAGTGATCGAGCTCACCACACAGGAAGCACTTGATCTTCGAAATATCTTTCTTCTTCTTTTGTTGCTCCTGCTGCCCCTTAGATGCGAGGGTTGCATTCTCATCCTCCTCCTTGGGCTTCGACCCACTGTTGTTGCTGCCATCAAGTTTACACTTGACCAAGTCTCTCCTCATCTCTTCTTGCTGAAGAGCGCCCACATTCCTTCCCAATCTGGCAATTTCTCCCTACCCAAGATGCTCTGGACAAATACTTACCACTCTTCTGAAACTGAATTCAGGGCTAGCCTCACCATCTCGATAGGCTGAGGTGTTGACCCCACAGGTGTCAACTAGTCTCGGGTTTCCTAAAGCTTTGCAAGGAACAGATCTATGCGTTCCCCCTTCTACATCTGCATGGATCCTATCTTCTGTTCCAAGTACATCTTCTGCTCCTCGAAAGATCCCTGATATAGCATAGACAAGGCATCCCACATCTCCTTGGCAGTCCCTTTGCCTGAGATGTGACATACTACATGATCCGTCACTCCGTCAAGGATCATCCACTTGGCCTTCGCCATCTCTCCCTTGTACTTCTTGAGCGGATCTGGATCCGCAGGCTCAGCTACCACATTGTCGACGTAGATCTTGAGAAAATGTTCATCCAGAAGGCATGGCATCCTCACCTTCCAGATCACATAGTTGGATGCACCATCGAACCGATCCTAATCTCGCAATCCACTAGTTGCCATCTCTACCAATGAAAAATTTGAATTGCCTCCTCTCTCCTCTGCGCAACACTGGGTTGGCCTACGCACTCCCTGCTGAAGTAGTAGAGTTGCTACTCAGCTAATGAGAAATCAGACTTCTTGGTTGGAAGTCCTTTGAGGAAGAATTCCCTCTAGTGTGACTCCTCCTCTCCCATTGACGCTATTCTGCCAGCAACTGCTGCAAAATATCTGCATCCCAGCTGAAGATTTGCTCTGCAAGGAAAAGTACGTTGCTCTCTTTAGCCTCTGGAAAGCCTCGATCTGGAGATTGAACTTCTTTGTCGACTCACTTAGAGAAATCGAATTCTCCTCAAAACTTCAACCTCCTTGGCCCACCAACTGCATTGCCTCTAGGTTTTCGAATTGCTGCCTCTACAGTAATTTTGAACTCCTCTTCTTTTTTGTTTCTGAGCTCTTCTGTTCACGATCTGTGCTCTGATACCATGTGAAAAATCAGATAAACGATTCCTACTGCAGCAAACTAATTATATTTCACCTACTTGTTAAATTAATTGAAGTTACTTGCAATCTTCTACGACAAATACTGAAATACATACATTGTAGCCTACACCAAAATAAAACTACGGAAACTAAATACAGCACAGGAGAGAAATACACATCACACACATTTACACAATTATTTATGGACAAATGTCCCCGGAAAAACCCAATGTGGGAAAACCAATGAAGCCACTGAGGGTTTGTATTATTAAGTAGTAGTTTCTAAATACAATCTTTGGATGCCTTGTTGGCTATCCAGTACAGAAAATATGACTGACAGAAGAATAGTGAGAAGTACCTCACACTATCACTAGATATCTTGACTGATCCAACCACAGAATGGCTTGCCCCTTACTACCTCTGCGCAGTCACTGCATCAGCCTAGCATCACAGCATCTAGGGACTGTTGATTTCTAGTACCATCGAATGTGCTCTAAGTCTCAAAATTTGAGAGGAGGCTTAGACATATGCATTGTCCAATACCCAAAAATTGTTTTGGGAAATTCCACCTCGAGACAGTTTTATTAAAATAATTAATTATTTTTAATGGGACCCTAAGTCTAAACTTAGGAAATTAAAAATAGTTAATGGATATTAATCTAAACTGTGGGTGAAACTTCTAGAAGAAGGCGGAGATCAAGTCAATATGATCCTAACCATTGATTAGAATCTAATCTGGGCCGTTGATTCATCAACGAGAGGATTATAAGAGGAGGCTTGATGGGAATTTGGAGAACACACGAGAGGCAGATACTCAATTACCCGAGTAAGATCGATTTTCTCACTGGTTGAGGTTCGGCAAGAGAAAATCGAATAAGAGGGAGAGTTGTAGGTGAGAAAGGAAGAAAGGGCATCAACATCTGTCGAAAGTGCAAGGCAGCAAGACGCAGAGAAGGAACAGGGTGATGTAGAAAGAGGCAGCGCAGAGGCAAATTGACGCAGAGCCTGCATGGGCAGCTAGATGCTGGGCCAGGGTGAGAAGTTTGACGCAGAAGGACTTTGGGGAAGAGGAGTACTTCACCTGGATCAGAAATTTGTCAGGAAGCGTCTGTAAAAATTTTCACTCTTGTTTTGCTGGATGTAATTTTATCAATGTTGTATTTGTGCCAGCATTTTTCGTTACATCTACTTTCTGCAATATTTTAATTGTCAAGGCTACAATAGAATATATTTCGATATTTGTTGTGAATAACTTATTTCTGAGATAATAAGTAGAAGAAATAATATTAATCACCGCAGTAGGATTTCTATTTAGAAATTTTCACATGGTATCAAAGCTAAGGGAAAGCAGAAGGAAGAAGTTGGAAGACCTAGTGTTGAAGGAAGAAAGGAATTCGAAATTCCTGTAGGGGCAGTAATTCGAATCTCCAAGGGGCTTGTGCAGTTCAAAGCCAAAAGGATTAGATTTCGTGTGAAAACTCGCTCTGAGTGAGTCGACAGAGACGTAAGTCTTTCAGATCGAAATTTGTCAGGGGTAGAAGGAACAGTGCAGCAGAAGATTCAGCAAAAGGGCTTGTCTCAGGTGGGACGTAGTTTTTCCTGGGACAGATTAGCATCGAAAATTGGCACACATGGATACTCAAAGTGTCTCAGAGTTATCTACCAGATTAGATGAAGGATTCACATGCCTAGCAAATTCAGCGTTAGTAGATGTTTGGTACATTGATAGCGGGGCTTCAGCTCATATGACTAGAGTACGAGAACATTTCTCGAGCTATCAAGAAGAACAAATGGACTTCCAAATCACTATGGAAAACAAAATGAAATGTACTCTGGTAGGGAGAGGCACCATAGCATTTCAGACGAAAGTAGGGAACAACATCCGAGCCACCACTGTTCTGCATGTGCCAGGATTAAGAATGAACTTGATTTCAGTGTCCCAGTTACAAGACAAGGGATACGATGTATACTTCATGGGAAAGAAAGTGTATGTCAAGCATCCAAGCTGGAAGAAGAAAAGGTAAATAGGGATTCGAAGCAACAAGTTGTATAGATTGCAGCTTGAGTCACCAATGGCACTAATAGGCAGCGACTATAATGGTGAGAATGAGCGAAATGAATTATGCCATAGGCGAATGGGGCATTTACACCATGGAGCACTGAGGATGCTCAAAGAGACTGTTACAGGAGTACCAATCCTTAGTAGTGAACATGATGACTTATGCAGAGGATGTGTACTAGGGAAGTACGCTAAAGCAGCGTTTTTCCAGAAGTAACAATAGAGAAAACTATGTATTAGGATTGATACACTCAGATATCTGTGGTCCTATGTCCACAAGAGCTCTTAGTGGTGGTGAATACTTTGTCACCTTTATCGATGATCATTCCAAAAAAACCTGGATCTATTTCTTAAAGACCAAGGATGAGGCATTTGATTGTTTCCAGAGTTTAAAGCTCTTGTTTAAAATATGACAGGGAAAACAATAAAGGTATTGCATTTAGATAATGGTGGAGAATATACGGACAAAGACTTCAGAGATTTTTGTGCAAAGGAGGGTATCAAAAGAGAGTGGATAGCTCCATATAATCCAGAGCAAAATGGAGTAGAAGAACTGAAAAATATAACTATTATTGGGGCAGCCAAAGCTATGTTGTATGATCAGGATCTACCTAGGTATCTATGGGCAGAAGCTTGCAACACAGTAGTGTATATCCAAAACAGAACTCCTCATAGAGCATTGGGGAAGAAAACGCCCGAAGGAGTCTTCACAGGGAAGAAGCCGGAAGTCCACCATCTCAGCATATTCGGAAGGGTGGCTTATTGTCACATTCTAGACGAGAAGTGCAGTAAACTGGATCAGACTGCAAAAAAAGGATATCTCGTAGGATACAGCAAGACCTCAAAGGCATACAGAATCTACATTCCTAGCAGCAAGAAGATTGTAGTGAGACGGGATGCAAAGTTCATGGAGGAACAGAGCTTTCAAGAAATCTCGTGAGATGCCTACAGAATATCAATCAGGAGATGTTCCATTAATCCAAGAGCAGCAAGGGCAACAAGGAGGACAGACACCTCGATCGAGTATAGTGACCAGTACCAGTGTCTCCTCAGAAGGAGGAAATGCATACAGTTCTTAGTAGATGTAACAACAGGATCAGGAGGAGGAGTTGGTTGAGCATCCCACCACTAGTGGTAGAACCAGCAGAGAAGTACAGCAGACACTAATGGACGCAAAGGAGTTTGTTGGAGCTCCTAGAACCAAGAAAAGGCAGCATAGACAACTTGACAGATACCAAGCATTGGTAGCTCAGGTTGAAGAACCCTCTAGCTTTCGGGAAGTTGTTCAAAACCAAGCATGGGTGGATGCCATGGTAGAAGAATACAACTCTATCATGACAAATGATGTCTAGGATGTAATACCTAGACCAGAAGATAGATCAGTTGTAGGATCATGATGGATCTATAAGATCAAGTATGCTGCAGATGGCAGTATAGAGAAGTACAAAGCAAGGTTTGTGGCAAAGGGGTATGCTCAAAAAGAAGGAATAAACTATGCAGAGACCTTCGCCCCAGTTACTCGATACACCTCTATCAGGTCCTCTATATCCCTAGCAGCTCAAATGAGATGGGAGATTCACTAGATGGATGTCAAGACAACATTCTTGAACGAGGTGATAGAAGAGGAGGTGTATACAGAATAGCCCCAAGGATTCGAAACTCATGAGAAGAGAACTCATGTTTGCAGATTAAAAAAAGCCTTGTATGGGCTCAAGCAGGTACCCAGAACATGGTATGGTCGGATTGATAGTTACTTGTAGCAGTTGGGATTTGTCAAGAGTGATGCTGATCACAATCTCTACTATTTGATGGTAGAGAATGAGCTACTTATTCTAGTATTATATGTAGGTGACCTGTTCCTAACTGGGTCATCTAGCCTCATACAGGATTGCAAGAAGAATCTTGAAGATGAATCCGACATGAACGACCTGGAGTTGATGCATTATTTTCTAGGGTTGGAAGTTTGACAGAAGAATGGGGAGATCTTCCTTGGACAAGAAAGATATGCTACAGAAATTCTGAAGAGATTTAGAATGCAGGATTGTCAACCCATGGCTACTCCCATGATCACCAACTGGAGGAAAATAGATGCATCAGGAGACAAGGAAGTAGACCCCACCTTGTACAGGAAACTCATTGGGTCGCTCATGTATTTGGTCAACACTAGGCCGGACATTTGCTTTGCTGTCAACACTCTTAGTCAGTTCATGGTAGAACCAAAAAGGGTGCATTGGGCAGCAACTAGGCACATTCTTAGGTATGTGCGCGGAACTATCGAATATGGGTTAAAATACTCCTGAGGGGAGGACGTCAAATTGAATGGGTTCACAAATGCAAATTGGGCAGGTAGTTCAGTAGACCGAAAAAGTGCCTTGGGGTACTGCCTCAGGGTTGGATCAGGGATGATATCTTGGAGCAGAAGGAAGCAAAAATTTAGTAGCTTTGAGCTCAACAGAGGCAGAATATATGGCAGCCAGCACAACTACGTGTGAAGCTATATGGCTCAAAAAATTGCTTCTAAGCTTGTTCAAAAAAAAGGATGGAGGCCACCAGGGTTTACTGTGATAATCAGAGTTGTATCAAACTCTCTGAGAATCCAGTATTTCATGATCGATCAAAACACATAGATATCTGATGTCACTTTATCAGAGGTTGTGTTTAGTGTGGGGTAGTATAGCTATAGTATGTCCCCACAGGAGAGGATGTAGCCGATATACTCACTAAGGCTCTCAGAAGAGCTAAGTTCACATAGTTGGGTATGGTAGAAAATTCGTTTCAGTAGCAACAGTAGTTTGCAATGCAGGGCCAGTTGGCAGTGGCAGTGCCAACAGCAACAAAGATGCAGAAATTCAAAGGGAATTGCAGTACGAATGCAGTGTTGACAATGGCAAGGTCAGCAGATTACAAATGCAGCATTTGCGCAAAGGTTGGTGGACAGCATGACAGACATCAGCAGCGCAGAGGGAGATGTTACAAAACAGAGTGATGCTTCAGCAGGTTGCACTGCTAGAGCACATTCCTCGCTAAGAGGGAGTGTTGATTTCTGGTAGCACCAGATGTGCTCTGAGTCTCAAAATTTGCAGGGAGGCTTAGACACATGCATTTTCCAATACCCATAAATCATTTTGGGAAATTCCACTTGGAAACAATTTTATTAAAATAATTAAATATTTTTAATGGGACCCTAAGTCTAAGCTTAGGAAATTAAAATAATTAATGGGTATTAATCTAAATTATGGGTGAAACTTCTAGAAGAAGGTGGAGATCACGTCAATATGATCCTAGCCATTGATTATAATCTAATCTGGGCTATTGATTGATCAACGAGAGGATTATAAGAGGAGGCTTGATGGGCACTTGGAGAACACACCAGAGGCAGATACTCAGTTACCCGAGTAAGATCGATTTTCTCACTGGTCGAAGTTCAGCAAGAGAAAATCGAATCAGAGGGAGAGTTGCAGGTGAGAAAGGAACAGAGGGAATCAACATCTTTCGAGAGTGCAAGGCAGTAAGACGCAGAGCAAGAACAAGGTGATGCAGAAAGAGGGAGCGCAGAGGCAGATTGACACAAAGCCTGTGTGGGTGGCTAGACGCTAGGCCATGGTGAGAAGTTTGACATAGAGGGACACAGAAGGATTCCGGGGAAGAGGAGTACTTCACCTGGATCATAAATTTGTCAAGAAGCATCTGTAAAATTTCTCACTCATGTTTTGCTGGTTGTAATTTGTACATGAGAATTTGCTAAAGAATAATAAAGAAACCCTCATCTGCTGCACCAGTTTTCCCACATTGGGTTTTTCCAGGGATGATTGTCCAAAAATAACTATGTCATTGTTTTGTATTTGTGTCAGCATTTTTCCTTACATTTGCTTTTTGCAATATTTTAATTGTGAAGGTTGCAGTAGAATATATTTCGATATTTGTTGTGAATAACTTATTTTTGAGATAATAAGTAGAAGAAATAATATTAATCACCGCAGTAGGATTTCTATTTAGAAATTTTCACAAGGACAGCATCACTCCCTCAGCTAATCGATTTGCCTCCCAGGAACTTCAATTTCCACCTCCCAGTCTCACACCCTAGCTTCCGGCTCAGAAATCGATTCCTTCAACAAAAATACAAACCTCCTCAAGGCTCTGCATTGCCTTTGCGCCAGCCTATGCTGGCCAGCTTAGCCTCTACGCTACCTCTCCCGGATCTCTCTCTACCTCCTCTGTTGAGTATTCCCAGATTAGGAGAAATCTCCAACCGGAACTATCCCTACCCCTCACTGCAAAAGATCACTTCGAATTCCTTTTCGAGCAACTGTCGTGCTTCAGAAATTCGATCTTTTGATCTCTCACTCAATGTTTCTTCGAAATGCCCATCAAGCCTCTTCTTATAATCCTTCTATTGAAAACCAACAGCCCAGATTAGATCCTAATCAATGGTTCAGATCATTTTGGCTTTACCCTCGTCTTCTTCTAGAAGTTTCACCCATAGTTAGATTAATACGCTTTAATTATTTTAAATTCTTAAGTAAAAATAAAAACTGATTCCAAGTGGAATTTTCCAAAACGATTTCTGGGTATTGTAGAATACATGTGTCCAAGCCTCCGTGCAAATTTTGAGGCTTAGAGCACACTTGATGCTACCAGAAATCAACACTTTTGTGATCTTTGAAAGATAATATTTAACACCTCCAACAAATCTTTGGAATACTTTGTTGTTCTATTAGGGGACGAAGTGGAGTTTACCATGGCCTACAAATATTTTGAGGTCCATTTCACAAACCCTGGGATCACCACTATGAGACCTATTGCACATTTTTTTTTCAACGGATCGGATCACCTATCAGCATTCCATGTGCCATGGTCATCCCATTCTGCAAGTTATGTAATGTAAATGATCTTAGTAAAACCTTGAGTCTATGTAACAACCTAGGTAAGGCTATAATTTTGATAACAAATTTCATCCTATGAGATTTTTTAACCTCCTTGATTACCTATGTTTCTAAACACGGCTAATCAGAAGAGTTTTTTCCCTCCAAATTAAACCCCAAAGCTACGGTGAAATTTATTGATCGAATTATTAGGTGAGTCCTAGTGTTTTTAGTCGACCCTAATGTAAAAGTGGTTTGGGAATAATTTAAGCTAGTTGGCTTAATTATTTTACTACAAATCACTTGGTTTACTAGATCATATTGTGTCACAGATGGGTTATGTGTCTTGAGGGTCTAAGCCAAATATGTACTCTCTCTTTGAGTCTTGTAAATGAAAAATCTTATGTATTAGAGGGTCAGGAAAATATTAAATCCCCTCATGTATAAATTAATTAATTTTTCTGGCAAAACAAAATTAAATCTTAAGCCAAAAAATTTATTAATTAGAGTCAAATTTAAATTTCTCCAAATTGAAAAGTTTGTGGGTCTTAAAAGAGTCGATTTTTAAAGGTCATCCACCAAGGGAATATTGAATATTTCAAGAAAATTTGGACCCTTGGACCTTGGGGGTTAATTCAAAGTCAAATTTTTGAGGAAATTAGCTCAAAATATTTAATTTTGAGCTAATTAAAATGGAATTAAATGATAATTTCGAAAATTCCTCAAAAATAAAAAATCAAGGGCCAAGATTAAAAGACCTTGAAGTGTTTATCAACGACCAAGATTATTTTGACAAGGATCAAAGAAACTAGCCGTTATTTTTCCATTTAGAGGATTTATCTATAAATTAGAGAGTCGTTTGAGTCTCTAGCATCTTGATCTCTAGCTAGATAATTGTGGTAGAAGCATCTTTGTAAACTAGTGTCCCATTGGGAACCATTTTTTCGATCATAATAAAGACTTTGGGGTGCAACTCGATATGTTCTATGCTTATTGATTTGTGATACGTACTAACTACAGGTTTTCCTATGCTGTGCTGAATAATGGTAAGATATGTTTTCATTGGATAGAGATAAAATCATAATATTGATAGTTTTGGGCTAATTTTAGGTGGTTTGATTCTTTATATGGTTAACAAATTATTTTGAGATAAATACATGGTATTTGTAGGTACTTCATTCCTTGGCCTCCAAGTTCACAAACTTGGGCAGGAATCATTTTGCTTAGATCCCAAGTATTTTTTGTGGTGGATTAATTCACAAACTTGGGCAGGAATCATTTTGCTTAGATCCCAAGTAATTTTTTGTGGTGGATTAAATCTTCGCTAAGGTTGTAGTGTACATTGGGGTTTCTAATGTGTTTTTAGCCATTGATCAAAGAAAAAGCTACAAAATATTTTCTCAAAATTTTAAACTTTCAAAACCCATGCATATTTGTAGATCTTGTAAATAAATTTGTAAATATATTCTTGTAATTTTATTTTCTAATTGGTTTTGGGACTATTTTGAGATTTCTTATTTGTATTTGGGGGTTTTTCTTTGGTGACATTATTCAAAATTAAATTTCCAAAATAATTTTTTTAGGTTAATTATTTTTAGGTTAAACTTCCAAAATTTGTAGATAAATTATATTTGGTAAATACATTCTAACCCTCTTATTTTATTCTTATTTTATTCTTTTTTTTTAATTAACCTTTATACCTTTTTTTCTTATTTGGTAAATAATTTCATCAAACCTTAGAATTTTTCTTTTCCTTTTTCTTTTCTTTTCCTTAGATGCTCCTGGTCAACTTTTACCTAGTAGACAAGCTAAACAAGATCATCATGGAGGGCATCTATAGGTCATTTGTCCATGTCACCTCGGTCAATCCTCCGAGAGGGTTGCAC
The DNA here is from genome assembly GCA_031772625.1 of Pinus tabuliformis. Taxonomy (NCBI): domain Eukaryota; kingdom Viridiplantae; phylum Streptophyta; class Pinopsida; order Pinales; family Pinaceae; genus Pinus; species Pinus tabuliformis. The sequence goes on along the minus strand of CM062818.1, from coordinate 1,519,456,274 downwards.
CCAAAGATGGCCTTCTATGTCGAGCACTTATTGGAGTTGAGAGACAGATTCATTGTTCGACCCCAGTATACATTTCACCATTGGATGCATGTTCTTTGCATTCCTCTAGGCCAGATTAGAGTAGGTTCTCATAGACTTCGGGTAGAGACGGACCACCAAGTGGATAGACCAAACAAAATTTGCCAGGTATGTCATTTACAGGAAGTGGAGACTGAGGTGCACTTCATTCTTGGATGCCCTATCTACTAAGAGATTAAAGGAAGGCTTCATTGCTTGTTCAGAGATTCTCGGACCCTCACCTACTTTTTCAAGTATCCCGATCAAATATGGTTGTCCCTATATATGCAAGAGGTTCTCAAGTTGTAAGCGCATATTCTTCAGCCTCCCATCAGACCAAACCCCACACACAGGATCACGACATTTTTCAGGGTACTACCTTTAGACAGGAGCACAAAGAGACCAATTGATTTGATACCAGTATGTAACTAGACTCTAGATCAGTGAGGATCTGTGGGATCTCACTCCACCACACGATATCTCAGTAGTAAATTTGTCTCAGATCTGTTCCAGGGAGACGGACTAGGTCCTCCAGGCTACAGCTACGTGCGAACCCCACCCCAAGCAACGATTTAGTGGACAGTGTGCACTTTCCACCAACTCTTCATCGGGCCAACAAACTTTGTTGAGTTTCTTCAGTGTTCTTCATTCAACCTTGGATGTTAGGAGAGATGGGTTTGATCCTCAGACCTATTAGCTCCTAGATCTTCTCCGCTAGGGCCAGATGTTGATTTACTTCATGCATTGTATCTTTTATAGGAGACCATTTGGTTCTCCCACTTTGTATGGACATCATTGTACTCAACAATCCCTTTGACCTACTTTGTGGTCATTAGTTGGACATAAATATAATTATCTTATCTTATCTTATCTTATCTTATATAATTATCGTATATGTAATAATATTCTATCCCTTTCCCTTCCCTTTATTTTCACCGCACATATAATTAGTGGTTCTCTCTCACAAATTAAATTGGATGGCTAGCTTCATCATCATTTTGCAGGCAAACATTTTTTTGAAGTTTCAGCTCTCAAAGGAGGCCGTCTAGCCATTTAGAGAGAGCCAAAGGGATTTTTGAACCTTGATTTAGCCTATTGAGGCTTTTGTCCAGCACTCTTGTGCCTCTGTACATTAACGATCAACCATTTTATAGAGGCCGTAAGCCCAAAAAGGGCTGACCTTTGAAACTCTGACTTCAGAGGGCCATGAGTCTTTTAAGGTTTCCAAAGCCTCACTCCATACACATAATATTTGTCAAGGGTTTTGCAATAATCTTCTTTGAAAGAATATCTCTATGCAAATAAGCGTTTAACAGGGGTTTAGATTTTTTTTTTTAAATCTATTTGCAAATAAGGTGGCCAAAGACTTAATGTTTGGCATTGATCTGACATTGTCTTGTGTTGCAGGCTTCTTGCAGAATCTCTTAAATAATTGTGAGGTTTGATTGTTAGGGTTACCTGCAGGCTTCTTGCAGAATCTCTTAAATAATTGTGAGGTTTGATTGTTAGGGTTACTAGGGCAGCCGCAGGGTTCAAAATATTGGAGACAATTAGCACTAGCCACAAATCCCTGGGCCTTATCTAGCCCAAACATAAGATATCTCAGGGTCTGCTAAAATTTTATAGGCTAACACTGTGATTTTGCATGGTTATTCTCATTGTTTACAAGGTTTTCAAATTCCTTTTGTGGCCTATAGCTGATCTGCGCATTCAAAGATCTATTTTAGCCGTGGCCACTGTCATTTCTGGTCTCTCCAGGGCTTCTGACCTTGACTGCAAACCTATTAAAGTTCTGCTCTTATTGCAGATTGCTTAAAGATTATTTGTTGGGTTATTTTCACTTGTTGAAGGGTTCCATCACCAATTTATTGCAGAGATTTGTCTTTGGTGCATCTCATTGTCACTTATCACTTTTTAAGGGCAAGTCTTGGGCTATAAGCCTCTAAAAGGTCTCCTTAAACTCACTTTCCAGAGCTGAAGCGTTAATTTTGGAGGATAAACACATTAATACTAGGAGGCCCAAAGTTAATTAAAGTTTGTCATACACGAAGCATATAACTGTTTTCTTCCTTAACAGTGAGCTGTCCCTTTCTTACAGTGGCATAATTGAGCCCCCTTTTCTTCATTGAAGGCAGTCCAGGGCTAACAAAATTGAGTGCAGGTGTAGAGTGCCTTATTTGGACGTGTGTGCAGAACAACAGTTAAAGATTTGGGCCTGCACTTTAGTCCTCTAACTGCCTGGACTAGGCCATAGGCCTTCAAGTAGATTTTGTTCATTATCCTTACTATAGAGTTGAAATATAAAGGTTGCAGACCCTAAGCACGAATGTTAACACTTAATTTAAGGCTAAAATCACTCTCAAATCTAGCTCCTATGCATTAAGATGTTTGGCTATCATTGCAAGCATATTTGATTTACTTGATTTCTCTGTTAGAGATCTGATATAGTTGTTGCAGGGGCCTGATATCAACTTCACAGTGGCTGCAAAAATCTGATTTGAAGCTACAGAGAATTCATCATTGTCTTCGTTGTTGGCAGTCTCACTACTCTCATATCCTCTTGCTCCTAATTGTCATACACGAGGACTCATAAAGGGACACATTTGAGATAATTGCTTGAATGATCTCAATAAGTTTCATTTCATTAATAGTTTCTGACTCGTTGGTATATTAATGAATATCTTACCATAGTCATCATATTTGAATGTGCTAGATATCCTAAATTGCAAATCTCATTATTGCTTTCTTTCATTGCAAAATTTGGACAATTGTCATCTCTCGTTAAAAGCAAACTTCAGTTTCATCACCTCATCAAAAGCTTAGGAATTATCTCATTAAATCAGCTCTCTTGCATTCTTATTTTTGGATGAAGTCCATTTCATAGAGTATAGGTTGTTTTCTATCTGGCATGTATGAATGCTCCCTTATGTCCTCAATTATTTCTGTTTGCAACACCAAGCTCTCACTTATTTCTAACTGTTAAATCATAAAGCATCCTAAATAAGTACATAACTAAAGCATCTGCTCTCACTGTCTCAACTGGCATTTTCTCATTAAGCAGTCCTGAAGTACCCTGGCAGTTTGCATTTCACATAACAAAGGTTGCATCCATTGTGTACATAACTAAAGCATCTGCTCTCACTGTCTCAACTGGCATTTTCTCATTAAGCAGTCCTGAAGTACCCTGGCAGTTTGCATTTCACATAACAAAGGTTGCGTCCATTGTGTCATCTCTCATTGATTTGTGAGCATCCTTGATTTACTTGCAAAAGTTGTATTTTCCTTGTACTTGTCGCCTATCCTTAAAATGTAATATTGTTACTAAAGTTAAAGTATAAGCTTTATTCAAGTCATATTTCATATCGATATTGTGCCATCTCGTTATACTAACATTTTCCTTGCAGCACTTACCTATCTTATGACTTGGCATTCTACTTACAAGTGTTTCAATTTTGTGATTTGAGCATTACTAATAAGGCACTGGTCTATCATCTCTTTTATCCTTAAGTGTCTCAATAACCTACAACATCATTGCTCAACAATAATAGATTCACTTGCCCATCAAACCCTTTCAAGTTACCAAGATAAGTAATTGCATCTCCTAGAGCTTGTTGCTTCAACAAGTCCCCAATTTCCATCTACCTCTAGGAACTACCCCCTTAGCTTGCCTAGGAGATAGCTAGAACGGAGTGGGAAGGGATTAGAGTGACAACCCCTGCCCTGAGTCGTTGTCACTTAATTTGAGCGACAACAAGACCTACTTTCCGATCTTAACTGTATGAAGGGCATTCCTCCTCCATGCCCAATCACCAATGTTTCCACTGTTTCCATTTTCATTTTCAAGACATCCATCCCTACAAGATGTACTTTTTTTACGCCATCATTATAAGGCCAAAATCTAATTCATGTCTTTCATGCTAAAATTGGGCATGTGTTCAGCTAGTGGAATCTATCATGATGCAACATGTGATCTATTGAAAATGAACAATCCCACAAGTCATCATCCAATCTAAGTTTGAGGCCCATCCTTTACAAATGGAGCATTGTCAAAGCCATATTCTTTCGTTGCGAGGTCCACACTCTAGAGGACTTTGTGTTTGGGTAGAATAAATATGCATGTCTCATTTTTTTCTTTACCAAGGACATTGCCTCCCTATCTTGATCTCATCAAGAACAAGGCTGTTTCTCAAAGGGCAATTAATTTCTTCAATCCATTAACATTTTGATAAAGCATCTCCCTCTTCAATGTTTTTTGGATGCCCCCAATCATCTCAACCAAAACAAAGGAGAGATCAACATCACAGCGATGGATAACATATATAAATGTACATTCAAAGCACTTGGATCTCCCCATGCACAAATCCCCCATTCAAAGCACTCGGATTTCCCTGACCACAACCCACCCCACCTCCCCACAAAAAAAGTGTCTTAGCCCTAAGAAGGCTTTTTTATTACGAGTTTTTCATGGAATTGCAAGATGGTTATATTCCATCCTAACCATATTCGGTGCTAATTAGTATATGGCCTTGGGATCCCTCTTAACCAATTGCAAGTTTTCTCCCACCACCTATGATCAAGATTAACCACCACATCCCTTTGCCCTCCCACCACCTATGATCAACATTAACCACCACATCCCTTGGCCTAAGAAGATTTACAATTTGTATGTACTATGATCTCGAGTAAATCAATCATAAGGAACACTTTGCATTTATATGTCCCATATAATATGAGATATGGGGGACGTTCCATTGCTTATTCAAACCCTCAAAACATAGAGGGTTCCATGGAAATTTATTTTGCTATCCTAATTAAAGATGCCTATTTTCTACATCCAAGAGGTCATTATTCACAAATAAGAAATGTTGTACAACCCCTCCAGACCTAATACTATCAAAGTCATTACCGCCTTTCCCACCACCTATGATCAAGATTAACCACCACATCACTTGGTCTAAGAAGATTTATAAGTTGTATGATCTTGAGAAGATCAATACTAGGGAGCACTTTGCATTTACATGTACCATATAATATGATATACAAGGGAGGTTCCATTGCTTATTCAAACCCTCAAAACATAAATTAATGATTGAGTTGCTTCACTCACATTGAGTTACCACCAAGCATGCTTTGAAATATCTGCATGAGGTATTCTATTTTTTGATAATGAGATATTTCTCCTATGGTATGTGTCTACATAGATGTATTGTTGATATTTGAGATTATTGTTGATAAGCACATTTGGATGTTGCTTTAGTATGAAATTTGCCATGATATCTTGGATGAGAGGTCCATAGTACGATTAAGAATGAGTATGATGTTGCTAGCATGGCTAGTTGTGAGGCAGGATGAAGAAGCTCCTTAGAGAGTTGTCTGAGCATGATCTGGATATGACATGGATACATTGTGAGCCAATTAGCAAAAAGTCCCATATTTATAGTTGGGACCAAGATACTCTCATATATTGAGACAGTGCAGCTGTTCGAAACAAGCTCAGGCTTGTGGTTGGCACCTCCTTGAGAGGGAGGATGATTATGGTATCCTTTTGTGATTTATATGATTATATATGATCTGACGTGATATTTGATTTGATGTTTTGTATGAATAGGAAACAACTGCTATTTGTTGATTTTTTGGCAGCATCGGATGTACTCTAGCCATGAAAATTGGTGGAGAGGCTAAGGCACATAAGGTCTCCAAGACCTAAAAATCGTCTGGGGAAATTCCACCCAGATGAAGATATATTAAAATAATTAATATTTTTACTGAGACCCTAAGTCTAAACTTAGGAAACTTAAAATATTAATGTGTATTAATATAATATGGGTGAGAAAGTTTTAAATAATGAGGATCAAGCCAAATCTAATCTTAGCCGTTGATTAGAGACTTAATCTCAGTCGTTGAATTGTCAACAGGGAAAGTATAAGAGGAGGCTTGAAGGTCAGTTGGAGACACACCAAGTTGATTAGTCAATTCAATTTTTTGGGGCAGGGTTTACTGAGAAATCGAATTAGTGATCTATTGCAGCGAGGGGCAGTTCGACAGAAGGCCGAGAATACATAGCAGAGAGGCAGAGAGAGTGTCGGAGAGATAGCACAAAGCCTAGGAAGGTTGACGCAGAGGCTGAGGAGGCCAGCGCAAAGGGCCAAGAGGCTGACGCAGGCAACACATAGGGCTGCAGAGGGCCAAGAGGTTGACGCAGGCAACACAAAGCGCTACAAAGCTGACGATGGGCTAAAGAGGCAGCGCTAAGGAATTTTCGTGGTGCATACAGAGAGCTGGTTCACTGACACAGAGCCGTAGTGGGTGACGCGGTCTCTAGAGGGTGATGCAATTCTTGAAGGTATCTTGGAGCAACTTCCGTTGTCCAGCTAAGGGAGCAATCGAAGTCACTGTGAGGCTACTCAACCGGTTACTGATTAGCTGGAATATCTCTCCGAAGAAAGGTATTATTGCCGAGGATAATATCTGAAGGGTGAGCCATTTCTAGCACCCTAGTTGTATTCAGAAATCTGCATAATAATAAAACCCTCATATCTACTGCACCGGTTTTCCCGAATTGGGTTTTTCGGGTGATGATTGTCGAAAAATAACAGTGTCCCTTATGTTGTCTCAGTTTATTTTAGTTGTTGATCCGTATATTTGTGAAGGATACAATTGTGTTTATCTTGATATATGCATATAAATAACTTGTTAATGTAAAGAAAAAATAGGAGATAGTAAACCAGATATTGCAGTAGGGGTTTCTGATGTTTAGATTCAGAAATTTTCACACTATTGAGACAAGTTGATGATGAGAGCAGCGCTGATCGAGAACACTGAGCCAACTCTTCCTCACTGTTTGAGCTCCCAGGGTGAGGAATTGAGATGGAGGGCTCCTAGGGTTGAAGGAACTTCGGACAATAGGGTGTTACCCCTATATGTTACCCATAAGGTTGGAGAATGTTTCTCCCCTATCTTCATAGGTCGAAGAATGTTGCTCCCCTGTTTGGTCTTTGCAAGCATACCCCAGTTGGCATCACACCCACAAGCAGGCCAACTTATTGGGAATACCGCTCCTCGTTTGGCCAACGAGTTGAAAGTGTACGTGGGGTGTACAACCCAAGTCGATTATGATGCAGGTGTTCTACCACATGACTATTCAGGGTCATCGATGGGAAGATCAATAGGCAATAGGATGGGTTGAGATAACCCTATGTGATTCCAGGTTGAGATTGAGCTCCCTGATGAGATCTCAGGGTCGAGATGTGCTCCCCTATGTGTTTGGATATCCTATTGCTAGATATGGGGTTGTAGATGTATAGCTCCCCCATGAGATTTCGGGTCGAGATGTGTTCCCCGATGTGGTTCCAGGTTGAGATGTGCTCCTTGATGATATGCTCTCTGATGATGATTGATGATGATATTCTGGGTAGTAGCCCGCTGGCAGAGATTCTAGGTAGCAGCCTGATGGATAGAGGGTGGTAGCTTAAGCTCCCCTCTGGTAACAAATTCTTCTTCTTCTAGATCCAAGAATGTTCAGCATATGAGCAAGAACAATCAAGAGATAAGCAGGAATAAGCAAAGGATAGATCGAGATGTAAAATGATGATTTGTGATGATGAGACACTTGAGATGGACATGGCACGATGACTACATGACAAAGATGTTCCGTGATGATACATGATGACACTTGAAGATTCCAGAATGAAGATTCCAGAATGGCATATTGATTGATGGAAAGATATTGACAGGTAGAATTCTCCCTATTTGAGAGGGAGTGTTAATTTTTGCAACTGTGATCAGTTTCCACCATAGATAGCCCAAATGACCGAGATAATGATGGCATTAGATTCCTCTTTTCAAGAGAACCAAAATCGACCTAAAGATCACCCAATTTGGTCAAGTGGAAGTTGAGTTATGAATTATTGTATTCATACATGTATTATGGAATTGGTCGGCCCTAACCACAAGGGTAACTACTTGCGTCAACCTTAACCCCAAGTGGACCCTCAAGAAAGCCTATAAATAGAAGAGACCTCAAACTCATTTGGACACATTCGATCAAGTTATCTTCTCTTCTCTTTTGTCTTGGTTCGCACAAGTTCGTCGAAAGGAGTTCGTGCAAGGGTCTGAAATCAAAGGCATGAGGTAAGTTCGTCGAAAGGAGTTCGCGCAAGGGTCTGAAATCAAAGGCATGAGGTTCGCTCCGAGTTAGGGTTTTTTGGTTTCTGGACACTGGCACAAAACAAGACATTTTAGTCCCTAGACGCTGGCACACAGTGGTCATGACAGCGTCCAGAGAGCCTTGGACGCTGGCATAGAGGCTTATGGGAGCATCCAAGGCTTCAAAAGTAGATCTGGAGGTGTCAGTCCCCTGACACTCGCACAAAGTGGTCCTGAGAGCGTCTAGGTTGTTCGGGCTCACGCACAGTGACTTCAAGAGAGCGACCAAGGGTTTTTGGGTAGATTAGATGAGTTGGTCCCCAGACGCATGCACAAAATGGTATGGGAGCGTCCGAGCTACCACATTCGCTAGCTCACAGTTCACGGAGAGCATCCAGGTCTGCTATAGTCTCTCACACGACTTCTCCTCCTTGTGTCCGAGACTCAAAGATGAGATTTTAGTATTCCGATGTTTCCGCTCAGTGTTCAGCAGTGTTCGGCACAGTGATAGCAATATACAATAGTTGATATCAATTTGTGACAACACATTACAACCATCAGTATGAGGGTTTTGATTCCTAGCATGATTAGATATATTTCATGGATATCATTATTGTTTTGCTGCATAGATAAAGTTATAATTCAATGTACTCTCTTTTGCTGCATCATTTGATGACGATCTAAAAAGAAGAAGATTTGCAAGGGTTTTCCCTGTAGTGAGTTTTGCCCTGGTCTTGGACCAATCCTAATGTCTTTGTGTGTGTGCATGCTTTTCTTCTACTATTCCTTTTATGTTCTGCTACATCGATGATGATGACGTTGTTCTTTCTATATAATTGCATATGTTGATGAATAATAGTGTAGATATGAATAATGTAATGATGATATGGGTTGAACTTAATGTATTAATGATGAAATGCAATTATCAAAGCAAAGAACAATGTATCCCTATGGAAAATTAACAAAAGAGAAGCTTTTTCTTTCACTCCATACCTCCTCTCAAGATTATGCAATAGCTATAAGCATTAGACTCCTAAGACAACATTTACACCACCCATTTCGACTAGAATCATGAGGTTATCGGATAAATAATCTCCCATGGTGAGCTAACTACTATGGCACTTCCTTAAACAATTCATGGTACCTCCATCTACAATCATTATCTAAAACACTAGTGTTGGATACATAAAGCAATTAAGAAGCTTGGCTGATGTATAGATAATAATGTAACAAAGTTATGGGCACTGCTAGAATCAATCAACCTCTTATTCTTTTATTTTTGAAATAGGAAAATGGTGTAGTTTTCTCCCAATAATGTAGTCATTTGAAAGCTACAAAATCCAAACATTGTTGTTGCTTCTAGAATACTTCATCATGGTTCCAGATTATACAAGTTTGATTGTTTTGAGCCTTCCTTTGCTTCCTCTTTCATTGCTCATGCCGACTCTTCAAGTGAACGTTGGCAAGAAAGATTTGGCCATATTACCAATAGGTGTTTTCAGTAGTTGAGAAGACAAACTTTGTTGCTCGGTCTTTCCAAAGTTTCTTGTATTGATGCATTTATACAAGTGATGTTCTTGGAAAACAAGGTCAAGATTATTTTCCTAAAGGAAAAGCTTTGTGTTTTACCAAACCTCTTAAGTTGGCATATGGTGATCTCAAATCATTTCCAGCCCACTCAATGTTGCACGAAGCGGAAGCGAAGCGGAAGCATTTTTTGGAAGCGGGGACGCCGAAGCGTCATTTTCCAAAAATCTAGGAAGCGAAGCGTCCGCGGAAGCGTCTGCTATATATATATATTTATATTTTTTTGCATTTATACTCAAAACAAACATCCCAAATACCAAATTAATTGTAGAAGACATGAAAACATGCATATTTTTGCATAAATCAAGATAGATATAACATCCATTGTACATTAATGATTAATTATTCGAGCATCAACCATTTAGATGCATCAACCATCTAGAATCTAGATTCTTCTCCTCTTGTCTAGCCTTTGCCTCTACCTCGATTGTCTAGGGATATTAGTCAACATTGCCCAATTTTGATCAAACTACCTAATTCAAGACTTAAAATATGGTAGAAAAAGCTTAACATGCTTGATCGATGATTTTGACTTGATTGAAAGGTAATATTTTGCTAAGGGCGTGCCGCGTGACAAAGGAGTTCAACAATAACACCACCAACACTATGGTACATATAGGGCTTGGTGCTCTTGATTAAATGCTAATCGCATACCTTCATACTTGATATAATCTAATGAAATGCCACAATCCCATTGATCCTGAATTCCTGAAAACCGTTAAGTCTGCTGAATTTTGAATAGGATATGAAATTCTATTTTCTCCATATGAAGTCCAATGAGGCTGGAACCACTCTCAAACATCCTGAGTCATTTCATGGTAATGTTAAAAATTTAAGTAAAAGGATGAAAATGAAAAATAAAGGAGAATGTCACGCTTTTCTGGAAGCGTACGGGAAGCATACGCTTCCTCCTCCGAAGCGCCACGCTTCCGATGCCCGAAGCGCCGTACGAAACGCGCTTCGGCGCTTCGGAAGCGGCGCTTCCAAATTTCCAGGAAGCGTCTAAAAATGCCGAAGCGGCGCTTCCGAATTCGGAAGCGCCACTTCCGGCCAAGCTTCCTAGGCGCTTCCGTACGGGACGCGCTTCGGGGCTTGGAACCGTGGGGGGGGGGGCGCTTCGTGCAACACTGAGCCCACTCACTTTCAAGGGCCAAGTATGCACTCACTTTCATTTATGAATTCTCATGTCGCTCTTGGATGTACTTTCTCAAGTACAAAGTGAGGTTTTTGCTACTTTTAAAACCTTCAAATCTTTTGTTGAGAAGCAATCCCCTTTTTCTATCAAGAAACTACACATAGATAATAGGAGGTAGTATGTCAATCAAGCATTCAAGAATTTTTATAGAGAATATGGCATTCAATTAAGTCTTCGAGATCTCGTGTTCTAGCCCCTCCACAAAATTTCGGAGCTAGAGCCCCAAAATCAACACTCCCTTTTAGCGAGGAATGTGCTCTAGCAATACTTCTCAATAGAAGTATTACACTAATCCACTGCATCGATCCTCTGTGCTATTGATGCTTGCCATGCTGCCCTTCATCCACTACACTGCTGCATCCTGTACTGCTACCCATGACTCTTCCACTATCACTACTACATCTATACTGCAGCCCCCTCTCAAAATGTTGCATCATGCTGCCATAGCACTACCACTGCTAACTGTTGCACTGCAACTCAGTTACTGAGAAGTAACTGAAACTTCACCCAAAAACTAACATGTTGGTCAGTATGGATGCCTCATGATGCTGAAGCTACCTGTGCTGCCACTCTGTGCTGACACTCTGCTACTACTGCGCTACTGCAATCTACTTTTTACCTCTTGCACTGCTACAACATCCACTGCATTGCTTCAAACTTTGGCACTCTAGCTCTGCCATTGTTGCTCCATCACACCTCCCACCAACCGACACCCGTTATTTTGCTACTGTTGTTAAGGGCTCCCGTAGTTGTATGCCATCCAAGAATTTGGGCACCTCAAGGATCCTGCCCATGTGTAGTCCTCTCGACTACAGCTCTATGTCACCCCACCTCTTCTCCTGAGGTGCATGAGCACTCATGGCACGATCCTCATCATCATCCTCCTTGTCAGCCTTCGCTGGAGCATCCTTTGAATCAGAAGCCTCTTCCTTGCCCTTCTTCCAAGGGCACTAAGTGGCAAAATGTTCTTATTCACCACACCTGAAGCATCTGACCTTGGTTATATCTGTTTTCTTCCTTTAATGCTACCCATGTTGTCCCGATGATGCGAGAGTTGCATGCTCCTCCTCCTCCTCCTCCTCCTTGACCAGGCTCCTTTGCCGCTACTTCTGGCCTTGGTCAGTGATCTGAAAATGGGGCACTCAAGGCTTCTTGTCAAGCTTACAAGAACCTCTCCCACATCCAAAGCTTAAATGTTCCCAAGATCTAGTGATTAACCAATTGCGGAGATAAGAAGGCTTGAAATAGGTGTATGCTTATGTTTGTTTTTGAATTGTTTATGTGCTTTGAGTTCTGTTACTTATGCTGATATCAAATGCATATAACAGTAAATAATAGCAACAAAATGCAATCACACATAATAGCAATATAATATGGAGTTCACCCAAAACTCTTGGGCTACGTCTCCTTGAGCTCTAGTCAACTCGACTAGGCTCTCTGAGATTATGGCAAAGTCCATTAAAAAGCTCCACGCTCAACTCCATTGTATTACACAGACACAATGGGCTTAGAAGGCCATCTTATCCATGGCTCTGAAGCTCTCTGGCTTTCTAGCTCTGGCTTTGGCTCTGGCTCTAGCTCTGGCTCTTGCTCTGGCTCTTGCTCTTAGCTCTTTGGCTCTGGCTTCTCTGAGCTCTCTCTCTCAGCCTCTACGTGCCTATGTATTTCGCTTGACCTCCAAGCGACTGTCTCAGCGACTTTTAGCTCTCTGGTTTTTCGCTCAACCTCCAAGCAACCCCAAAAACTCCCTCAGCTGCTTGCGCTACCCACGCTTGCCCTCAATCGTGCTCTTTGGCTTCTTTGAGGCATTGTTCCGGCTCTGCGGCTTCCCCAGCCATTTCTCTGCGTGTAATCATTCCTCTGTCTCTTCATCTGGCCCTCTGGCTTCTAGCTCTGAGCGTTACAAACGCATCATTGTTTACAAAATGCCTGCTTGCCGCATGGCACAATGATCAGGGGCGATTACAAAGGAATCGGGCCCTTTCTTCAGGCGAAAACCCGAAAATGGAACAAAATTCCAATACATAGAGTTTTACCGAAAATACACTATCGAGCGTGGAATCTGAACTTCAAACATTATGAAATCACCCCTGCAAACCCTTTTAGGTCCGCCTTTTATGGTTGTCGCAAGCCCACCGTTGATCTACGTGATCTCCGATCCAACGGCTGACAGTCTGTTTCGGGTGGCTTATCTGCAGGGAGATTACCCGCCCGAAAAGGCGGTTTTCTCTCCTGCGCCATGCCACGCGTCAGCCAGTGTATGGGTTCGGGCGGAGCCCATCCAATACCACTTACCAGTTGAGGCCCGCCCGAAATCCCGCTTACCACGGAACTCAAACAACACAAAGGCCACATCTATAAACCTTTCGGGTCCGGCTTTATCGCATATCGCGATCGCACAAGCATATTGGCCAAAAACCCATTTACACGGGAAATACATTGAAAATCCGAATTTCCAGATTTCAAATATTATGCAATCGGGCTTATAATTCTCATCGGGTCTAGACCTTATTGGCTTATCGCAAGTCGCGTGCCCAACGGCCCTTTGTATCGGGCATCGCCGATTGCCGATCTGCCGATCCGTCGATCGCCAATATCTCATCTCGCGTATCGCATCGGCGAGGGTCTATGCCTTCTGTCCTCCGATCGTCGATCACCGATTATCACAATCGCTAATCGCATGTCGCCTTGTCTGGGGTCCCGATATCGGGCGAAGGCATACCTCCGATGTGATGAGTCGGAGATCGCTGATCGGGGGTCCTTCTGCCCTGGCCTTAAGTCCACCCCTTTGCACATTCGTAATGTGGTTTCTTTAAAGAGCCTTTTAGGCCTTTTTTAGAAGAAATGCCTCATTTTTCAAAGGACAAAGGCAATCTTCATTCTACGATAACTTCTTCGTCCAAAGTCCATTTTAGCCCATTCAAGTTGTAGTAGATTCAGAATGAAAAGATCTACGCAATGGAACTATTTCCAAGAACATCCTTGGACTTTCATTTTCCTCTATGAGGAACATTTTAGACTTATAAGTCTATCTTAGATCCATTTTGGATCAGTCAGCCCCCTGATCTCTTCCTGTCGAAGAGTTGCCCACATTTCCTCCCAATTGGGGAGAGAAGCTCTGCCCAAGATACTCTAGACAAATGTCTCCCAGTCTTCAATGACTGCATTCAAGGTAGCCTTGACCATGAACTCAGGATCTAGTGTAGACCCCACGAAAGTCAATTGGTCTCGAATCCCAGGCAACAAATCATCAACAGAAGGCAACAGACTTTGCTCTTCAGGATCTTCAATCAATGAAGGTTCAAACAGTCTCAAGTTCTTTGCATTAACTACTGAATAGACGTGCATGTAAGCTGGGAAATCAAGGCGAAAAGCGTTCTCCCCAATTTTCTCAAATATCTTGAAAGGTCCATACCTTATTGGCTTCAGCGTCTTACCTTCACCTTGCATTCTGTCTTTGCTGATGTACAACCAGACTTGATCACCAACTTGGAAGCTATGCTCAATTCGATGCTTATCATGCCTTGCCTTGTACTTGGCCTGGCTTCTTTCCAGCTGTTCCTGCACTGCCTGGTGAATTTCTTGGATCTGTTCAATGAACTTGGTTGCTTTGTCCACATCATTGTGTCCATCAACTGCTATGTCTTTACTAAAGACAAAATCCAAGGGAGACCTTGGTGTAAAACCAAAACAAGTCTCAAAAGGAGATCTCTGTGTAGAAGAGTGTTTAGCACGGTTGTAAGCATGTTGCACATAACATAAATGTTCATCCCAAAGCTTGGGATGCTTGCTGCAATAGCCCCTGAGCAACTAGATCACTGTCCTGTTGACCACCTCTGTTTGGCCATCTATTTGTGGATGAAATGTTGTGCTTTTCTTCAATTTGGTGTCCATCAACTCCCATAGACTTGACCAAAACTTCCCAACAAATCAGGAATCTCGATCAGAGACAATAGAAGTGGGTAACCCAAAATGAACCCATACATGCTGAAAGAACAACTTTGTTGTTTGTTCAGTTGTAATCTGCTTGTTACAAGGTATTAAAATACACATTTTGTTGAACCTGTCCACAATAACATATAAATAATCATGATCTTTTATAGATTTTGACAGTCCCCCAACAAATTCCATGGAAACACTTTCCCAAGGACGAGAAGGAACTGGAAGTGGAGTGTACAAGCCTAGTTTTCTATTGTTGGGCTTGCTTTTAGCACACATGGTACACCCTTTAATATATCTAGAAATTGTTTCATGCATTATTGGCCAATAGCAGAATCTTTGTAGCTGTGCAACTGTTTTACTTACACCAAAATGACCTAATAATAGAGAAGTATGTGCTTCTCGGATTATGTTAACTCTTTCAGTTTGAGGAATGCTAACTTTCCCAAATGATACAAGAGTTGGTCCTTAACATGATAATCCAATTCTTCTACTTGTTTGCCATGACTTAAAGTTGCATATATATCCTTAAAATCTACATCTTGACCATATTGTTCAATGTAGCTTTCATGCATTACTGAGTTATGCTTAAGTATAGTAGATGCATTTATGATTATTCTGGACAACATATCTGCAACTTTATTGTGTATGCCCTTCTTATATCTGATGACTAGATGAAACTGCCATAGGAAACCCATCCACCTATAGTGTCTTGATTGCTGCAATTTAGTTTGTGAGTGTAAATATTGAAGTGGTTGATGATTAGTATGTATAATTGTTTCCTTGCCCAATAGGTAATGTTTCCACTTTTTCACACTCTACACTAATGCATACAATTCTTTATTATATGTGAGATAATTAACTACTGCAAAATTAAATGTCTCAGAATGATAACATATGGGTTCACTGTGTTGCATCAACACTGCTCCCATGGCATAGCCACTGGCATTTGTTTCAATCTCAAATGGTCTTTGAAGATCTGGCAATGCTAGTACTGGTGTTGTACTATTTTTTTCCTTTCAAGGTGTCGAAGGCATTCTGCTGCTTGCCTCTCCACTGAAACACCTTGTTCAATCATGTTAAAGCATGTAAGGGAGCTGCAATCAAGGAAAAGTTAGCAATAAACTTTCTCCATATTGTGCTGCTCCTAGGAAGCTTTTAATTTCTGTAGCAGATGTGGGTTTAGGCCAGTTCACAATGACTTCAACCTTAGAGGGATCTATCTTCAATTCACCACCCCCTACAATATGACCCAAATAATTCAAAGATATTTTGCCAAATTCACATTTTGATAATTTAACATAGAGATTTTCTTTTCTCAAAACATCTAGAGTCTGTTTTACATGCTTCAAATGTTCTTCCCATGTTCTACTGAAAACAAGAATGTCATCTAAATATACAATTACAAAATCATCAATAAAAGGCCTGAGTACATCATTCATAACTCTCATGAAAGTGGCAGGAGCATTAGTTAAGCCAAAAGGCATAACTAGCCATTCATACAGCTCTTGCTTTATCTTGAAAGCAGTCTTCCATGCATCTTGTTCTCCTACTCTGACCTGATGATAGCCACTACGCAAGTCCAACTTGGAAAAGTAAACAGCGTCTTTCAGCTGATCTAATAGATCATCTATGCGAGGAAAAGGATAATGATTCTTGATCGTTATTTTATTCAGTGCTTTGTAATCAATGCACATCCTCCACAAACCATCTTTCTTTCTCACCAACGCGATTGGAGATCCGCATGGTGATGTGCTTGGTCTTATGAACCCTTTTTCGAGTAGCTCCTGTACCTGCTTCTTGATCTCTGCGTTCTTTAAAGTGGATAACATGTACATTCCGATGTTACGCAATGGAGCATCTTGCTGCAAATGAATATCATGTACTATTTCCCTTTTGGGTGGCAGACCTTTAGGTTCTTGAAATAGGATATCATACTCTGAAACAACTTTTTCTAAATCAGCTTTCAGTTTAGCATCACAGCCCTCAAATACATTAGTTTTATTAGGGTTCTTTTCCTTTACAACCATTAATAAAAATTGCTTGCATGAATTTACAATTCTTTTCATCTGCCCTGAGTTTATGAGAGTGTAGTTATTTTTGAGCTGATGAGCTCTTACAATACATTCTATTCCATCTTTTGTGAGTTGATACTTATTTTCAGTTCTATAGAAAATAGCTTTTCTATCATACAAGTAAGGACTTCCTAAAACAATACCACATATATCCAAGGGAACTATATCTCACTCAACCTCATCTACAAAAGTTGACACAAAAGTAAACCTAAGTATACATTGTCTAGTCACTTGTAGCTTTCCTTCATCACATACCCAACCTAATGGATATGGCTTCTTGTGAGGTGTGGTTAGTAGTCCCAACTTCTTTATAATTGCTTCAAAAATCAAGTTTACTTGTGATCCACTATCAAATAAAGTATGAATCTTTTGATGCTTGGAAATAAATCTAATATGAAAAAGCTCATGTCTTTTCCTCTCATTTTCTTCATTATCACTAGATTGTGTAGAATTACTAGTAGACGATTCCGAATTTTTACCTTTTATACCTGTCGCTGTGACTGTTGTTTCATCACCCGAGTCTAACCCCAAATCTTTCTGAATAGCAGCAGCAGTCTTCTTCTTCTTGCCATCGAACTTCTTGGGTTTCAGCTCCGGATGCAAAGACCAACAGTGTTCATCATCATGTCCAACCTTCTTGCAGTGAGTGCATGAAGGTTTGTCTTTTTGTACAATGTTTGTCTTCCTCTCTTTACATGTCTGCTTCCTCTTGTCCTTCTTCTTGCTTGCAGTGGATTTTGATGATCCCCCAATCTCTGGGTTCACATTCTTGCCTTTAGCCTCTAGATGTGTAGCCTGAACGGATACCTCATCTATGCTAGTGGGGTTAAACATGAGAATGGTGTGCCTCAAATAGCTATGTAGATCACCTATATACTTCAAAAAAGTTTCAGGTGAGTCTAGAGAAATGCCTAGAATTAAAGCTCTTTTTCTAAATTCCTGGGTATAGCTTTGTACACTTTACCCCTTTAATTGGAGAAGAGTTTGCCAACTCATCATTGCTTGCTGCATATAAGCTAGTGGATAGAATTGTTTTTTAATGGCAAAAACAAATTCTCCAGGTAGAAAGAATTTTACAATGCTTCTTCAAATCAGCTTGTGTCCTGCCTTCCCACCACACTAGGGCAATTCCTCCAAGGCGAAGGCTAGCCAACTGAATCTTTCTCCTTTTTGAATCGATGTTCTGCACCCTGCAATATACATCAATCTGTCTAATCCAGTTATCTAGCTTTTCTGCATTTAATTCTCCATCATATATTGGCAAATCAAATTTTACATCTAATTTAATCAACAGGCAAGAAGTAGGTGTTGATAGAGGAGGCTCTTTCCCTTTCCATTTGCCTTCTGAATGGCCATTTGGAAGAGGTTCCTATGTTCCTTTGTCTTGTTTGCAGGTTGAAGTATCTTCACCTCGACCTTTCTTAAATTCTCGATACATCTCTTCTACCATGGCTCTCATGGTCATGAAACTGTCCATGAACTGAGAGTCTGATTCCAAGGGAATTTCTTCTGCCATTTTCCTCCTAGGATAGACTCTTCCTATTTCTGGGTTAGTCTCAACCAGTTCTCCTTCTCCTAATTTGAGCTTTGACCTAGTTAGCATTCAACAATCCAGCACAAGCTTGTCTAACCTTAGCAAACCTAAAGCTCTGATACCACTTGATCTAATAATGAGATCTAAGACAATTATTAAGGTATTACAGACTCATGTGCATGGATTTGTCTATGTTACTTTGTGCAATGGATCAATAAGATTGCGAAATACATAAACAATGAAGCAGTTAAAGAACATAATAGACAAACACACATAAACACAGCAAGTTTAATAAGGAGTTCACCCAACACTCCTGGGCTACATCTCCTGGTCCAGCCTTCAGTGGTGACCTCTCTATTATGTCTTCAGAAGCAGAGTTTTTACAAAAGTGAGCTCAATTTGAGTCTCACACAACAGATACAAAACAACAAGGCTTCACTTGGATCCCCCAAGTCTTTCTGAGTACATAGACTCTCCTCACTGACTCTCTGTCTCTGTTTTCTCTCTGTCTCAGCACTGCTTGTCTCTGTTTCTGTCAATCTATGGCTTTAAAGCCAATCGATGTTGTCTATTCATTTCTTCTTCTCGGGCTCTCTGGCTTCCCGGCCTCTGTCTGCTCAGATCCCCCTCTAAGCGTTAGCAATCATTGCTAAACGCTTTCAGGGATGGTGGCCACCTGTTCTATAACAGAATGGGTCATCAGGCCTTTGAAATCCCAAAAATGGTTTTTTTCTATTTACACAGAGAAATGCTGCAAAACACAGAAAACATCCGCCAAACACTGTTCATCAGACTTCAAATATTCATAAATCCGCACTATTTTTCTATTGGGTCCGCCTTTATATCGTGACCGCATATCCACCATTGATCTGGAGGGATATTGATCCAATTCATTTCGGGAGTTGAAAGCATACGGAGATTAACCACCCAAAAAGGCAGTTTTCTCACGCCAGGGCTTGGACACGTGGCAGCCAATGTACGGGCTTTGGCGGAGCCCGGCCAAAACCACTAACTAGCTACAGCCGCCCGAAATCCTGCTTGTTTTCTTTGTATTTAAAACATACATTAAACACTGAAAAACCCCGTAAAATGGCTTTAGACGGACTTGAAATATTATGAAAAACCCCGTAAAATGGCTTTAGACGGACTTGA
The DNA here is from genome assembly GCA_031772625.1 of Pinus tabuliformis. Classification (NCBI taxonomy): domain Eukaryota; kingdom Viridiplantae; phylum Streptophyta; class Pinopsida; order Pinales; family Pinaceae; genus Pinus; species Pinus tabuliformis. The sequence continues at coordinate 1,519,436,590 of CM062818.1, read as the reverse complement.
AATATTATGCATATGCATTCACAAACCCTTTCGGGTCCAATTCATCGCATCAGCGCATTTTCTTTGGTTTTTGGTTTATTTAACGAAAAACGCAAATACAAAGGAAAACCCTGTTTTCCAGATCTCAAAATATATATAATACCATCCATATTTCCCATCGAGTCCGGCTATTGCGAGTTATGTTTATATCTGTCCCGCTCCAATGCGATGTTGCAATGTGATTGATCAACGGCCCTTGGGCCATCGAACTACACGCTTGATCAACGGTCCTTGTTGATCGCTATCGCAATATCTATGTGGTAGCCTCCAGTAGCCTCCACCGTTCGCGATATGCCGATCGCATCTGGACCGTTGATCGGCCAGATCCGACGACTCTCATGCAAAGTTGTTTTAAGCCGCCGATACTCTGTTTTTCACTGTTTTCTTTATGTTTTTGCCTTCCGATAGTGTAATCCGACTTTTTAAAAGGCTCTTCTTTTTCGATAGTTTTTTAACTATATGAAGACATAGAGGGTTTTAGGATCCATTTGGATCACCTAGGCCTCCTCGTACTTCTTCAGCAGATCAGCGTCAACCAGAACAGCAACTACCTTCAAGGCATAGTCCTTGATGCGATTCTTGTCTAGGACTGTCAGGATCCTTGCCTTCCAGATGACAAAATTGGATGCTCCATCCAATCTGTCCTAATCCCTCAGTCCATTGCCTGCCATCTCTACTCAACAAATATAGGACTGGTTCTCTTCTCCCTCTCCTGTTGTTAATCCAACAAGACTCAGATCTGGATTTCTTTGGTACTAGACTCCCTCTGAGTCCTAATTTCCTTCAGGAAAATCCTTCGGCCAAATGTCAAACCACTCCTCTCCAATCCTCCTTTCCTGCTGCAACCCGGATCTAGATTTCTTTGGCTAGAAATCTGTCAAGGCAATGACTCCCTCTACCTCGTCTTTGTCTCCACAAACGTTGTTCTACACCAATAGCAACAGCGTCGCACCAACTCCATTGATCGAATCTTCTTTGCACCTCTAGCCCCGGCAACTAACTGATTTGAGCCTCTCAAGCTCTGCGTTGGCCTAGAGAATTGTCGCAGTCACTGCGTGAGCTCCTCTCGGGTACTCCGTCACCCTCTATAGGCTCGAAATGATGATGCAGGGACTACGTGAGCCTCTGCATCACTTCTCTGGCTCGACATCACTCCTTCAACTGCTCCTCTGCATCTAAAACAACCTTGTCACTCGAGACAGTTACTTCTCTGCAGCAAATTCACTGGATCTCCCAGCTGATGTCTTTAACGTCCTATGATCTCTGCAACCTAGCTCTGATACCATGTGAAAATTTCTGAATCTTTACAAACAGAAATCCTACTGCAATCACTGGTTCATCATCTGCTACTTGTTATTTCATTCAACAAGTTATTTAATTATAAACAATGATGAAAAACACTACTACAAACTACACTAACATACAGATCATAAATTGAAACAATAGATGAGACAAACACACAAGGGACACTGTTATTTTTTGACAACAAGTCCCCAGAAAAACCCAATGCGAGAAAATTGGTGTAGCGGATAGAGGGTTTGTATTATTAAACAAGCAGAATCTAAGTACAACAGGTAGCCTCTCACACCGTATAACCTTTCGGAGAAATCTCGGCAACAAGAAATACATACGAGGGCTTACCTCATTCTCCAAGTCACAACTAATCCACTGAGTGGCCTGACTCCGGCAAGCACTGCAAAATCCCAACGCAATCATTGCTTGGACCAGCGTCTTGCCTCTAGGAGACTGCGTCACCCCTTCTGTTGGATCGATTTGCTGGAGGAAGACTATTGTTCAGCCCTCTCAGCTCAGAACCTCGCTTCTCCAACAAAATCTCAAACTTCTGACGAATATCCTGCACTGCCATAGCAAGAGTCCCTCTTGGCCTGCGTCAAATCTGCATGAGCCCCTTCATGGGTTGCGTAGGCCTCTACGCTGCCTCTCTGATGCTACTGCTACCTCTGCCTGGTACTCGTTGGCCCGGAACTCCTTTCTAATCCAACTCAATGCTTCTGCCCCTCACTGCAACTCAAATCACTAGTTCGATTTTCTCAGCATAGCACGCCCCGCCTTGGCTTTGTCCTTTGTTTTGCGGTTTGGGGGCACCTTTCCCTTGTTTCGGATTAGCAAATCCAAAGTCTCGCTTCTTCTGTTTAAACTTTTGCTCGACCTTGACAGCATACTGGTATGCCGCATCGAGCGAGGAGATGTTCAGGAATTCTATTTCTTCCTGGATGTACTTGTGCACGCAGCCACGGTGTTTGAGTACCAAATGCTGCTCTGTATCGTTGATACCCAACTTTGTGCAAAGGGTATGGAAAATATTGGTAAACTGGCACATCTTGGTCCCTTCCCTGTCGCAGTGTGGTCCACTTTATATATTGATCCTCATAGCTTCCGACAAGGTAGTACTGCTCCTTGATGGCATCCCGGAATGAATTCCAAGTGGGTGCGGCTGAAAATAGTGAGCCTGTACTTTCATCCTTTTGCTCGCAGTAAGTTTCCCATCAGTCCTTGACGTGGAAGGCTGCTTTGAGAAGAGCGAAAAAAATCTTTTCCCGACTAGAAAAATCATGAACAAAAAAATAACCCTCTAGCACATTTAACCATTTATCGAGGGCATCTGCATCTATCTGACACTCGAATATGGGGATTTCAAAATTAACTTGTACCTTAAACGGTGTGGCGTTTCTAGAGTTGCTGTTGGAAGCCTATGCGTCGCCTCTGGGTAGCCGCTAAAGGATCTGGGCAAAGTTGTCCATCAACGCGTTCCTTTGTCGCCCAAGAGCTTCTTCGAGTAAGATTTTGATAGGATCTCCTGCCCCCTTGTCTTCTTTTCCATCTGCCATGGGAGGCCATTGGGATTTGCGAGGCTGGTCTTGCAAAGGTTCGAACAGTTCAATCCCTAACTCCTTATATCCCGACCTCGTTGGGGACATGCAAAGAAAAACAGAGAAGAAAAGCAAACCACCCTGATACCACTAATCCGGATTTAAACACGAACGCAACAAATTATAGAGATAACTGTAAACACAAAGATGCAGCAGAAATAATACTTCATTTCATTAATGTAAAATACTGAAATATGCTTACAAACAGGAATGGAAATAAACCAGCTAGGGCGGTGGTAGCTTATCTCTGAGAAGAGATGTGGTGGCTACATGCCTCTGAACTGTCTTACAATGAGGCTCAAGGGCCTTTTTATTATTGAACAATAAGAGAAAATCCTAAACAACCAAAACCCTAACCCGAGGAGATGTAACACCAAGAGTTTATGGGCCCCGTAGGGGTGAGTTGGACAGCCAACTTCCCAGTGTCGCGACTTGGTCATATTATCTCTGTTTGATGTGCATGATAGCCCGTTGGAAAGATCTCTTCGAGGACTACGACGGAAAAGACAATTTTAGACAGAAAATCACTGATGGTAGATTTCCCAAAAAACGTCATTTAAGGCTTCAAAACGGCTCCGGAAGTTTAGGACCTGAAAAACTGCTAAAAATAGTAAACTGTGCTATAATTAAGGAAACTGAAAAACTGAAAGAAGCAATGGTGGGGGTCCAAGTGGAATTGGAGGGTAGCCACCAATATCCACCTGGATCATGCCTCTGCGTAGCTCTAGCTACCTCTGCGTCAGCCTCTTCAGTCACTGCGCTGACCCTCAGGCACATTCTCTATCTCTCGGCTATGTACTCGTTGCCCCTCGCTACAATAGATCACTTGTTCGACTGTCTCAGCAAACCCCACTCAAGAAAATCGAACTGACTGATCAATCTTGGCGTGTCTCCAACTAACCCTCAAGCCTCCTCTTATACGTTTCCTATTGAGTCTTCAATGGCCGAGATTAAGTCTCTAATCAACGGTTAAGATTAGATTTGGCTTGATCCATGTCATTTAGAACCTTCTCACCCAGTTTTATCCCATTAATATTTTAATTTTCCTAAGTTTAGACTTAGGAACCCCATTAGAAATATTAATTATTTTAATCTCTCTACTTAGTGAAATTTCCCCAAACCATTTTTGGGTCTTCGAGATCTCATGTGCTTTAGCCTCTCCACAAATTTTCATGGCTAGAGCACATCCGATGCTACCACAAATCAACATTTATCATCTCCTACTTGTTATTTCATTCAACAAGTTAATTAATTATAAACAATGATGAAAAACACTACTACAGACTACACTGACAAACAGGTCATAAACTAAAACAATAGATGAGACAAACACACAAGGGACACCCTTATTTTTGGACAACACGTCCCCGGAAAAACCCAATGCAGGAAAACCAGTGCAGCAGAGACAGGGTTTGTATTATTAAGCAAGCAGAATTTGTGTACAACAGGTTGCCTCTCACATAGGCTAACCTTTTAGAGAAATATTAACAGCAAGAAATACATGCGAGGGTTTACCTCGTTCTCCAATTCACAATTAATCCATTAATTGGCCTGACAATGGAAAACACTCTGAAATCCCAGCACAATCACTGCTTGGGCCAGCGTCTTGCCTCTAGGAGACTGCGTCACCCCTTCTGCTAGATCGATTTACTGGAGGAAGACTATTGTTCAACCCTCCCTGCTTAGAACCTCGCTTCTCTAGCAAAATCTCGAACTTCGGACGAATATCTTGCACTGCCACTGCAAGAGTCCCTCTTGGCCTACGCCAGCTCTGCATGAGCCCCTTCCTGGGCTATGTAGGCCTCTACACTGCCTCTCTGATGCTACTGTTGCCTCTTTGTTTATGCCCCTCTCAATGCAACTCAAATTACTAGTTCAATTTTCTCAGCAAACCACGACCGAAAAAAAATCGAACTGATTCGATCACTCTATGTATCTCTAACTGACCCTCAAGCCTCCTCTTATACTTTTCCCGTTGATGAATCAACGGTCGAGATTAAGTCCCTAATCAACAGCTAAGATTAAATCATACTTGATCCTCGCCTCTTAGAAGCTTCTCACACATATCTTATTAATACCCATTAATATTTTTATTTTCCCAAGTTCAGACCTAGGAACCCATTAAAAATATTAATTATTTTAATAACTCCTCATCTAGGTGGAATTTCTCCAAATGATTTCTAGGTCTTGGAGATCTCGTGTTGTAACCCCCCACAAAATTTCAGAGCTAGAGCACATCTGATGCTACCCAAAATCAACAATCCCTCTTAGCGAGGAATGTGCTCTAGCAGTACTTCTCAATAGAAGTATTACACTAATCCACTGCATCGGTCCTCTGTGTTGTTGATGCTTGGCCTGCTGCCCTTCATCCACTACACTGCTACATCCTGTACTGCTGCCCATGACTCTGCTACATCTATACTGCAGCTCCCTCTCAAAATGCTGCATCATGCTGCCCATAGCACTACCACTGCTAACTGTTGCACTGCAACTCAGTTACTGAGAAGTAACTGAAACTTCACCCAAAAACTGACATGCTGGTCAGTATGGATGCCTCGTGATGCTGAAGCTACCTCTGTTGCTACTCTATGCTGACGCTCTGCTACTACTGCGTTTTTGCAATCTACTTTGTACCTCTCGCGCTGCTACAACATCCACTGGGCTTCAGACTTTGGCACTCTAGCTCTGCCATTGTTGCTCCATCACACCTCGCACCAACCGACAGCCATTATTTTGCTACTGTTGTTAAGGGCTCCCGTAGCTATATGCCATCCAAGAGTTTGGGCACCTCACGGATCCTGCCCTTGTGTAGTCCTCCCCACTACAGCTCTATGTCACCCCACCTCTTCTCCTAAGGTGCATGAGCACTCATGGCACGATCCTCATCATCATCCTCCTTGTCAGCCTTCGCTAGAGCAGCCTTCGAATCAGAACTCTCTTCCTTGCCCTTCTTCCAAGGGCACTAAGTGGCGAAATGTCCTTATTCTCCACACCTGAAGCATCTGACCTTGGTTATACCCTTTTCTTCCTTTAATGTTGCCCATGTTGTCCCGATGATGTGAGAGTTGCATCCTCCTCCTCCTCCTCCTCCTTGACCCCGCTCCGCTCCTTTGCGGCTACTTCCGGCCTTGGTCAGTGATCTGAAAATGGGGCACTCAAGGCTTCTTGTCAAGCTTACAAGAACCTCTCCCACTTCCAAAGCTTAAATGTTCCCAAGATCTAGTGATTAACCAATTGCGGAATTAAGAATACTTGAAATAGGTATATGCTTATGTTTGTTTTTGAACTGTTTATGTGCTTTGAGTTCTGTTACTTATGCTGATATAAAATGCATATAATAGTAAATAACAGCAGCAAAATGCAATCACACATAACAGCAATATAATATGGAGTTCACCCAAAACTCTTGGGCTACGTCTCCTTGAGCTCTAGTCAACTCAACTCTGGGATTATGGCAAAGTCCTTTTACAAGCTCCACGCACAACTTCATTGTATTACACAGAAACAATGGGCTTAGAAGGCCATCTTATCCCTGGCTCTGAAGCTCTCTAGCTTTTTGGCTCTGGCTCTGGCTCTGGTTCGTGGCTCTGACTCTTGGCTCTTCGGCTCTGGCTTCTCTGAGCTCTCTCTCTCGGCCTCTGCATGCCTATGTATTTCGCTTGACCTCCAAGCGCTGTCACAGCAAATTTCAGCTCTCTGGTTTTTCACTCAACCTCCAAGCGACCCCAGAAACTTCCCTCAACTACCTGCGCTACCCACGCTTGCCCTCAATCATTCTCTCTGGCTTCTTTGAGGCATTTTTTTGGCTCTGCGGCTTCCCCACCCATTTCTCTGCGCGTAATCATTCCTCTGTCTCTTCATCTAGCCCTCTGGCTTCTAGCTCTATGCATTACAAATGCATCATTGTTTACAAAATCCCGGCTTGCGGCGTGGCACAATGATCAGAGGCTGTTACAAAGGAATCGGGCCCTTTCTTCACGAAAAATCCCAAAAATGGAACAAAATTCCAATACACACAGTTTTACCGAAAATACACTATCGAGCACAAAATCCGGACTTCAAACATTATGAAATCACCCCTATAAACCCTTTCAAGTCCGCCTTTTATGGTTTTCGCAAGCCCACCATTGATCTACGTGATCTTCGATCCAATAATTGACAGTCCGTTTCGGGTGGCTTATCTGCACAGAGATTACCTGCCCGAAAAGGCGGTTCTCTCTCCTGCTGCATGCCACGTGTCAGCCAGTGTATGGGTTCGGGCAGAGCCCATCCAATACCACTTACCGCTTGAGGCCCGCCCGAAATCCCACTTACCACAGAACTCAAACAACACAAAGGCCACATCTATAAACCTTTCGGGTCCAGTTTTATCGCATATCGCAATCACACAAGCGTATTGGCCAAAAACCCATTTCCAAGGGAAATACATTGAAAATCCGAATTTTTGGATTTCAAATATTATGTAATCGGGCTTATAATTCCCATCGAGTTCGGCCGTTATTGGCTTATCGCAAGTCGCTTGCCCAACTGCCCTTTGTATCGAGCATCACCGATCACCAGATCGCCGATCGTCGATCTGCCGATCACGTATCACATCGACAGGGGTCTATGCCTTCTGCTCCTCCGGTCGTCGATCGCCGATTATCGCAATCGCTAATCGCATGTCGCCTTGTCTGGGGTCTCGATATCGGGCGAACGCATACCTTCGAAGCGATGAGTCGGAGATCACTGATCGGGGGTCCTTCTGCCCTAGCCTTAAGTCCACCCCTTTGCACATTTGCTATGCAGTTTCCTTAAGGAGCCTTTTAGGCCATTTTTAGAAGAAATTACTCCTTTTTCAAAGGAGGAAGGCAATCTTCTTTCTGCAATAACTTCTTCGTCCAAAGTCCATTTTAGCCCATTCAAGTTGCAGTAGATTCAAAATAAAAAGATCTACGCAATGGGACTATTTCCAACAGCATCCTTGGACTTTCATTTTCCTCTGCGAGGAACACTTTAGACTTAGAAGTCTATCTTAGATCCATTTTGGATCAGTGAGCCTCCTGATCTCTTCCTGTCGAAGAGTTGCCCACATTTCCTCCCAATTGGGGAGAGAAGCTCTGCCCAAGATACTCTAGACAAATGTCTCCCAGTCTTCGGTGACTGCATTCAAGGCAGTCTTGACCATGAACTCAAGATCTAGTGTAGACCCCACGGAAGTCAATTGGTCTCGAATCCCTTGCAACCTGAGAAGGAAGGGATCGATCTCTTCTCCCTTCTGCATCTAGTACTATCTCAGCTGATTCTCCAATAGCATCTTCTGTTGAACGGAAGTCCCCTGGTACAAGGTGGTTAGCATCTCCCACATCTCCCTTGTTGTTTCCTTCTCAGCAATGTGTGGGACCACATGATCTTTGACCCCATCTAGAATCATGCATTTAGCCTTCGCCTGGTGATCTGATAATGAGATCTAAGACAATTATTAAGGTATTACAGACTCATGTGCATAAATTTTCCTATGTTACTTTGTGCAATGGATCGATAAGAGTGCGAAATACATAGACAATGAAGCAGTTAAAGAACATAATAGACAAACACACATAAACACAGCAAGTTTAGTAAAGAGTTCACCCAACACTCCTGGGCTATGTCTCCCGCTCCAGCCTTCAGTGGTGACCTCTCTATTATGTCTTCAGAAGCAGAGTTTTTACAAAAGTGAGCTTAATTTGGGTCTCACACAAAAAATACAAAACAACAAGGCTTCACTTGGATCCCCCAAGTCTTTCTGAGTACATAGACTCTCCTCACTGACTCTCTGTCTCTGTTTGCGCTCTGTCTCAACACTGCTTGTCTCTGTTTCTGTCAGTCTGTGGCTTTAAAGCCAATCGACACTATCTGTTCGTTTCTTCTTCTCGGGCTCTCTGGCTTCCCGACCTCTGTCCGCTCAGATCCCCTCTGAGCGTTAGCAACCATAGCTAAACGCTTTCAGGGATGGTGGCTACCTGTTCTATAACAGAATGGGTCATCGGGGCTTTGAAATCCCAAAAATGGTCGTTTTCTGTTTACACAGAGAAATGCTGCAAAACACGCAAAAAAATCCGCCAAACACTGTTCATCGAACTTCAAATATTCATAAATCTGCACTATTTTTCTATCGAGTCCGCCTTTATATCATGATCGCATCTCCACCGTTGATCTGAGGGATCTTGATCCAACGGCTGAGATTCATTTTGGGCATTGAAGGTGTACGGAGATTACCTGCCCAAAAAGGCAGTTTTCTCATGCTACGGCCTGGACACGTGGCAGCCAATGTACGGGCTTGGGCAAAGCCCCGCCAAAACCACTTACCGCCTACAGCCGCCCGAAATCCCGCTTGTTTCCTTTGTATTAAAAAAATACATTCAACACTAAAAAAACTCATAAAATAGCTTTAGACAAACTTGAAATATTATGCATATGCATTCACAAACCCTTTCGGGTCTGGTTCATCGCATCGGCGCATTTTCTTTAGTTTTTCGTTTATTTAACGAAAAACGCAAATACAAAGGAAAACCTTGTTTTCCGGATCTCAAAAATATATATAATACCATCTATATTTTCCATCAGGTCCGGCTATCGCGAGTTATGTTTATATTGGCCTCGCTCCATTGTAATGCTCCGATGCGATGTTGCAATGCAATTGATCGCAATTGCATATCGCACATACCCCAGGGCGTTTGTAATCGCTCCTCTATAATTTCCGATTGCGATATCGCGATTCAACTTGGGCCGTCGATCTGCGCCCTTGATCGGCGGTCCTTGTTGACCGCGTTGATCGCTATCGCAATATTTATGTGGTAGCCTCCGATAGCTTCCACCGATTGCAATATGCCGATCGGATCTAGACCGTTGATCGGCCAGATCCGACGGCTCTCATGCAAAGTTGTTTTAAGCCGTCAATACTCTGTTTTTCACTGTTTTCTCTATGTTTTTGCCTCTTGATAGGGTAATCCGACTTTTTAAAAGGCTCATCTTTTTCGATAGTTTTTTAACTAGACGAAGACTTAGAGGGTCTTAGGATCCATTTGGATCACGCCTTCCCACTGAAAAAGCTTTTGGACCACCAAAAGTTGGTTTTTAAGCATCAATCAAGTGAGGATACAGCGTCCTCACTTGCCCAATCTCTATCCATCTTCAACTACTTGGTTTTGAACCTTTGAGTCCAATTCTGAGGTACTCAACATCCGCACTACGCGTAGTTCTCACCTTCCTGTCCAGAACTGTATCTTTCTGCAACTCATTGAGATATTCAGGGAACAAATCATCAATAGAAGGCAACAGACTTTGCTCTTCAGGATCTTCAATCAATGAAGGTTCAAACAGTCTCAAGTTATTTGCATTAACTACTGAATAAATGTGCATGTAAGCTGGCAAATCAAGGTGAAAAGCATTCTTCCCAATTTTCTCAAGTATCTTGAAAGGTCCATACATTATTGGCTTCAGCTTCTTACCTTCACCTTGCATTCTGTCTTTGCTGATGTACAGCCAAACTTGATCACCAATCTGGAAGCTATGCTCAATTCGATGCTTATCATGCCTTGCCTTGTACTTGGCCTGGCTTCTTTCCAGTTGTTCGTGCACTGCCTGTTGAATTTCTTAGATCTGTTCAATGAACTTGGTTGCTTTGTCCACATCACTGTGTCCATCAACTGCTATGTCTTTACTAAAGACAAAATCCAAGGGAGACCTTGGTGTAAAACCAAAACAAGTCTCAAAAGGAGATCTCTGTGTAGAAGAGTGTTTAGCACGATTGTAAGCATGTTGCACATAACATAAATGTTCATCCCAAAGCTTGGGATGCTTGCTGCAATAGCCCCTGAGCAACTGGATCACTGTCTTGTTGACCACCTCTGTCTGGCCATTTATTTGTGGATGAAATGTTGTGCTTTTCTTCAATCTGGTGTCCATCAACTCCCATAGACTTGACCAGAACTTCCCAACAAATCGGGAATCTCAATCAGAGACAATAGAAGTGGGTAACCCAAAATGAACCCATACATGCTGAAAGAACAACTTTGCTGTTTGTTCAGCTGTAAATTACTTGTTACAAGGTATTAAAATACACATTTCACTGAACCTGTCCACAATAACATATAAATAATCATGACCTTTTCTAGAATTTGGCAATCCCCCAACAAATTCCATGGAAACACTCTCCCAAGGACGAGAAGGACATGGAATTGGAGTGTACAAGCCTAGTTTTCTATTGTTGGGCTTGCTTTTCGCACACATGGTACACCTTTTAATATATCTAGAAACTGTGTCATGCATTCTTGGCCAATAACAGAATCTTTGCAGCTGTGCAACTGTTTGACTTACACCAAAATGACCTAATATTAAAGAAGTATGTGCTTCTCGAATTATGTTAACTCTTTCAGTTTGAGGAATGCATAACTTTCCCAAATGATACAAGAGTTGGTCCTTAACATGATAATCCAATTCTTCTACTTGTTTGCCATGACTTAAAGTTCCATATACATCTTTAAAATCTACATCTTGACCATATTGTTCAATGTAGCTTTCATGCATTACTGAGTTATGCTTAAGTATAGTAGATGCATTTATGATTGTTCTAAACAACATATCTGCAACTTTATTGTGTATGCCCTTCTTATACCTGATGACTAGATGAAACTGTTGTAGAAAACCCATCCACCTATAGTGTCTTGATTGCTGCAATTTAGTTTGAGTGTAAATATTGAAGTGGTTGATGATTAGTATGTATAATTGTTTCCTTGCCCAATAGGTAATGTTTCCACTTTTTCACACTCTACACTAATGCATACAATTCTTTATCATATGTGGGATAATTAACTACTGCAGAATCAAATGTCTCCGAATGATAACATATGCATTTATCGTGTTGCATCAACACTGCTCCCATGGCATAGCCACTGGCATTTGTTTCAATCTCAAATGATCTTTGAAGATCTGGCAATGCTAATACTGGTGTTGTACTAATTTTTTCCTTTCGAGGTGTCGAAGGCATTCTGCTGCTTGCCTCCCCATTGAAACACCTTGTTCAATCATGTTAAAGCATGTAAGGGAGCTGCAATCAAGGAAAAGTTAGCAATAAACTTTCTCCAATATTGTGCTGCTCCTAGGAAGCTTTTAATTTCTGTAGCAGATGTGGGTTTAGGCCAGTTCACAATGACTTCAACCTTAGAGGGATCTATCTTCAGTTCACCACCCCCTACAATATGACCCAAATAATCCAAAGATGTTTTGCCAAATTCACATTTTGATAATTTAACATAAAGATTTTCTTTTTTCAAAACATCTAGAATCTGCTTTACATGCTTCAAATGTTCTTCCCATGTTTTACTGAAAACAAGAATGTCATCTAAATATACAATTACAAAATCATCAATAAAAAGCCTGAGTACATCATTCATAACTCTCATGAAAGTGGCAAGAGTATAAGTTAAGCCAAAAGGCATAACTAGCCATTCATACAACCCTTGCTTTGTCTTGAAAGCAGTGTTCCATGCATCTTGTTCTGCTACTTTGACCTGATGATAGCCACTATGCAAGTCCAACTTGGAAAAGTAAACAGCTTCTTTCAACTAATCTAATAGATCATCAAAGCGAGGAAGAGGATAATGATTCTTGATCGTTATTTTATTTAGTGCTCTATAATCAATGCACATCCTCCAGGAACCATCTTTCTTTCTTGGTCTTATGAACTCTTTTCAAGCAGCACCTATACCTGCTTCTTGATCTCTGCATTCTTTAAAGTGGATAACTTGTACATTCCAATGTTAGGCAATGGAGCATCTTGCTGCAAATGAATATCATGTACTATTTCCCTTTTGGGTGGGAGACCTTTAGGTTCTTGAAATAGGATATCATATTCTGAAACAACCTTTTTCTAAATCAACTTTCTGTTTAACATCACAGCCCTCAAATACATTGGTTTTATCAGGGTTCTTTTCCTTTACAACCATCAGTAAAAATTGCTTGCATGAATTTACAATTCTTTTCATCTGCCCTGAGTTTATGAGAGTGTAGTTATTTTTGAGCTGATGAGCTCTTACAATATATTCTATTCCATCTTTTGTGAGTTGATACTTATTTTCAGTTCTATAGAAAATAGCTTTTCTATCATACAAGTAAGGGCTTCCTAAAACAATACCACATATATCCAAGGGAACTATATCTAACTCAACCTCATCTACAAATGTTGACCCAAAAGCAAACCTAAGTTTGCATTGTCTAGGCACTTGTAGCTTTGCTTTATCACATACCCAGCCTAATGGATATGGCTTCTTGTGAGGTGTGGTTAGTAGTCCCAACTTCTTTATAATTGCTTCAAAAATCAAGTTTACTTGTGATCCACTATCAAATAAAGTATCAATCTTTTGATGCTTGGAAATAAATCTAATATGAAAAAGCTCATGTCTTTTCCTCTCATTTTCTTCATTATCAATACGTTGTGCAGAATTACTAGTAGATCCTTCAGAATTTTTACCTTTTATACCTGTAGTTGTGACTGTTGTTTCGTCACCCAAGTCTGACCCCAAATCTTTTTGAATAGCAGCAGCAGTCTTCTTCTTCTTGCCATCGAACTTCTTGGGTTTCAGCTCCGGATGCAAAGACCAGCAGTGTTCATCATCATGTCCAACCTTATTGGAGGGAGTGCATGAAGGTTTGTCTTTCTGTACAGCGTTTGTCTTCCTCTCTTTCCATTTTTGCTTCCTCTTTTCCTTGTTCTTGCTTGCAGTGGGTTTTGATGATCCCCCAATCTCTGGGTTCACATTCTTGCCTCTAGCCTCTAGATGTGTAGCCTAAACGGATATCTCATCTACGCTAGTGGGTTTAAACATGAGAATGGTGTGCCTCAAATAGCTATGTAGACCACCTATATACTTCAACAAAGTTTCAGCTGAGTCTAGAGAAATGCCTAGAATTAAAGCTCTTTTTCTAAATTCCTGGGTATAGCTTTGTACACTTTGCCCCTTTAATTGGGACAGAGTTTGCCAACTCATCATTGCTTGCTGCATATAAGTTAGTGGATAGAATTGTTTTTTAATGGCAGAAACAAATTCACTCCAGGTAGAAAGAATTTTACCATGCTTCTTCAAATCAGCTTGTGTCTTGCCTTCCCACCACACTAGGGCAGTTCCTCCAAGGCGAAGGCTAGCTAGCAGAATCTTTCTCCTTTCTAAATCAATGTTTTGCACCCTGCAATATACATCAATCTGTCTAATACAGTTATCTAGCTTTTCCGCATTTAATTCTCCATCATATATTGGCAAATCAAATTTTACATCTAATTTAATCAACAGGCTAGAAGTAGGTGTTGATAGAGGAGGCTCTTTCCCTTTCCCTTTGCCTTCTGAATGGCCATCTAGAAGAGGTTCCTTTGTTCCTTTGTCTTGTTTGGAGGTTGAAGTATCTTCACCTCGACCATTCTTAAATTCTCGATACATCTCTTCTACCATGGCTCTCATGGTCACGAAACTGTCCATGCACTGAGAGTCTTCCAAGGGAATTTCTTCTGCCATTTTCCTCCTAGGATAGACTCTTCCTATTTCTGGGTTAGTCGCAACCAGTTCTCCTTCTCCTAATTTGAGCTTTGACCTAGTTAACATTCAACAATCCAACACAAGCTTGTCTAACCTTAGCAAACCTAAAGCTCTGATACCACTTGATTTGATAATGAGATCTAAGACAATTATTAAGGTATTATAGACTGATGTGCATGGATTTGTCTATGTTACTTTGTGCAATGGATCGATAAGATTGTGAAATACATAAACAATGAAGCAGTTAAAGAACATAATAGACAAACACACATAAACACAGCAAGTTTAATAAGGAGTTCACCCAACACTCCTGGGCTACATCTTTAGGTCCAACCTTCAGTGATGACCTCTCTATTATGTCTTCAGAAGCAGAGTTTTTACAAAAGTGAGCTCAATTTGAGTCTCACACAACAGATACAAAACAACAAGGCTTCATGTGGATCCCCCAAGTCTTTCTGAGTACACAGACTCTCCTCACTAAGTCTCTGTCTCTGTTTGCACTCTGTTTCAGCACTGTTTGTCTCTGTTTCTGTCAGTCTGTGGCTTTAAAGCCAATCAACATTGTTTGTTCATTTCTTCTTCCCGGGCTCTCTGGCTTCCCGGCCTTTGTCCGCTCAAATCCCCCTCTGAGTGCCTTTTTCAGGGATTATGGCCACCTGTTCTGTAATAGAATGGGTCATCAGGCCTTTGAAATCCCAGAAATGGTTGTTTTCTATTTACACAGAGAAATGCTACAAAAATTGGAAAACATCTGCCAAACACTGTTCATCGGACTTCAAATATTCATAAATCCGCACTATTTTTCTATCAGGTCCACCTTTATATCGTGATCGCATCTCCACCATTGATCTGAGGGATCTTGATCCAACAACTGAGATTCATTTCGGGCGTTGAAGGCGTACGGAGATTAGCCGCCGGAAAAGGCAGTTTTCTCATGCCAGGGCCTGGACACGTGACAGCCAATGTACGGGCTCGGGCGGAGCCCGGCCAAAACCACTTACTGCCTATAGCCGCCCAAAATCCCGCTTGTTTCCTTTGTATTAAAAAAATACATTAAACACTGAAAAACCCTATAAAATGGCTTAAGATGGACTTGAAATATTATGCATATGCATTCACAAACCCTTTCGGGTCCGATTCATCGCATCGTCACATTTTCTTTGGTTTTTGGTTGATTTAACGAAAAACGCAAATACAAAAGAAAACCCTGTTTTCTAGATCTCAAAATATATATAATACCATCCATATTTCCCATCGAGTCCGGCTATTGCGAGTTATGTTTATATCGGCCCCGCTCCATTGTAATGCTCCAATGAGATGTTGCGATGTGATTGATCGCAATCGCATATCGCACGTACACCGGGCCATTTGTAATCGCTCCTTTGTAATCGTCGATTGCAATATCACGATTCAACTTGGGCCGTCGAACTGCATGCTTGATCAACGGTCCTTGTTGACCGTGTTGATCGCTATCGCAATATCTATGTGGTAGCCTCCGATAGCCTCCGCCATTCACGATATGTCGATCGCATCTGGACCGTTGATCGGCCAGATCCGACGGCTCTTATGCAATGTTGTTTTAAGCCGCCGATACTCTGTTTTTCACTGTTTTCTTTATATTTTTGCCTTCCGATAGTGTAATCCGACTTTATAAAAGGCTCTTCTTTTTCGATAGTTTTTTAACTATATGAAGACTTAGAGGGTTTTAGGATCCATTTGGATCACCAAGGCCTCCTCATACTTCTTCAGCAAATCAGCGTCGACCAGAACAGCAGCTACCTTCAAGGCATAGTCCTTGATGCAATTATTGTCTAGGACTGTCAGGATCCTTGCCTTCCAGATCACAAAATTGGATGGTCCATCCAATCTGTCCTGATCCCTCAGTCCATTGACTGCCATCTATGCTCAACAAATATAAGACTGGTTCTCTTCTCCCTCTCCTGTTGTTAATCCAACAAGACTCGGATCTGGATTTCTTTGGCGCTAGAAATCCTCGAAGGAACAAGCTCACTAGACTCCCTCTGAGTCCTGATTTCCTTCTCGAAAATCCTCCAGCCAAATGTCAAACCACTCCTCTCCAATCTTCCTTTGCTGCTGCAACCCGGATCTAGATTTCTTTGGCTAGAAATCTGTCAAGGCAGTGACTCCCTCTACCTCGGCTTTGTCTCCACAAACATTGTTCTACACCAATAGCAATAGCATCCCACCAGTTCCATTGATCGAATCTTCTCTGCTCCTCCAGCCCCGGCAACTCACTGATTTGAGCCTCTCAAGCTTTGCATTGGCCCAGAGAACTGACGCAATCATTGTGTGAGCTCCTCTCAAGTACTCTGTCACCCTCTACAAGCTCACAATGATGATGGAGGCACTACGTGAGCCTCTGCATCACTTATTTGGCTCGGCGTCACTCCTTCAGCTGCTCCTCTGCCTCTAAAACAACCTTGTCACTCGGGACAGTTGCTTCTCTGCAGCAAATTCATTGGATCTCCCAATTGATGTCTTTAACGTCTTATGATCTCTGCAACCTAGCTCTGATACCATGTGAAAATTTCTGAATCTTTACAAACAGAAATCCTACTGCAGTCACTGGTTTATCATCTCCTACTTGTTATTTCATTCAACAAGTTATTTAATTATAAACAATGATGAAAAACACTACTGCAAACTACACTGACATACAGATCATAAATTGAAACAATAGATGAGACAAACACACAAGGGACACCGTTATTTTTTGACAACATGTCCCCAGAAAAACCCAATGCGGGAAAATCGGTGCAGCAGATAGAGGGTTTGTATTATTAAGCAAGCAGAATCTAAGTACAACAGGTTGCCTCTCACACCAGCTAACCTTTCAGAGAAATCTCGGCAACAAGAAATACATACGAGGGTTTACCTCATTCTCCAAGTCACAACTGATCCACTGAGTGGCCTGACTCCAGCAAGCACTGCGAAATCCCAACGCAATCATTGCTTGGGCCAACGTCTTGCCTCTAGGAGACTGCGTCACCCCTTCTGTTGGATCGATTTGTTGGAGAAAGACTACTGTTCAGCCCTCTCGGCTCAAAACCTCACTTCTCCAACAAAATCTCGAACTTTTGACAAATATCCTGCACTGCCACAGCAAGAGTCCCTCTTGGCCTGCGTCAAATCAACATGAGCCCCTTCCTGGGTTGCGTAGGCCTCTACGCTGCCTCTCTGATGCTTCTGCTACCTCTGCCTGGTACTTGTTGGCTTGGAACTCATTTCTAATCCAACTCTCTGCTTCTACCCTCACTGCAACTCATATCACTAGCTCGATTTTCTCAGCATACCACGCCCTACAAAAATCGAACTGATTTGATCACTCGGTGTATCTCCAACTGACCCTCAAGCCTCCTCTTATACTTTTCCTATTGATGAATCAATAGTCGAGATTAAGTCCTTAATCAACGGCTAAGATTAAATCAGACTTGATCCTCACCTCTTAGAAGCTTCTCACCTATGTTGCACGGGTACCCGCACCTGGGGTGGGGTTCTCGAACCCGTCCCGGGTTCCCGCACCCGAGTACCAGATTCGGGTACGGGTTCTTCCCGGACGAACCCGGGAACCGAGTTCTTCCATGAAGAATCGGGTTCTTCAAAAAAAAAATGGGTTCTTTTCCTTTAAAAGGTTCTTGGGTTCTTGGGTTCTTCGGGTGCTTGGGTTCTTGGGGTTCTTGGGGTTCTTGGGGTTGGGTTCTTTGGGTTCTTCATAAAAAAAACTATATTAAAAATTTAATTTTCAAATAATTTTTTTTTATTGAAATTTAAAAAATAACTTATAACAAAGGTAAAAAACTTTAAAAACCCTAAATCTTTAAGACTTTAACTCTTTACACAAGCAAATATCTGATAGACTGATACCGTGATACGTGATTATTCTTGGCGGCAGAGCACCGCGACATACCAGAAGAACAAACACCGTGATCACTGATTACTGATTTCATTTAACTTTTAAGTTTTTTCCATTTGGTTGAGGCTTGAGCCGTCCCCGTTTACCATTTCCGGCGGCAGTGGGCAGCTTCAGCAACAGTGGGCAGTGGGCAGTGGGCAGCTTCAACAGCAGTGGGCAGCTTCAGCGGCAGTGGACAGAGTAGCTTCAACGTCAGTGGTATTTACAAGTTTTCGTTTTCAATTTTATTATTCCATGGAAAAGTTTCACAAGACCCGCGTGTGAAAAATATAGGTGCATTATAATTTATATTATACATTTGAACCGTCAACACCCACAGGGGCTCAACTACATTAAACTACATTACACTTTCATTGTAAGTGGATCGCAATTGCCCACTAGCAGTCACTACTGCAATATCCCTAATGCCATAGGTGTTCGTGATTACTTAAAACCAAAAACCCAGGCCTGTAGACCCGTGTTCTCTGTTCCGACGATGAGCTTTGTGGAACGGAACGTAGCCACCATCTAATTTGTAAGGCTCCTTGGAGCATATTAGCAAGTTTAATTGCAATGTTTTCCATCAGCTTTGTGGAATGGAACGTAGCCACCATCTAATTTGTAAGGCTCCTTGGAGCATATTAGCAAGTTTAATTGCAATGTTTTCCATCGACACGTAACATTGAGCTGGCAAAACATATAATAAATAATTCCCTTCTCTATACAGATGGACATTCAATTGTAACAACTCAATTTAAAAGCTAAATATGTCACTTATGTCGAGAACATAGAATATATGGCATCGAAACCAGAACTGGAAAAGAGACCTCTTATTCTATAATTTGAGCCTGCAGATTCTTGTAAATCAATTTGGAATGAAACATTCATTCCCGAGCCAAATAACCATCAAATTATAAATTGTAAATGCACACATACAGGTTCAGACATTTTCGGTCAAATAGAAAGTAGGATTGAGACCAGCCATAAGCTGTAATCAGTTGATGATGTTAAATGGCGAAGGGCTATTTTGGACCATGGCTAAAACAACAAATTATAAACTGTAAATGCACACATACAGGTTCAGACATTTTCGGTCAAATAGAAAGTAGTATTGAGACTAGCCATACGCTGTAATGGCTGATGCTTTTAAATGGCAAAGGGCTATTTTGGACAATAGCTAAATTAAGTATCAAAATCTGCCAATTTCTCACAGCATTCTGATAACATCATGTTAAGATTAAAACTAGGAAAATATGCCTAAATCATATATGGTTTATACAGACTTGTACACCAAGTAATCTCTAAAAACTACGAAGATGTTTTATGTTTAGATAATGAATATTCAGGCAGAGCTTCGCACTCAAAGACAAACTATCCCTCAAGCCATCAGATCGCTGTTGTGCATTTTATTGGGAAACAAAGACTGATAAGCGTGTTTTGTGGAAGGGTAAGGCTGCCACTGTTTTTGGGATTGCTTTACCACAGAGCACACCATGCATGGGGCAGGTGGACGATTAGACATCAAGAAAATTCTAGACCACTATCAGGTTGAGAAGAATCTCCTATGAAAAAATTGTGTTTTTATATGGGAGAGACTAAACATTCAAAGCAAAGTTACAAGCTCAAGCTCCAGCTAGAATGAATAATTTCAATAAGGAGAGAAGCTGTCTTGAAATTAGAGCAGAAGGCAGAAATGCTAACACTCCTTGGCTGTGTAGGAGGAAGGGTCTGTATGACCACAGCCTGATTCATTGATAGGCATCCTTGCAAATGAACCTAAGCTGCATCGTTATTTTAAAGCCTGTGTGTGACAAAATCTGTCCCAAGTTTCACCAAAATAGCTGAGTCTAGCATTTATCCTAGTATGTATTTTGAATTTTCAGTTTTAGTAGTAGCCTTGAGCTCTCTCACATAGCTGTCACAGCGCAATGGTTATACGGAAAAGATTCAAAAGAACGTTATGTTGTCATAAAATATAGCTTAGTCTCTCATTAATATTTATTATTAACATCTATTAACATAACTTTTACTTTGAATTTTGTTAAACAGATTCAAATTGTCTTCCAAAATTTGCAAAATAAAAAATGTCTTCAGCAAGTCCACAATATCCACTTTGGAAATATGTGGATAGGCAAAAACCTCCAAAAGGTGCTGGGGGGACAGCAACAATAAAATGCACTTTATGTCAGCTTGAATGGAAAGGGAGCTATACCAGAGTTAAAGCTCATTTTATGCAGATACCAATGAAGGGTGTTGATGCTTGCACTGGAGACCCAAATGATCCCACTAGACTCCCTAGTGCACAAAGAGAGCAACAAAAGGCTGATGGTAAGGCAAGCAAAGAGATCTCTAGGCCATCTCACAATGTGACTGAAAATGATGATTCAAATGAAGAAGAATTACCATTTGATGATGAAGTTGAAGCTGGTGATGAGCATGTGTCAGTGTCATCTAGAGCATCAAAAAGCACTACCAGTCAAACACGCAAGAAGCCTAAACTTGGTGGCCTTTATGACATGTTTGATGTGAAAGGTAGGGAGGGTGTTGATCTTGCAATAGCAAGATTTTTTCTTGCATGTGGCATTTTTAATGCAGCTCGTTCCCCTTATTTTGAGCAAATGGTTCGTGCTATCAATGATGGACCTCAAGGGTATAAAGCTCCTGGTTATGAAAAGCTTCGAACTGTATTGGTGGACAAGGAAAAAGCCCGTCTTGAGAAGGCAATGGCACCCTTCAAGGCATCTTGGAGTGTAGATGGATGCTCCATTGTCATGGATGGATGGACTGATTGTAGGAATCGTCCATTAATAAACATCATTGTCTCTTCCATGTCTGGGCCTTATTTTCTCAGGGCCATTGATTGTTCTGATCAAGCAAAGAACACTATGTTCTTAAAAGACCAATTATGTGATGCCATTGCAGAGGTGGGGCCATCCAATGTTGTTCAAGTTATTACTGATGCAGCTCCAGTGTGCAAAGCAGCAGGAGCAATGGTTCAGAAGGAGTACAAGTGACAAGTTTCAACTTTCAAGTTTGATTTATCTTATATTTAAATTACATAAATGATAAATTACATTTTTAAATTTTTTAACTTTAGTCCTTGATTACATAAACATTTTGATTTATTAATATTTTAATTTTGTCCTTGATGTACCCAGGCATATTTTTTGGACACCATGTGCTGTGCATGCTATGAATAATGCATTGAAGGACATTGGCAAAATTGAATGGATTCAAGCATTAATTGAAAATGGCCGCAAAATTCAAATGTTTATATGCAACCATCATCAGTCACAAGCCATTTACCGCAAGCATGGAAAAATGGAGCTTCTTAAACCAACAGATACCAGATTCGCAACTTACTACATTTTACTTACGCGGCTTGTGGAGATAAAGGAGGCTTTATCTGCCACAGTGGTCAGTGACATGTGGGAACAGTGGAGGTTATCTACCTCAGATGCAGCTTTGGAGGTGAAGAGGTTGATTTTGAATGATAATTTTTGGGTTGATGCCAAATTTGTTGTGGAAATTATAGAACCAATTTGTGATATGATCCGCTATGCAAACACAGATGGTCCATGTTTAGGTGAGATTTATGAGAACATGGACTCCATGTGTGAGAGGATCCAAACCATCACAGATAGGAAGGATCCTACTTTATGGCCACAACTGAAAGAGTTTATACATGAGCATTGGAATAAACTGAACACCCCTCTTCATATGGTAGCTTATGCAGTTAATCCAAAATGGTATGATCCCACAACAGGAAGGAGGCCTCCATCCCAAGATAGAGAGGTGTTCAAAGGATTCTTGAACGCTGTCAAGAAAATTTATGGTAATACAGAAGAAGCCTCTGACATACGATCTCAGTTTGCCCAATTTTCACGTGGCCGAGGTGTCTTTGGTTCACATGCATCTTTGGCAGATAGACACAAGAAGAAGGATCCAATTGATTGGTGGTGGCTTCATGGTGTTGATGCTCCTGAGTTGCAGCAATTTGCCATACGGTTACTTGGACAGGTAGCTAATTTGGAGTTCCTCATCTTACTCAAAATTTGAAAAATTCTCAATTAAATATAGGAAATTAATTTTAATTTTTAAATTTTAAATTTTCATTTTAGTTTTAGTTTTTATTTTTAAAATTATAACTAATTTAATGGGCTCCCCCTAATATTTCAGGTAGCTAGTTCTTCATCTTGTGAGAGGAATTGGAGCATGTATGCCTTTATTCATTCAGTAAAGAGAAATAGGTTGGGCTCAAAGAAGGCAGAAAACTTAGTGTACATTCATAGCACATTTCGTCTCATATCTCAAAAAGACCCTGGATACAAGGGCGGTCCCTTCAAGAGATGGGACCAACACATAGATGATGTTGCGTGTGTGGACGAGGAGATACAACCAGATGGCCTTATTGAGCTACCTCCAATTGCTATGGATGAGCGAGAGCCTGAAGATGAGAGTGATTCCTACCTGGAGAACATGCTAGCTGAAGATCTAAGTGATGTTGATGACATGGATGTTGAAGACATGGCTTGAGGAAGCCATTGTTCCTTAGGCTTTAGCTATTTAGTATTTTTATTTTAGCATTTTAAAATTTCCTAGTTCATGTTTGAAGATGCTTTAAGGCAAATTTTGAATGTAGTATGACAATGGACATATATTAATATCATGATTCATGTTAATATGTAAACAATGAACAGTTTTTTGGTGATAAATTTTGAAATTTCAATGTCAATGTTGAATGTTCAATGATGTGCATGTTTAAATGATTATCATTAAAGTTTTCTTGTTTAAAGTTGAAAAAATATACAAATTCAAATTTCATATATATTATTAATTATAAATTTATAATTTATAAAATATAATTATTAAAATTTAATATTATTATATTACCTAACGAACCCACGCACCCTATTTCCAAAAATGTCGTCCCCGTCCCCGTCCCCGTCCCCGTCCCCGCACCCGTTTCCTGGCAACATAGCTTCTCACCCATATTATTATTAATACCCATTAATATTTTTATTTTCCTCCGTTTAGACTTAGGAACCCCATTAAATATATTAATTATTTTAATAGCTCATAATCAGGGTTGAATTTCTCCAAACGAATTCTAGGCCTTGGAGATCTCATGTATTCTAGCCCCTCCACAAAATTTTGGAGATAGAGCACATACGATGCTACCCAAAATCAACACACTTCACCTGTGGGTGTCAATATACTTCTTTGGGGCCTAGGTACCTGTGAGGAAGGTGCTTAGGTCACAGGCTGCTGAACCACCTGACAATCATAGCATAAAGTCTAGTGAAAGCAACCAGACATCATAGACAATAATCATTTTGCATCTAAGTGAACCAACTTTTTATGTAAAGGGCTATTTAATATTTCAAATAAGGCTTCCCTTCCAAAATTGGGGCCTTGAATTCGCAATGGTGTTTCCTCCCTAAGTAGGAGTGGCTAAATAAAAACCCTATTAAGTGTTTCTATCCCCCCAAGGGGAAGTAACATTTCTTTAGTCCACCCTTCAGTTGACAAGTGTTAGTGAATAATGGTGTTAGTGAATAATGATGTTAGTGAGGGGATAAGACTTCATGGCCAAATGCCATGGTCAAAGGGATTAACATGATGAGTTGACAAGTGTTAGTGAATAATGGTGTTAGTGAATAATGATGTTAGTGAGGGGATAAGACTTCATGGCCAAATGCCATGGTCAAAGGGATTAACATGATGGGGATCCATATCTTGAGTGTAAAGATGTGAGGAGGAAGCAATTGCAAATGCATGAGTTACCAATTTAGCCTTTGCTTTTCCACCCCTCTTGTGCGCCTTTTACTTCTGCTTGATTTTTCTTTGTATTAGTGCTCAAAGCTCAAAGGGTTAGAGCTTGCTTTGTATGATGTATAGCAGTTGAACTCCCACTTAATAATGAGGCAGCTCATTGCCCATCGGGGTTGGGACATGCAAGGGTTCCTTTTTACAATGTAATGGAGCAACATGTGCTTAGGAACCAGGTGATGGCCATAATGAGTGAGTTTGAGCTCATACTAAGCTTTAGCCCACATGCTAATGTGTGTCCCTGCCATCTTTTTCATTTTGATATTCTTTTGTTTTATTTTGTGGCCATAATATGCTTTTTCCTTTTCTTCTAGCTGCATCAACCTCCTAGGGCCCTACCCAGGTCTATGGATTTCTGGGTGCCAAATCCCAGAGATCTAATGGTTAGTTGAACCCGAAAAATGGAGGTGGAATATGGGCTTGTAATGTAAGAAGGAAAGTGGTAAGTATAGAATTGGGATAATGGAACACACTATCCCAACCAAGGCTTTCCTAGTAGTGCCCTCCTATCCCCATTGGACCATTAGGGGAGGTCCCACTGGACTTGAATCACAAATTAACACCCCATTTAAGGTGAGGGAACAAGATCACTGTCAAATCCCCTCCTCCTTCCAGGTCACACCCTAATCCATAACAAAAGCCCAAATACAAACAAGCATAAGCACCCGATTGCAAAGTGAATATAGTATCTTTTGATCAGAATCCCACCTTTGTTCATGTGCTCTTGTCAGATGGGTGACAAAGTATATGACTGATGCAGGTGGCAGAGATAAAATGGCACATCATCAACTAGTGGTGGCTATCAGTGTCTACATGGCTTGGCAGTTGGATGTGAAGAATGGGAGAATTTTTCTCCTATAGGGTTACCCATTTTGGTGGCTAACATCCAGCTCTAATTGGGACATGAGCTCACCGAAGAGCGCATGATCCATATGCTTGAATGGGGAGTTCATGAGAATTCCAGCAAACCCTAGGCTCGCAGACCTATAACCTACACATTGCAATAAACTTGTTTTGGACCATGTGCATTGGGCAAAGGGTATCACCCATGTTTTATTTGAAAGTATCTGTACAGAAAATAAAGTTTATTCTAAATGCAATCTAATCTACATAAAACATGATATGAATGATATTAGAATGCTCACGCAATATGTGGTGCAACTACACTACTATGTTATGCTACTATACAATGCATGACCTAGGTATAGTCATATAACCAATGTAACAAGCATATCATTAGATCAAGATAACATCTCTTTTCCCGATGGGTCATTACAAGATAGAACAAGAAAATATCACAATCACCTTTGCAATATTGACATGTTGAATCACAAGGGTGAGAGGTGGGAAAATAAGATGACCATGTATAAGTGTCATGGACGAGGAGGGAAAACAGGAATCCAACTTGCACCATTGGATCCTTTCCAGTAGCTTGAGTATGGAGTAATCAACAATCAAGATTAGGATTTTTTGGCGAAGAGCAACCTCAAGCAGATAATCCATCAAGCCATCATCAAGATCACTTTCAAAGTGCTCTTCATGATGATCAAGGGAGGATTCTTGCTCAAGGTACTCTTCCTCATGACTACCTTGTTTTCCTTCATCAATAGAATAATTAGGATAGTCAAAGGCGATGTTTTCTTTTGCATGGAAATGATATTCTTCAAATTCTTTATTATAGCAAAGGAGACCTTCTTCTTGGAGAGCATGAGTCAAGTGTTGAGTGACAACTTCAACGTGACACAATGGTCCCCAATACTAAAGAAATTATTCAATGAATACCCCAGTCGAAGGGATTCTCTTTGGTTTGCAATTGCATCTTTTAAGCCAATCTCTTTGATCATCACTAAAGGAAGTAATGAACAATATCATGAGAACATCCTCATGAACCATGTTGATCTGTGAAGTATAAATGAAAACTTTTACAACATGATTCACAACTAAGGAAGGTTTACCATCGAATTTTGAGGCATTCATCATATAATTTATATCCAATCGATTTGGATATCGAAGAATATCCTTGACATCTAAAGGGGTATATTTCATGCAAAACCCAAGGAGCCATTGCCTTGAGTTTTGCATAGCAACCAAAATGAGGAGTCACCAAGGTGAATTCAAAATGCCTTGAGAGATGCTTGCTTCACCCTACAAGCATTGGATTCGGAAGTTCAATGATATCCTTGACATCTAAAGGGGTATATTTCATGCAAAACCCAAGGAGCCATTGCCTTGAGTTTTGCATAGCAACCAAAATGAGGAGTCACCAAGGTGAATTCAAAATGCCTTGAGAGATGCTTGCTTCACCCTACAAGCATTGAATTTGGAAGTTCAATGAACAGCTTAGTTCTTCCAATGGAGTCGCTAGAAGAGGATTTAACTTATCGTTAGGGATGAAGCTAAATCTTTAAATTATAGGGATGTGGACCTATTTCGTCACTAGCAACAACGCCAAAGATGTTGCAACAAAATCTAGTAAGCCATGGAGAGGGGTACCCTTCAACGCTATCACTAGACCAAGTGAAAACAATGGGGTGATGGCCCACTATCACCATAGCCAAAATGCCCTACTCTTTATGGATTTTAATTTTTCATCAATGGGAGGAATCCCGGTATGTATATAGGTCACCTAATGGGTATTCTAAGCTTAAAGGTGCACGGTGATGAAGAGGCCTCCAAGGGAAAGACATAATTTGGGCATAAGGCTCCAAGAGGAGGAAATTCGCTTTTCTCGAAAGAGGCCAAATAAGGGCAACAAAAGACCTAGGGTTTCATTGTTAGGTTGATTTGGAATGACCAAAGGTCAAGGTGCAAAGAAAGGGTTTCCCACAATGTCTTTCAGCAAGGTTTGGGCACATGAAACCCTCAAGAAATCCCCAAGTTGAAGCTAAAACCAAACTAGTGTTCACCCTAGGTAAAACAACTAGGGAAAGAGAAATTGTGGATGAAATTGGAGTGAATTCCCACCAAAGGGAAATGATTTTGTGGCAACCACTCAATCCTCGATGTTTAGACTCTCCAAGACCCAAAATTCCTCCTTATCAATTCGCACTAGGCCCTAGCTAGCCACTTGGCCTTAAGAGGGCCAAATTAGGTAAGAGAGAGAAAAGAGTAAAATTTTATGGAAAAAATTGACTTGATCACCAACAAATGGATGGTCAATGCCTAGTCCTTGGGTGGATGGATTCTATGGATGTTTAAGTTTAGCTAATCCTTGCAAAGGAGTAAGGATATTTTGATGCCCTAGTATCAAAACCCTAACTATTAACTTTGTTAGGATCAAAGGCACATGGGAGAGGGACAACATGAGTTAAGCAAGAGGAATACCATTCACATGTTATATAATGAGTAATGCTTGCAATAATGATATCTAACTTCTATTTTCAACAAATTAGGGCACAATAGAAAAACCCTATTTCACCAATACATTCCATACATTAGACATAAAGCAAAGATTTATCAAATACAAGGCTCACTTACAAGATAACATGCATGAATAATCCATCAAAGATCCAAGATAACTTCTCCAAACACACACATAGCTCCAATACAAAATTTGTTCCATAGACCACATCTTTCCACAAGTAAAGAAAGCCAAAATTCTCCTAAGAGAGGTCAAATTCCCAAGTGATGATGATGAAAACTAAAATATTCCTCTCCTCTATTTATGTGGGGAGGAAGATTTCCTAATTAGTCTAAAAGCCCCTAATTAACAAGTAAAATCATAATGATGCATTGGGTTACAAGCCAACCAACTAGCTTAAGACAAAAGATCAAATGATAGCCCACACGTGTGACTTGTGAGGCCTCATGACGCTGATGCCATCCAATAAATGAACTCAATGTGGCATGCATCGATGCTTGAGAGTGCCATGAGTGGTGTAGAAGATTCTAAAAATCATGATTTGAGGGTTGGCCCTCAAATCTCTGTCAATATCCCTATGTGGTCCCCAAAATCTAGTTGGGGCACAAAAGGTGTATCCCTATGTGATCCCCAAAATCTAGTTGGGGCACAAAAGGTGGTCTCCAGGGCCTACGCATAATTTCTATCTCTGCTCCAACATTGAGGGCTTTCCAGGTGCTACTAGCCCTCCCAAGTCTCTTAAGGTGAGACCATCCTCATTTAGGTTCTAGATTAGCTACCATCTCTCGTAGAGTGCTAAGGCCAACCTAAGGCATGTTCATCCAGTTGCATAAATGAACTCAATGTGGCATGCATCGATGCTTGAGAGTGCCATGAGTGGTGTAGAAGCTTCTTAAAATCATGATTTGAGGGTTCGCCCTCAAATCTCTGTCAATATCCCTATGTGGTGAAATCTAAAGAACACAGAAACAGTTTGGAGAAATTCCACCCGTATTGTAGTTTATTAAAATAATTAATATTTTTAATGGGGTTCCTAAGTTTAAACTTAGGGAAATTAAAATATTAATGGCTACTAATCAAAATATGGGTGAGAATGATCTAGAAGGCAGATCAAGCCATGTTTTAATCTTAGCTGTTGATTAGAGACTTAATCTCGGCCGTTGAAGTCTCAACGAGAAAAGTATAAAATGGAGGCTTGGCGTTCATTTGGATACACACACACAACAACAGAATTGATCTGGAGTTCGATTTCTGGGAATAGGAAGCTGAGAAATTCGAACTAAGTGATCATTCTGCAGCAGAGGGGCAATGAGAATCGAAGAGAAGGATTTTCTGGAGAATGTTGAAAGAGAGGCGGAACGAGTTTGCAAAGAGGCAGTGCAGTGGTCGGGAGAGCCGACGCTAGGCCAGTCTAGGCCCACGCAGTACTGACGCAGAGCCAGAAGGGCCAGCACAGAGTAGAAAAGTTGTCTGTCATGCAGAATCTGGAACTGTCGGGAACTGCCGAAACAGCTGGGAAAGTTGACGCAAAGGGCAGAATCCGAAACTGTTGGGAACAGTGGGAACTGTCGGGAACGTTGAAGTAGAGGGCAGAAGCCGAAACTGTCGGGAACAGCCGGAACCGACGGGAACTGCTGAAATCGCTAGGAAAGTTGACGCAGAGGACAGAAGAGGTGATGCAGAAATAGTCGGGGTTAGCCAGTCTTGTGCCGGATCAGCCATAATTCTGCAGGGTGAAGTGAGGTAAACCTCACTTAGATTTTCCACCAATATTTTCTCTGTAAAGGATTGCTAGATCAGCATCCTAGACTTGTATTCAGATATTTCTCCTGCATAATAATAAAACCCTTAGAGTTGTTGTGCCGGTTTTCCCGCATTGGGTTTTTCCGGGGACTATTGTGTCCAAAAATAAGTGTGTCCTATGTATCTTGTTCTTTGCTCTGTTTTCTGTTTCATGAGATCAAATATTTAATTAGTGTAGGTTGCAGAAGTAATTTGCTTCAGTATTCAGAAGAATAACTTGATAATGTATGTTAAAAATCAAGTAGGTGAAGTAGATTCAAATTTGTTGCAGTAGGGGTTCCTTCGAGTCTAGGAATTTTCACATGGTATCAAAGGATTGATTTTGAAACAGAAGAGCAGATCCAGTGCTGAGCAGTGAGGCCGAAAGATGCACTTAGCAACAATTTGAATCCCCTTGAAGGGATTGCGTAGTCCTTGTCGAGAAGCAGAGATTCTGAGGAAATCTCTTTGAGAGAGTCAACTAAGAGGTACGATTTCCAGTTCATGAGTTTGCAGAGGCAGGAGGAGTGACGTAGAGACTCGACGCAGTGCTTGAAGAGCGCAATTTCTGCCGTGGCAAAAATTTGCTGGCAAAAAACAAAGACACGTAGAAGGGGAATTTTCTCCTCAGAGAACTTTCCCCCAGAAAGTTCGAATTTCTCACTTGTTGAGTAGCTGAGCAGTGACTAGATGAGTCAATTTGACATTTGGGTGAGATGGCATCACATGGGCTCAGAGATCAGGACAGGTTGGACGATGCCTCCAACGATGTCATATGGAAGACCATAATCTTAGTTGTTCTGGAGGAATATGATCTCGAGGCCTACGTTAAAAGTGTTGGAGTTGTTCCTGCTGACAACGATCAAAAGAAGAAGTACAAGGCCGAGCAGGGGAAGGCAAAGAGGCTCATTCTCGATGGATTTCGAGATCATGTGGTCTCACACTTGCAGGGCAAGGATACAAGCCGAGATATGTGGGAAACCTTGTCGTCATTGTATGAAGGCTCTTTCAAACAATGGAAGATGTATTTAGAGCAGAAGTTGTCGCAGACTTTGATGCAGAAAGGAGAAGGGGTGAACCTCTATCTTCAACGTCTTCGGGACACTAGAAACCAACTTGCTGCAGTGGGGTCCAATCCTCAGCCAACCGCGATCATGAGGATAGCCCTGAATAGAGTCTCAGATGAATGGAAAGTTTTCGTCCAAAGCATATTGGGCAGGGAAAAACTACCTTCATGGGAGGAGATGTGGGAAACTCTTCAATGGGAAGAGCTAAGGAGGTACCTAGTGAAGGTCAATCTCAATGGCAGTAGTGGGAGTGGTACAAAGACGAAGCAGGAGGAGGAGAACACGGCTCTAGCATCGAAGGGACTGCAGAAGCCGAAGCGAAAGAATGACATTTTGAAGGTGAAATGTTTCAGTTGTGGCGAGATGGGCCACTATGCCTCCCAGTGTCCTTTAAAGAAAAAGGGCAAGGATGAGAAACATGATCCTAAGGCTGCTTCAGCAAAGATTGACGAGGATGAGTTTGCCATGAATGCCCACGCATCTCCAGGAGGGAGATGGGGTGATATTGAGTTGTAGTCGAGAGGACTACATGTGGGCAAGATCCTTGAGGACTCCACCTCTTGGATCAATTCCTTGCTACGGGAGCCCAAGATTCAGCAGTAGCGAGATGGACTTAGTGTCAAATGATGCAGTGGATTGTTTAGAGGACAGATACAATAGCTTGGGACCAAAGACTGAACAACGCGGAGCAAGGTTGGCAGCAGTGAAATTGGCATAGTGCAGGAATCAGCAGCAAGGCAGAAGTTTCAAAAGGTCGAAATCAACAGCAATCAGATTCCAACATTCATTGTATTATGTTGAACATAGTTAAGTTCAAATAATTTCGGATGTTTTTTAGTTGCTTCTCTCAGCAACTGAGTTGCAGTATGAATGCAGTGTTAGCAATGGCAGTGCAAGCAGCATAGCAGATGCAGCGTTTGAGAGGGAGTTGTAGTACAGATACAGCAGTGGTAGTGGTAGTGTCATGGATAGCAGTACAGTAGCTGCAGCAGCACAGTGTTGGTGGCAGCAACAGTGCGGAAAGGGAGATTCTTCAGAAGCAGAGCATCATGCAGTTGGACATTGTTGCTAGAGCACTTTTCTCGCTAAGAGGGAGTGTTAGTTTTTGGTAGCATCGGAAGTGCTCTAGCCTTGAAAATTGGTGGAGAGGCTAATGCGCACGAGTTCTAAAAAAACCAGAAACCGTTTGGTGAAATTCCACTCGAATTGTATTTTATTAAAATAATTAATATTTTTAATGGAGTTCCTAAGTCTAAACTTAGGGAAATTAAAATATTAATGGGTAATAATCAAAATATGGGTGAGAATGATTTAGAAGGCAGATCAAGTCATGTTTTAATATTAGCCATTGATTAAAGACTTAAAATCTTGGTCGTTGAAGTCTCAATAGGAAAAGTATAAAATGGAGGCTTGGGGTTCATTTGGATACCCACACAGACAGAGAGAATTGAGCTGTAATTCGATTTTTGGGGCTAAGAAGCTGAGAAATGACTAAGTAATCATTCTACAGCAAAGGGGTAGTGAGAATCCGAGAAGACTTTCTGAAGAATACAGAAAGAGAGGCGGAAAGAGCTTGCAAAGAGGCAGTGCAGTAGCCGAGAGAGTTAACGCTGGGCCAGTCTGGGCCCACATAGTCCTAACGCAAAGCCAAAAGGGCCAGAACAGAGCAGAAAAGCTGCATGTCACACAGAATCTAGAACTGTCGGGATTGTCGGGAACTGCCGAGAACTTTGGGAACAACCAGGAAAGCTGACGCAGAGGACAGAAGCCAAAACTGCCGAGAACTGCCAGAACAGCTGGGAAAGTTGGCGCAGAGGGCAGTAGCTGGAACTGAAGGGAACTGCCGAAACAGCCGGGAAAGCTGACACAAAGGGTAGAAGAGGTGACGCAGAAATAGCTGAGGTTAGCCAGTCTTGTGCCAGATCAGCCAGATGGCTGAATTTTGCCGGGTGAAGTGAGGTAAAACTCACTCAAATTTTCCACAAGTATTTTCTCTGTAAAGGATTGCTAGATGAGCATCCTAGATTTGTATTCATATATTTCTCCTGCATAATAATAAAACCCTCAGAGTTGTTGCATCGGTTTTCCCACATTGGGTTTTTCCGAGGACTATTGTGTCCAAAAATAAGTGTCCTATGTATCTTGTTCTTTGCTCTGTTTTTTGTTTCATGAGATCAAATATTTAATTAGTGTAGGCTGCAAAAGTAATTTGCTTTAGTATTCAGAAGAATAACTTGATAATGTATGTTAAAAATCAAGTAGGTGAAGTAGATTCAGATTTGCTGCAGTAGGGGTTCCTTCGAGTCTAGGAATTTTCACACATATTACTTGACAATCAACCAAATAAATAAAATCAGATCTCTCTCTCTTAAGGTGCGCATCAAGCTATGTAATAACCTTTCAAACCAATCCTTTATTGTGTGCTTATCTAGAGTTCCATTAAATTATTATCCAGCTCTAACGTTTAAATACAGTGAACTAGGAAAATATAAAATATAACTTGTTCTGAGGTGCATTAAACTATGGATAAGTCTCGAAACCAAGCCTTTAATGTGTTGCTTATCTAGAGTTCCATTAAATTCTCATGCAACTAAATGTTCATCGACAAATGCCACCTAATTTTGGGAAAATATTGTTTTAGTTCCAAATGAAAAGGAAGTAAATCATAATGAAAAACTTCATAATGTAGACCTCTAACTGTCCCTACAGACAATAGATATATCATATCTCAACGAAACATGATGGTCCTCAATTCTAACAAATATGGTCAAATCCTCCTGCATGAATGGTTTATTGTTCCTACCAAATAACATGCATTATTTAAGTTTATGTAATTTATTATTTACTTGAACAATAACATGGGAATGTATATTATCTCACCTCTTTAATTTCATCCACTGTGTGAGAGCACATGGGAAAACCTGCATATGTCCTTTCCTCTAGCTTCAACAGATCATTAACTCTTACATAGCCATCGCTTCTCATGCTCAATCCTAAGTCAATTGCTCTATGTCGCAAAATAGTAGCCCTACAAAATTAAACAAAAAGAAAATCATTGTTAGTTGTATAAAGGCCTTGTTTAGAAAATCATCGTTAGTTTTAAAAAGACCTTGTTTATGGAGAAAACAATGTATAGGATCACTATCATTTGCAGGCTCGTCTTTAATAAGGATTATTTCCAGATACATTAACCAATGGCACTAAAACATCACTAAGTGAAAAATAAAATATTTAGAGAGAGAGTTATTGAAATTTAAAAAATAACAGAGTGAGGAAGATAATTCCTTCTATGCTCAATATCATTGGAGTTTACACGTGGAATTTAAAAATATATTAATAAAAAATGTCTCAAGACATTCAAAAAGATATTAATAAAGAAAATATTTCAATGTCGACCATTTCTAAACTGTATGAATTATTGAAATGTCTAAATGTCCAACAGTTAGCGTGAACACTCTACCCATAATCAAGTATCAATAAAATTAAATAATAATAGAAAAGAGTGATGAGTTGGATATTTATAGGGAAGAAACTAAAATTCACCATTGGGAGAAAGACTTACAAGTCATTCACTATCGTGAGAATGACTTCCAACTCATTCGATGAAAAAATTTCAAAGTCCTTTAAATGAAAGTATACATTAAAAATCCTCGATGGGAGTGTCACATGCTCAAATGAAATGCCTAGGACGTGGGCCTTAATTCTCATCCCATGCGTAATTAAGTATGAGGAAGAGTGTTGAAGAAGTTTCGCATGGTGCCTTAAGGAAAAACCTTCTAGAGGAATTCTTGGATATATCTTGTTTGGTATGGTTATTAGAAGGTATTTGCATGGGAAGGGAGATGAGGGAAAGGATTGTTGGAACTTGGCGGTGGCGTATGTTCAGATGTGAGGGGAGACCATACAGGGGAGCCACTCTCATTCGTCGGGGTCTTAGTGGTGTATGCGATCAATGGAGAGCAAGAGTTTGGTGCACAGGTAATGCAAACGGCCATTTGGGAACTCGCGACTAAGTATGAGAAAGTGTCTTGAAGATGTTTCGCATGGCACATTAAGGGAAAACCTTCTAGAGAAGTTCTTGGATATATCTTGTTTGGTCTGGTTGTTAGAAGGTCTTAGGAATTGGTTGGGGAAAGAGGAAAGTTAATGAAGCTCGGGGAGAACTTAATGAAACCCAACATGTAATGTAAGACTCGGATGAAGCTCAGTGCATGTATAAGGGCAAGTGAAGGCAAGAATATGGCAGTCAATTGGACTGATTGGGTCCATTGAGATAAATAGACGGTGGCAGGACAGTCATGAGAAAAGTAACAGGAAAGGTAAAGTAAATGGATTTGAGGCATCAGATGCCTTGGCTATGTTGGGAACTATTATTCTCACTGTTGTGCATGTTGTACATTGATAAAGGGAGTTCTCTTAACCTTCATCCTACATCAGATGCCTTGGCTATGTTGGGAACTGTTGTTCTCAATGTTGTGCATGTTGCGCACCGATAAAGGGAGTTCTCTTAACCTTCATCCTATGAACATTGGTAATTATGTTGTGATTATGATTATGGTGGTGTCTATATATGTATACATGTATGTATGTGTGTCATTATCTAATAGGGGTCAGGGATCATGAATTTTTTATGCTAATGTGTATATGTATACATGTATGTATGGCGTTGTCTAACAGGGTCATCATGGATCATTTTTGTGGAGGAATGATTGCTTATGTAGGTGAATGGCATGAAGTGGTTCTTGGTTTTATGAGGAATCAAGTGGGAAGAGTAGCCCTAGCAAATCTATGAGGTTAGTATCATGTGGATATGATTTGATATTATGTGCTATACTATGCCTATGTTTATATTATCGCAGGCTATGATGAAGGATACATCAGCGAAATGATAGCAGTGTGATCTGCGGCATGCTGGGACAAGCATGGATAGTGGAAAGACACTATAAGCAAAGTTGCTTGGTAGAGTCAGTGTGGTCTCTAGATGTACCGTAATACTGTTGTATATATGTTGTACATGTTGTATATGTGGCGTTGTGTATAGATGGTGATGTGTACATGTATATGCAGTGTTGTGTACATGCGATGCGGTGTAAACGTTGTACATATGGTGTTGTGTACACGTGGTGCTTTGTGCATGTTGTAGATATGGTATTGTGTACATGCTATCATTAGGGGAATTTTGAGGTCTAAAATGGGCCTCCTAAGGAAATTATAAAATAATAGTGGAAATAATAAAATAATATTAGAATACATCATCATATTTTAGAAGGAAAAAGGAAAAAACTACTTTTTCAACTCGTATTTTCAACTTACCCCCCAATGGATTTACTCAAATTTCAAATGAGGAAAACTCACTGGATGCATAATTTGATTCCTCATCCAAGGAGTACTCATGTTGCATACTTTCGATGGACCCTGCTACAGGAAAAATGAGAAATACATGAAAAAACCACGTTTTTTCATGTATTTCTCATTTTTCCTGTAGCAGGGTCCATCGAAAGTATTTCTCATTTTTCCTGTAGCAGGGTCCATCGAAAGTATGCAACATGAGTACTCCTTGGATGAGGAATCAAATTATGCATCCAGTGAGTTTTCCCCACTCGAAATTTGAGTATAAGTTGAAAATACAAGTTGAAAAAATAGTTTTATTATTTTATTATTTTTTAATCTTTTTACTTTTTTACCCCAAAAATGGTGAATCATCCCCCATGGTCGACATCATAATCTTGAATCCTATTGGTTCTTATAAAGTTTATTTTGTTGTACATTTTTCTTAGGAGGTCCATTTTAAACCTCAAAAGTTCTCTAGTGACATGTGGTATTGTATGCATGTGGTGTTGGATACATGTACATGTGGTGTTGTGTGCATGTTGTGTTGTGTAGGTGGTGCCATGTACATATGGTGTTGTGTACACGTTATGCAGGTGGTGTTATGTATAGGTGATACTGTATACATATTGTACATGTGATATTGTGTAGTGTATATGTACTACTACGTTACGGGTATTGTGTAATCATTGTATAGTAACATGTATATTCGTTGTGTTGTACTATGTGTACATATATGTATTGTGTGTGGTACACCAGGTGTATGGGTATGTGTCGTGTTGTACACTAGGTACAAGTGTATGTGTTGTGTTGTACACCGAGTGTAGGTGTATGTGTTGTGTTGTACACTATGTGTGAGTGTATGCATGTGATGTACAATCTGTGTATGTTCATGTGGTTGAAGCAAAGGCACAGAGTGTTTATCGGGTGTGGCAACCAATTCAGTGTGTACGGAAATGACAAAGGACATGAGTGGAAGCAAAGGCACAAGGTGCTTGCGAGGTGTGGCCGTTGATTCAGTGTGTGTATGGAAAGGAAAAAGGACACGAGTAGAAGCAAGATATTGTAAATAATGCATCGAACTATGTTATAAAGCTCCATGGGCAGTATGTTTTGTTTTAAGCAGTCTTGCAGGTCATAAGTGTCATAGAACACCAAGGATGGTGTTCCGCCAAGGGGGAGGGGTTTGTAACAGCCCCTAGTTGATTTCCCACGTAAAAAATATAAGAGCAAGGTCATGGAACACGTATTCCAAGTTAAATGGTGGGAAAAACATCCTAGTGGGTGTCCCTTTCGATTTCTGTATGGCTAGGGAATTGGCTAACGCTGTAATATCCCCTATCAGAGGTATCCCTCAAACACAAGCAATATAGTAGTCGGGGTGCTCAAAGATATAAAACAAAAATAACAGTAGTGCAACATACAATAATGTATACATGGAATATAAGCAAGTACTCGAGAAATGCAGAGAGAAATGCTAAGCCATTTTATTATACTGAGTAATGGAAAGAGTACAAGAGGTGATCAGACAGGTAGCACCTCGACTTGCACAAGGCAAGTGAAGAAATACACTCAGAATGGTAGGGAAATGGCCTCTCTCTGAACTGCGTCCAAACTGCCGGAGAACTGCTATGTTGCTGCTACTGCTGGAATCAAATGAGGATTTGGGGTTGTTCCCCTCCTCAGAAAATGCTGAAACTCTGGAATCAACCTCTCCTCAATAAACCCAGAAAAGCCCAGAAAGCTTTTCTAAAATAGCTGACCCCCGAAAATCACCCCCTTTGGAATCTTCGCAATCCCTCAAGGCTTTGCGCTACACCTGAAGAGAATCCTCCAAAACTCTACCCGAAACTCTACCAAAATCCTCCAATATGCAAGGGTTGATCCCTAGCTCAATCTCCCAACTCAAATCCTCCACAAAACCCCAGTCCTGAGCTCCTACCCAAAGAGACTGCGTTCTCCCCTCTCAAGACTGCGCAATCATCAAAATGCTTAGTTCCTCCTCAACTCCAGAAATCGCTCCTCTTGCAAAATATTGCTGAAACTACCTTGCCCGAGCAGGCACTCGAAGTCCCTTGGGGCTAAGGGTGAGATCTCCGAACGGAGACACTCGATGCACTAAACAATGATACAGACAGGCTAAACAGCCAGCGTGCTCTAAGTCGAAGTGACTAGCTCAAATGCAACATAATCGAATGATCAAAATGAGGAGGCTCCTCTCTCCTTTATAGCGTTGGCCTCTCTCAAAACCCTAAGGCCACCTCCTCCAACGTAGCCTCTCTCTTGCCACGTGTTCCTTCTCATCTGCGCAGTCCCTCCAAGTGTCTACGTGGGCCCCTTTTCTACGTGGTCCTTGGGCCCCCTTGGCTCCCCTTTTAAGTTACAACGTTGTGCTACTAGGGAGTGACTTTATTCATAAAGTGAGTTATGTCCCCCTTTCCTCACTTTTTATTTATTAATAACTATAGAAGGCAAAATTGAGCAAAATCGAATATTCCAATTAGCCATGGCTAATTAGGAATATTACAGTCTCCCCCGGCAAAATGTTGCTTGTCCTCAAGCAACTAAAGTGATGGATGCTGCAAAATTTTCTCACTCTCCCAAATGGCATCCTCATCCAGTAAATTCTTCCACCTCACCAAGAATTCCCAGACCGTCCTGCTCCGTAGTTGCCTCTCCCTGGTATCAATAATAGCCTCTGGCTGCAACACCAAATGCCTCTCATCATCCGTGGGTGGTAGCTCATTTTTCACTGTCACCTGCTGCCCCAATGCCTTCTTGAGGAATGGTACATGAAAAATGTTATGAATCTTGTTGCCTTGGGGCAGCACCAATTCATACTCAACCTGTCCAATCCTGCATATCACCCTGTATGGGCCATAAAAGCGGGGCTTGAGCTTATCAACTCCCTTCTGCTTCAGTGACCACTGTCGATATGGCTGTAATCGTAGGTAGACCACGTCCCCTACCTCAAACTATCTCTCCACCCGACCCCTGTCAGCATACAGCTTCTGCTGGTTCTCCTTGAGGCCCTTCCATGAGAACCTCTCTCTAATGGCCCTGTAGGTTTTGGTAAACCCCTAATGACCGGCCAATGGTGAATCATGTGATGCCTGAAGTATCTTCTTCTTGAGCTGAGATCCCTCAGTCAAGAAGATCCGGTCCTATAGTAAATGATCTCGTCGATCACCCTGTACTTGTCATCCGCCACCTGCCCATCTAGAATCTCACATGCAAACCTGTCCTTGGAGTACTCTACTAAGAGTCGAGCCCTCCAGTCTGTGTCCAAGCTCATAAGAGACAACATGGCTGGTCTACATGAAAGGGCATCTGCTACCACGTTGTTCTTGCCCTTGACATACTCAATGTCAAAGTCATATGCTTGGATCTTACTGATCCACTTCTGCTGCCTCTCTTGTAGCTATTTCTGCTCCAAAAAGAACCTGAGGCTATTGTGATCAGTCCTCACCCTGAACCTGTTACCCACTAAATACTGTCGAAATTTGGCCAATGCATGCATAATGGCCAGCATCTCCTTGTCGTATATAGAATACAACCTCTCATGCGGAAGGAGCTTCCAGCTCTCAAAGGCTATAGGGTGACCTCCCTGCATCAACACTGCATCGATCCCCTTTCCCGATGCGTCGCACTCCAAAACAAATGGCCGCAAAAAATCTGGCAATACAAGCACTGGGCAACTGCTCATAACCTCCTTGAGCCTGTCAAAGGCTCGCTGCGCTGTATCCGACCAACTAAATGCCCCCTTCCTCGTCAAATCTATCAGGGGTGCACCAAGCTGTGAGAAACTCTTGACGAACTTCCAGTAGTAAGTACAAATACCAATGAATCCCCGGAGTTCCGTCACGTTCCTCGGCTCCGACCAATCTCTGATGGCCCTAATCTTCTCCTCGTGGACTCTCACTCCGTCCACCCCTATGATGTGTCCCAAGTACAACATCTCCGTCAACCCAAACTTACGCTTGGAGAGCTTGGCATAGAACTGTTGCTCCTCCAAGATGCGCAACACTGTCTCAATGTGTTGGAGATGCTCCTCCCAAGTCCTGTTGTAAATGAGAATGTCATCAAAGAACACCAAAACAAACTTCCTTAAGTGACTGCGGAAGATGTGATTCATGCAGGACTGGAGTGTAGCTGGGGTGTTGGTTAGCCCGAAGGGCATCAACAAAAACTCAAAGTGCCCATAGTGACACCTGAACGCGGTCTTGGGAATGTCCTGCTCCCTCACCTGAATCTGATGGTACTAGATCTCAAATCAATCTTTGAGAAGAACCGTGCTCCTCTCAACTCATCGATCCTGGGTATGGGGTACCTGTTCTTCAGGGTCTTCTTGTTCATGGTCGTGTAGTCAATGCACATCCTTAATGTGTCGTCCTTCCTCTTTACCAACACCACGGAAGAAGCAAAAGGACTCATGCTCGGCCGAATGTGCCCAAGAGCCAGCAACTACTGAATGGCCCACTCAACCTCATCCCAATAGGCCTTGGGATGCCTGTAGGGGGTAGTAATCACTGCCTATATGCCCTGTTCAAGCTCAATGGTGTGCTCAAACCCCCGGTCCGGTGGCTGTCCCGGCGAAATCTCCCCAAACACTATGGCATACTAGTCAAGGATGGACTGTATCTCTGGGTGCACCGCCTGCCCTATAGTCCCTGCCTCTGATGCATGCAGCTCCACTGCCCACTCTACGTCTCCCTTCCGGAAGACTGCCTCCATCTGATGAGCCGAAACAGTCTGAGGCGGATATGTGTGTTGTCCCTGTATCTTCTCATGCCTCCCTGTCTTCTCATCATCCCACTCCATCTCTAGGGCCTTCCAATCTGTCGTGACCTTCCCTAGAGTGATGAGCCACTGAACACCCAGTATCATGTTGGTGTCCGGAATATCGACCACGAAAAAGTGGTCAGTCAGTGTGTAGGTGCCCATCGTCACTGATAACTCTGGAACATAACAAGCACACACCATGGTCTGATCTCCTAGGACCAAAACTGAAAAGCCATCGAAGCTCTCTGTCTATATACCTCTCCGCTCAACCATCTGTGCATCGATGAAGTTGTGGGTTGCCCCACTGTCAACCAAAACTGATACTCGTTGGTCACGTACTGTCCCCCATACGCACAGTGTCAGATACTTGGGAACTCCTTGCAATGCTGCAAGGGCCCCTTTGGTAGGTGCAAAGGCTGCACCACCCGCTCCTGGTGGTGGAGGTGGCATAGGACCCTGCGCGGCATGACTATCTCCTAACTCCACATCATCCTCCTCATCCTCTTCCCCACTACTCTCGAAGAAGACCTCAATAAAATGTGCTTTGCCAGCAGCACATCTATGTCCCGGTGCCCACGGCTCCTAATAGGTAAAGCACAACCGCTTCTTCTTCAACTCCCTCCTGGCATCATCATCAATCTGTGCTCGTCCTGGATTCCCCTATGGAGGCGGAATCCTCACATCCTTCCCTTTAGGCTGGAAAGCCTGTGTCTTGGGGTAAGGTGTCTGGGTCCTGGGTAAGGCATCCTGTAAGTCCCGGGTCCTGCTAATAGCATCCTAGAGTGTGGCTGCTCTAGTGGATCTTACTAGACCCCGAAGTGGCTCTGCTAACCCCTCAACAAACATGTAGATCCTCCGTGCCGCGGATAGATCTGGCACCATCACTGAAATCCTCAAGAAGTCTGCAATGTAAGTCTCTGGGTTCCCGGTCTGTTTGAGCCTCGTCAGCTCAACAAAGTGTTGTTCCGGATCCCTCCGGTCAAACCTCTCCATCAGTCTCCTAGTGAACTCGACATATGTCGTCACTGTGGAGTGTCCGAGTGTAACCAACCCATGGAACCACCAGTCCTAGGCCTCACCATCCAAATGTAATGTCGCCACCTTGATGGCCTCTGTCTCCGACATCTGGTTAAGCTGGAAATAAATGTCCAGCTTCTCCACCCAAGACTTTGCCGAACTGTTTGATGAGCCATCAAACGTAGGCAAGTGAAATCTACTAGCTGTGCGGTGGGTTTCTCCATCATGATAATGCCGGTATCCTTTGTGATGGTCGCAGGGTCTACTATCCCGCTGGAGCCGAACAAAGTCTCTGAAGGAGATAGCATCCCTGAACTCCTGCCCATAGGCCTGGTACTCCGCAAAATAATCGCCCATATCACTGGGCTCTGCCTCCTGCTGTGCTCCGGCCCCCGTGTCTACTCCTAGGAAACTGGGCATGGTAGAGCGTATAGGGGCATGTGAGGCCACCTGCTGAGTAGTATCATGCTGAGTGGCACCTTGCTCTGGAAAATGATGAGATGCACCCGATCCCTCTCCAACCTAGAAAACCCGTCGACTCTCACGCTGTCTAGCCTCCACCGCCGTGAATCTCTGCCCCATCACCTCGATCTGCCTCAACAGATCCTGCACTGATTTGAGGAGCATGTCCGCAAATTTCTTCCGGTCATCATCTGCCATCGGATCCTCCTGCTCTGCCTCCACCACAAGCTCCTCCTGTTCTGTGTTCACCACAGGCTACTCCTGTTCTGTGTCCACCACCCAAACACAGTCTCCCTCTCTGTAGGTGTTCTCCAACCTACGCTCAATATCTCTGTATTTCCTACCTCTGTAACAGATGTAAGGCTTCTCCCTCAACGTCATAGACTGCTAGCTCCACAGGCTGAGCCAGATCTATGCTCTGATACCACTGTAATATCCCCTATCAGAGGTATCCCTCAAACACAAGCAATATAGTAGCCGGGGTGCTCAAAGATATAAAACAAAAATAACAGTAGTGCAACATACAATAATGTATACATGGAATATAAGCAAGTACTCGAGAAATGCAGAGAGATGCTAAGCCATTTTATTACACTGAGTAATGGAAAGGGTACAAGAGGTGATCAAATAGGTAACACCTCGACTTGCACACACTCAGAATGGTAGGGAAATGGCCTCTCTCTGATCTGCATCCAAACTGCCAGAAAACTGTTGTGCTGCTGCTACTACTGGAATCAAAAGAGGATTTGGGGTTGTTCCCCTCCTCAAAAAATGTTGAAACTCTGGAATCAGCCTCTGCTCAATAAACCCAGAAAATCCCAAAAGCTTTTCTAAAATAGCTGACCCTCGAAAATCACCCCCTTGGGAATCTTCGCAATCCCTCGAGGCTCTGCGCTGCACCTGAAGAGAATCCTCCAAAACTCTACCCGAAACTCTGCCAAAATCCTCCAATATGCAATGGCTGATCCCTAGCTCAATCTCTCAGCTCAAATCCTCCAAAAAACCCCAGTCCTGAGCTCCTACCCAAAGAAACTGCGCCTCCCCTCTCAAGACTGCGCAATCATCAAAATGCTCAGTTCCTCCTCAACCCGAGAAATGGCTCCTCTTGCAAAATACTGCTGAAACTACCTTGCCCGAGCAGGCACTCGAAGTCCCCCGGGGCTAAGCGTGAGATCTCCGAACGGAGACACCGATGTTGTCTGCGTGAGCCCCTTTTCTACGTGGTCCTTGGGCCCTCTTGGCTCCCCTTTAAGTTACAACGTTGTGCTACTAGGGAGTGACTTTATTCATAAAGTGAGTTATGTCCCCCTTTCCTCACTTTTTATTTATTAAACTATAGAAGGCAAAATTGAGCAAAATCGAATATTCCAATTAGCCATGGCTAATTAGGAATATTACAAAGGCAATCGTGAATGCAAAGAAACAATAATTGGCATTTTATTTATGAAATAAAGAAAAATATGAAAAAAGGAAGGTGAAGAGACACAGATTTGCATGAGAAGGAAATTGAAGGAAAAATGAAGGAAAATGAAGAAAATAGAGGCTTCAATGATAAAAAAGCTTCTGAGAATAAGTTTACAAGCTTTTTGACAGTTTTTGGGTGGAGCTCTCTTCTATTCACTCACTTGGAGCACTTTGGCATTCACTTGGATTTGGAGAAAAGGAAAAGGAAAGCAAGGAAGCGCAAGGGAACTAGTGGATCATTAGCTACAACTAGATTGCTTTGTAGGTAACAGGTTGCATGTGTGATTTTCTTGCTGATTTATGGATGCATGGTATATGCATGTAATTTTCCGGTTATGTGTTGTCATTGGCATGGGAATTGCCTAGATTGACAGTGGTTTTAGCCTTGCCTTGTCATTTCTTGGATAGCCATGGTGTTGTGTGTTTTTCCACTTGATGTTTTTCTATTGGTGCTCAAGTTCCTTATGGTTGTGGGTTGAGTTACTAGTTCTTGGAGTCGTCGGTTGGAATAAATGCTCTGAAAGCCCTGGAACAACTTGGGTTGAGTTACCAGTCTTGGAGCCTAGGTTGGGAAAATCGCTCTAGTGCCCTTGGTGGGTTGAGTTACTAGTACCTGGTTGGACAAATTCTCTGAAG
The DNA here is from genome assembly GCA_031772625.1 of Pinus tabuliformis. NCBI lineage: Eukaryota > Viridiplantae > Streptophyta > Pinopsida > Pinales > Pinaceae > Pinus > Pinus tabuliformis. Next base: position 1,519,392,470 of record CM062818.1, on the reverse strand, counting down.
CCCTGGAAGGATGTGAGTTGAGTTATTAGCTCCTGGAGCCGCGGTTGGAACAAATGCTCTGGAGCCCTGGACAGCTTGGGTAGAGACCGATATGGTTGGTGTTAGTGATGTCCGACTGTGAGGTGGAATCACTGGTTAAGGGTTGATGTGGTTTGACCTCTGGAAGCCCTGGTTTGGTTTTACTTGGATGGAATATGATGCGGGGGTGATTGGATGAAAGAAAGATTTGGTTCAGCCCAATCTATAGTCGAGTGGTATGTGGAAGTCCCTGACTTGATTGATATTTTCATATGTTAATAAGAGTTATTCTTTTGTTGTGATTCATGTATATTTGTAGCGATTACGTTGGTGATATTATCGTTGAGTTGCCATGGTTTCTATGTTGGATGTTTGCTAGTTATATATTGGTTATGTGATGTATATTACTTATGGCTCTTGACATGTTTTGATGAATGTATGAATGGTGGATGAATGCATGGACTAGAAAATGTTATTGCAACTATTATGAAAGGGCATTTGAGCCTTCTCGATGATTCTCGGGTGACAACTATCAATTTGTGATCCCTAAGAGATGAGGTGAGTTGTCAATTTGTGGTCAGTTTGTCGGCCCCACTTCTTTAACTAGAGCTAGGAGGTTGGTTCATGTCATAATAACTCTTTTTTCCATGTTTACCTTGGTAACCTAGTGAAATTAGGTAAATATGGAAGGGGTGGTTACAAGGTGGTATCAGAGCTTCCATGTTCAAACACTTGAACTAGATGGGCTATCATGGTTGTGTTTATGCATGCCTAGTTGGTTGGACATGCATTGTGATGGTCATTGTTGTGGTCTTGTGTCATCATGATGTTGTTGGTATGTTATGATGTTGATGTGTTGGCTGAGATGGAACAGAAGATGTAGATCATCATAGCGAGGTTGCAACACTGGACCTTGGGGTAAGCGCAGATCGTCATACAGTTGTATGTTTGGCATGCAAGGATGATGCTTAATGGTTTTTATATGAATTGTGATTATATGCATGTTTATCATTCTATTATTATTGTGATTATATACATGTTTATCATTCTATTATTATTGTGGTTACATGCATGATAGATGTTAGTTAATCAATGCGGTCATATGCACGAGTCGGATAGTCATGAATGATAGTAACTTCTTGTTATATGCATTGCATGTGAAAATTCCCTAAATTGGATTCCCTACTGCAACAACTAATGATATTTCTCCTATTTGTTAAATTCCTTTAATCTATGTTTCCAGGAAACGTGGGTTCGGGGACGAAGATGGATACGCCATTTTTTGAAACAGGGTGCGTGGGTTCGTCGAAATATATTATAATTTATATATATATAATATATAAATATTATATTTTATAAATTATAATATATGAATTTGTATATTTTTCAACTTTAAACAAGAAAACTAAAATATTTTTTATTTAAACTTTAAATATTTAAACATGCACATAACTGAACATTCAACTTTCACAATGAAATTTCAAAATTTCTAGTTTGATATCAAGTGCAAATTGGAGTTTACATATTAATAAGAATCATGATATATGTCCATTGTCATACTACATTCAAAATTTGTCTTAAGGCATCGCCAAACAAGAACTAGGAAATTTTAAAATACTAAAATAAAAATAGCTAAAAGTGAACAATGGTTTCCTCAAGCCATGTCATCAGCATCACTCAGATCTTCAGTTAGCATGCTCTCCAAGCAGGAATCACTCTCATCTTGAGGCTCTTGCTCATCCATAGCAACTGGAGGTAGCTCAATAAGGCCATTTGGTTATATCTCCTCGCCCACACACATAGCATTGTTTGTATATTGGTCCCATCTCTTGAAAGGACCCTCCTTGTATCCAGGGTCTTTTCGAGATATGAGACAAAGTGTGCTATGAATGTACACTAAGTTCTTTGCCTTCTTTGAGCCCAACATATTTCTCTACTAAATAGATAAAGACATAAGTACTCAAATTCCTCTCACAAGATGAAGAACTAGCTACCTAGAATATTAGGGAAGCCCATTAAATTAATTTAAAAAAAAAAAAAAAAAAAAAAAAAAAAATGAACCCCAAAAAAACCCAAAAGAACCCGATTTTGGAGTTCCAAGTACCCATCATCAAGGTTCTCCATACCCCTCAAGACAAAAGAACCCAAATTTTTTTAATGAAGAACCTGATTCTTCATAGAAGAACCTGGTTCTTGTGGGTTCTTCTCAGAAGCACCCGAACCCGAATCCAGTACTTGGGGACTAGAACCCAGGACAGGTTCGAGAACCCCACCCCCGGGTTCGGAAACCCGTGCAACATAGCCTTTAAACAAATTACTTGCAGTTTTCTATGACAAATATCAAAATACATACACTGCAACTTTCACTTAATTAAATAAATGCGGAAACAGGAAACTGAGCAAGAAAGAAAATACAACACAAATGACACCGTTATTTTTGGACAAATGTCCCCGGAAAAACCCAATGCGGGAAAAAAAGTGGAGCAAATCTGAGGGTTTATTATTATTAAGCAGTGGCAAATTTTGAATACATCTTTGAATACCTCAAGGGTTATTCAATTATAGAGAGGGAAATACTGGCAGAAATATTTGTGAGATTACCTCACATAATCACAAAAAAATCCCCGCTGATCTGGTCACTGGATGAGGTGCCTCTGGCAGGCCCTATGTAGTCCTCAAGCAGTCTCTGCATCAGCCACTCTAGGCACTGCATCACCCAGTCAGTTGATTGATTTGTTGCCAGGAGTCACTGCTCTCAACCTCTCGATCTCACATCTCGGCTTCCGACTTCTGAAACTAACTTTGCTGCAAAATTCCGGACTCTCTCTTGCCCTCTACGTGAGAACTGCTGGATCACTCTCTGCCTCTCTCTCCTAATGATTCTGCGGCTGAGAAAATATTTCTCTCTCCGGATGCTATCTCTACCCCTCAACTACAAGAAATCTACTCGATCAGAATTTCCTCCTGAGAACTTTCCACTTTATAAATTTAATCTGTTGATATCTCGGTGTGTTTTCCAAATGACCCTCAAGCTTCTTTAAATAATCTTCTCGTTGACATATTCAACTACCCAGATTAAAAGCTAATCAATGTCTAAGATCATTTTAGCTTGATCCTCGTCTTCTTCTAGAATTTACACCCACAATTAGATTAATACCCATTAATATTTTTAATTTCCTAAGTTTAGACATAGGGGCCCATTAAAAAAATATTAATTATTTTAATAAAATTGTTTCTTAATGGAATTTCCCAAAACGCTTCCTGGTTTCTTTGGAATATATTTGCCCAAGCCTCCTTGCAAAATTTGAGGCCTAGAGCACATCCAATGCTACCCCAAATCAACATAAATTTGAGGCCTAGAGCACATACAATGCTACCCCAAATCAACATTACGGTCATATGCATGATGATTATGGTCATTACAACTAAGATCTTGATGTTATATTGTTAAAATTGGCAACTAGGGCCAAACTCCATGTGGGTCATCTTATTCATGGCTGATAATATTTTTATTAGATTCCTCTCGTCGAGAGGTGTAGGATTGATCTAAAGATAATCTGATTCCGATAAGTATTTATGGAGATATGAATTTATTTTGATTATGGAATTATTATCAAGCCTACCAACAACTCATGTAGGCTCACAAAAGCCCAACAGTCGCACCTATTCAATTATCATCAGATGTGTATAAATACAGGAGGACTTTTCCTCACTTGGACTCACTCAACTCATCACATCTCTCTCTCTCTCCAGCGCAGTAAAGAGGCTCTTCTCTCCTGCGCAGTTGGTGACTCTTCTCTCACACATGTGGAAGGAAGTTGCTAAACATGAGGCTACAACTGCAGATCCAAAGTTTGACCATCAAACCTCTTTTGAACTGTGTTGTAGGTCCATCTAGACCTCCTCTAAAGGCCGCATTTTTTGGTGGTGGAATCAAGCCACTCTGACGGTCGATTTGCGAGATATCGACTGCCCTAGTTTTGATGATGAAGCCGCTAATGCTGATTCTGCTGATCTACAGTTTGCTACTCCTGATATAAATCAAATTTATTGTACTATTTTTCTCTGTTGAATTATTGAAGATAAAAGAAGATTTGATCAAAGGGTTTCCCCACATTGTGGGGTTTATCCCTGGCTAGCCACCACATCTTGTGTCTCTTGTCTTGGCTTGTTTTTTGTTGATCGTTTAATGTTCTATCTGCACTTTACTTATGCACATATGATTTCTAATCTGTGAATAATAATAAGAAAGAAAAGTAAATTGCTCTACGCATAGAACATACCATAAATTAACATGGTATCGGAGCTAAGGTGAAGACAAAGCCCGAGCAAGAGCAAGAGCAATCACTGAAGAAAAGATTGACAAGGCTATCCTAAAAGAACTATGGGGTCCTCATCACTCTTTCCTGCCGAAGACAAGCTTTGTGAGAAAGTCGACTATCACGGATGGAAGATGTCTATTGATCTAACCTTAGAAGATCGAGTATTGGACCATGTGAGACGCAATATTGTTGAGCCTGCATCAAATGCAACCGTGCTGCCAAGAACAAATGGGAAACCGGTGAAGTCAAAACAAAGAAGATCATCTGGGACTCTATCGACAAGCGTTTGGTGGCCTACATCTCCGACCTGAACACCTCCAAGGAAATCTGTGATAGACTAGTGAGTTTATTTAAAGTTAATGATGCAAATCAAGTTTTGTTTCTTAGAACTAAGTTGAAGGAAATTAAGAAGGGCAAAAACGAGAGTATGCAAGCATACTTCTTAAGAATCACCAAGATCAGGAACGATCTCCTATCTATTGGGGAGACTATTACTGATAGGGAAATGGCACTCACAACTCTTGGAGGATTACCATCCGAATGGTACGTGTTCAGGACTACTCTTCTAAACAATAATGTAATTCCTGGTTTCGAGGAATTAATGGCTAGATGCATTCAAGAAGAAACAAAGGTTGAAGAGCAAGAAATGCCCATGCCCAAAGGTCCTCCCACTGCTTTTTCTTCTCATGCTAAGAAAAGGAAAAATTCCGGGACTAAATGAAAAAGAAAGGTTGGACCTAAGGGTGGAAGAAAAGGACAATGTTACATTTGCAATAAACCAGGTCACTATGCAAGGGAGTGCCCTAATAGAAAGAACTCACACCGGGACAATGATCAAAATCCATCTCGTGGCAATCAAAGGAATGGCAAATTCAATAGCAAAGGTAAAAGGAGTGCTGGTAATCAAGGAAGAGGACAACCATTCAAGAAGGCTAGAAATTCCAGGTATGAATCCAACATTGTTGAAAATAAGCAGGATGAATATTATCCACCAGCTGCTCTATCTATCTCTACTCCTTCGGACTCAATGGGAATTTGGCTCATTGATAGTGATGCCTCAAGGCACTTCACTGATTACAAAGAAGTTCTCCTTAATTTGATAGAGAAAGAAACTAACCTGGAAATTGTCCTTGGAGATAATATGAAATATCCCGTGAAAGGTGTAGGCAATGTCTTTCTTAAATTGAATCAAGGTAACACGATCCACTTACAGGTTGTATTATATGTACCTGACCTCAAAAAGAACCTGGTGTCCATCTCAGCAATGGAAGACAAAGGCTACAAGGTGAACTTCAGCAATGGCAAGGTACGTATATGGACAAACAATGTTAAATATGCTTTCACTCTTGGGTTTCGAGTTGATTCATTATATCAGGTCGGTGGAAGTCCGCTAGGTGTCATGTCTTGTGACACATCTCTTCAGTCTGAACTTTGGCATCGAAGGTTTGCCCACCTTCATTATAAAGCTCTACCCGATGTAAGACAAATGGTAACAGGGATGCCCGAATTCCGAGTCGAGAAAGGTGGTGTATGTTCAGGATGTGCCAAAGGAAAGCTCAAAAGGGGACCATTCCCCTCAAGCCAAAGCAAGACCTCCGACATGTTACATTGCTTCACTCAGAGATATCTGGTATGATGCCTGTGAACTCCTTAGGAGGATATTTATATTACCTTACTTTTACACATGACTATTCTCAAAAGACTTGGGTATACTACTTGAAGAAGAATGATGAAGTGTTCTCTTGGTTTTGACACATCAAAGCCTTGGTCGAGAATCAAACTGAAAAGAAGATCAAGATCTTAAGGACTGATAACGGGATTGAATATGAATCTAACGAGTTTCATGACTTTTGTAAAGAGGCTGGCATCAAGAGGGAGACTACTACACCATATGCTCCTAAACAGAATGGTGTTGCGGAAAGGAAGAACTGTACAATTGTGGAAGTTGTCCGTGCCATGCTCCATGATCAAAGAATTCCGAAGTTTCTATGGGCCGAAGCTGCAAACGCTGTTGTATATGTACAAAATCGATGCCCTCGTCAAGCATTGGGATCTAGGACTCTTGAAGAAATGTTCACGGGTAAGAAACCTGACGTATCTCATTTTAGAATCTTTGGAAACCCTGTATATTTCCATGTGCCGAAAGAGAAAAGGAATAAATTGGGTGCATCTGGAAAGAAAGGAATCTTCGTGGACTATGGTGAAAATACTAAGGGTTATAGAATCTATGTTGTCGATCAAAGGGAAGTCATGATTAGTCATGATGTCACCTTTGACGAAGATATGGTTCTCAGCAAGGTGGACAATCTTCCAACTTTGAGCAAATCTCAAGAAGCCGACACCAGGGAACCGAAAGAAAAGGATGATGAATCAATGCCTGATGTGGAAGAGCCCATGGATCCTATTGATCCACCTGAGCCTTCATATTCTAGGAAGAGGCCCTCTTGGCTTAGGGGGCTACTCGATGATGCTAAAGGACACACTGCACCCCGAGGAACCTTCCATGAAAGTAAGAAACCCAACATGAATCAAGGATACCTGACCATCATGAGCACAATCATACAAAATGAGCCTTCATCATTCTCAAATGTCGTCAAGCATCAAGTATGGAAGAATGCTATGACCGAAGAATATGAGTCTATTATGAAGAATGATGTCTGGGAAGTAGTTCCCAGACCCCAGGACAAGACAGTTGTCACTTCAAAATGGTTTTACAAGATAAAGCATGCAGTGGATGGAAGTACGGAAAAATATAAGGTTGGTTTTGTCACTCGTGGCTTCTCCCAAAAGGAAGCTATCGACTATGACGAGATATTTGAACCTGTTGCCAGATATACCACCATCCACTCGATCATAACCCTTGCGGCTTCTCAAGGATGGAACCTACATCAGATGGATGCCAAGACCACGTTCTTACATGGTTCGATCAAAGAAGAGGTCTACGTGGAGCAACCTGAAGGATTTGAGATTTATGATCGAAAATCTCATGTATGCAGGTTGAAGAAAGCCCTCTATGGGCTGAAGCAAGCACCCCGAGCATGGTATGAGAGGATCGATAGCTACTTGATGAAGCTGGTATTCACTAGGAGTGAAGCCGATCCTAACCTTTACTTTAAGGTTGAAGATGACAAACCTCTCATACTGGTGTTGTATGTGGATGACCTCTTCCTAACAGGCGCAGACCCTCTCATTCACAAATGTAAATGGGAGTTGGCTTCTGAATTTGAAATGAAGGACCTAGGACTAATGCACTATTTTCTAGGACTTGAAGTTTTGCAGAAACCAGGGGAAATTTTCCTATCTCAAGGAAAATATGTGGTGAAGATTCTGGAAAGATTCGGTATGGTGGACTGCAAGCCCGTAACTACCCCGATGGAGCTTGACTTCAAAAAGTTAAGCGGTAGTGCTGCTGGACCTGTTTTATGAAATGCCACCAAGTATTGTCAACTCGTCGAAGCATTAATGTTCTTGGTGAACTCCCATCCAGACATATGTTTTGCAGTCAACACATTGAGTCAACATATGGTTGAACCTCACCACATACATTGGATTGGTGCCAAGAATCTGTTGAGATATCTTCGTGGCACAATCACTTATGGGTTAAGATACACTGCCGAAGATGTGAGACTACTTGGATATATTGATGCTGATTGGGCAAGCAGTGTGGTGAACCGTAAGAGCACTTCCGGGTGCTATTTCACCTTGGGATCTGCTTTGATATCCTGGATGAGCAGGAAGCAGAAGTCAGTGGCTTTGAGCACCACCGAGGCAGAGTATATCGCTGCTAGCATGGCCTCTGGTTGCGAAAGCTCTTTAGTGAGTTGTTTGGATTTACACTGGACACCACCGTGATCCTATGTGACAACCAGAGTGGGATTTGTTTGTTAGAGAATCCCGTATTTCATGATCGCTCCGAGCATATCGATATCAAGTACCACTATATTCGAGATATGGTGCAGCAAGGAGCTATAAGGCTCCAACATATCGGTACAAATGAACAGGTCGCCGACATTCTGACAAATCCCCTAGGGAAAAATCAAATTCCTGACTTTCCGAGAACAACTTGGTGTTGTTCAAAGACCCTCTAATGAGGGTCCTGTATGATGCATTGAGCTTTGGGAGCTTCGGGGGCGTACGGGGTACTGTATGATGCATTGAGCTCTGGGAGCTCCGGGGGCGTGCGGGGTACTTCTAGAGCGACATATGACCACAAGGTGATTCACTATCCCATGGTGGTGTACATGTACACCCCGTGGCGACTATGTAGCAGGATGATTAGTTCTCCTATGAGGTTTGGATGATGTGTTCTCCATGGCGATTATGTAGCAGGATGATTAATTCTCTTGTGAGGCCTGGATGATGTGTTCTCCATGGCGATTGTGTAGCAAGATGATTAGTTCTCCTGTGAGGACAGGATTGATTAAGTTCTCCTGTCAAGGCATCCTACCCATGCAGTCAGGGACTCATGGGAAGTACCTCTCATCTGATCAATGAGCAAGGAAATGAAGTTAGGGAGCATAGTAGTACCGATGGACGCATCGTTGTATCTATCGTACTCCCTACGCTAGGATGACCTTCATTGATCTGGGATCAACGATACTGGTCTGGGACCAAAGGTAGGAGTTGTACCCACTATGACACTAACTTCGGGTCGGTTGAGACTGGTTTGGGACCAGTGGTACATACTCTAAGACCGATTTCGGGTCAGTGAAGGACAGGTCTAGGACCAGTGGTAGGAGTGGTACCTACTATGACGCTGACTTCAGGTCAGTTGAGAGTCGAGACTAGTCTGGGACCAGTGGTACACACTCTAAGACTGACTCCAAGTCAGTGGAGGATGACACTGGTCTGGGACCAGTGGTAGGAGTTGTACTCACTATGATGTTGACTTCGGGTTGGTTGAGACTGGTCTAGGACCAGTGGTACATACTCTGAGACTGACTTTCAGTCAGTATGATGCATCCTCGATCATTTCTTCTTCTTCATAATTCGGACAAACGCAGAGCAGAACAGAACAAAGCAGAGCAGCGCAGAATAGAGCAGAACAGTATAGATCAGTACAGGGCAGAACAAGACAAAGTAGAACAGGTAGAATAGAGCAGAGCAGGGCAAGGGTCAAGCTGTACAAGGCAGTGCATTTGATGGATGAATAGTAGCAAGGAGTTCTCCCTAGTTGAGAGGAAGTGTTAAAATTGGCAACAAGGGCCAAACTCCATGTGGGTCATCTTATTCATGGCTGATAATATTTTTATTAGACTCCTCTCGTCGAGAGGTGTAGGATTGATCTAAAGATCATCCGATTCCGATAAGTATTTATGGAGATATGAATTTATTTTGATTATGGAATTATTATCAATCCTACCAACAACTCATGTAGGCTCAGAATCCCAACAGTCGCACCTATTCAATTATCATCAGATGTGTATAAATACAGAAGGACTTTTCCTCGTTTGGACTCACTCAACTCATCACATCTCTCTCTCTCTCTCCAGCGCAGTAAAGAGGCTCTTCTCTCCTACGCAGTTGGTGACTCTTCTCTCACACATGTGGAAGGAAGTTGCTAAACCTGAAGCTACGACTACAGATCCAAAGTTTGACCAGTGTTGACCATCAGACCTCCTCTTCTGAACTGCGTTGTAGGTCCATCTGGACCTCCTGTAAAGGCCGCATTTTTTGGTGGTGGAATCAAGCTAATCCGACAGTCGGTTTGCGAGATATCAACTGCCCTACTTTTGATGATGAAGCCGCTAATGCTAATGCTGCTAATCTAGGGTTTGCTACCACTGATATAAATCAGATTTATTGTACTATTTCTCTCTGCTGAATTATTGAAAATAAAAGAAGATTTGATCAAAGGGTTTCCCACATTGTGGGGTTTGTCCCTGGCTAGCCGCCACATCTTGTGTCTCTTGTCTTGGCTTGTTTTCTGTTGATTGTTTAATGTTCTATCTACAATTTAATTATGCACATGTGGTTGCTAATCTGTGAATAATACTAAGAAAGAAAAGTAAATTGCTCTAAGCATAGAACATACCATAAATTAACATACCATAATCGTCTTCTTCTAGAAGTTACACCCACAATTAGATTAATACCCATTAATAGTTTTAATTTCCTAAGTTTAGACTTAGGGGCCCATTAAAAAAATATTAATTATTTTATTAAAATTGTTTCTGAGTGGAATTTCCCACAACGCTTTCTGGGTTCTTTGGAATACATTTGTCCAAGCCTCCTTGCAAAATTTGAGGCCTAGAGCACATTCGATGCTACCCCAAATCAACATAACGGTCATGTGCATGATGATTATGGTCATTACAACTAAGCCTCCTTGCAAAATTTGAGGCCTAGAGCACATTCGATGCTACCCCAAATCAACATAACGGTCATGTGCATGATGATTATGGTCATTACAACTAAGATCTTGATGTTATATGTATCGTGTTAAGCTGAATTGAGCTGTGTAGACGGTTATGGTTACGATATTCAGGTATGAGTCGATATATTTGTGATATTGTGTCGTACTAGTCTGGATTGACTTGTGCAGATGTGTTAGCCTCCCCTGAGATACATTGAGGTATGTGTTTTATTATGTCATCTATTTGGTTTATCTAACATGGTATGTTTATAGGTTGTTTGAATGTTTGATTAATCGCATGATATGAGTATGTGTTTATAAAATTGCATGAATGAATAATCTTGTTTTAAGATGGTTGTACTAACACAGTATGTGCTAAGAGATAGTTGATATGCACTTAAGTGCAAAGTGGGTGCTAGTTGTAGTATTATGACTAATGGTTGTGCGTTGATTATGACATGGTTGTTAGTCTTGGTAAGCGCTAATTTCAAATTAATAGACATGATGTTTTGATCTTTGAAACATGTGTGAACAGTTACAGGGCAACATGCTTGGTATTAACATTACAAGGTAACAGTTGATTTGTTTATATAACTAATAGCCAGGTGATGTAATAGTATATAGTAAGACTCAATTGCAGCAATGAAAAAGATAAAATAAAGGAATTGGGTGAGAATTTCTTTGGCTATCTTTGGAAACCGCAATTTCAAACGAATGACCGCTTTGCATGAATATAGTAAGTCTTCTTCACCTTGATTTTGTCTAACATTATGTGGATATGTGCTATATTCCTGAAAATGTATTTGACAAATATAACAATTGGTTTCGAGTTATGACTGGATTTATCAAGAATTGAAGTCTCTTGAGAGATGATATATGTACATGTTCAGTTACAAGACAATGTGCTTGGCACGACAAGGTAAAGTAACTGATATATTGTTATATTTATTTATACACTGACAGTTATGTGTTTATGGTTGTATGATGCAGGGGATTGCATGGCAGAAGAGACTGCCATGAAATCTTGGAAGAGGCTTGGGTTGAGTTTTCCCTTGGAAGCATTGAGAACCCATGGGGATTGAGTCATCGTGTTTATTGCTAGTTTTGTGCTTTTGGTCTTTTGTGATTTGTTTGCGCTTGATTTGTAGTTTGTTTATGTTTGGTGCATAGCCATGCCATTTTATTTGTCGTGTCGTATTGTTATTGGTTTTCATGGTTTTTCTTCTTATTTGTTTGTTCTTGTCTTCTATGTTTTGAGTGTTTGGTGCATAGCCATGCCATTTCATTTGTGGTGTCATATTGATATTGGTTTTCATGGTTTTTCTTCTTGTTTGTTTGTTCTTGTCTTTTATGTTTTGAGGGTCTTAGGAATTGGTTGGGGAAAGAAAAAAGTTAATGAAGCTCGGAGAGAGCTGCATGAAACCCAACAAGTAATGTAAAACTCAAATGAACCCCGATGCATGTATAAAGTGTTGATTTTTGGTAGCATCGGATGTGATCTAAGTCTCAAATTTTGAGAGAGGCTTAGGCACATGTATTCCAAAGAACCCACAAAGCGTTTTGGGAAAATCCACCCAAAAACAATTGTATTAAAATAATTAATTATTTTTAAAGGGACCCTAAGTCTAAACTTAAGAAAATAGAATAATTAAAGGATATTAATATAAATTGTGGGTGTAACTTCTAGAAGAAGACGAGGATCAAGTCAAGATGATCTTAGTCGTTGATTAGCTTCTAATCTGGGTCGTTGAATGTCAACGAGGATATTATTTAAGGAGGCTTGAGGGTCACTTGGAAAAACACACAAAGAGAGTTCAGAGAATCGATTTTCTGAAGTAGAGCAACTGCCGGGAGATTTTCGATAGTGAGCTTTTGCAATGAGGGGCAAGGATAGTTGGGTAGGACCCAGGATCAATAGCAGAGAAGCACAGAGACACCATGAGGAGGCAGCACAAACCAAAGAGGGGTTGACGCTGGGCCAAAAGGGCCCGAGCAAAGCTAATGTAGAGCTAGAAAGGCTCACGCAGAGGCAGAGCAATCTTACAGTGCAGAAATCTGAAATATGTCGGGGAGCTGAGATTTCTGAGTCGGAAGGGCTAGAAACTGCTACAGAGGGGTAGACATTTCCTAGTTGAGCTGACGCAGAGCATGTTGAGGCTAAAACAGGGCCAACGCAGAGATAGCCAAGGACATTTGGTTCAGCTGTCGAAGCAGCCGGAATTGTCGGGTAGAGTGAGGTGATCTCACTAAGTTTTTTTGCCAATTTATTTTCTCTGTAACTGGATTTCCAGAAGGGCATCCAGAGTTGTATTCAGAAACTACTACTTAATAATATCAAACGCTCAGAGCTGCTGCATCAGTTTTTCCGCATTACGCTTTTCCGAAGACATTTGTCCAAAAAATATTGTCACTTGTGCATCTTTCTCTATTTGTTTTGTTCTTGTTTTGGGCAAATTAATTAATTAAGTGAAGGCTGCAGTTGATATAACTTTGATATTTGCTGTAGGAAATAGTAAATAATTTGTTTTAGTAATTAACATATAGGAGAAGTTTAATCAGTTGCTATAGTAGTAGATTCGGGTGGGATTCTCGAATTTTAACATGGTATCAGAGCTAGTGCAGGTGAAGAAAGCAGAACAGTGCCAGAGAACCCAGTGCTAAGTAGAAGAGAGAGGTCGAAAAAGCTACAGGAGGCAGCAGTTCGAGTCCCCAAAGGGGTTTGCACAGTCCTAGCCGGAGGGCAGAATTTCGAGGCAGTCTCTCTCTAAGTGAGTCAATAGAGAGAAGGGCTTCCAGATTGAAATCTTGTTGTGGCAGAGGGAGTAGCACTAAAGCCTCGGCGTGAGGAAAATCTGGTGGGATGCAGTTTTTCTGCAGGCCATTTTGTTGGGCAAAAAGACGCCAGAAGAGAAGTGAAGGACTGTGAGGGAATTTTTCCTCAGAAGACTTCCCGCCAAGAGGTCCATTTTCTTATTGGTTGAGTAGCAGCAGTAAGAAGCAAAGAGGAGCAGTTCGACATTTGTAGCAGAGATGACGAAGATCGAGGAGGAGTTCGCCATGACAGCCGAGATACCTCCAAGAGGGAGGTGGGCTGATTTAGAGTTGTAGTTCGAAAGAGCTATAGATGGGCAGGATCCTTGACCTCTCGGATCAATACCTTGCATACCTTGCTATGGGAGCCCAAATCAGAAGTAGCAGGATGGACTAGTGTCGGATGGTGTTGAGGAGTGTCGGAGAGACAATTGCAGTGGCTAGGAGCGCCAGAGACTGAGCTGCGCAGAGCAGAGTTAGTAGCAGTGCAGATGGCACAGAGCGGAGGTCAGCAGCAGAACAGAAGATTCAGAGGGTCAGCGCAGAGACTAGCAGCAGTCAGGCTCCAACATTCACATGGTATCAAACTGAACACAGTTAGTTCAGTAATTTGGGATGTTTTTCGTTGCTGGTGGAGTAGCAGCAACAGTTTGCAGTGCAATGGTAGTGCCAGTAGCAGCACGGATGCAGAATTACGGAGGGAGTTGCAGTACGGATGCAGTGTCAACAGTGGCAAGGTCAGCAACAATACAAATGCAGCATTTGTCAAGTGGTTGGTGGACATCATCAGCAGCGCAAAGGGAGATGTTACAAAATAAAGTGATGCTCCAGCATGGTTTATTGCTAGAGCACATTCCTCGCTAAGAGGGAGTGTTGATTTCTGGTAGCATCAGATGTGCTCTAAGTCTCAAATTTTGCAAAGAGGCTTAGGCACATGTATTCCAAAGAACCAAGAAAGCGTTTTGGGAAATTCCACCCAAAAACAGTTGTATTAAAATAATTAATTATTTTTAAACGGACCCTAAATCTAAACTTAGAAAAATAAAATAATTAAAGGATATTAATATAAACTGTAGGTGTAACTTCTAGAAGAAGACAAGGATCAAGCAGGAATGATCTTAGTCGTTGATTAGCTTCTAATCTAAGTCGTTGAATGTCAACGGGGAGATTATTTATGAGGGTCACTTGGAAAAACACACAAAGAGAGTTCCGAGAATCAATTTTCTGAAGCAGAGTAGCTGCCGGGAGATTTTCAATAGTGAGATTTTGCAGTGAGAGGCAAGGATAGTTGGGTTGGAGTATCTTCTCCAGGACCCAGGATTAGCAGTAGAGAGGCAAAGAGACACCAGGAGGGGGCAGCGCTGACCCAGGAAGGGTTGACGCTGGTCCAGAAGGGCCCACGCAAAGCTGATGCAGTGCCAGAAAGGCTCACGCAAAGGCAGCGCAATCTTCTAGTGCAGAAATCTGAAATCTGCTGGGGAGCTGAGATTTCTGAGCTGGGAGGGTTGGAAACTGCTCCAGAGAGCAAACGTTTCCCAGTTGAGCTAACGCAAGGCCAATGCAGAGATAGCGGGGGACAATTGGTTCAGCTGTTGGAATAGCCGGAAATGTCGAGTAAGGTGAGGTAATCTCACTAAGTTTTTCTGCCAATTTATTTTCTCTGTAACTGGATTGTCGGAAGGGCATCCAGAGTTGTATTAAAAAACTACTGCTTAATAATATAAAACCCTCAGAGTTGTTGCACTGGTTTTCCCGCATTGGGTTTTTCCGGGGACATTTGTCCAAAAAATATTGTCACTTGTGCATCTTTTTCTATTTGTTTTGTTCTTGTTTTGGGCGAATTAATTAATTAAGTGAAGGTTGCAATTGATATAGATTCGATATTTGTTGTAGGAACAGTAAATAATTTGTTTCAGTAATTAACAGATAAGAGAAGTTTAATCAGTTGTTGCAGTGGTAGATTCGGGTGGGATTCTAGAATTTTCACATAAGGGTAGCTGAAGGCAAGAATATGACAACCAGTTGGACAGGGTGGGTCCATTGGCATAAATCAATGGTGGCAAGACAATCATGAGAAAGGTAATAGGAAAGGTAAAGTAAATGGAGTTGAGGCATCAGCTGCATAAGCTATGTTGGGAACAGTTGTTCTCAATGTTGTGCATCTTGTGCACGGATAAATGGAGTTCTCTTAACTTTGATCCTATGAACATTGGTAATTATGTTGGGATTATGAATATGCTGGTGTCTATATATGTATACATGTACGTATGTGTGCCATTGTCTAATAGGGACGTCATGGATCACGATTGTTTTATGCTAATGTATACATGTATGTAAGTATGTCGTTTGATAGGGTCATCAAGGATCATTCTTATGGAGGAATGATTGTTTATGTAGGTCAATGGCATGAAGGGGTTCCTAGTTTTATGAGGAAACAAGTGGGAAGATTAAACCTGGCAGATCTACGAGGTTAACGTCATGCAGATATAATTTGATATTATGTGCTATACTATGCCTATGTTTATATTATGGCAAGTAATGGAGAACGATACATCAATGGAATGAAAGAAGTGTGATTTGCGGGATGCTAGGACAAGCATGGATAGTGGAAAGACACTAGAAGCAAAGATACTTGGTAGAG
The DNA here is from genome assembly GCA_031772625.1 of Pinus tabuliformis. NCBI lineage: Eukaryota > Viridiplantae > Streptophyta > Pinopsida > Pinales > Pinaceae > Pinus > Pinus tabuliformis. The sequence continues at coordinate 1,519,376,323 of CM062818.1, read as the reverse complement.
CCAGTGAGGTCTCTGGATGTGTAGTGATACTGTTGTACATATTGTATATGCGGTGTGTTAGTTTTTGTAGTGTCGCATGTGTTCTAGCCACGAAATTTGGTGGAGAGGCTAGAATACATGTATTCTCCAAAACCCAGAAATCGTTTTTGGAAATTCCACCTAGAAACGACTTAATTAAAATAATTAATCTTTTTTTTAATGGTGCCTAAGTCTAAACTTAGGAAAACTAATTAATTAAAAGGTATTAATTAAGTCATAGTGAGAATCTTCTAGAAGAAGACATGGATCAAGTTCTAGTTAATCTTAGCCCTCGATTATGTTTGAATCTTGGCCATTGATGTCTAAACGAGAGATTATAAAAATAAACTTGATGGGGCTTGAAGAAGATACACCAATGCAGATACTCAGTTGCCTAGGCAAATCGATTTTCTCAGTGGCTGAAGTTTAGCAAGAGAAGATAGAGTCAGAGGGTGAGCTGCAGGTGAGAGAGAGGGCATTAGCAGTAGTCCGAAAGTGCACGATAAATTCTGGAGGGCCAACGTGAGAGAGGACACTGATCATCAGGGCACTACACAGAGGATGATGCAGTGAGACCAGTGTAAGGGCAGAGGGTCCGTTTTAGGGTTAGAAAATCGTTATGGAGAGTGAGAAATTTATTACTAAATTTATCTAAGTGTTTTTTCTCTAATTTTACTGTTCGATATCTTGTACAAGAATCATTGCTGAAGATTAATAAAGAAACCCTCATTTGCTGCACTAGTTTTCCCGCATTGGGTTTTTCCAGGGATGATTATCCAAAAATAACTATGTTAATGTGCTTATATGTGTGCTAGCATTTCTATAATTTTTCCTTGCATTTATTTTTATGCAGTATTTAACTTGTGAAGGCTGCATTGTATTTATTTCGATATTTGCCGTAAGAAAAAGCGAATAATTTGTTTAATTTATTTAACAAATAGAAGAGATAATATCAATTGTTGCAGTAGGATTCCAAAGTTCGGAATTTTCACATGGTATCAAAGCACAAATAGAGGCAGGAAAATCTCAGCTACAGGTAAGAAGAGGGAGCTTCGAAGCACTGCGTCAACAGCTGCTCGAAACCCTAGAAGTTGCGCAGTCCACTTAGCCAGAAAGCCAATTTCTGTGGAGAATTTTACTTCTCTAAGGGACTTGTTAAATTTTAGGTATGTTCTATGCTAGAGAAATTTATTTAAATTTTCACAGTTAGCAATCACATGAGCATTAAAGTAAACTATAGATAGAACATAAATATAAATCGCAAAAGACAAGCCAAGACAAGAGGACACAAGATGTGGCGCCAGCCAAGGACAAACCCCACAATGTGGGGAAACCCTTGATCAATTCTTCTTTTATGTTCTTCAAAGTTCAACAGAGAAAGAGAGAGAGAGAGATAGTACATTTACAACAAAAGTCAACACTTTGACTTTCTATATCTATATGAGATCAGTTGAAGACATATTGCTTCAACTGATTCTCCAAGGTGACTCCTTCACCTATCATCGTGCTGCATCTGGTCCACTTGCTGCACCACTGCATACTGCACCATGCTGCACTAATCATGATTATCATCATGTTGCCCATGTCCATGATCTTATTCATCATCATGCTGCCCTTTATGTCCATTTGCTGCACATAACCATGTGACACCATGTTGTACTGCACATAACCTTGTGACACCATGCTGTACAGGTCCTCCTCATTGTTGCACCATTGAAGCCATCACTACAATATCATTGAGATCAGCCTTGACATTAAGTCAACGAGGTCTTCTTCAACATGATGATTGTGCCTTATACTTCATCATCATTGAGACAGTGATCCTCATTAATGCTTTTCATCAAGTAGTCCTAGTTATTATATCATTCCTCCATTACTAGTTTGCTGGAGCTTTAGGACTGTTTCTCCATATAGACTGTGATACTGCTCCTTATGCCGAGACAATGAGATATAGATTCGAATCTCACTGTGATGTATGATCTCTCTGTGATCATCACTGAGATTGACTGTTGTCTACTGCAGGAATACCTTCATGATCTTTATGTCCACATCCGAAACTCCTTTTATTCGAGATAGATATGCCGAGAGTGACATGGTCAAACTTTGTTGTGGATACCACCTTCAGATCTTAAGTATGCTGAGAGTGACATGCCCAAACTTTGTTGCGGCTTTAGATCTTAAGTTTGCTACGGAGAACTTATTCATTGCTCCATGCATCGAGGTTGTGACAACACCTAAAACTCAAACCAAGTGCAGTCAAACCCTGCGGTTCCTCTCTTCATGACTGTGGCAAGACTGCAGCTTCATACGTTGACTGCGGCTACATGTCCTCAAGACTGCGGCCCCTCTTCTTCGTGACTGCAGCTCCATGCCTTAACTGCGGCTTCACTTCCTTGTGACTGCGGTTACGACTACGACATGTGGTTAGGGCATCACGTTGACTATCTCTACCCTGCGTATGGTTCAAGAACAGCATATTAAGTGTACATCGTAAATGTCACCATGAACATCGTATAAGTATCTTCAAGAATTGTGTATTAGTAGTCTTCAATTGTTGTGCATATAGATGATAACATATGGATTCTATAGTTGCTGCGTAGACAGCGTATAGAGTTCATTGTTGTACGTAGTTGCTCCATTGCCAACGTTCATTGTTGTGCATTAGAATCACGTTATAGGAGTCTCTATTGTTGTGCGTTAGAACTAGGGCATCATAGGCCAGCGTATATTCTCATGGTGTCTCTCTCCTACTCCAAAAACCCAAGACGTGGAGAGGAGGAGATCACCTCAAGAATGTGTCACCAAATGACTTCAAGTCCTCACCAATTTATACTAAAAACGTAGATGATGAATAGACATGTCTATTGGGCTTCTGAGCCTACTCAAGTTGCTGGTCGGCTTGATAATAAATCAATAATCAAAATAAATTCATATCTCCATAAATACTTATTGGAATCGGATGATCTTTAGATCAATCCTACACCTCTCGATGAGAGGGATCCAATAAAAATATCAACTGCCATAAATAAGTTGACCCACTTGGAGTTTGGCCCTAGTTGCCAATTTTAACAGGAGTCAACAGAGAAAGTAACATCTCTAGATCAAAAATTGTCAGAGGCAGAGGGAGCAGCAATAATTCTTTTGCAGGGCATATTTCTAGCTAGGACGCAACATTTTGCAGCAGCAAAATCAGCATTGAGAAGGAAAGGAGAAATAGCACAGAAAAGTCATGGATAGAATCAGTAGCCATGAAGCCTCAGAATTGTCTTCCAGATTGGAAAATGAATTTGCATGCTTGTCAGGTTTAGCATCATCTGGTGTCTGGTATATTGATAATTGAGCTTCAACTCATATGACGAGAGTTAGAGAATATTTCTCTAGCTATCAGGAGGAGCAAGTGGACCTCCAAATCACTATGGGGAACAGAACTAAATGTACTTTGGTAGGGAGAGGCACCATAGAGTTTCAGACTGAAACAGGAACCAGCACCAGTGCTACTAATGTACTGCATGTGCCAAGATTGGGTATGAACCTAATTTCAGTGTCCCAGTTGCAGGACAAGGGGTACGATGTACACTTCGTGGGGAAGAAAGTGTATGTCAAACACTCTCGTTGGAAGAAGGTGAGACAAATTGGAGCTAGAAGCAACAGGTTGTACAGGTTGCAGATTGATTCTCCAATGGCATTGATATTCGAGGATAATAGCAATGGGAAGGCGCTGAACGAACTATGGCACATGAGGATGGGACATTTACACCATGGAACTGTAATGGGTATTCTAGTTCTCAGTACTGAGCACGACAACATTTGTAGAGGCTACGTTCTTGGGAAGTATGCTAAGGTAACATTTCCCAAAAGTGATAGTAGAGCAAAAGGCGTGTTGGGATTGATATACTCAGATATTTGCGGCCCTATGTCCACCAAAGCTCTTAGTGGAAGTGAATATTTCATCACTTTTATTGATGACCATTCCAGGAAGACTTGGATCTATTTTCTAAAGACCAAAGATGAGGTCTTTGATCGGTTCAGAGAGTTCAAGGCACTTGTAGAGAACGCGACAGGGAAAAAGATCAGGGTGTTGCGTTCAGATAACGGTGGAGAATACACTGATAAAGACTTCACAGGTTATTGTGCGCAGGAGGGCATCAAAAGAGAATGGACAACTCCATACAACCCTCAGCAGAACAGAGTAGCGAAGCGGAAGAACAGAACAATAGTTGGGGCTGCAAAGGCTATGTTATATGACCAAGATTTGCCTAGATTTCTATGGGCTGAGGCATGTAACATAGCGGTGTACATTTAAAACAGAACACCTCATTGAGCATTGGGGAAGAAAATCACAGGAGGAGTCTTCACAGGGAAGAAGCCTGAAGTAAGTCATTTTAGCATCTTTGGGAGCGCGGCTTATTGTCACATCCCAGACGAAAAAGTAGTAAGTTAGATCAGACTGTAGAGAAAGGGGTCCTCGTAGGATATAGTGAGACCTCAAAGGAATACCGGATCTACATTCCTAATAGTAGGAAGATTGTAGTAAGGTGAGATGCAAATTTCATGGAAGACAGAGCTTTCAAAAAATCTCAAGAGATGCCTGCAGGAGATCAATTAGCAGAAGTTTCGTTAGTCCAGCAACAGGGACAGCAAGTTGGGCAAGCAGGAGGACAACCACAGGTATTGAGTACAGTGACCAGTACCAACATCTCCTTAGGGTAGGAGATCAGGAAGTTCTCAGCAGACGGAGTAGCAGGAACAGGAGGAATTCACTAAACCTCCCACCACCAGTGGTAGAGCCAGTAGGGAAGTGCAGTAAACCTAAAGAAACAGAGGAGTTTGTTGGAGCTCCCAGGACAGATAAGAGACAGCGCAGGAAGCTTGACAGATATCAAGCCTTGGTATCTCAAGTTGCAGAACCTTCCAGTTTTCAGGAAGCCGCACAGCATCAAGTGTGGGTGGATGCCATGGTAAAAGAATACAACTCCATCATGACAAATGATGTTTGGGAGGTAGTGTCTCGTCCGGAATACAGATCAGTTGTAGGATCCAGATGGATCTACAAGATCAATTACGTTGCAGATGGCAGTGTGGAGAAGTATAAGGCTAGATTCGTGGCAAAGGGGCATGCACATAAAGAAGGAATAGACTATGAGGAGACCTTCGCCCCAGTTGCTAGATATACCTCTATTAGACCTGTCATATCCCTAGCAGCGTAGATGGGATGAGAAATTCAACAGATGGACGTCAAGACAACATCCTTGAACAGGGTGATAGAAGAAGAGGCGTACATAGAGTAGCTTGAAGGCTTCGAAACTCATGAGAAGCACACTCATGTATGCAGATTGAAGAAATCCCTATATGGGCTCAAGCAGGCACCCAGGGCGTGGTACGGTCGGATTGACAGTTACTTGCAGCAGTTGGGATTCATCAAGAGTGATGCAGATCCCAATCTCTACTATCTGATGGTGGAGAATGAGCCTCTCATTCTAGTTTTATATGTAGATGATCTGTTTTTTGACAGGATCATCAAGGCTCATAAAGGACTGCAAAAGGAACCTTGCAGCAGAATTTGACATGAAGGATATGGGGTTGATGCACTATTTTCTAGGGTTGGAAGTATGGTATAAGAATGGGGAGATCTTCCTTGGGCAAGGGAGATATGATACAAAAATTCTAAAGAGATTTAGAATGCAAAATTGCAGACCAATGGCAACACTAATGATTACCAATTGGAAAAATATAGATGCATCAGGGGACAAGGAAGTCGACCCCACCTTGTATAGACAGCTAATTGGGTCACTCATGTATCTGGTCAACACTAAGCCAGACATTTGCTTCGATGTCAATACCCTTAGCCAATTCATGGTGGAACCAAGAAGGGTACAGTGGGTAGCAGGCTGCAGTTAGGCACATTCTCAGGTATGTGCGTGGAACAGTCGGGCTTGGGTTGAAATATACTCTAGGGGATGATGTCAGATTGAGCAAATTCACGAGTGCAACAGGAAGCAAAAGTCAGTAGTAGCATTGAGCTCAGTAGAAGGAGAATATATGGCAGCCAACACAGCTACGTGCGAAGCCATATGGCTTAGGAAACTGCTAGTGAGTTTGTTCAAGAAGAAAATGGGAGCGACTAGTGTTTACTGTGATAATCAGAGTTGTATAAAACTCTCTGAGAATCCAGTATTTCATGATAATCAGAGTTGCATAAAACTCTCTGAGAATCCAGTATTTCATGATAGGTTTCGATATCATATGTCATTTCATAAAAGATTGTGTTCAACGTGGGAGAGTCCAGCTGCAGTATGTTCCCACAGGTGATCAAGTAGCATACATACTCACGAAAGCTCTAGGGAGAGCTAAGTTCATCCATGTCATGTCCCCACTTTTATCCTTCTTCATAGTGCAACCAGGGTGGATTTCCAGGGCAGGAGATGGCTAGGTTAGTGGAGCCGGTTTATGGCATCAGGGGTTCCGATGGAGTTTTACAAAGTTCTTATGGTATTTGATGGCATTTGCATGGCATATTCCATCATCCACAAAGTTTGCCTTTCGTTCCGTCGCATTCCAACAACTTTCAGAAATCAGCATTATTATTAGGCATAACTTAATTAATTATGCTCGAGGTGGCATTCCGAGGAAATTAATTAGTGGAACACCTCAGTGTAATAGCTCGTTGGAACCAGAACTGGAAGATCTACAGGATGGGATGGTTAGATATGAGTTTCAGTGGCCTGAGGAGACATGGTGGCCAATTTACCATTTTACCACATTAAAAGAATATTTTAATTCAAATAAAAGAGGGAAAAGTGCTCCATGATTAAAATAATAATAAAATAGAAGGTTCTAGAGGAGCATCAAATCTATAAAAGAGGAGAAGGAGACCATTGGAGGACATCTTGGTTTTCCATATTGTTTCTTGTATGAGAGGTTGAAGACCTGGTTCTCTGCTCCATTGGTAGCCCCAGAAGGAAAACCCTCGGATGATATAGAGAGATTGGGCCAGCACCCATCTCCCCTTGGTGGATTCATTCAGAATCCACAGGGGTAGTGATTGCTTTTCTATTTCAATTTGGATATCGGAGGGTCATTCCCAGCTATTCTATTGGCATCTATCTATATATAATAAAGCTGGATTTTGGTTGTTCCATTTCTCATTGTTCCTCGTATTGTGATCTTTTAACGAGTTTTCGTGCAATTTATAGATTTATGGTTCTAGTTTTACATGGCAATCTTCTGGAAAATGCATGTTAGTCTTATATGAAGCGCTATTCCAAAAATTTCTGATTTGGGACATTACAGTGGTATCAAAGCTGGTGTTCCTGCTAGCCTGAGGGTTTACTTGCCAAAATTGTCGAACCGGATTTATTACAGGAGCAAGAAGAAGAATTTTTTGAATACAAACCATGGAAAAAAAAGGGAGTAAACTTCTGAAAGCAAAATTGTCGCCCACTAATTGACAGATTTTTGGTTCAAATTGTAGAATAAATATTCTAGACAAATGTTAGCATAGCCAAATCCATGAATTATCGAAAGGCCAAGATTTAATTAATTTTGAAGGTTGTATTATTTTAAGAGGGCACCACCTTAGACTCAGAAGCCTCTCCCTTGTTCTTCTTCCTCGGACACTAGTTCGCATAATGACCCAATTCCCCACAGTGAAAGCACTTGACCTTGGATAGGTCCTTCTTCCTCTTCCTACTTTCCCGCAGATGCCAGAGCTGCATCCTCTTCCTCTTCCTTCTTGATTCGGACTCCTTTACTGCTACTTCCCATCTTTGTTAGGCGTCTGATCTCCTCTTGGGGAAGAGTCGCCCACCGTTCTTCCCAATCTAGAAGACTCGCCCTACCCAGTATGCTCTGGACAAATGTCTCCCACTCCTCGAAGACTGCGTTAAGTGCGGTCTTCACCATCAACTCCATATCCGGTGTGGCCCCTATGGAAGTCAATTGGTCCCGGATCTCCTTCAACCGACCGAGGAAGAGGTCTATCTACTCCCCTTTCTGCATCTTATATGACCTTAGTTGATTCTCGAGGAACATCTTCCTCTACACGAAAGTATGCTAGTACAATGTCTTCAAAGTGTCCCACATCTCCTTTGTCGTTTCCTTCTCAGCAATATGTTGGACCACGTGATCCTTGACCCCATCAAGGATGATGCACTTTGCCTTTGCCTTTGCCTCCTCGTACCTTTCATTAGCTACTAGGTCAACTAGGATAGCCATTACTCTCAAGGCGAAGCCCTTGATACGATGTCTGTCTAGAATGGACAAGATCCTAGCCTTCTAGACCACAAAGTTGGACGCTCCGTCCAGCCTGTCCTGATCTCTCAGCCCATTCACGACCATCTCTCTGCTCTTCTCTGTCGACTCCTCCGAGTCTCTCTACTTCTCGCCTGGAAGTTCTCGGTTCGACTCCTGCTAAGTCTCTCTACTTCCCGTCTAGAAGTTCTCTTCTAGACTCCCTCTGAGTCCCGATTTCCCTCCTGGAAATCCTTCTGCCAACCGTCAAGTTTCCCCTCTCCAATCGTCTGTGCAACTGCAACACTGATCTAGATTCCTTGGCTAGAAATCTGCCACGGCAACAACTCCATTTACCTTGGTTTTGCCCAGTTAGGCACTATTCTACCCACAATACCCCACCAGCTTCGCTCCCGCAAACTACCCACAGCTTCCTATGCCCCAGCAACTGAAGGACTGAGCCTCTAAGCTCTACGCAATCCCGGCAATGGTAAAACAACTCCCTCATCCAACTGCGTCAACCCTCCTAGTCTCTGTGTGGCTCTGCGCGTGAGCCTCTTTCTGCCCTCTTCAACCTCTGCACTCGCCTGTCTCTAGCCCGGATTGATGACGCAGTCCCTCTGCGTCAACCCTTCTTCTATCGCTTTCTGCAAGGATCAGCTTCTATCACTCGGGACAACCGATTCCGCTGCAAATGCTCTGCTTAGTTTATGCCTTTAGCTCTCCTGTGATCTGCAACCACGCTCTGATACCATGTTGAAATTTTGAAGTCTATCCGTTAAAAATTTAATTTGTATTCTCCTAGTTTATTTCTTCTACTTGTTAAATTTGAACAAGTTATTTAAAACATATAAATAACGAAATAAACACAATACAATGTCAACAGTTGAAAGAAAACAAACACACAAGTGACACCATTATTTTTGGACAACTCGTCCTCGGAAAAACCCAATGCGAGAAAACAAGTGCAGCAATTCTGAGGGTTTATTATTATGCAGTATATCCTTGAGTACAACTAGGTGCCAAACTGGCTCACCCGACAGAGAAAAACAACCGGCAGTAATACCTCTCTATTCGGAAACAGGTATTCAAAAAGCCTGTCCCACGAAACCCTCTCCACCATCTCTGAAGCAATGCGCTGGCCCTTCTGGCCTCTGTGTCAGCCTCAGAACCCTTTGCGTCAACCCTCTGAGGCATTGCGCAACCTCTTGGACCCTCTGCGTCACTCATATTGCCCTCTGCATGGATGACACAGGCCCTCTGGCTTATGTGCTGTCTCTGTTGGGCTCTATGTGGCCTGCTCTGGCTTCTGCGTCTGCCACTCTGATTCTGCGCTAGTCTCTCAGCACTCTCTCTGCCTCTCTGTCCAGTACTCACTACCCCTAGCTGCTGATCACTGATTCGACTTTGCTTAGCAAATCGAATGACTAATGACTCTGGTGTATCTTCCAACTGACCATCAAGCCTCTTCTTATACTTTTCTCGTTGGTCCTTTAACGGCCGATATTAAATCTCCAATCAATGGCTAAGATTAGGATTTGCCTTGATCCATGACTTTTGGAACCTTCTAAACCAGTTTTATATTAATACTCGTTAATATTTTATTTTCCCTAAGTTTAGACTTAGGAACTCCATTAAAAATATTAATTATTTTAATATCTCCCAAACCAGGTACAATCTGTCCAAAACCATTTCTGGGTCTTGGAGATCTCATGTGCTTTAGCCTCTCCACAAATTTTCATGGCTAGAGCACATCTGATGCTACACCAAATCAACACAAAGGACCTTGGGGGCCTGACCACTCATGCTTGAGTGACACTGAGGAGATGATAGCAGTAGAGTAGGGAGATATTCAGTATGTCTGTCACGATGAGGACTCTTCATTGGACAAGTCCATGGGCTCATATGATGATATCTTAGAGGAGCACGAGAAATCATAAGGAGTTGATGACAGTAGCCCTGATATGCATCCATGTGTGGTAGAGGAGTACGAGGAGCAGCTGATTGATCATTGATCCCATGTGGGAAAGAGATCAGGAAGCAGATGAGCGGTTGATGAGTCAGCATAGAGATCACATAGAGGAGCATGAGTCATGTCGAGTCATTGACATTAGGCCAAATTCATATGATGAGCAGTCTATGGGTCCTAAGAGAGGCATTCAGGATAGTGTATCACTAGTGATGAGTCAGCATGAGCAGCATATGATGGAGTGTGAGTCAGCTGAGGAGGATGAGACACACAGTATGCATTATGAGCCCTTTTGGGAGACCCAGTTGGAGGTTCGTATTGAACCCGTGATGATGGAGGATGAGCAGCCACCGTTGGGGTCAGTCATTGATGAGGAGCAGACAGAGGTGCAGACAACTGGCAGGGTGACGATGTTTGTTGACACTTGTCCTCGAGAGATGTTGGAGTATGACAGGATAGTTTGGTAGGAGATTGGTGGATATGAGGAGCGTGGAGTTTCCTATCAGGCGAGGGAGATGGCAGTGAATCCATCTTTGGGTCCACCCATTGATGAGATGCAAACAGGTGCAGTGGCAGTTAGCCGAGCTGCAACATTTTCGGGCAGTAGCCCTCTCCAGGAATACATAGCTAGGGCTTGCGGCACAGCTTGGCTACTTGTACCCATCACAGGGAAAGAGGCAGACCTTTCTCGATTGATATTGTTGACCAACCAGGCAGACCTTTCTCGATTGATATTGTTGACCAACCAGATAGGGCAGCTTGAGTTGAGCATCGACCAACATCAACATAGTAGACTTGTTCCTTACATAGGAGTCCATGACTTAGATTGGCAGGAGATCATGAGTTGGTATCCTTTTTGATGGAGTGTCATTTTTAGCTAGGAGCCTTGTATTGCAGGTGCCCTCCAAGGAGAGGGATATTGCAAGCATCAGTTGGCAGTAGGATGTAGGTTGACCACTCATCAGTATGTCAACATGGCTTCAACATGATGAGATTGACCTTGGTCTATGCCAAGGGTTGGATTGGAGAGAGGTGATGAGTTGGTACACTGTAGGTGGAGCAGCTTTCATAGTGGGAGTTATAGCACAGCAAGAGTCGTGGAGCCTTGATGCTCCTTCTTGGCAGCTTTGGGATCCAGGAGGATTTGCTGATGACAAGTTCTTTAGGAGACTGATCTGGGATCCGGTCATCGAGGAGTCCGTTCATGGTGGGTTGAAACAAGAGCAGAGCGTCACCCAGTGGTTCGTATGGGATCCTGGCATTGGGTCTCAGTGGCGTGGGACCACCAGATTGGTCCACATATTTGGGTTGCTTGAGGGCAAGCAATCTTGTGGTGGGAAGACTGTCATGCCCCCATTTTTATTCTTCTTCATAGTGCAACCAAAGTGGCTTTCTAGGGTAGGAGATGGTCAGGTTAGTGGAGCCAGTTTATGGCATCAGGGGTTCCGATGGGGTTTTGCAAAGTTTTTATGGTATTTGATGGCATTTGCTTGGCATATTCCATCATCCGCGCAGTTTGTCTTTCGTTCCGTTGCATTCTGACAACTTTCAAAAATCAGCGTTATTATTGGGCATAACTTAATTAATTATGCTCGAGGTGGCATTCCGAGGAGATTAATTGGTGGAACACCTCAGTGTAATAGCTCGTTGGAACCGGAACAGGAAGATCTACAGGATGGGATGGTTAGATATGAGTTTCAGTGGCCTGAGGAGACATGGTGGCCAATTTACCCTTTTCCCGCATTAAAAGAATATTTTAATTGAAATAAAAGAGGGAAAAGTGCTCCATGATTAAAATAATAATAAAATAGAAGGTTCTAGAGGAGTCCATCAAATCTATGAAAAAGGAGGAGGAGACCATTAGAGGACATCTTGGTTTTTCATATTGTTTCTTGTATGAGAGGTTGAGGACTCGGCTCTCTACTCCATTGGTAGCCCTAAGACGAAAACCCTCAGGTGATATAGAGAGATTGGGCGAGCACCCATCTCCCCTTGGTGGATTCATTCAGAATCCACAGGTGTAGTGATTTTTTTTCTATTTCAGTTTGGAGACTGGAGGGTCATTCCTAGCTATTGTATTGGCATCTATATATATATATATATATATATATAATAAAGCTAGATTTTGGTTGTTGCATTTCTCATTGTTCCTCGTATTGTGATCTTTTAATGATTTTTCATGCAATTTATAAATTTATGGTTTTGGTTTTACATGGCAATCTTCTGGAAAATGCATATTAGTCTTATACGAAGTGTTGTTCCAAAAAATTTTGATTTGGGACATTACAACCAAGTTCAAGGAACAAATGGGTACAGTAGAGAACTCGTTTCAGTAGCAGAAACAGAGGGATTCTCAGTTGCAGCAGCAGCAGCAGATGAGAGGGAGTTGCAGTGGAGATGCAGTAGTTAACAACAGTACTGTCAACAACAGCGCATATGTGGTGCATATCAAAGTTGCACAGTGGTTGATAGGCAAAGTAGCCAGACATCAACAACATGACAAGAGGTGACACAGGAACAAGGTGTTGCTACAATGGGTTGCAGCGCTAGAACACATTCCTCCCTAAGAGGGAGTGTTATTTTTTGTAGCATCAGATGTGTTCTAGCCACGAAATTTGGTGGAAGGGCTAGGAAACATGTATTCTCCAAATCCCAGAAATCGTTTTTGGAAATTCCACCTAGAGACAACTTAATTAAAATAATTAATCTTTTTTTAATGGTGCCTAAATCTAAACTTAAGAAAACTGATTAATTAAAGGGTATTAATTAAGTCATGGTGAGAATCTTCTGGAAGAAGACACGGATCGAGTTCTAGTTAATCTTAGCCATCGATTATGTTTTAATCTTGGTCGTTGATGTCTCAACGAGAGATTATAAGAAGAAACTCAATGGGGCTTAGATAAGATACACTAGTGCAGATACTCAGTTACCCAAGAAAATCGATTTTCTATGTGTCTGAAGTTCAGCGAGAGAAGATAGAGCCAGAGGGTGAGTTGCAAGTGAGAAAGAAAGGGCATCAACAGTAGTCCGAGTGCAGGATAAATTTTGGAAGGGCCAGCATGAGAGAGGACATAGATCATTAGGACACTGTGCAATCACTGCGCAGAGGATGATGCAGTGAGACCAGGGTAAGGGAAAAGGGTATGTTTCGAGGTGAGGACGGACAGGTGGAAGAGGACCAGTTCGGTGCTACAATTGTGATGAGCAAGGACATGTAGCAAGAGATTGTCCCCTACCAAAGCGACCTTGGTGTTCCCATTGTCGAGTCAATGCTCACACAACTGAAGACTGTCCAGAACTGATCGCTAGATGGGAAGAACGCCTTTGTCAGCGAGGGGCTAATTTCATTAATTCAGAGCCTCGTGTTGAAGAAGAAGCTCAGAGGAGAGAGAAATTTATTGCTAAATTTCTCTCAGTGTTTCTTTCACTATTTTTGTTGAGAGGACATAGATCATTAGGACACTGTGCAGTCACTGCGCAGAGGATGATGCAGTGAGACCAGGGTAAGGGAAAAGGGTATGTTTCGAGGTGAGGACGGACAGGTGGAAGAGGACCAGTTCGGTGCTACAATTGTGATGAGCAAGGACATGTAGCAAGAGATTGTCCCCTACCGAAGCGACCTTGGTGTTCCCATTGTCGAGTCAATGCTCACACAACTGAAGACTGTCCAGAACTGATCGCTAGATGGGAAGAACGCCTTTGTCAGCGAGGGGCTAATTTCATTAATTCAGAGCCTCGTGTTGAAGAAGAAGCTCAGAGGAGAGAGAAATTTATTGCTAAATTTCTCTCTGTGTTTCTTTCACTATTTTTGTTGTCTGATATCTTGTACATGAATTACTATTGAAGATTAATAAAGAAACCCTCATCTATTGCACTGAGTTTTCCCGCATTGTGTTTTTCGAGGGATGATTGTCCAAAAATAACTGAGTTAATGTGCTTATATGTGTGCTACCATTTCTATAATTTTCCCTTGCATTTATTTTTCCGCAGTATTTAACTTGTGAAGGCTGCAGTGTATTTATTTCGATATTTGTCGTAAGAAACTGCAAATAATTTGTTTAATTTATTTAACAAATAGAAGAGATAATATCAGTTGCTACAGTAGGATTCCAGACTTTGGAATTTTCACACAGTGTTGTGTACAGATGGTGTTGTGTACATATATATGCAGTGTTGTGTACAGATGATGTTGTGTACATCTATATGCGGTGTTGTGTACATGTGTGGTGTACACGTTGTACATAAGGTGTTGTGTACACGTGATACTGGATGAATGTTGTACATGTGGTCCTGGATGCATGTTGTACATGCGTTGTGTACATGTGGTACTGCGTACATGTGGTACTGCGTACATGTTATACATGTGGTGTTGTGTACATGTTGTACATGTGGTGTTGTGTGCATGTGGTGCCATGTACACGTTGTGTAGCTGGTGTTGTGTACATGTGATGTTGTGTACACGTTGCACAGGTGGTACTGTGTACATGTTTTACATGTGATACTGTTGTACAAGTGGTATTGTGTACATGTCGTATGTGTTGTGTTGTGTATATGTACTACTGCGTTATGGATATTGTGTAAACATTGTATCACGACATGTACATTCGTTGTGTTGTACTCTGTGTATGTATATGTATTGTGTTTGGTACACTAGATGTAGGTGTAGGTGTTGTGTTATACACCGGGTGTAGGTATATGTGTCGTGTTGTACACTGGGTGTAGGTATATGTGTTGTGTTGTACACCGTGTGAATGTATGAATGTGATGTACACTGTGTGTATGTGTACATGGTTGAAACAAAGGCACTGAGTGCTTGCTGGGTGTGGCAACTAATTCAATGTGTCTACTTTAAGCAAAGGACTGATTGAAGGATAAGTATCAGTATTTTATTTTAGTTCCTAATTACGCATGTGATCTATGACTCTGATTTATGAGGATTGCATGTGATTTATGATTTTGATTTATGATGGTTGAATTTTGAGCTAACCGGAAGTGATACATTTATATATGATGATTTGGTCAAAGAGCTAGTTTGACTTGTCACAAGAGGTAGACAAAATTGCAAGTTTACCTTATTGACGAGCTACTAACGATGTATGATTTGAAATAATTTCAATTTATTTCTAGTCTAATGGCAATTATGTGCTTGGTACAGGAAAGCATGGGAAATGCCGGGTTTGAGTGGTTGGCACTAACTGCGAGAGATTTTAATAGCAGCGACAAAAGGAATGGGAACAGGCAGCACTATGCTGGTACAAGACTTCAGGAGCAGGGCCATTATGGGGCATTGGTACCCAATAATGTCCATTGATTACCATGAGCATGCTATGACCGATATGATGGTTTTGAGGCAGGGACATGCATTCGTTTTTGGACCTTCCGATGCAAGGAAACTTTGCCAAGGGATGGATCGCCCGAGGGACTGTGTAGCAAAGAAGGGGATGCCAGTAGAACTTGGAACGTGTGTGACTACACAGAAAAGGATGACCAGATTGTCAGAGGGACTGTGTAGCAGAAAAGGGAAGGTTGAGGAATGAATTTGTTTTGGTCATTGGCATTTCCAAATGGAATCAGGAGCACATTGGGAGTGTGCCATGGAACAATGAGTCGGTAATTGTTCACTGAGAGAACTAGTAGCGCAAGGATCGTAGCGTTGGACATTGCAGACAAATTTGATCTTAGTAGTGGATTCTAGACTTCCTAGGAAGGAGGTGAATCTTGGTACTACTTTTGAGAGTGGAGGTGTGAGCCTCTGGATTCCCTTGTTGACTGATGCGGGCATCGTATCTTTTTATTTGTTGGTTGAAGCAAATGTTAATATGTGTATATTATTATAAACACTGTATCGATCAATGTTTATAAAGCTCCATAAACAATATGATTATTTGTTGGTCGAAGCAAATGTGCATGAGTGTATATGTGGTTGTTATTGTAAATATCCTAATGAGTTGTGTTATAAAGCTCCAGTGAGCCGTATGTTGTTTTGTTTTCAGCAGGATGTCATTGTAAGTATTGCATCAAGCTATGTTATAAAGCTGCATAGGCAATATATTTTGTTTTCAGCGGTCTTGCTGGTCATAGGTGTCATAGAACATCGAGGACGGTGTTCCTCGAGGGGGAGGGGTTTGTAACAGCACCTGGTTGATTTTCAATGTAAAAAATATGAGACCAAGGTCATGGGATATGTATTCCCAGCTGAATGGTGGGCTAAACATCTTAGTGGGTGTCACTTTCGGTTTATTTATGGTTATGGAAAGTAGGAGAAAAGGAAAGTGAAGAAACACAGATTTGCGTAAGAGTGAAATTGAAGAAAAAATAAAGGAAAATGAAGAAATTAGAGGCCTCAATGATAAAAAGGCTTATGAGAGTTAGTTCACAATATTTTTGACAATTTTTGGTTGGAGCTCTCTTCTATTCACTCACTCTCTCTCATACTCTTGCACACTTAAAGTATTCTTGGAGCACTTTGGCATTCACTTGGATTTGAAGAAAAGACAAAGGAAAAGAGGAAAGTGCAAGGGAACAGGTGTATCATCAACTACAGCTAGATTGCTTTGCAGGTAACAAGTTGCATGTGTGATTTCCTTGTTGATTTATGGATGCATGGTATATGCATGTGATTTTCCGATTATGTGTTCTCATTGGAATGGGGATTGCCTAGATTGATAATGGTTTTAGCCTTTCCTTGCTATTTCCTGGATAGCCATGAAGTTTTCTGATTGGTGCTCAGGTTCCTTATGGCTGTGGGTTGAGTTACTAGTTCTTGGAGCCATCGGTTGGAACAAACGCTCTGGAAGCCATGGAACAGCTTGGGTTGAATTACTAGTCCTGGAGCCTAGGTTGCGACAAACGCTCTGGTGCCCTTGGTAGGTTGAGTTACTACTCCCTGGAGTCGGGTTGGAAAAATGCTCTAAAGCCCAGGAAGGATGTGGGTTGAGATGTGGGTTGAGTTATTAGTTACTGGAGCTGCAATTGGAACAAACGCTTTGGAGTCCTGTACAGCTTGGATAGAGACCGATCTAGTTGGTGTTAGTGATGTTCGACCATGAGGTGGAATCACTGGTTGAGGTTTGAGGTGGTTTGGCCTCTAGAAGTCCTAGTTTGGTTTTGCTTGGTTTATTCCAGGAGATCCCACATTCATGCTTAGAATATGGTACAAGGGTGATTGGATGAAAGAAAGATCCGGTTCAGCCCAATCTATGGTCAAGTGGTACGTGGAAGTCCCTGACTTGGTTGGTATTTCATATATTAATAAGAGTTATTTTTCTATTGTGATTCATGTATATTTGTAGCGATTATGTTGGCGATATTATAGTTGAGTTGCCATGGTTTCTATGCTGGTTGTTTGTTGGTTATACACTGGATATGTGATGTATATTACTTATGGATCTTGACATGTTTTGATGAATGTATGAATGGTTGATGATTGCATGGACTAACAAATGTTATTGCAGTTATTATGAGAGGGCATTAGAGCCTTCTTGATGATTCCCAGGTGAAGACTATCAGTTTATGATCGGATATGCATTCATGACCTATAGCTTAAATGTTTGCCATGTGTTTGACAAAATTTCTAGTATGTTCTAGCCTGTCTAGGGCAAGTTTATGACTCAAGTTTGCATATTTAGCCTTCTTGTCATGTCATTTATGATTCTGAGAAGTTTCAGGAAGTTCTGGACAGTGGTCTGGAGGTTGGCCTAAAAAGATGGCACTAATCCCAAGACCGCATGCTCTGAACTAGAAAATTTGGGTCACAACCGCACCCAAGAAGGCTTGTGCATGCGGCTGTCTAGGGCAAGTTTATGACTCAAGTTGGCATGTTTAGCCTTATTGTCATGTCATTTATTATTCTGAGAAGTTTCAGGAAGTTCTGGACAGTGGTCTGGAGGCTGGCCTGAAAAGGTGGCACTAATCCCAAGATCGCATGCTCATTTGGGTAACAACCGCACCGAAGAAGGCTTGTGCATGCAGTTGGAGGCCTATAACCGCGTGGAGGCCTTGTCATGCATGCGGTTGGGGGTTAAAGTGTGTGAAAAGAAGCCCTAGCTCAGGGTTTGGTCACCTCGAGTGGTTCTTTGGCCCCTAAGTGTCCTATAGCCCTGAGGGATGAAGTAAGTGGTCAGTTTTTTGGCCTCACTTCCTTAACTAGAGCTAGGAGGTCAGGCCATGTCATAGTAACTCTTGTCTCATGTTTACCCTAGAAGGCTGGTGAATTTGGGTAAATATGGGAGGAGTGATGCATATCTTCTTGTCACTATATAGTTTGGTACGTACTATGGATGTCTTACTCATAAGTGGAACAATTCAATTTGCTTACTTACCAAATCAATCTTACAACATCACAAATAAATTTTCATTTACAATCAAATGAAATGAGAGAATAAAGAGTATTAAGTCAGGACTCATGAGAGCCTCTATATTTTTTTTGCATCACATCACAAATATGTAATATGGTGTTGTGTAATATTATATTTTTACCTACATAAACATGCTAGACCTAAGAGCTAAACATTGCATGTTTCTAAATTGTAACATAAATATTAAAAACAATGAGGTTATGTACAAATGTCAATACATTACATGTTTCATGTTAATGTTGAATATTAATAAATGCGAAAAACACGGTTGATGGAGTGGGGTAATGCTGGAATTTCGGAGAGAAGGGGAACATCACAAAGCTAGGGTTTGCAGTAGAAG